>CM055735.1:16316879-16931879 GCA_029465975.1 Dallia pectoralis
ACACACACACACACACACACACACACACACACACACACACACACACACACACACACACACCACCTACACACACACACACACACACCTACACACACACACACACACACACACACCTACACACATACACGCACCAACACACACACACACACACACACACCTACACACACACACACACACACACCTACACACATACACGCACCAACACACACACACACACACCTACACACACACACACCTACACACATACACGCACCAACACCTACACACGCACCAACACACACACACATACACGCACCAACACACACACACACACCTACACACATACACGCACCAACACACACCTACACACATACACGCACCAACACACAGACACACACACCTACACACATACACGCACCAACACACACACACACACACACCTACACACACACACACACACACACACTACACACACCAACACACACACACACACACACACACCTACACACACACACACACACACACACCTACACACATACACGCACACACACACACACACACCTACACACACACACACACACACACCTACACGCACCAACACACACACACACACCTACACACACACACGCACCAACACACACACACACACACTGAAGCAGACACGCGCTAATGAAAAAAGGTGTGGACTTAATAAATAAATGCCTTTCCCTTATTTCAGACGCGCCTCTGGAGTTGCCCTCGTTCCAGCTGACGCCGTCGCAGCGCCAGGTGGTGTTCCAGGGCGACAGTCTGCCCTTCCAGTGCCAGGCCTCGTTTGTGGCGGAGGACATGCAGGTCCTGTGGTACCAGGACGGGCGCATGGTGGAGCCCGACGCCGCCCAGGGCATCTTCATCGAGAAGAGCATGGTGCAGAACTGCTCCCTCATCGCCAGGTCAGGGGTCAACGGCTTTTAAACGCCGCCTGGATTATAACAATGTAGATGCCAAACTCACGTGATCGGATCGGTGAAGCAATAGCTGGCGTGGTTTAGCCGCGGTGCCAGTTTTTTTTAAATGGAGACGACCTTTCTTCGAAGGGATATTCCCTCATTTGGTGTTTGGACATTGGTGGTAGAGATACTTTAGTCTGTTATCTCCCGTAGGTGTTGAGATATCTGGTCGACCGTAAAGGTCATGGCACATGAATCGATCCACATATTCACACACATCAAACTATTCTGTGACCCCTCGTGCCCTGTAGATGGGGACATCGTCATTCTGGGAGACAAAATAATTAGTCCTCTTTCAGAATGACTTTCCTTTTTGCCGTCTCGAGCCAGAATCTAGGTCAACCGTTCCTGCTTATCATTTACATACCACAGGGCATGATGGGAAGTTATTTGCATAATTGGAAATCATTGGTTAGGCTCGTCCACTTATTTATTGGTCATTATTCATTTGGAGGAAGAGTTGGCGCGGCTCAGTGGTAGAGCGCACGTTTTGTATGTTTGATATACTGGGTTCAATCCCCAGCTTCTGCCCAGTTTAAATAAAGGTTAAATAGGAAAATGTAATTGTATTCATCTGTATGTTTTCTACGTGTATTCTATTACTAACGTGTCGTATTTGCCGTCATTTCCAGTGCGTTGACCATCTCTAACATCCAGCCTGGTTCTACGGGGTACTGGGAGTGCCGTGTGAGAACCAGCCGTGGGAACAACACACGCACCGTCCACATCGTGGTCCTGGAGAGTTCGGCCAAGTACTGCCCAGCCGACAGGGTGTCCAACAACAAGGGAGACTTCCGGTGAGGCCTGAGACGTTCACTGTCACACAAATGCTCTGCACGCGATTATCTGTGCGTTTTTGGGTTATAGTTTTATTACGATGCTAATCTACCTGAAATGGCTGGGACCTGTTGAGTTCAACATGTCCATACAGGACAGGTTTTTGTAACAGGTTTGTGTGACAAGCTTCCCTCTAGCACCCCCTAGTGGCTGGTTCATCTGGCATTGTTGGGAATAATATCCCATTAGGCACTAAGAAAACTAAGCTCGACTTAGCCGATAAAAAAACATGCATATTGCCAGCAATTTTTTCCTCCACATCCACTTGGTAATGATGTGACTAAATAAACACAACACATTTGTCTTAATTTCCTTAGTCATTTTATCAGTAAATTTAAGCTATGGGGTGCAAAGGAGTCTGTCCACAGCTAGCGATACATTTCTACAACCACATTATGAAAATCCCCACGCTTCTCCCAAAGTCACCCGGTGTCTTTATCTCAGGTGGCCCCGTACCTTAGCGGGCATCACCGCCTACCTGCCCTGTAACAAGTTGGCATCGGGGGCCGGGATCTACTCCGGCTCGTTGGCTGACGAGCAGCGCGTGTGGCGGCACTGCGATCGCGGGGGGCTTTGGGCAGAGGATGACTACTCCCTTTGCCAGTACCAGAAGGATGTTACCCGGGTCCTTTACATCATCAACCAGGTAACCACGACAACGATTTACATGCTTTCCGTGCCGTCTTTTTTTTTTATTTATCTTGTCCTCATCCACCTGGTGTCTGTTTGGGCTGTGTTATTTTTAACGTTTTTCTCCTCCCGAAAACATGTTGATTTAAAGCTTTCAGCCATGTGTATATTCCTTCTAAAGCGACGTGTGTGTGTGTTGTAGATGCCCCTGAACATGACAAACGCTGTGATCACAGCCCGCCAGCTGCTCGCCTACACCGTGGAGGCCGCCAACTTCTCCGACAAGATGGACGTGATCTTCGTGGCTGAGATGATCGAGAAGTTTGGCAAGTTTGCCGAGAAATACAAGGAGGTGAGTCGCTGCATTGGTGTGATGGAGGTGTGAGCGGACCACAAGCTATGTTCTCCTAGCTTGCTGCTGATGTTTAGGGCCCCTGCTGTTATTCCAGTACTCGTAGTGTAGACACAGCAACCACATCCTGTTTACATCCACCCAGTGAGGAATCTGAATAAGAGCGGATAAGACTGGATCTGGAATGAAGGATTTTTCATGTCGCCCAGTCCTGAGGGAATGCAGAGCAAGGCCGGGTCAGGTTTCTGTGCCGCTTGGATTTCCATGGGGAAGGCTTTCGGTAGGAGTTTCCAGTCATTGGGAAATGGTTTAATGTCACACCTGGTTGATAGCCACATGACCTGTGTCAGTCCTCCCTGACAGGGTCCGGAGAGGAATCAAAGGCTAACATTCAGTTATTCCCACAGTTTGGATCGAAAGATGAGGTTGTGTGTTTGAAAAAAGCGGAAGTACTCAGATGATTTGAATGTTCTACGAGGGCTACGCCAGTGTCTGCATGAGGTTAATGACACAAGGTGTCCATCTCGGTGTCCATCTCGGTGTCCATCTTTGTGTTCAGATGCATGAGAAAATATGTACTGGACATTTATCTATTTTCCGAAAGATATCTGCTATTTCTTCAACCGAATATAATGTTGATATGATGATGTTTTTGGTGCGTGACTTTGATAACAGAATATAACACTAGACTGCTTGGACAATTCGATTTTATGTGTAGAGTCTCACTGTATGTCATTTGGTGTGACATTGCCAGAGTCAAGGCGAGTGACATATTTGTATCTTAATGTCATATTTCGTTCAAGTTCGTTTGGTGTCGAGTTGAGGACGAACGGAACTTGTGGGAACATGAATGAAACGTGTTATTTGCCAATGACCACCCGCGTGCTGGTTGGTTGGATTTGACATTCCTGTCCTGTGTCTCAGCTGGGAGACGTGATGGTGGACATCTCCAGTAACCTGATGCTAGCCGACGAGCGGGTCCTGTGGATGGCTCAGCGCGAGGCCAGGGCCTGTTCGCGCATCGTGGAATGTCTCCAGAGGATCGCCGTACATCGCCTGACCAGCGGCGCTCAAGTCTACTCCACCGTAAGACAACAGCGAGTTATGAAATCTCGAGGTGTCGCGCCAGAACCCCACCACCGCAAACCGCAACGCAAATGTGCCGGCTATCAGGAGACCTGTTAATTTCACCTCGCGTATGTCACTTACTGTCGCCTCCTCCTAGAACTCCCATAACATAGCCCTGGAGGCCCACGGCGTCAAGGCGAGCAGCTTCAACGGCATGACCTGCACGCTGTTCCAGAAGCTCATGCCCGACCGTGTCCCTCAGAGAGACCCGGACGGTAACCCGGACCGCCAGCTCAGCTTCAAGTGTAACGTCACCAGCACCCTGTCCGGCTCTCTGTCCGGCTTCGCTCTTAAGGTCAGTTCCCCGGAATGACCACGAGGGTATTTCCTGTCGCAAAGAGGCTGTGAAGTAACACAGTTTAATTGTAGCGGTCAGGTTTATCCTAACAGGATGCCGTGCAGCGTCGACTGTATACACATTTTCACATGAGCATTTTTATTTTATTTTTTTACTGCACATCCACTGATTTGAATCCTAGTTAGTCATTTGAATTGACAACAGCTCAAACTTGTTATGTGAGGTTCACCCACAACTCTAATCCCTGGACAATTTCCCATATAACCATTTGGCCGTGTATTTTACAAGATGAAAAAATGCCCAAACTGTACGGGGCGCTTACGGATGATTTTGAACTTTGTAGGATTAACCCGGCCCTTTATTTCTCTAGAACACCATAGTGGAGGCGTCCCTGCATCTGCCTCCATCCCTGTTCTCCCAATACTCGGTCCCAGGCCAGGCTGACGACACCGTCTACAAGCTCCATCTGCTGGCCTTCCGAAACGGCAAGCTTTTCCCCACTACGGGCAACTCCACTCTCCTGTCCAACGGGGGGAAGCGGAGAAACGTGGCTACCCCTGTGCTCTTGGCCAAGATAGGTGAGTCCGACTTGAACCCTGTAGTATTTAATGTTTTTTTTATTTCGTTGACTTTTTGCATTAAATGCAACCTAGACTGTGGTGGACAGCTTTTTACTACAAAATAGCTCTTTTGACTACTGTGCCATTTGGGAAGCATGTGTTACATTGTTTGCTTTATGATATGGACTGATTTTAGAATGGCCAATAGAGATGGTGCTTTAACCAATATCTACTCATCAATACTTAATTGTCTCTTAACTTAGAGATGAATCTGTAATTTAAAACATTTGACACTTGTAAACAAGCCCATGGTTTGTCCGTCACTATCTGCGTCTCTCTCTTTCCCGATCGGTCAGAGGGTTTCCCGCTTCAAGGCCTGCTGGTCCCAGTGAACGCCACACTGAGGAGGTTTTCCCACGGCTCAGACGCTGTGCCAGCCTGCTGGAACTTCAGCCTGCTGGGCGGGCAGGGTGGCTGGCAGAGCAGAGGGTGTCGGGTACTGGGTCACCAAGACAACTTCACCACCCTCTCCTGTGATTCACTCAGCAGCTATGCCATACTGATGGTGAGTGGCCCGACGTCAGAATTACAATGTGACAGGCTGGCGGCAAATGTCATCTAAACATCAGGGTTACTTCCTCAGGAAATGTACTTCACTTTTTTTTTTGCCTTTTCCCGAGTTTTTGGATTGATTATTTTTGTTAAGGCTGATTCTTTGAGAGTTTGCTTTTGCATGGCGATAGCCCTACGTTTGTTTAGGTTCATACATTCCGTATGCACTTCCTGTCTACTTTTAGCCTAAACGTAAGCACTTCCTGTCTAGTTTAAGCCTAAACGTAAGCACTTCCTGTCTAGTTTCAGCCTAAACTTATGCACTTCCTGTCTACTATCCACCTAAACGTATGCACTTTCTTTAAAAATGTCTTCCTTCGGGGTCAAATTGTTATTGTATGTCAGGTTGTCCATGGCGATGACATTTTAAAATGTGTCGTCTGATCTGCAGGATCTCACAGGGGTGGAGTATTTCTCCCCGAGTGTAGTGCCTCTCCATCCAGTCATCTACGCCACCGCTATTGTCCTGCTGGTCTGTCTGCTGACCGTCATCGTCAGCTACATCTACCACCACAGGTAACCTCTCAACCCGCGGCGACATCCCGCTAGCGTTCCTCGTCAGTCGTCTTTCGGTCCAGCGGGTCAGACTAACCGTGTCGACCATGTGCCGTTGTATCGCCAGGTCCGTCCGGATAAGCCGTAAATTCTGGCACATGCTGATCAACCTCTGCCTCCACGTCTTCCTCACCTGCGGCGTCTTTGTGGGCGGCATTAACCAGACGCGGTATGCCAGTGTGTGCCAAGCGGTGAGTGTTACGCCAACGCCATAGCCCCCCGGCCGGTCTATCCACCATTTTGTCACCTTTCCCCAAACACATCGACTCACTTCCTGATTGAGCGGACAGTGTCACTGTTGTTTGTCCATTTTTGGATCTCTTCGGGTACTGAGCTCGGTGATGGGTTCCTTTCAGGTGGGCATCGTTCTGCACTACTCAACCCTGGCCACAGCTCTGTGGGTGGGCGTGACGGCGCGTAACATCTACAAGCAGGTGACCCGCAAGGCCAAACGCTACGAAGAGCTGGACGAGCCCCCGCCCCCACCACGACCCATGCTGAGGTAAGACTACACTTCCCACAATGCTAAAGCCTTTGCTAAATCCGGCGGAGTGTTTAGCTGGTGGTCCATGGGGCGTGGTGGGGCGAGAGATTTATATCACTTCATCTATGTATCATGGTGGTTGTTGGGTTTGAACATGCATGGACGTAAGAATACCTCGCAGGGTTAATGGGTGTTAACAGTGTTTTTGGCCCCCTTTCTACATGCTGTAAATACTTCAGTTTTATCTTCTGGATCTGTTTTTGTCTGTAAAATATGGTTGGTTGCTCTGTTTTATGTACGTCTTTAAATGTGTGTCAGATGTCGCTACAGCTAGTGGTCAGATGTCCACAAGGTGTCAGTAGAGAGGCCTGAAGCACACATTTCATCTTTGCATTTACCTCCCTAACCGGAACTCCTTAATATAAAAAGCAGTCCCACTAATGTATTCTTCCACTGCCTGATCCTACCAGGTTCTACCTGATTGGCGGAGGGATACCGATCATCGTCTGTGGCATCACTGCAGCCGCCAACATTAAGAACTATGGCAGCCAGACCAACGCCCCATAGTAAGTAGTGTCAGTCTGTGACAAGGTGCAAATTACCACACTACTATGTACTGGGATTTATGGAAATAGTTTGGTTTTGTCTGGCCCGAAGGCATTACACAACAGCTATGTTTAAGAGAAATCACGTGTCTTATCAACGGGCCAAAATGCTTATTTTTGCAAATGAGGTATATTTTCCAGTGGTAGAACCGGTTCCTTGTGATGTCTCATTAGGACGGACTATTTTTAGTGTGTCTCGACGCCACGCTTATTTCATCCTTTCTCTGACTGTTTTGTGCTCCCCTCGCCACTCTCGTTCTCCTGCTATTCCCGTCGCCTGCTTTCCCTTTCTTGTCCTTGCTCTTTGTCTCGTTCCGTGGCGACAGCGGTCCGAGGTACGTCAGCGCACTGAGCCATGCCATTTGGATTTTTTTTTTTTTTCATTTAATTCGCTGCTACCCTGACGAATGGAATGCGCCCCGTGGAATGTTTCGGAGCAGGTTCTCGGAATGGAAATGGTCTCGACGCGTTAATGTGTCTTTACCTTTATTTTTAGATATAAGGGCTTACTTTTCAATAATATTATTAGATCGTTTTAATGGGTCACACTTAAGACATCCGGTGACTCACCTGTCTTCTGATGTTATGTGGTTTTGTCGCAGACACGATCTGTATTAACACAGAAGTACTATCCAATATGTGCGTGTGCTTATTGTGTGTATTGTGTTTGTTCCACGTTTAACCCCGTCTCGTGTCTCTCTCCAGCTGCTGGATGGCGTGGGAGCCCAGCCTCGGGGCGTTCTACGGCCCGGTCAGTTTCATCGTCTTCGTGGACTGCATGTACTTCCTCAGCATCTTACTCCAGCTGCGGCGCCACCCCGAGCGACGCTACGAGCTGAAGGAGCCCGCGGAGGAGCAGCAGCGGCTGGCTGGGGACGTCCCGGCCACCCTCCTCCACATCCAGGCCCCGGACGCGTCGTCGTCCACCGGGTCGGCCCCCCGCGCCGTGTCATTGTCGGCCCTGGAGAACGAGCAGACGTTCGCGACGCAGCTCCTGGGCGCCGCAGCGACGCTGGGCCTTTACTGCGCCCTGTGGGTGTTCGGCGCCATGTCCGTGTCCCAGGAGAGACCGGCTGACCTGGTTTTCTCCTGTCTGTTCGGTGTGGCGGCGCTGGCCCTTGGCAGCTTCCTGACGGCGCACCACTGCGTCAACCGCCAGGACCTGAGGCGACACTGGGCCCAGACCTGTTGCCGTGGGAGACGGACCTACTCGACCCAGGAGGACACCCTGCTGCCGCTCACCGGGGCGTCCACAGCGTCCGCCGCCGGGTCAGTCGGCAGGAGCAACGGGGAGGCGGCCAAGTCCGTCCACAGCAGCGCCGAGTCGTCCTACACCAACCGGAGCGCCCCCGGCGTACGAACCCCCGCCCAGGGGAGTAAACTGACCAATCTGCACGCGGAGGCAGCGCAGAACCGGTCCCTGCCCCTGTTGCCCCTCCCGGCGCCGGCGAACGCCTCGGCCCTATTGGACAACAGCCTGACGGAGCACTCGGTGGACAACGAGATCAAAATGCACGTGGCACCCGTTGAGGTGCAGTTCCGCCCCGTCAACGGGGGAAACAACCCCGGCAGCGTCGGCAACGGACACGCGGGCCGGCATCACAAGAACAGGTCACGGGCCCACCGGGCCAGCCGGCTGACGGTGCTGCGCGAGTACGCCTACGACGTGCCGACCAGCGTCGACGGCAGCGTGCAGAGCGCCCCCCACAGGCGGCACCGCCACGAACACCACGACAGCCAGCAGGCACGGAGCAGCCGGCGTGCCGCCTACATGGCCTACCGGGAGCGCCACCAGAGCCAGATGCAGCAGGACAGCAGCGACGCCAGCACGTCCCTCCCGCGGCGGTCACGCCACGCCGACAAGGCAGGGGACACTGGCCCGGGCAACGGCATTGTCGCGGGGGTCGGGGACGGAAACGCCGGCACGGCGGGTGAAGAAGTAGAAAGCAAGGCGGGTGGGACCCCGGCGTCAGTGGCGAGTAAAAAAAGTTGCGCCGTTAAGCAGGCTAATAACACTGACCTGGTGGAGGTCCAGTCCAAGTCGTACGGGCTCAATCTGGCAACGCAGAACGGGCCGGTTAAAGACACTGAGCAGATCGTCTGCCCCATCGTCTGCCCCATCGTCTGCCCCATCGTCTCCCCCATCAACACAGAGAGCTCGACCTCTGCCAACATTAAGACTGGCTTGTGGAAACACGAAACTACCGTGTAGCAAATGTTTCCCGCACCAAAGACTGCATATCGTATCGTATCATCTTAACCTATCTCCCTGCAACTGTGAAATCTTAGTTTTTTACCATTGTACTTTTAGATTGATCATTGGCGAGAAATGAGTTCCTCGAAACATAGGACAAATAGTCACAATGTTTTGAATTTGTGAACGTGTCTTTCGTAGACATTTTGTAAATGTTCTATTTTTGTATCATATAATCCTGAACGGTTATGCTGTTCTGTAATTTCCGTACGTGAAACTGCATGGTCTGTGTTCTTGCCCCGTCCATATCCATCGGGCCGGTTCTTTTTCATTTTTTTAGTTTGTGTAAATGTAATAAACTACACATTTCAAATTGTACTCGAGTAGTTGAGTGTCTCCATCTCCAAAGCGTCTCAACTTGCACTAGTCCAGTTATGACAACTGGGCGGTGTCATGAAAAACAAGGTGTTGATACACGAGGCAATCCAATTCTCAATCATTTATTGTTATCTGGGCACCAAGCCTCTGGTGCTGTGTGTGTTCTCCAGTGTACACTTTAATCGTTAAGATGTCCCTCTACATTCATATATCACTACGTGCCTATGATTTATAATATAGGACTTTTTATGCTAAAATGGGGGGATGAATAAACCAGTTGGTATCTGGGGGGATGATTAGGTGTCTATGGTGATATATAGACCAAATTGGAAATATAAAGCCCAATCCATAGCAACTCTGCTTGTCTTCTAAGACAATCCAGTACTGGGATTCACCGTGCAATACCTCTGACAAAAGCAGTTGTTTTTCTTTAAGTAGCTTTAATTGTTTTATTTCACCACCTGTTAGTTAATGCCTATGAGAGCGACCTTACACTCTTATGGGAGGACTGCAAACATCTGACGAGGAATTTGCGTGCCAGGGATGAAGCGTCTGGCTTTGTTGTGAAAAAATGCCAAGGGAATGATCCAAGCCTTCCCAAAAGTCATGCCATCTGTGCTGGTTTCATGCCATGGGAATATGGTTTTGGATTTCATTCAGTTCCCCATTGACCCACTGTCTGAATCTACACTATTGAGGATGTGGTTGGAAATAAAGGCTAGTATCGTTTTTCAAACAAAAAGTTCAAGAACTTTACCGTAAGAACTATACCGTAAAGCTAATTGACATTTCATGCCATACAATTTCATCTGCAATTATAAAATCTTCTGAAAAGTCACAAATGTATAAAATACCTGGATGTTTTAACGGTCAAAATATGACGGATTATTAAAAAATACTACAAAGCAGTTTGAAGGTATGTGATAACTTTTATGTTCAGTATCGCAGAACTCTTATAATTTTATACAAAGATCTACAATTTATAATCCCACGGTCAGAAAATGTACTGCATCTGCATCTGTCTCAAACTGTCCGTGGAAACATAAATACTATATATTACCAAGAGGCGTTCTAATCACATTCAACTTCAGATGCCCAGATTAAAATATAAATTGGCAGCCAGAACCTCTTAGCCAGCGATTACCAGTGTCAACCAGGGCAGTAACATAAAAATAAAATAGGACATTCTTAATCTGACCCATACTTGTTTATTACAAATATATATATATATATCTTTTTTGCTGTTCAATGTTTAATGTAAAATAATTTCACTTAACTCACATTAATGAAAATCAATGTAAGTATATAGTTATCAAAAATATATTTGGTTCAACTGCACAAGAGCCATTTGGACTGCTGTGAACAGAAATGCAGACCCTTGGATTGACATGTTCTTAATTTTGTATTATTGGCATCACCTCAGACGTGTTGCTTAACACGTTAGGGCGTTGTCGTTAAGTCTGTCTAGGAGGTTTTTGATTCTGATTTGTAGTCACGCGTTTCATCTGACTGCGTTGTTTGCACACGCTATTCGAGTAGTCCAGGTGGAGATGACACAGAAGGACTTCATCTAATGGCTTTGGCAACAACGTATCTCTAACAAAATCTACGGCTGATGTTAAAGATCGTTGTTTGGACCTATCTGAATCTACTGGGATCGCGTTGTCTCTTCACAGGATCTTATGGAGGATTCCTGAATGTACAGATTGCAATGTATTGGTGACATTTGTCATGCAATGGGAAGAGTTCCAGATTCAACTACAGTAAGTGTCACAGACTGAGGGAGATAACGAAATGCATGGAGTTTGAAAAAGAGAGGCGAAAGAGGAGGTGGAGGACGAGGACAGAATGGAAAAATACAATTTCAAAGTTGAGCAATTGAAGGAAGGAATTCATGAGATTTACTTCAAAGGGGGAGAAAGAGGGGGTATAAGATACAGACGAGATGATGAAGACGTTAAGAGAATGAAAGGTATAAGATACAGAAGAGATGATGAAGAGGTTAAGAGAATCAGAGGTATGTGATACAGAAGAGATGATGAAGAGGTTAAGAGAATCAGAGGTATGTGATACAGAAGAGATGATGAAGAGGTTAAGAGAATCAGAGGTATGAGATACAGAACAGATGATGAAGAGGGTTAGTGGAGAGACAGTCAATATTGAGAAGGAGATATCATGAAAAGGAAGATCTCTATCTCCGCACTTCTCTTCTTAGATCTGTTATCAATCTCACGTTCAAGCCCTGAAGTTGCGCAATATCACTACACCGTAACATAACGTTTTTCAATGTTGTATGGACTCCCTTGTTCCATTAGTGTCTTTGGGAGAAGTGACAGGTTCAGGTTTTCTGGCTATTGAAGCGTTGGAGCTTGCAGTTTGGGCAGCTACCTTGCCTTATGTAGCCGCTAATGAAATCATCACCCTTAGAAAGTTGAGTGGTCATGTCCGCCTGTGAGAAAAAAATGGTTATTAGCCTCACAGCGCCTCAGGATCATTGGTAGCTACTTGGGAAAGGAGCCTTTCTGCTGGGGAGTTGAAAAGCTCGCAAAATACAGGAGAGTCCAGGACAGAGAAATAAAACATGCCAACAGCAGTTAAACATGCATAAGCATTCCTCTGACAGAGGGACATGTAGGGAAAACGCTATCTAAATCTCCAATGGTGTCACAAATGGGGTTTTGGCTTGGTAGCAGGTAGTGGACACAGGCGCAGAGATTCAAAATAAACAACGTCTTTATTGAAAGACAAACAAAACGGTGCAAAGACCGAGACTTTAAACAGGATATGCTCAAAACCAAAAAAGAACCAAACATACCTTCAAACAGGCAAAAAACAACAATTAATGCCACGACACTGGTTTACAGAAATCAAGCGAACTAAATACCAGAACTAATGAAGCCATGGAACACAGGTGCGGAGAAAACACAGGTGGATAAGATTGTCCTTAATTATTTCCCTCTCTCCGCGAGTGCCGGCCCAAACATAGAGGAGGACAGAAATGTCTGAGTCTTACAAATGGGACTTATTTAAAGAGTTGTGTGTGAGGTGTACGGCCAGATTTGCTGGCCAATCTTCCCATTGGCTTGCTCAACTTACAATGTAAATATATAATAAAGCATTACGAGTAAAATACTACAGCAACTTAATGTATGCACTCTATGGAGTCACATTGGATAAGAAATAGAAAAAATTGTATAAAATGTTGATTTAATCATGGAGTTACAGTCTTTGAAAAAGTTGCCCCTTCTGGGTCAAAGAAACACCTTCAAAGCAGCAGAAGCTTGTTGTGAAAGCTGTTCATGGTCAGGAGATTCAGCAAGCTGTGCCAACACAATCTCACTAGCCAAGCAGAGCCAGGGGAACAGGTGGTGGGGGCGTGTAGAGATGAAGGTCCTGGCCTGTAAGAGCCTGTGGAACATAGAGGCACTCGGAATTAGCTACAATGTCAAATCGACTTGTTCTTTTTGCTTTATTCACTTTAAAAACCTCTACCGAAAGCGGGCTAAAGATGTAACCTGCCCCCCGTGTCCAATACCAGCGTACCTTGCCCTCTGTGGCATCTAAACAACGAAAGGCATTTGGTCGTGACCGAGAACCAAATCTGGGGAAGCTCCTGAAAACCTGGATGATGCCAACTTCTGAAACTGGAAGATGCTGGCAATAAAATGTGGACCATCAACTCACAGTTTCATCACGAACAGCTGCTGTTTGGTCCGACTCTCTGCTTGCTGTCTACTTGATGGAGTTAACAGTGTCTTGGAAGGATGTGCTGGTTAAGGTGTAGTGTGGGGAGGAGGCTGAACGTTGTCAAATTGGAGCAACATTTACCACCATATTGCTGATTGGAACGTGAAATGCTTGGCCAGTGTTTATGCTAAATACCTAAGACAATGCTAATGACCACGGGTAAGAGTAGCCAGTTGTTATGGATCAAAGACAATATTGGTAAAGGCTTTAAACGACGTAGTTCGGTTTGTGCAATCAGCAACTTACGTCACGTGTAGATAATGAGAAGTGACAGAACATGTACTCTGTAGAGCATTCTAATTGAAGCACCTTAAAACCACTTATTTATTCTGAAAGGCAGTTATTAATACACATATTACTTCGAGCCAGAATGATGGGCTGAAGTCTTTCACTTAAGCGTTTCAGTGTCTTTCTGTGTAAATGAACAGTATATGTACAGTGCACATGTTGTGTGCGTTCTGACTGTATTTTATTGCCAAGACTATACGGCCAAATAAAATTGCATTGGTGTCCGTCTTTCATTTCCAATAGTGTGTCTCAACATCAAACTAGGTTTAGTTAGTGGTCGCTATAAAACATTGGCACAATAGGTTAAAAACAACGTTCTTTCTATTTAGAGCTTTTCAAAGACGAGGCTTTCGGCCTACATTTTTAGGCTATGAATACCCAGAATGCCTCAGAGTATATGAGAAAACTCAAATAGGCCTACACGATGACTTATCACATTCAATGTGGAACCCAGAAGCGTATGTCGAAATGATTTGACCTCCATTTGGTGTATAGCCCATCAGAATAGTGTGACTTTCAACAGGAGTTACATAAACCCATCACCCGTAATTGCCTCGTTCTGCTTTAGCCTCATTCCCTCCAGGCCACACTTACTTCCAGGGTGAGCCGTCAACTGCACAGTGGAATCAGGACGTTATACCGCTTACTGACAAAATCATAGAAAGTAACACCCTAATGTGGCTCAGTTGTGACCGACTAACCACTTGCTGTCTGTGGCTTACATGCAAGTACTGCCACGTGGCTTTATGCATTTACACATGTTCATAAATTATTCATGTTGAGTTAAGAGAATGTGCCTGCTGTAGTATATACAAGAAATATCACACTACACACGACTACATGTGATCCAGTACTTTAAAAAAATACAATATCAACTTATTTGAACTTGGATTGTGCGATCAGGTATTTAATGAGTCACTTCTGTGGGAGCAAGTTCGGCTCTCACTCGTGTGACATTCCTGCTGTTTCTAAGAATGATGTGTCAAAGCAATGATCCTGCTTTACAAAACAGGGTTCAAATGTGTATTTAGCATTCACAGTAGAGAAGTCAGAGATGTTTAATATATCTCCAACGTTTTTGATTTATCACAGCTGTTAAACACTCAGTTTGGGCACACGAGAAGAGCAGAAATAGCTGCTTCTGTTTGATGTCTATATTTGTTTTAATCTGCTGTGTGGTCTTTTGATCAGAATCACAATCAGATTCATATCAGAATCAGAGAACTGATATGTTATTGAGTTATTTCTGTGGATTTGCAATCGGCAGAATAAGGCATTTGTAGTTTTTGGGTAATGTTTGTGTCTGGTGTGTAAGGTATAACCAAAGTACTTTATTAATAATAAATAATTGTTTAAGCCTACTCCACCATTGTCCTGCAAATTAAACACTTCATTATTGTTAAGTCACTCTGTCATATCCGTACCAGTCGTTTATTTCATAGACTACACAGGCTGTTTGGAATGTGCAATGAGTTAAACCAAAATGAAGTTTTCAGTAAAAGGTGACATCAAAAGGTTTTAAAAACGGTTGTAAAAACATGCCCAGTGAAGTTGTTTTCACGCAAACAGACAGTTAACATAGTTTTGATTCACTGGTGTCATTAATAGTGATTCACTGGTGTCGCTTGTGATTCAGACGTTCAGATACGTGTCGTTTGCTCAGTCCCGCTGTGCGCGAGCTTTAGGGATCCGCGCGAGCTTTAGGGATGCGCGTTATCTGCATCGACTCCCGCGCAAAGTGGAAGTGAGCGGTCGACCCAGCGGTCGTGTTGCACGAAATAACACATCACCATGGAGTCACAAAAGGACAGAGTGGATAGTATTTCTTCCAGAGTTGACGCTGCGCATTCGTCAACCGGTAGGACAGTGTTTTGCATGTTAATATTCAATTTTATATATGTGTGGATATTAAGTCGAAAGATGCGCGTCGAGTTGGCGTGGTTGGGTATGCTAAAGTTGTCTGCATGAATCCGTTTGCAAATCGTTTATTTTTTTTTAGCTCTGTCTGTACTTTTGCCTTCTGAAAATTAATCAAGGACACGTGAAATGCATCGAATTTGACGCAAATTTATAAGCAAATTTGTCTTACTTTAATGTAGTGTCAATTTGAACACCTGTTCTGTTGTTTCAACGGAAAACACTGATGTCAGTTTTTTCCATTAATGCAAATCATTCCGTTTTGTCTCAATGTAGCCAACATTGCTTTGAAAACGTTAACAGAAAATATAACAACTTATGGGGATGTCTGGTTTGAATATTGAGGGTCTTGTATTAATTGCATGGTTGCCTGCATCACATTTGACATCACATTTGACATCACATTTGACACCACATTTGACATCACATTTGACAGGAATTTTGAAAGAACCGTTACAATACAAATATAACCATGCGCAGGCTTCAGTACACAAATCTACCCTTTTGTAAACTGCTGTATTAAAATCCTGAAGGTCTATAGACAGTCCATCAATCAACATTATTACTCCTACTTATAACATTGCATGTACAACGCAATGAATAAAATGCAATGCAAAAACACATTATCCACAAAAGCCCTTCCAGATACCTAATCCCTGCAATTGATGCGTTTGTCCATTAGTTTCCAGGACCAGAAGAAAGATCAATGAGAGATAAGTTATTGAAGATCACAGACAATGCAGATCCGTGTAATGTTGAGCAAGTGACCACAGGTTAGGGAACACCTGCGCCCTTTACACTGGCTTCTTCTCTAATCAGAGAACTTGGCTGCATTCCAGATGGATTATCACTCTGTAATGGTTGATGGGGTTCCCCTCAGGCTGTTCATCACTTCTCCCACACAGCAGTTCGACAGCAGTTAACGGAATGATCCTAACCCGGGTCAATGTTTGTTTTCGCTGTTTGCTTACTTGATTGGATCCTCATTATGCCGGCAGTCCAGCTGTTTGAATCAAAGGATCTTAATGAAACTAACTGTGAATTGATGTTAGGCAACTCGCTAATGACGACTTTCTCTAAAGTTGTCTGCAGGGGTTTCAAATATCCGCTTCTCCTTATACTTGTACTTAGATGTTGGTATGCTGGTTCTGATTACTTGTTTATCCTTTCTGGAGGAAAAGCTACTTTCTTGAAACTACCTCCCAGTGACAAGGCAAAGTAGCCTACTGCACCAATACTGTGAAAAAAACGACATGTTATTTGCTGTGGTGTTCTCTTGTTACAAGGTACTTGAACCTTGTACGGCATTATTGTGTAACTGTTTAGTTTTTTTGTACAATGTTGCCCATGTAAACCTGTTGCCCAAATCATTTTTGTGTATGATCTGCTGCGTACATGCAGTCTTTTGCTCTAAATCTGATCTAATCGGTATTTGTCCAGATAAATCTGCCCAAGCCTGAATTTGGTGTTAGAACTGTGCTGGAAAAGTTTTTGTGGTATCTTTTTAGATGCAACGTAAGGTTGCTATCTCTAATCCGTGTGATGTGCTCATGTAATGGCATGTGTCACTATCTACAAGAGTTGACAGATTTACTGCGTCTGAAAATGGATTCTGGTAGGGCAGTTTTTGATCAGTGTTGGTAATCATGTTTTTCAAATGACAGTGCTTGTCATTGGTTTATTCTACCGGGACTGTTGGAATACTTCTGGGACGACTGGGATTGTCATCGCGGCCTCATTTATCCTTTTGTAAAATAGCACATTGCACTTTTACACCAGAGGAAGAAAATGTGTAAAATCATGGCTGTTATTTCTTGCTATGATTTTTGCTGTGCCATCATTTCACAGTTACATTGGTACTGCAATGGGCCATTCTAGGTAAAATCATTTTTCATGAACAAATGTCAATTTACAGGTTAAATGGCTACCTCCAAATAGTTTGAATGAAACAGAGCATTTTCTGTTCTGGATTGCTAGATGTATAGTATGTTTTTTGCTTTAGAAAAAAAATCACAAACAAACAATTTTCTCACCAGCTTGGATTGAAACCTAATGGCTGTGCTGATGGGGCCTGTGGTCTTGTGCCAGAACTAATGTTTTCTCTCAGTTGGTCTCAGAACTATGTGTGACTTGACAAACCCTGCTGCAATGATAAATCGTTAGGTTAAAGGAGGTTTGTTTGAGTGTCCACACCAGCTGGATTTTAATGGAACGTCAAACGTAACTAAACCCTACCTCTGTGATTATTGTACCTCTGTGGTGATAATGACTAGTGGTTTGAATACCACTGATCTAATGAATAGAGCGTCTGAAGGTCTGTCTACCTTCTTCCTAGCAGGGCTAACTACCAGGCTACTGTGGTTCTGAACATCTCCGTAGCAGGGCAGGGCTAACTACCAGGTTACTGTCTGTGGTTCTGAACATCTCCCTAGCAGGGCTAACTACCAGGTTACTGTCTGTAATTCTGAACTTCGACTTAGCAGGGCAGAGCTAAATGCCAGGTTTCTGTCTGTGGTTCTGAACTACTCCCTAGCAGGGCTAACTACCAGGTTACCGTCTGTGGTTCTGAACTTCTCCCTAGCAGGGCTAACTACCAGGCTACTGTCTTTGGTTCTGAACTTCTCCCGGGCAGGGCTAACTACCAGGTTACTATCTGTGGTTCTGAACTTCTCCCCAGCAGGGCTAACTACCAGGTTACTATCTGTGGTTCTGAACTACTCCCTAGCAGGGCTAACTACCAGGTTACTGTCTGTGGTTCTAAACTTCTCCCTAGCAGGGCTAACTACCAGGTTACTGAAAATGAAAACGTTCTGTCATGCTTTAAATTAGGTAATGGGGGAATTCTTTGTAATGCCTCTTCTGGACAGAAAATGTTGTATGGTTTTGCCTCTTCAAAACGGAAACCAGGAATCTAGTGTTGTGTAAATACTTTCTAGTGATCTCTAATGAATTAAAATAAAACAAACGTCATGTTGACGTGTTTCAGTTGCACACAAGTAGACGACTCTAGCGATTGTGCTTTGAGGTCGGGGGTCTCCAGTGAAAACATCCAGGACAGTATACTAGCTCTCCAGGAGCAGGATTGGAGAGCCCCCGTTTAGGCCCATCGATGCAGCCTATGAGACTTATGTAAAGTCTGAAGTATGGGGTTGGCAATGTGCATCACTTGTTATAGTGTAAAAACAGAAACATGGCTGTTTCTGTCCATTTATATAGTGGACTCCAGGTGATTTATCTCGCTCTAGCCATCTCTGGTCGTCCGATTTGCCCTGCAACACTAACGAGTTCTACTGCTTATTTAGTAATTTTCACCCGAACTGTCAGCAATTAAAAACACAAGGCAATGTTAATTGAGTTACCCTCTTACACTTGGCGTGACATATTAGCGTTAAAGAAATGTCTTTAAAAGGGGTGGACTGGCTGTAAAAAATCAGAAAAGCCATGCAAAACCCCAAGCCAATAAAATGCCTTCTCTTGGACAGAGCTTCAAAAAATGTTTGTTAGAACCGCATGATTGCGCGAGGATGGGCAGGATATTGGCAGTTGGAATGTGCTGATGAATGCATGTTTGTGATAGACCTGTAATTCCAGGGTAGAACTGAGAAAAACCCTTTGTGAGGTAAATTGTCGTCGGTGCCACCAGACTTCACAGCATCTTTAGAGGATGTGACAGGAACTGGAACACTGACTGATGGTATCCTGAAGCCTCGATAGAGCCTGTCACAGTCAGCTGTGTGGCGTGTTTGAACAGCATCACCGGGCAATCAATTTCCTTATCAAAATTGTTAAAAATTGTTTCACGTACGTGAACGTCTACAAACAAAATCGAAAGCTCTTGACAGTTCAGATGAGCCAAGTGTTATAATTAATGTCTTAAACAAATGTGAAGTGCTTTCTTTTAAGTTGTTGACAAGTGAGCACTTTTAAACGATGTCTGTCAAGTATGTTTGCATTGTTTTAGTGTTGGGATGCTTGGTTTCTTTCTTTTTTGGGTGGTGGTGCAGTGATGGATGGATGAATGAATGTAACCTGAAATGGTCTCTTATGTTGAGTATTTAGCAGCAGGCCAAGCATTTTTTATGGAGAATTGGGTTGGTTACTAATAAGTCTGCATATCCCTTGTGAATTAATGTAACTACCACAGTTCAGTCAAATTACATAACCAGTCAGTTTTGTAATGTAAAAGTGTTTGTACTTTGCACCCCGAATTCACCTTTCTATTGGAATATATATATATATATATATACAGTATCTCACAAAAGTGAGTACACCCCTCACTTTGCATTCCTTGTAAATATTTGATTATATGTTTTCATGTGACAACTCTGAAGAAATGACACTTTGCTACAATGTAAAGTAGTCAGTGTACAGCTTATATAACCTGTGAAGCTCTGGTGAACTCCATGCCCAAGAGGGTTAAGGCAGTGCTGGAAAATAATGGTGGCCACACCAAATTGGGCCCAATTTGGGCATTTTCAATCAGGGGTGTACTCACTTTTGTTGACAGCGGTTTAGACATTAATGGCTGTGTGTTGAGTTATTTTGAGGGGACAGCAAATGTACACTGTTATACACGCAGACTACATTATATTGTAGCAAAGTGTCATTTCTTCAGTGTTGTCACATGAAAAGATCAAATATTTACAGAAATGTGAGGGGTGTACTCACTTTTGTGAGATACTGTGTGTATGAATATAACTATTATATATATATATATTATATCAGATTTTAGGGATCACATACTTACCTTTTTTTCTTTATAAACATTATTAGCAAATCAAAAAAGCCTAAAACCGATTACTGCTTCTGCCACAGTCCGAAAAACAGGGCGTACAACAACGTTTTCATCACATTACAAAAGTGGCCTTCTGAAAATAGGGCATTAATTGCTTAGAACATCCCCAGCTTCGGAGCCAGCTTTTGTTTTGTCCCGTCGGGCTGCCGGGGTGGGAAGCATCTGCTAGGACTGCCGTGAGCCTTCAGACTCGGGCCAGAGAGTGAGCGGGTCGTGATCAAGATATAAGGCGGCGTGCGGGAGCAAAAGCAGGAGAACGGGAGAAAGGGAGATCCAAGGAAACAGATGGGAGGAGAGAGAGAGGGAGGGAGTGAGAGCGCAGGGAAGTCGTGAAGTCGGTGTAGGGCGGTGGCAGGAATAGACAGTGCGGGAAATAGGGAACAGAAGGAGGTTGTTTATGATCGCTGGAGGCCAGAAGGAGAATGGACTGTCCATTTTCGGATATTCAGTACCCAGGCTTGTTTATGCCACACATTTCACTCCACGTGGACGGGTATGAAAAACAGACGGCGCCATGGAATAAAGTGCCAGTTGACTTCTTTAGTGCGCTTCTTGGTATTAAAGAAGGTATTCAAGTGTTACGCGCTGAGTTGCCAGTGTTGTCTCAGGAGTAATCTGATATTTCTACTCTAAATGGTTTTCCTGAAGCTTTATTGTTGGGCATGAACAGTTTCCTATAATTCAATACACACAACATTACAGAAATGCCCTCCTCTAAAAAGAAAATTATCTACTCTAATACTGTCAAAAATATTATACAGATACTATTAAATAAATAGAGACAGCCTGGCTTTCCACCTGTTTTATGGTGCCCTCTGCCTAGAGGTAAATCATTTAAGGATTTCTTGCAATGCTATATTATCCAATATATGGTTTAAATCTACTCAATATTAGGAAGGTCAAATTATTTGGTCAAAATTATGTTAGGTTATATTTATTTTATCTATCCCAGCACTAGCATACCTGATTGTCAGCTAATTACCAAGCCCTTAAATAGTGAATTATGATCACATGTTCTTGTTCTGGGCTAAAATAAAATGTGAAAGGGCTAGGGTTCCCTGAGGGCTGGGGTTCCCTGAGGGCTAAGGATCCAGAACAGCCTCAAATGATATATGTCATCCTCGTTTTTCTTATCTCTGAAATACATAGATGGTGTTGTCTTTTGTCAATTGTTACATGTCTGAAATGGATCTAGATTGTCATTATGACCCCAGAATGTTTTTTGACAACTGCACCGATATGTTGTGCAACACTGACATCTAGTGGCGGAGCAGCAGATCTGTAGCATGTAGGCAGACAAGCAGCGCTGGAAGACATTTCATTGGCATCATTTACTTCCTTTCCTCTATCAGGTCAGAACCATTACAGGACTGGCTGGATTTCTCTCAGGCTAATTTTACAGTTTATTCCCTGACAGATTAGTATTTGTAAGTCAAGGCTCTTTATGGGAAAAGGAAGCTATTTACAGACAAACTCGGTTTTCTATGTACTGACAGTCTGTGATGCCCTCATCAGTATGCAATCAATGGGGCTACCGACTGGACATTATGTTGGGATTCTTCTTAGATAACACAACCATCACATATTCATAATCAGTGTTTTACATGTTGCGATGTTGTCAGTGTAAGACTTTATTTAATAAATTAATAAACCCAAATGCATATTGTATTTCAGGATACGTTATAGGCTTTAGCAAATATCAGCAATGTGGATTGTCAAATTGTGGGTTTAAAAAACCCATCCTGCATTTGTGCGTTTTCTCATGACCTTTACCCCAACTGTACATTTTGACCACAGATAACCTTCAGCCGGTAAGCTGAGACACGTGAACCCCCGAGTATAAGGTGACCTCTAGTCAGTTGGATGTACAGAAGTGCTGACCTTGTCCAGTGTATTGCTCCAACAATGACACTAACAGAGGCCTGGTATCCAAGGTGGCTCGTACACTGTCTTAGGAACACTGACCCGCTAAAGAAACACGTCTTATCTGTGGACAGCAGGCACCACACAGATGAATAATTCATAGGAACAGTCCAACAGGTCGGCTCAGACGCTACTCATTTTGAGAAAATGTTGGGACGGTTCTGTGTGTGTGTGTGTGGCTTGCTCATGCTACAATGCCATGCTCCATTTACCAGGTGATAAGCACTGAGACAGCACCCTGGGGTTACATGGCCGGTTTTGGACTAGGCATGGGTGAGTGAAGCGACTCGCTGTATCGATCTGGCATTTAGAGAACAACACTGACTTTCAAATGAATATTGTCGTCAGGCAATGCTTTGCCATCATTTAGTCAGCCGTGAATTCCATATCTCTTTCAAGAGTTGAGAATTCGCTCAGAGCATAGTGCAGTCTGTGGCCTGGGTTAGTCCAGCGGTCTGTGTTGGTCCAGCGGTCTGGGTTAGTCCAGTGGTTTGGGTTAGTCTAGTGGTTTGGGTTGGTCCAGTGGTCTGGGTTGGTCCAGTGCTTTGGGTTAGTCCAGCAGTCTTGGTTGGTCCAGCGGTCTGGGTTAGTCCAGTGGTTTGGGTTAGTCCAGCGGTCTGGGTTGGTCCAGCGGTCTGGGTTGGTCCTGCGGTCTGGGTTGGTCCAGCGCTCTGGGTTAGTCCAGTGGTTTGGGTTGGTCCAGCGGTCTGGGTTGGTCCAGCGGTCTGGGTTAGTCTAGTGGTTTGGGTTAGTCCAGCGGTCTGGGTTGGTCCAGCGGTCTGGGTTGGTCCAGCGGTTTGGGTTTGTCCAGCGGTCTGGGTTGGTCCAGCGGTTTGGGTTAGTCCAGTGGTTTGGGTTAGTCCAGCGGTCTGGGTTGGTCCAGTGGTTTGGGTTGGACCAGCGGTCTGGGTTGGTCCAGTGGTTTGGGTTAGTCCAGCGGTCTGGGTTAGTCCAGCGGTCTGGGTTGGTCCAGTGCTTTGGGTTAGTCCAGCAGTCTTGGTTGGTCCAGCGGTCTGGGTTAGTCCAGTGGTTTGGGTTAGTCCAGCGGTCTGGGTTGGTCCTGCGGTCTGGGTTGGTCCAGCGCTCTGGGTTAGTCCAGTGGTTTGGGTTGGTCCAGCGGTCTGGGTTGGTCCAGCGGTTTGGGTTTGTCCAGCGGTCTGGGTTGGTCCAGCGGTCTGGGTTGGTCAAGCGGTCTGGGTTGGTCCAGCGGTCTGGGTTGGTCCAGCGGTCTGGGTTGGTCAAGCGGTCTGGGTTGGTCCAGCGGTCTAGGTCGATGCCTGTAGGTGAAAAAATTCCACTGCCACGTGAGGGCTAGGGTTCCCTGAGGGCTGCCATTTGCAGCACACACTCGTCTTTTCAAGTTTTGCTGTCATTTAATATAGCATGGAAATGCCAAAAAATCATACTGCAGTCTTTGTCGATAGTTCTTTGTGAACTATTGAAATGTCTTAATGCCATGACTTCCAGGCAATATTCTAAAGGTCTTGTTCCAACATATGCATGCTAATTAGTGAATTTGAAAAATGGAAGAATTTACCTCCGTGTAGCTGGCACGGTTTATAGACGGCAATTTGTCAGATCTCATTGTAACACTTCAACCATATTGTGTGTTTGTGTGTGTGTGTGAGAAAACATCTTGTAGTTTTTAAAGCTCCTATGGCTAGTAATGAAGTCATTACAAACAGCTGGGGGCATTTAGGCAACAGGTGTTTGCCAAGCACCCTATAATAAGTCTGAATGTTTGTTGGTCACCTCCCCTCCCTGACTCACTTCGCTCCTCCATTGTGGCTCCAAGGCCATTACCTAAGTCTCAGAACACGTTCTTCTCATCACTTCGATAATCACAGGTCAGGAGGACCCACAGGGGGCCATGGAGCAGGTACTTGTTAAATCCAGTTTGAATAAATGTGCATGAGGACATTTAACTGGGCTAGTCAAGGATGCTCCTATTTTAAAGGGCCAGCTCCCTGATGGGTTGACGGCAGATTTAGTTTGGCTCTACTTCTAATCATTCGCAATGTGTAGTGTTGACAGTTGTGCAAGTGTCACAATCATGTTCGTGCTGCCGGGACATTTTTAGCGAAACAGAAAGAATTCAAACTGTTTTTTGTCGTGCCTCATTGTATGTTCTACATTTGGTCAGTAGAGGGGGGAAGAGTTCAACGTCTATTCTATATCAGAGTAAAATGTAACAGTATTTTGGACTACACACAATGCCATTTGAACAGCGTGGATGTCTTCTGTTAATAGTGCTCGGAGAATAGCAATGAGGTTCTCTGCGTGTTCTGGTGGATCATATCTCATTGTCCATTATGTGAACAATCTGCTTAGAAATCGAATGATTTCGTAGCTTTTGGCTTGTTCATGTGGAAGACGTGGAGCTGTTTTAGGTACTCTCAGAAAAACGAGGGATTCAGAGCGGCTGTTGTCCTGGTCTGATGGCTTGTTCTACCGTTGAGGTGGCAGGACAGAAAATAGTTTTGACAGCATCGGTTGGGAACTGCTTACCCAAAGAACCTGGGGGTTTCGGATTTAGCCGATCGATTTTTGTCATGAACGCAATTTAATTTTTAACAACGTCGCCATAAATGTAAATAGATTTTCTTGTTTCATACTAACCACAAGTTACTCCCTCTGTGCCTAGGCTGACCTAACCACTTACAAAACACAAACGACTGGTCAGGCTGTTAAACCCATAGAAATAACACTCTTAATGGTTTGCTTTCTTGGGCTAATTAATGTGTTGTTCCAGTTCGTATTTATGTATCTATGGTTGTAATGTAAGCTTTTCTACTCAAGGGGGCACCATTGCTTCTCACAGCCCTGCCTAAAAAATGACTTATTTTCAGTCTGAGCACCTGTTATAGAGTTGATTGCAAATGTAGTTGCTTAGGGAAAAGTGAGGACCTGCAAGCCAGAACTAAATGAAACTGCAAAACAAATTACACAGATAATTACACAGAGACAGTGTGGACATCAAGGCCTTGGGTTATAGACTTTTAACCACTTCAGTTTGTCAGTGGAAATATTAATGGGCTCACCAAGTAAACAAAGGACAGAACAGGAGAGATTCTCATCACCTGATGTACACCGTTCCCCATACAAATGAGCAACAGCTGCTCTTTGGTTTAAAAACATGTTTTTTCTTCCCTAACCACTTGGTTAAAAGCAGTAGGCCTCGTGAGATCCGAGCCAGATATGGCCAAGGATTGACGGATTAGAGGAAAACTTATAGGAGCTTTGTTTCTGTTTAAGGAACAGCCAGGAAGATTAATTGCTCGGAAAAACCCAAGTGTTCCCTGCCTTTGCCATTTTGTTTATTTCTGTTTCAACTGTATACTCTGAAATTAGTTGTCAGTCTAATTTGATTACTCCCAACTGAGAAGGACATCTGTGAGTGGGAGAAATAATGAGATGAAATGGAGATTACTCCAACTGAGGAGGACATCTGTGAGTGGGAGTAATAATGAGATAAAATGGAGATTACTACAACTGAGAAGGACATCTGTGAGTTGGAGAAATAATGAGATGAAATGGAGATTACTCCCAACTGAGATGGACATCTGTGAGTGGGAGAAATAATGAGATGAAATGGAGATTACTCCCAACTGAGATGGACATCTGTGAGTGGGAGAAATAATGAGATGAAATGGAGATTACTCCCAACTGAGATGGACATCTGTGAGTTGGAGAAATAATGAGATGAAATGGAGATTACTCCCAACTGAGATGGACATCTGTGAGTTGGAGAAATAATGAGATGACATGGAGATTACTCCCAACTGAGATGGACATCTGTGAGTGGGAGAAATAATGAGATGAAATGGAGATTACTCCCAACTGAGATGGACATCTGTGAGTGGGAGAAATAATGAGATGAAATGGAGATTACTCCCAACTGAGATGGACATCTGTGAGTTGGAGAAATAATGAGATGAAATGGAGATTACTACAACTGAGATGGACATCTGTAAGTGGGAGAAATAATGAGATGAAATGGAGATTACTACAACTGAGATGGACATCTGTGAGTGGGAGAAATAATGAGATGACATGGAGATTACTCCCAACTGAGATGGACATCTGTAAGTGGGAGAAATAATGAGATGAAATGAAGATTACTCCAACTGAGATGGACATCTGTAAGTGGGAGAAATAATGAGATGAAATGGAGATTACTCCAACTGAGATGGACATCTGTGAGTGGGAGAAATAATTAGGTGATTGGTAAATATAATTGAGATACAGAATATTCCGGCTGATGCTCCTCAAAAATGTTTGACCAAATATTGATACGTGTTTATTGTGTGTATCTGAATAATTCTGTCTGTTTTATAATCCTGTTATTGTGTAATGGACTTGAACAACTCCCCAGGTGGTCGTTCGAACACTTTCTTTGCGGAGACACCAGTACATTAGTCAAGTGTTTGCCCTTTAGACACATCTATTAATGAAGACAGGGCAAAAGAGTAAAACAGTGCTGTCACCATAACAGGTTAATAAGCATCTCCGCGATTGCGCCTAATTAATCATCAATCAGATGTTAGTGTATTTCTAAGAAGGCTGGCCTAGATATGTATTTCTGTCTGTAGACCGCGGGGCTAACCTACTTCGTCCGAATATCTGTGTTCCGTTGGTGGTCTGGCTCTGCTAAAAATAGACACGTGATTCAGACTAGATACGGCAAAACCGTTTTATGCATCAGTGTCACACTTTAACCCACCTGTCCCGGCCATGTAGACAATATGTCACCCACTGTCAAACCGCATATGACGGAAGTGTCTTGCAAAAGCTGATGTGCCTGACAGGAAACTGTTACATTGTCCGGCACGTTGTTTCATTTTTGTCATTATATTTGTAAACATATAACATTTGTCTGCGTTCAAACTGAAACCTGTTAACACTTACCTGATAGTGACATCACACAGCACTCCTGATGGTGACATCACACAGCACTCCTGATGGTGACATCACACAGCACTCCTGATGGTGACATCACACAGCACTCCTGATAGTGACATCACACAGCACTCCTGATGGTGACATCACATAGCACTCCTGATAGTATCATCACACAGCACTCCTGATAGTGACATCACACAGCACTCCTGATAGTGACATCACACAGCGCTCCTGATAGTGACATCACACAGCACTCCTGATAGTGACATCACACAGCACTCCTGATAGTGACATCACACAGCACTCCTGATGGTGACATCACACAGCACTCCTGATAGTGACATCACACAGCACTCCTGATAGTGACATCACACAGCGCTCCTGATGGTGACATCACACAGTGCTCCTGATAGTGACATCACACAGCACTCCTGATAGTGACATCACACAGCACTCCTGATAGTGACATCACACAGCACTCCTGATAGTGACATCACACAGCACTCCTGATAGTGACATCACACAGCACTCCTGATGGTGACATCACACAGCACTCCTGATAGTGACATCACACAGCACTCCTGATAGTGACATCACACAGCGCTCCTGATAGTGACATCACAGTGCTCCTGATAGTGACATCACACAGCACCTGATAGTGACATCACACAGCACTCCTGATGGTGACATCACACAGCACTCCTGATAGTGACATCACACAGCACTCCTGATAGTGACATCACACAGCACTCCTGATAGTGACATCACACAGCACTCCTGATAGTGACATCACACAGCACTCCTGATAGTGACATCACACAGCACTCCTGATAGTGACATCACACAGCACTCCTGATAGTGACATCACACAGCACTCCTGATAGTGACATCACACACAGTGACATCACACACTCCTGATAGTGACATCACACAGCACTCCTGATAGTGACATCACACAGCACTCCTGATGGTGACATCACACAGCACTCCTGATAGTGACATCACACAGCACTCCTGATAGTGACATCACACAGCGCTCCTGATGGTGACATCACACAGCACTCCTGATAGTGACATCACACAGCACTCCTGATAGTGACATCACACAGCACTCCTGATAGTGACATCACACAGCACTCCTGATAGTGACATCACACAGCACTCCTGATGGTGACATCACACAGATAGTGACATCACACAGCACTCCTGATAGTGACATCACACAGCGCTCCTGATGGTGACATCACACAGTGCTCCTGATAGTGACATCACACAGCACTCCTGATAGTGACATCACACAGCACTCCTGATGGTGACATCACACAGCGCTCCTGATAGTGACATCACACAGCGCTCCTGATAGTGACATCACACAGCGCTCCTGATAGTGACATCACACAGCACTCCTGATAGTGACATCACACAGCACTCCTGATAGTGACATCACACAGCACTCCTGATAGTGACATCACACAGCACTCCTGATAGTGACATCACACAGCGCTCCTGATAGTGACATCACACAGTGCTCCTGATAGTGACATCACACAGCACTCCTGATAGTGACATCACACAGCACTCCTGATAGTGACATCACACAGCACTCCTGATAGTGACATCACACAGCACTCCTGATGGTGACATCACACAGCACTCCTGATAGTGACATCACACAGCACTCCTGATAGTGACATCACACAGCGCTCCTGATGGTGACATCACACAGTGCTCCTGATAGTGACATCACACAGCACTCCTGATAGTGACATCACACAGCACTCCTGATGGTGACATCACACAGCGCTCCTGATAGTGACATCACACAGCGCTCCTGATAGTGACATCACACAGCGCTCCTGATGGTGACATCACACAATGCTCCTGATGGTGACATCACACAGCACTCCTGATAGTGACATCACACAGCACTCCTGATAGTGACATCACACAGCACTCCTGATAGTGACATCACACAGCACTCCTGATAGTGACATCACACAGCACTCTTGATAGTGACATCACTCAGCACTCCTGATAGTGACATTTATACTTATGCAATCCAATATATTTATTTGGAAATACATATTGTTTTCTGATATCTTAAACATGTCTTATAGGTATTGTAGTTTTAAATCATCAAATTTACTTTAAGCAATCTTGAGAATAAGAACATATCCAGATGAGCGACATATTTTTTTATAAAATGACGAACTGATTGCCTGGCGTAATAAAACTGAAACCTTATTGCCACGGAGCTCCTCTTAGTGGCACATGCTGGTGAAAATGTAAAGGCTTTAGGAATGATTATGGAAACAAGAGTCAACCTAGCGTTTATTTCCTCTCTCCATTGGAAATGGTTTCTCGTGTCTACAATGCCCTGTGTTCGTTTGTAATTTGTCCCTGTAGCTGATTCTGCTTTTATTCTTCTAAATTCATGAGCACACTGTTTTTCATTCCAGGTCACAGCTCTTGTGAGTTTGTACGCCCTGTCTGGCTCTTTATCTCCGTTTCAAAATGAGACAGAACACGG
This sequence comes from Dallia pectoralis, assembly GCA_029465975.1. NCBI lineage: Eukaryota > Metazoa > Chordata > Actinopteri > Esociformes > Umbridae > Dallia > Dallia pectoralis. Next base: position 16,346,583 of record CM055735.1, read on the forward strand.
TTACATAATATATGCATAACTGCCTGGACAGGAAGTAAAACAAATCTATAATATTTTGTCCATGTAGCCTAAGATGGGCTGACATTTTCTTTTTTATTCTGATGTCATTTGAGAACAAAACAAACGAATAAATCAAGGCTCGCCAGCTGGTAAGGAAAAGGCCAAAAGGAACCGATTGCCGCAACTTCAATAAAACTAATCTTGATCGATATTGAAATGTTGTGGCAACTGCAACTGGTGAGAATTATGAGCCATAACCATGTGTTGGGTCGCTGATTCTGTCCATACATTAAATATATTGGCGGTTGGCATATTTCCTAATGGTTCGACATGCACTTGTGGCTGGCCATGTCCCCAGACACACACACTGACTTTGATCAAGGAAAAACCTGTTTGTATTAATAGGTTGCAATCTGAGAAATTGTTGCTTAATGGAAATCTGACAGCATGACAAATTGCCGTTGCCCTAAATGAAACATGTTGACTTTCCATTGCTAATGTGGTCCCAGAGAGACCTTTTCATCTTTCATCCACTTGTTGTACATTAGAACCAGCGATTGAGCGGAGACGGAGGTTACATTTACTGGACGTGTTTGTGCTCTACCTCTGTTTGTGTCTCTTTCTATTTGTCTCTTTCTGGTTCTCTCTCTCACTGGCTCAATCCTTTTGTCTCTTATGCGCTCTTTCCATCTCTGGAGAGACCACTCGCACGTCAGTTACAATTCCCTGGTACCTTGGCTATGTACTTTATTCCAGGCCACTCCCCCTAAAACCATGTCGTTGTGTCCCCTCCCCCACCCTTCGCCATTTCCCCGCTGAGGTCTACTTCAAAAGAAGCTGGATGCTTATTGGTCCCTCAGTGTGGTGACCTTGTCAATGACAAGCTGTTTAAATGGCGTTGTTAGGCTTTCACGCGTGCGCCCCCAATCTAAGTTGTGAATTCTTCACCTACAAAGCTACACATTCAGGTCAGCCGTTGTGTAGAGAACTAGAAATACGACGCATCTCATTTATAATATACAAAACTATTAGGGCTCCCTGTGGAGTAACATCTTTCCTGGCTTATTTTTGTCTGTTCAGTCGTCAAGGCGACTGCCGGTAAACTAGATGAAGTATAGGACAGAGAATTACACGATTCCTCCTTCAGAGTCTATCTAAACAATTGAGGTCATGGAAAAAAGTGAATCTAGCCCACAGATCTTTTTTGTGGTATTTGACAGAAGTATCAAACACCAACAATAGGCTTGCCGAAATGTTCTACTTTTTTGAACTTGCAAAAGAAAATAGCCTACCTTTTCATAAGGCGTAGGACACACTCAAAAGATCAGATCTTATTTTTGAGGCATATATTAAGTAAAACATTAATTAAACTTTAAATGTTGTCATTTGATAACATCCAGAACACTATAACAACAGTCTAACTAATACCAGAACCCTATTAGTCAAACAATGTCAAACGGAGATGTGTAATATGGCTGGAACATGAAGTTCGGAGATGTTTCCAGCAATCCCTGGTCAAGCCAATACTACAGTTGTAAAGGGGCACTTTGGTTTGCTAATACGCCAAATGTTTCATTCTTACAAGCTTTAGGGCAATCCAGTTCGTAAACTTAGTGCTTACTGGCAATCCTGTTAGTAAACTTACTGCTTACTGGCGACCCAGTTCGTAAGCTTAGTGCTTACTGGTGATCCAGTTCGTAAGCTTAGTGCTTACTGGCGATCTAGTTCGTAAGCTTAGTGCTTACTGGTGATCCAGTTCGTAAGCTTAGTGCTTACTGGCGATCCAGTTCGTAAGCTTAGTGCTTACTGGCGATCCAGTTCGTAAGCTTAGTGCTTACTGGCGATCCAGTTCGTAAGCTTAGGGCTTACTGGCGATCCAGTTAGAAAGCTTAGTGCCTACTGGCGATCCAGTTCGTAAGCTTAGGGCTTACTGGCGATCCAGTTAGAAAGCTTAGTGCCTACTGGCGATCCCTTCACGCTGATGCATTTCAAACACATTGAGATCACATTCATTGAAAGGTGTGTGTGTGTAAATATACTCATTTGGTTTTACATCCGAACCAGCCCTAATCGTTTCCGAAACAGGTGACGATGTCCATCTAAAAATTATTCCATATTACGGGCAAAGACAAGTGTTCCTTTATTAAACCAGCCTCATGTATTCAGTGTTAACCCGCATGAGTCTCTTCCTAGCTGTTCAATCGTCTGTGGTGAATTTGAGCGTCATATAACTCACCATAATGGAAAAGCACTGTCCTGGTAGAGGACATGGCTCTGAAATGTCGTCACCTGCTTCTGATTTACTCCCCTATTGTAATATGTATTCTCAGTCTACTGGAACAGAATTGCACCCTATTTCAGGGTTTGCTTTTTTGGCATTTTTTGTGAGGACACCAAAAGCCTTTTGCATCTCTGGGGAGACCACTGGCCCTGTCAGTTACAATTCTCAGGTACTTTGGCCATGTAGTCTCTCGTCACCTGCTTCTGAGTTACTACCTTATTATAATATGTACTGTCAGTCTACTGGACATTTCAGGGTTTGCTTCTTTGGCACTATTTATGACACAACCAAAGTGACCTTACTAATAAAAACCCACAGGGATGTATCTGTTGTCCCGACTTAGATTTAGGAGAGACCTTTAATGAACGTTAATCTCCTTGTGTCCTTTCTTCTTGTCTTCCTCTTAAAAAAAGTTAAGTTTAGAATTTTTTTGTTTGTTTTTCAATTGAATTCGCCATGTTATCGTTCACATTAAAGGTGGAAAAATTTTGGACACGATTTATCTTTGTCTCGTTTTTTCACGTCACCAACACCAGGCATTCTATCAGGGGTGTGTAGAGTTTTCATATCCACTGTGTGTGTGTGCGGTGTAAATTTGCACGGCATGTCCAGAACTGTGCTACCGCCCGACTAGTCTACTTCTTTGCCGGTCTAATGTGATGGATGGTAGATATCTGTTGAGGCCATCAAATGTAAAGAATTTGCCGCCCCCTGCTGGAGGCGAATGGAAGGAGACAGGTCTTTGAACCGCTTGGAAATAAATTAATGTTTTTCCTGAGGCTAAATGAGCTCAGAGCTCTCACTCTATCAGAGAGAGCGATAGATTGGAGTATGCTCATTATTATTTCCCCAGGCCCCGGAGTCTCCATTACTCCTCAGTTCTCCGTCCCTATCTGTCTCCTCCTCCTGGAACCTTCATGTCTGCTCCCTGACTTATTTGTCGGTCGGCCCCAGGAGACTGCAGGATAACTGTTGCTGTCAGGGACATCTTTATAGCGACCCTGTCTCTAAATCCGCACGGGATTTGTATTCTTCCCTCTGAACTTTTAGGGCTGTTTCCCTCACTATCAAAGTGGCATGTAGAAGAGATTATTTAACGTAATTAATGTGGAAATAACTGTCTAACGTATATTATCAATGTTTTGTCTCCTCTTGTTTTGTCCCACTGAATCTACAATTCCTTACATTGGCTTCTCTGATTGTCCCTAGTTACACACTGGCAGTCTGACCGCTGTGGACTGGGACTGAAGACGGGTTTGGGCCTTAGTGGTTGTCTAGTACAGCTGCAGCTCAGCACGGAAAAGCACGTGCGAGACATCTGACTTGGCGTCATCTTTTTCCCATGAGAGTGCAGTGGTTCAGATCAGGGTCTCTTCTGATGATGATGATGATGATGATTACAATGGTTCTAGATCCTCATTGTTCACGGGATATAAAATGCATTCGGCCTTCATTTTGTGGCGCTCAACGTTTTAATTCTGTCAGGCATGAGTCATTCTAGGTTCTATCAGGGCTGTCTCAGCGCAGTCATCTGGGAGCAAATGGGAACCATATAATGTCCTACTATGGTGTGGTCCTTTTGATTATCATGGTCATGGCACTGCTTAAAGTAGCTTTTTACCGTTTACAGTTATGGGAGCCGCACCTATAAATCTCAGCAATCTAATAAACATTGGAAAACTTTCTTAAGTGTGCATCATCGGGCAGTAGGCTACACACACACACACACACACACACAGCTCACACACACGCTCACACACACGAACATGCTGTACATTAGATCCTGCAGATCTTCCAGGCGCACTTATGGCACTGCCTTATGACGTCTTGATTGTAAGTCTCCCTTTTATATAATGGACCGGGCTGTAATCTTGCCATAATCTGTGAGCTAAATGCGAGTAGAGAGGGAAAGCGCAGTCTCTGACTCACTGCCAGAGTTGAAGATCCCCATAAAACACTGTTCAGGAAAAACAACAAAGATTAACTCGGAGTAGTCGGTAGACACCAACAGACAGACCTACTACCCTACAAAGAAAACCAGAGGCAGCTATGACCAATAGAAAGTGAACAGTTGGAGTGTGAGCAGTTTGTGATCATGGATCAGTTAGTTCTTGGAGCTGGGAGACATGTAAACATACGGCAGACCGGAATTACAAATAATCAACAGCCTCGTGGAGGACAGTGGCCTCTTGGAGGACAGTGACCTCTTGGAGGACAGTAGCCTCTTGGAGGACAGTAACCTGTCTCGATTCTTCCTCAAGCTTAGCATCAATTGCCCTCTGAGCCAGTGCAGCTCTCCCTCAAGACGTTTAATTTCGTAATTCCGTTATCGCCTCGGCCTCTGGAAAACGTTTCGTTTCATTCAAGGAAGCAGGTTTCCTTTACAGACATTGCTTGGGCAAACCTGGCCCCAACTCACTGCTAAAAACAATCCCAGAAGACGAAGCATGATCTGCTCCTATCTGCTCAGTTATACATCAGTTATGAAGTAAGTGCATTTTCCCTAATGAGGTTTTCTGTATCTCACGTATTGCAGCTTCTGGCTGCACTTTTCTTTTGTCTTTTAAACAGCCTTTTCACACTGGTATCACCGTACATTCACTAGTTGACTATCTTTAATAGTTCTGTATAATTTGTGTGTTGAGCAGAGCCGGACCTGATCATTAAACCCACTTTACTTTGACCGGCACTCAATCATCTTGCTAATGCCAAAATTGCTAATTCAATTCAGTGAGCAAGAAGCAGTAATGTTGCTAACCGTGGTCTATGAGTTTAACATGGTAGTCCTTACCGTGGTCTATGAGTTTAATATGGTAGTCCTTACCGTGGTCTATGAGTTTAGTATGGTTGTCCTTACCGTGGTCTATGAGTTTAACATGGTAGTCCTTACCGTGGTCTATGAGTTTAACATGGTAGTCCTTACCGTGGTCTATGAGTTTAATATGGTAGTCCTTACCGTGGTCTATGAGTTTAACATGGTAGTCCTTACTGTGGTCTATAAGTTTAACATGGTAGTCCTTACCGTGGTCTATGAGTTTAATATGGTAGTCCTTACTGTGGTCTATAAGTTTAATATGGTAGTCCTTACTGTGGTCTATAAGTTTAATATGGTAGTCCTTACCGTGGTCTATGAGTTTAATATGGTAGTCCTTACTGTGGTCTATAAGTTTAATATGGTAGTCCTTACCGTGGTCTATGAGTTTAACATGGTAGTCCTTACCGTGGTCTATGAGTTTAGTATGGTAGTCCTTACCGTGGTCTATAAGTTTAACATGGTAGTCCTTACCGTGGTCTATGAGTTTAGTATGGTAGTCCTTACCGTGGTCTATGAGTTTAACATCGTAGTCCTTACTGTGGTCTATAAGTTTAACATGGTAGTCCTTACCGTGTGATCTGGCTCTCTGTGATCTGGCTCTCTGAGATCTGGCTCTCTGTGATCTGGCTCTCTGTGATCTGGCTCTCAGTGATCTAGCTCTCTGTGATCTGGCTCTCTGTGATCTGGCTCTCTGAGATCTGGCTCTCTGTGATCTGGCTCTCTGTGATCTGGCTCTCGGTGATCTGGCTCTCTGTGATCTGGCTCTCTGTGATCTGGCTCTCAGTGATCTAGCTCTCTGTGATCTGGCTCTCTGTGATCTGGCTCTCTGTGATCTGGCTCTCGGTGATCTGGCTCTCAGTGATCTAGCTCTCTGTGATCTGGCTCTCGTTGATCTGGCTCTCTGAGATCTGGCTCTCTGTGATCTGGCTCTCGGTGATCTGGCTCTCTGTGATCTGGCTCTCGGTGATCTAGCTCTCTGTGATCTGGCTCTCGTTGATCTGGCTCTCGTTGATCTGGCTCTCTGTGATCTGTCTCTCTGTGATCTGGCTTTCGGTGATCTGGCTCTCGGTGATCTGGCTCTCGGTGATCTAGCTCTCTGTGATCTGGCTCTCGTTGATCTGGCTCTCTGTGATCTGTCTCTCTGTGATCTGGCTTTCGGTGATCTGGCACTCGGTGATCTAGCTCTCTGTGATCTGGCTCTCGTTGATCTGGCTCTCTGTGATCTGGCTCTCGTTGATCTGGCTCTCGGTGATCTGGCTCTCGGTGATCTGGCTCTCTGTGATCTGGCTTTCGGTGATCTAGCTCTCTGTGATCTGGCTCTCGTTGATCTGGCTCTCGTTGATCTGGCTCTCTGTGATCTGTCTCTCTGTGATCTGGCTTTCGGTGATCTGGCTCTCGGTGATCTGGCTCTCGGTGATCTGGCTCTCGGTGATCTGGCTCTCGGTGATCTGGCTCTCTGTGATCTGGCTCTCGTTGATCTGTCTCTCTGTGATCTGGCTTTCGGTGATCTGGCTCTCGGTGATCTGGCTCTGTTAACGCTCTATACCAATATACAGTTATGAGCCACTAATGTTTGATGTCTGGAATCCTCTCTAACATTGTCCACTGGTGCCACCAAGTCTGATTCAATTTCAGATTAACCCACAACAATTATCCAATGCATCAATTAGAAAATCTGTATAAATGTGTGTAATTACATGAAAGCCAAGTGGGAAAGGCTTTCAGACCCATGTCTTTAGTGCTGGGATAACCCCAATCCTAGCCCAATCGGCACTGTTTGTACGGTATAATGATAGGGTCTCATACTTAAACAGGGTTAATACAGTCACACACCTATAATTACTCGCAACCCCTTAAACACACTGACATTTCTATGACATGTTTTAGTTCAGTAAAATCAGTCATCCGTCGTTCGAATACATGGTATGTTCTGATTCATTAAAAGAAAAGCAATGCAGTTTTTGAAGATGTCGAACAATTAAAAATGCAAGTTGCCTTTTTTGCAAAGTGTGACCATTTGCTTACAATCTGGGAGCCCTGAAAGTCCATTAGCTTTGTATAACATATTTTTATCGATTGAATAGCTTCTCAGGGCCGTTGTCGTTTAGAAGGAAAACCTTTTGTTTGGGTGGCCCCCTCAATGGAGAGCAAGGTGAACTGTAGTCTTAGTTGGAGATGGCAAACATAAGAGGGGCGGAGACTACTGGAGGAGGGTTGATGAACTGTACATCATTACTCAGAAACTTGGCCGTCATCCCATGGATTTAAATGGTAAGGAATTGGAAAATGGAGAAGGCCTGTGCGCATTCAAAGACCTCACTCCCAGTGAATAAAATTAATAAAAACAGACCGATTAAAAAAATCCCCCATACTATAATTTGCTCTGCTGCACAGTGTAATGCGAACCAGGCCTTTATGACTAACTACAACTCTCCAGATACTATGTGTGTAGTATTTTCTTTCGCAACAGTCATATGGTAAGCTTACCTGAGATGAGTTTTAGCTTTGGTTATTGTCAAATGTGCGGTTTCCCACTGCGGATACGTAAGTGCTGTGTGTGTGTCATTTTGTTGTGAAAACAGTGTGTTAAGTGCCATGGAATTCAAGGAGTTGAAATCAGTCTTGACACACGATTAAATTTCTTTGCTACAGAGACATTTGAAATTCATTGATTGCACTTCTGAGGTACTTTATTGATGCCTTTCGACTGTCTCCCTTTTGCTGCAAAGATTTCACATTGATTGTCGCTTTGCAAATTTGCCAATATCCGTCATTTCATGTAGCTCATTCAGGCGGACGGCATTGCTTCTCTGTAACTGTTTACGGGCAGAGAGCCCAGAACTTTTTTTACCATCAGAAAATAACTACATCATCTCAGAGTCTATATTGTTTCCAGTTATTGTTTCTCATACTTATCACAGCCATTGGGATTGCAGTATTTCCTCTGCTTTGTTTTTGTGGATTTGTTACTGTATACAGGTAATGTAAAAACATTTCAGATTTATTCTAATTTGTTGTGCTTTATGGAAAATCGGAATGTCAGACAGGCGCTTGATCATTGAGGGAAAATTAACAGATTTTCATACAGACGACACACAGCTTAGTTTTGTTGATGTGCGGCAGAACTTGAAGCAGAGAAGGTTTTTGTTCTTCAACAAATGTCTGGTCTGTGTATGTTTAAAACATATATTTTTTTGTTTCCCTCAGAGCCAGATTCTCATTTGCGTGCGTGTTAAGATTATTTTCGTAACAAAAATAAACGAAATACATTTTTATTCTGTTCTTGACATTTATGAATGTTTTTCCAGAAAGCATCTAAGGAGGTCTGCTGACCACCTGCTCCTGTACTGATGCAAGCTATCCATTGTATGTTATTGCCATTGTCGTCATGGCAATCTCCATGCAAACACGGCTGATCTTTAGGGATTTCTGGCGGCATATATGGGCCTGGAATGTGTTGGCCTTGTGTCGTCTACTCAGTGTGTGTATTTTGATAAACAGGAGATTCAGGAAAACTGTTTCTTAGTTGTCCAGGCGAAGGTTACCTGATTCTTACCATGATTCTATTATGACCGTGCTTTGAGTTGACTCATTAATTTGTATTGTCTGTAGTCATTCGTTGTCCTCATGTCACTTGGAGTGTCCTTAACATGCACCACCATAACTGCAGTGAAAAAGTCCTGCTGGAATTGGAAACAGGGTCAAGTGCAAGGTGTCTGATCTGCACAGCTGCTCAAACGCACTAAAATTGAAACAGTTACTGTTCCCTTTTGTCTTAAAACCTGGAATTTCTGTGTCATTCGTCGGGCGAAAACGGTCGGAAAGAGGTCGGAATCATTAGAGATGACGGTGGCACTCGCATAATAAGAACTTTCCAACTGGGAGCGACATTCCCGAAATAGGCATGCCTTTCCTCTGTGCGTGACATGACCGTTTGAACGCTAACCTAATTTTGCACTCGATTTAAACTTTTTTGAAGGGATGGATGTGCGTCGTTGTAGTAAATTGGTCGGAGAGAAGTCCTCATAATGTTTGCAGCCCGTCAGTCATTATCAAGTCAGATTAGATATTTTCATGATGTTTCTGGCGTGGTGCAGGCCACACCCCTTTAAAAGACCACTCCCCTGTGTAAAGGCCACACCCCTTTACTGGCATGTTGCGTTAACCGCCTTCTGTCCGCTGCTTACTCTCTGTCAATATCTGGTCTATGTTTTTCTATTTCTTTGTCTTTCGGTCTGCCCACCTGTCTTCCCATCCGTCCCACACTTATCTGTCTCTCTTCGTCCATCTCGCCGTGTCTCTTGAGTCTCGGGGAAACAACGCCAATACAGACGCCTCCATATGACTCACACAGGGTTTTAGAGGGCTGTGTCATTGCCGATTGCTGTCATGGCCAATTCATTCAAGGACGACCGAACTCAGATTCCCCATGTGTTTATCTGGTGGATTATTTTGGGGGGAATTTTACATTTGGCTGAAATCAGTTCGTTACGTTTTTTACATCTTGAGTTCCTGCGCACTATATTTTTTGTAAAATATTCTAAAAGTATTCTGGAGTTCATATGCACGTTTGAATAATGTGCCTATTCTTTCAGATGTGAACGGGATCACCTTCAAGAATGCTATGGAAAAAGCGTTTGTCATTGACATTGTTTGCCTTGAATCTTGTTAGATGTTCAAATATACCTAAAAGTAGAAGGAAAGGGTATCTAAGGAAAGGAAGGAAGGAACTAATAACACACATGTTGTTGTATTCTTATTTAATATTGCCAATATAGCCAATGTTTCCCAGTTCCCCTGTGGTCCCTCACCCATAGCACCTTGTGCCACATTTAACTGCGACGACAGCAACCAAACGCATCATGTAGTTCTCGATTTCTCACATTACCGTGGAACTTTGGTGCCACTCTTGCATTCGTAACTAATTTAGAGCATCAACATTCGACGTTATAATTTAGTTTAAGCAGATCGGTTCCTGCATCGATATCTAATCTTGTTTTTGCTGTAGTCATTAACTAGGCAATTCCAACACTATCAGTTTGGTAAATGCTTTTCAGCCATTCTGATGTTGATTCGTTTTTATGTTTTGGATGTGTGTCTTACTGCGTGACGGGTGCACGTCAGATTCAGAGCAGAGTTTCTTCAATGACGCTGAATCTTCTGGGCGCTGAAATGTCTACGTTAAACATCTCACCACCATGACTGTCACTAAATGTTGGGTTTGGGTTAAATATCTAAAAGCACCCTGTGAGAAAATAACTAAAGTAAATATTTTCCCCTCCGGCGCGTTTGTTGCCATTTCATATTGGCTTTAGGGGTAGGTGTTCTTCTATTACTGGAGATGTGTCCTACATGTACCAGTCAGGGACATCGATAATGAGGTCGGACACTCTGGTGCCGAGTAATTGGATAGTGCACAATTAGTACAGCTGTTTCTCCATGCATGACAATTCTCTCTAAGCGTGTGGCAGTCCTGTGTCGTCGGGCAAGTAAGCACACAAATTAGAGCCCAGCTGGGCCATTTTCCTTAGCACAACTAAAACAAACAGTTACCCTATGAGGTTAAACTTTCCCCTAGCACTTTTCCCTCTCCTCCTGATCCTCCTCTTTCTCCGTCTTCTTCCCTCTCCTCGCTCCTCCTCAGGCCGAACAGGCCCCTCCCCTCCTGACAACCGTCGACTAGGGCAAAACATCCACAGATGGTGCTGAGTAGAATGAGAAGCTAGCGTAGTAGGAAAGGAAGTGTGTGTGTGTGTGCGTGTTAGAGAGAGAGTGTGTGTGTGTTTGTCTATGTGAGAGAGCAAGAGGGAGCGGGGAGGAGAGCTACTGTACAACAAAATCCAGGAGAGGGGTTTTGAGAGGGGAGCAGTTGAGCGGCTTTAATGAGAGAGAGAACAAGTATCCACAGAGAGCCACCGAGCGTAGAGAAAGAGATGGACACAGAGCCACCGCGTGGGGACCCATCGGTAAACTGCCAGTGAGGAGATATTAATGATTCTGTCAGAGCGCTCGCTGCGCCGCGTCTCAGAGATGATCTGAGCTTAGCCCCCGGGGGTGGCCGAGGTGCCCTGAGACACATCACATTAAAGAAGTACCCTGGTGCTCTCCACACACACACACACACACACGCGCACGCACACACACTGCGGACACCATTCTGAAGCGCACACAGCAGGGGTGCATCAGGAATAGTTGCCACAGTGAAGTGGACTGGAGGAGATTCACACTAAAACTCAAAAGCCCGGAGAGAGGACTAAGGGAGCGCCCTGAGGATTACACCCTAAAAAGGAGTGACCGGTCCCCCACGTGTCGTTGACCTTTGACCCGCGGAAACGACATGGGCAGCTGCAGACGGCGGTGCAAAAGGGAAATGTTCAAATTCGCCCAGTACCTGTATCGACTCGTCACAGGCACGCTACATGCAGGTAACGTTACCGACCGCTCTCGTGTTGCTCGTCTTTTGCTTTCTCCGTCTTGCCGAGGAGAAGCCCAAAAAAGTTGTCGCCGTCTGGGCAGTGAAGTTATATTTTTGGAAACTCTTCTGAAACGTGTTCATTTACGGAGACTCCAGAATGCAAGGCTTCCCGTCCCGTAAGGCGTAAACACAAAATTGTGTTGGGATAGTTGGTCACCTATCAAACCCTTTCAGCATTTTCGACCTGCACTGCACACATGTGATGTCATTGAATGCCACTTTTTTGTGTTTAAAAAATCATAGAGCATCTCGTCGTCATTATAGTTCTGCAATTGATTTATAGATATTACTCTGTGTTAGACACTCATTCAGAAGGTAGTACACCCTTTTGGCAGCCGTCTACGACAAGATTTGACGCGTTGTGGGTTTATAGATGAACTTCCCTACACTAGTGTTGTAATGAGTAGTTATTTTAGTAGTTGTCATCCTTCTGTCAGCTTGAAGGACTCTGGACTGTCTCGTCTTTTAAAATGTTTTTGCCCACAGAGCTGCTGCTCAGTGACATCTTCTGTTCAGTTTATTGCATTATTCTCTCTAAACTCCAACGATCATACAATGGTTAAAGTTACTTAGATCCCACAGCTTACCCATTCCAATGTTTGGGTAAATAGCAACTAAGTCTCTTCAGTCCGTCTTTAATCTTTATACAGTGCTTTTGGGAAGTATGCAAATATGGCTTCTCATCAGGGGCTTTATTCTAGCCACTCAACCATAAAAGTGTGATTGATCGAGTGCTGCAGAGATGGTTGTCTGTCTGGCAGGTTCTGCAGGGAAATGCTGAAGCCCTGTTAGTGTACATTTGGTTTTTGCACCTCTCTACCCTGTAGTTGGATTCTAGTCATTTGGACATGTTGTGGCAAAGGATCTGAATATATCATATACACAAGATATTTCAGTTTTTCATCACAAACCTTTTAAAGCTGGTTTTCATTTTCATTATTGGATGTTGTCTGTAGATTGACAGTAAAATAAACGTTAATTTGTTTACAAAAATTTGGAAGAAGTAAACACCTCTACATACTTTCTAAATGCACTATATTGAGATCCCCTTCATATACATTAACTTTGAGTTGCCAATAACCTATGACCCAAGACTTTCAAACACAGCTTGGTGTTCTTACTGATGATCGTTCAAAGTGACTAATGTTGAATTGGGTGAATGTACGCTATGATTCAGTTGGCCAGAGTCCAATTTGACCTTGTTCTTCTGCAAATCCCTCAAAAGGGCCGTTATTACAGCATACTGAGTCAGGACAAATTAGCATATGTAAATATTTTTTTATAACTGCCTCGGTTGCATGATGTAAGTGTGATTGTCGAACTGGCAAAGTGAGAGTGTATCAAATAGATTAATTGTTATTTCTGGACAACATTAACTACCATGTGATATTAGCTAGTTGTTAATATACATATGGCAATGTATTGAATTATATTGAACTGTGACTTGGTGAATACTGAACAAAGGTTTCCTATAGAAGCATGTGTACATGATGATTTATTGAGACTATGTGTACTGTATATGCAGAAGCTGGCTACAGACGCGTCAATGGGTTTCTTTATTCTCGTCTCTCATTCCAGTGATATTCAGTCCATTTGTTATGAAAGCACCGCACTCTCCAGAGTACATTGTCTACCCGGTTGGGTCTCGGGTTTAGCAGACGCAATGTCCCCGTCTTGTTGGTACATTTGTTTGGCTGCCTCACAAAAAGAATGCTCGTGACTGTAACGCCATGTGCGCGAGGTGGCATTAAGTCGCCGAGAGGTGCTAAATAAAAATGTGGTACATGAAACCGAATGACAAAACGAATCGCATGGAAAACCGGTAATTTGTGTGCATTAAGAGGTCATCTCGGCATTAAAGGGAGCACTTTTTATGGTTAACGTGTAAGAATATCTAACTGCAGCAACTGTCAACATCTGAAAGTACTCAGGCTTGTACTAAATGATCTTGCTGAGATGTGTCTTCCACCAATGGGCAGTTTGTATAGGAAGGAATTTCCCATTCTAACTCAATGATGTGGCCCCTTTATTTTGCAGTTTATATTTTTTGGCGGATAATATAGGCCCACATCTTTCAATGTGTGGATATACTATACTTAAAAATAAAAATAAATACTGATGACAGGGAATGTTCCAGCATTACTCAGTTGCTTTCTAAGAAATACGCTAACGCATTATGTATTAATTATTAATACATGTGTGTATATAAACAGCAGTCGAAAATCTAACTGGAGTGAGCCCAATTCCTTTTTTTTATTGACCACTTACTGTAAATCCGGTTCAGCTGTTCGACGGGTGAGTTGCTTCTTCCTGTGAACGTTCAATCCCCATTGGCGCTACCAAAATGGGGATTCACGCACAACCAATTGTTCACTGGACACGAAGGGTTGTCAAGGTGCCAATATGCGCTTTGATCGATTGCCATATTGATTTGTGAGAAGCTTAATGGTTTTGCAGGAAGGTGTTGCGCTTTCCCTTTGGTGCCGCCACTTCGACAATAATATTCAGGTCAGGCTCAAAGGAGAAGGTTCATGTCCTTATCTTATGAAAAGACACTAGGTATAATTTGTCCAGTTAAGTGTATAGATTTTTGTAATTAGAGCCTTGGTACCCAGAGTGCTGCTGGTTTCGATTCTAGCACTTTAAACAGGGATTTAGACCTGGACTATGCAAGTTGCATTGCAGATGTGTGTGTCGTACAACGATGGTACCGTTACCTCTTTTACCTGCATATTTACTGTGAGTTCTGCTACCTGGGGCAGTAGTATACACACATAGATTTAAATGAATTAAGTAAACGCCACTCACTTGGCCCCCAAGATTTTAAACTTTCCCACATATTTAGGTGATTGCAATTCACTACCAGGTCAAATGGAAAACTCTTCTGAACCCTGCCTTCCCAGGCTTGGTGGTAAAAACCACTGGTATAGAAGATGGGTTAACTTGACTTACTCTATAATAACCTTCAAATGCTGTGACTTGTCGTGTTTTTAATCAGAAAACATTTGTTGTGGGGTGTTACTGGCAGCAACAAATCAAGACGATAAAAGGCACAGAAAATAGCCATCATTCATGACGTAGACTAAACCTAGATAAAGATGTCGACCGTAATCGCTCAACCACGACAGCCCATCGAAACCCCTCCACCTCAAGTAGAAAACCTGCTGTTCTGCTCAACATTATTTCACAAGGACGCGATTTAAATCTCTGTATTGACCAGTGCAATTAATTAACTTGATGAACTTTGTTGCATAATGGATGAAGCTAGTAACTCGATTATCTGATTATAAAAGAGCTGTATTTATTATAAAAAAGGCTTTGAGCTATCGTTTCACCGATGGCAACTTGCACATCCATTATTTATGTGATTTCTATGATTTTTACATTATATATAGGAATTAAGGAATTATACTACCAACAACAACAACTCATGTTATTCGGCAATCTATGTACGTGAAAGCACAATAATGGTGGATCAAATTAAAATGTTCAATTCGGCCAAAACCTATCCGGCTTGTAGTCCTATGGCCAATACAATTGCTACAGTAGGGGATTGAATTTGTATTCATGGCACGCACTCGGTTTTAACACATTCGCAGAGCGAGTCCTTGAATTTTTCAAGCAGTGCTTGGCCTCTGACTAACGGAGGGGAGATGTCAGGATTGTACAGGTTCTCTCGCAATAACACAACGGCTCAGTCAGCACTCTCGTATACTAAAAACAATTTATTATTTGTGAGCAACGCGGAAACACTCGCCTAACTACCTTTTTAGAAAGCGGTGATCGAGTGTATGGGAGATCTACAAAACTGTCAGTCAAGGCACTTAAGGGAATGTAAAGCTGCATGTTTGCTCCTTAGTGGGACACGTTTCAGAATCAATCTACTATCTTGTCGTTTCGCTGTAAAACACGTGAGAGTGTCTGGACGTGTTTCGTGTATCCCCTGTAAAAATTGCCTTCACGGTGTAGCCGGTACCTTCACGGTGTAGCCGGTACCTTCACGGTGTAGCCGGTACCTTCACAGTGTAGCCGGTACCTTCACAGTGTAGCCGGTACCTTCACAGTGTAGCCGGTACCTTCACAGTGTAGCCGGTACCTTCCTTCACAATGTAGCATGCGCTTTCACAGTGTAGCCTGTACCTTCACAGTGTAGCCTGTGCCTTCACAGTGTAGCATGCGCCTTCACATTGTAGCCTGTACCTTCACAGTGTAGCCTGTACCTTCACAGTGTAGCCTGTGCCTTCACAGTGTAGACTGTACCTTCTCAGTGTAGCCTGTACCTTCACAGTGTAGCCTGTGCCTTCACATTGTAGCCTGTACCTTCACAGTGTAGCCTGTGCCTTCACAGTGTAGGCGGTGCCTTCACAGTGTAGCCTGTGCCTTCACAGTGTAGCCTGTACCCCAGCCTGCTTTATTACAATAAAGCATTCTCCCCTCGGATCAGTTGTCTCCTCCCACTCTCTGGTCAGAAAGGCTTCTAAGCATTCAGCTGTCACCAGCTCCGGCTCCTGTAATTCATCATCCGTGTCGAGCAGAACAGGACCAGATACTACCGCTAATTTCAGAACACAACATTCTATTTTCCTGTCGTTTTGTTCTTACTTAGTCGATAAATAGTGTTTTCTAACCTTTTACAGTTACTGTACCGCAGACAGTATTTCACTCTGCTAGAAGTTCCCCTGAAGTACCCCCTCATGGGTAATTTACTAGTAATGGTATGGTGTCATGAGTGTTTTCAAATTCCCCCCGTGGAGAGGCCAAGTACCCCCTGTGGAGATGCCAAGTACCCCCTGTGGAGTAGCCCTGACAGAGAACGACTGAATTACACTATCCAGGGAAAGTCAGACTTTTATTCATCTCTATCCCTTTTCAAATAACGAGGTACAGAGGTGTATGCTAGACCCAAGGATTTTCTTGTGAGGGGTTAAGGAGTCCCTCTGTGATTTGAAAACAATTGATTTATCTTGTTAAAGTTATCACTTGTCCCTTCCTTGCTCCTGCTTATTGATTAATGAGATAATAGTTTTTTTAGCATTCTTTCAGAGAGCAGCAGTGTTTTCTATACATTGCTTTTCCCTTCAATAACTAGTCCCTAACGATAACAATTATCTAGATTGTCACCAACACCCTTCACAATAGATTTCATGGTGTTCTTTTGGGAATGTCAAATTATGTTTTTGTGCCAAACAGTACATTTTTCATTCAGAATATTAGGACTCAGAAACTTATGACTTTTAGTTTTTTATACCTCAAACCGGATTTAATGCGCTTTCTTGTGTAAGGGTTGGTGGAAATTGTGCTTTGACGTCAAATGGCGTTGAATTAATCAGCACCTTAGACATTGTGGTCCATCTCATTCGGTTTGGTTTTTCTTTTTCCGTTTCAAATATAACCAACTTGACCCACGAAAAATTAGAAGCCGCTGCGTTTATGCCATTATACGTCATCCATCGTCAATCAGATTATTCCCATTAAGTCTCTAAGTCATTGAGAGGATTCTTGATCCCATTTGCATTGATTTCAGAGTGGTTAGAGGGACAATAGAGCACCAATTGAGTACCGGGCTTTTAGCAGCATACGCTGTTATCCAGTCGGGTTCTGCCAACTCGTCAGTGCTGTTGAAGTACGGAACTCAAAACGGAAGAAAAGCAAGGCGACGGTTTTGTCACAGACTGGAATCTGACTGGAAGAAATAGCTCATGACAATAATATCCTTGTATGGGCTAAGTTTGGCGGATTCGGCATGAACCAGTTTATGCTCAAGGTGCCTGTATAGAAATTGTTTTGCATTATGTATCTGCGCTGTGGTGTACCTGTCTGTCTGTCTGTCTGCCTGCCCTGAAATACTGTCTTTGTTTCCGTCTTTTAGCTTTCCTGACAGCTATTAGCAGGTCATGTTCCACCTGTCCCCCGGAGACTGCGCTCAAAGCCTATAATCCCTGACCAAACACTGAATATTTCATGTGTCACGGCAGATTGGATTGGCACGTTGTTGTCCCTAACCCTGTCGTAGGTTGTCTACCTGTTCTGTGTGATCAGAGAGCACTCACTGTCAAATTTGTTTATCTAACCGAAACCCGTATTAACCACTAGTCTATTGGACAACCTCCAGATTATCGGAACAAAAGATGAAGCCATGACCGTATTGCATGAACCCATATGCACCTTTCAGGTCTACTGTACATGGGTGTACGTTGCTCATTTAAAAACAGCAAGACTGCCTGAGAACCTGAGTTTAATCATTGTGACCACTACAGATCTGATTCAGATGTTTTTCCTGTACGTTTTCGTCTGTGCAGAACCTAAAGATCTGTCATAAAGCTCTTGTGATGACGTGGCTCAATAAGTCATTTCTAATCAAACGACTTATACTCTGGTCCAAGTTTTAATCCCCGGTGTACGTTTCTCCGGACATGGAGACATTAGGTCTGCCTTAGATATTTTGCTGCTTGCAGCATACTTGAATACGTCTGCAAGAGCTCTCCCGCTTCCTGGCACTGGCAAACTATCAACCCTTTTATATTCTGTACTTGCAGTTGCTGTGGTTCTGTGAAGACGTTCTGAACCCTAAATATCACAACACAGCTTCACAGCTTCCAATTGACATTGGAAACGTCCTCGACGTCCTCTGAACGCGAAGAGTGTTGAATAGGTAAAGTAGGGCAGATGAGAGCCTGGCTATTATTTCTGCCACGGTGAGTGAATGTCCCTGCAAACCGCTTGAGCGCATCTAGCTTCAAGATCAAAGGCAGTCAGGCCAAGCTTGACACCAAATATTGTTGAAATAGGACGAGGAATGTCTGACCGGGGCATTAATGACTTCTTATCTGTACACGATGAAGCATGAATTGATTGGCTCCATGTAAATGAATATTAAGCTTTTTAACGCAACCTTTTTCTGGCACAAACCAGGTGAATATGGTGAGGCCTGGATCAGTTTGCTAGGCAGACATGATTCGTCGTGTATGTGGTTGCCGCTGCTGCTTTGTGCCAATCAGACACAGACTGGAATGGCTTCCTGAGGCCATTGTGGCAGAATGCCGTAGTCAAAACCCCACAATGCTTATCAGACTCCTCGGACGTCCAAACAACTCACTCGTCAGACTGGCACAGAAACAAAGTTGTCTGGCTCCAGCTTGAACGCCCCGATGGGCTGGACAGTTCACCATACGCTTACGTAGCAGAGGGGAGAAGGGGAAATGGGCTTGTCCCAGAAAATCTAACAGAGAATCAATCATTGCCTGTTTAGTTTTATCGGCTTCAGCAACGAAAGAAATGTTTTGTTTATTAGTGCTGCATTGCAGTGTGAAAACGCTAAGCTTTGTTGTTTTAGGGAAATGAAAAATTAGATTTACTGCCCCCCTGAGACAATCTGAAACATGTTCTCATTGGTTGAGCGTTGGCTACGTTTTCAGATGGGGCCTGTTTGATTTTTTGCTGAGATTGGTTACAGTAAATGATGAATGAATGTATGTTTGGTGTAGCGCGGCTTGATTGCAGTTGTGGCAATTGTATGCACATAATTTGTTTTTAAGACCATGGAAATCGGTTTATTATTACGTTTGAATAAATCATACTAATCAATCAGTCAATATCATAAAGCACCCATTCAGCCGGGGACTGTAATGATTTAGCTTTACAGCAGATAGAACCCCCAAAGCTGAGTAGCATGTTAATAATTAATGTACGATGAGTAATTAACTAATGATTGGCTTGTCATGTGAATTTCACACTCCGGCTGGAAAGAAGTGATTACCGCTTCATGTATCCTGGGACTGAAACTTGAGTTGTTATTATGCGTCCGCCTCCAGACCCTCTCTGTGTACCGCAAGCTATTTCTTTGTATAAGGGACAGTTTGTGCCAAACGCATGGTCCGACGTTACACTGACAATGATGGTGGCAGTAAGTGTGTGCATTCTTCATCTCATTCACTATACCCTACCGTTGTGCTAGACATTATCATTTACATGGACTCGCAGTTGTTCTTTTGTGCCTCAGATGGACACAGACGGAAATGTTATAGAGGAATAGTCATCAAAGCTGACTCATCAAAACGAAACATTTTCTCATTTGAAGGTATGTGTTAGCAGTAGCAATTGCAATCATAATACCTCAATCACAAAGGACACTGTTCTCTGATTGACAGGTAGGATGTGTGTTGTAGCAGCAGTTCTCCCCACTCCCTGGTCAGATGTTTGCCGGCTCTCAGCAGCTCATTGGAGGACTGGGGTGTAGATGTCTTCCATTGCTTGGCCCCCTTTGTTTAATGGACTAAATATAATGGATTAAATATTAATTGAATCACGAGAAACTCAATACCTTCCCTGCAGTAAGAATTTCCATTGGAATTGTGAATAGTTGGTGTTCTGATTGCATTTAGCTCATATGCTGTTTGGGAGACTTAGGAACACTTACAGGGAATTACATTATAGCTTCTTTGGTGGTTTTAATTCAACATGGTCGGCAATGAGAGTCAGGCTCTTGTACACCTGATGATAAAACCCGAACTTTCATGACTCCCCCCGAAGTTCCACGAACGATGACGGGTGGGCTTTGGCGTTCGTCGTCACTGGCCTTCTAGCCATCTCAGTTTCAATGTTAATCACTATCTTGTCCTGTCATGCAATCACACACACCTGGTGCACATCACCTCATTAGGATATGTTATTTAAGTTTCCTTTGTGTATGGTGTCTTTGTGTGGTATTGTTACATGTCATGAGAGCTGTTATCCTTGAGACGCTACTAAGAAATGACATTGATGCACTATGTCGCTCGGTCTGTTGTTTTGGATGTGTACTTGTGAGTAGCATTGTTTTGACGTGTGTTTGTTTGTTTTTGGTGGACTTAATTGCTGATTATATCACCACAACTGTAATCACACCTGCGTCTGGCTCCCCATTTCTCAAAAGGGTGTGGTACTCTGTCAGGGTGGTTGATGGAGCAAGAAGAAATTGGAAGCCATGCGCAGGAGTGGTAGCGTTTCTGGTGATAGAAACAAACACACGTCAAAACAATGCTACTAACAAGTACACTTGACATCGGGGTAACAAATGGGGGCTCGTCCGGGATCTTGGTCCAAAACCTGTTACTCTGAGTGCCTCATTGTATGTGGTGGTGCATTGCTGTGTTTCAGTCTGTAATTTTGTTTGGGTTGTGGTAGTACAGTGTTTTAGTATGTTGACTTTGGCATTTCTTTGAGGCCCCCTCTATTGAGGGGTTGGTGGCCTTTTGGAAGATAGAGTTACAAGCCATAGCTGAACACTACCATATCCTTCTTTCGAAGAAAAAGCTAAAAGATGAGATTTTTTCCATAGTTAGGGAAGGGTTAGTGAACAGGGGAATTGTGTACTTAAAGGAGGATGAGAGTGGAGCTTTAGGAGAAGAGACTGGTTGTACTCCCTTTACATTTGCCCCAGTTTGACACTTTGTCCCCTCCTTCATGTCATTCTAATGGCACTGCTAGGCTCAAGGTGAATATTGTCAGGTTGGAGATGGAGCTAACGGAAAAAGAGAGCTGTTTCACTAGAGGAGTTTGGTTTGAAATTTGAACTTGATACTTTGTTCCCAACACTTTCCAACTTACACATTGAGAAACACCTGTATTAAAACACACTTTGACACATTGATTAGACATATTTTGTTTTGTTCAAGAGCTGTTCGTGTCCATGAGGGTATAAACATATCTTTGTAGTGTGTATTGTCCCAAGTGGAAAGGGCACAGCACCCTGGGAGTGTTTGTGGCCTTGGGGTTTACATACCCTTTGTCAATATACACTATGTAAGACCTGGGCGGACCACCCCCGTACTTATTTTAAATGGAGAGCATAGTGGTTCTTTTGCAGTCTAGATGGGGGAGGGTTCTTTTGGAATACTTGATTTATTTGCTTTGGTTACGCTCAGCCCCTTATCTCCATTACCGTATTATAGGTTTAATAAATCTTGTTTAAATGCTACTGCTGTATTTGTCCTCCTTGTTCACCCACACAACTTCACCACCTCACCAACCTTGTGGCACGCTCACGTGTGATGGCGTGTTACCATCTCCTCTTCTAAGGGGAGTGCATAAGAATGGCAGGACAAGGAAGTGATTAACATAGAAACGGAGATGGCTAGAAGGCCGGTGACGATGAATGCCGAAGTCCATGTCTGTCATTACTATGATGTTGTCAGATTTGCCATATAGGTGTCATATCTTTAGCTGGATAACTCAAGATTCAGAGCACAGCCCTGTGTTTCAAAGGATACGTGGCTTAAAAAGGTATACACATCGTCATAGGTTAATTTTGGCTTATTGTCAATATTCAACCATGGAAAGTAGTTTCATTATAGAATTGTGTTTCCTTAGTCAGTCAGCATATTGGCAGTTTACCTGGAGGCAGCACATTGCCCTGTGATGCTATTCTGTCTATTTGTCTGTAGCCATGTTAGAATGGTACGCATTTTCGCTTTCTTACTTTAAAGGAAATGCAGCAAAGGAGTACCAAATTTTGCTGGATTTTGTCCAGTGTGTGTGCAGTTTCATTTACTAAGGAAACAGGGACTCTAGTAGTTTGTGTAGCTGTGAGAACTTTATCATCTGAGAATCCATTTAAACATTCTTCCACCATTTAAGCTGGGCTTCAACTCCCAGTAATCCTAGTATTCTTCTTTGTCTAATTCAGCCCTGCCGCAAGTGTAATCAGTTTTCCCATTTGCACTATTATTTGTTAATGAGTCCCTTTACCAGGTGAAATGGCCGGGATATTTTTAGCTGCGTTGTTGAAGGGCATCGAGGAGCGCAGGGCCCCGTGTTCTGGATACCTTTGTTCTCTGATGCCTTCAGGGGCCCTACAGACCACAAGGGCCTTGGCAGCGCTGCAGCGGAGCGGGATCAGGAATACCGGCAGGCATGTTTCGCTATTATATCGAGAACGACGCGAAGGGGAGGCAGGGCCGTTGGGCCGGAGCCGAAACCACGCCAAACTGCCGGGCAAAAGTAAAGCTTCGGCCTTACAGATCAACAGAGGGACTTGTTTGTGCTCGGGTTTTATTGTTTTTTCCTGTTATATTTTATCACCTGAGAGACGTGTGACACTACCTCTGCGCTTTCCCTAAGTCCCTGAAGTCATCATTATTGTCGTAAAGTTAAACCTTCTCCCCTCCCCATTCTGTTGAATAATCAGACTCATGTTCTTTATTGTCTTTCTCTCACCCCCAACTCTCCTTCATCAACCGTCTATCTGTCCCCAATGTTTCTTATTCTCAATCCTCTTTTATCTTCACTTTCTATTCTCTCCTTGTTTTTTTACCATTTGTTTGGTCTCCTGACACCTTCTCTCAATCAGATCATCACCTGTTTCTTCCTCTGCCTGCCATCCTACTGTCCACTTTGTCCTCAGTTCTTTGTTGGTCTTGGGTTCTTTTAATACTCACTTCTTTGTCCTCGTTTCTGCCTGTCGGGCCTTTGATTCTCTCACTTTCCACTTCTTTGTCCTTGTTTCGGTCTTGTCAGTGTTCCAGAAATTAACTCCCTTGCCCCGACTGCTTGTGAGAGATAATGTCCTCTCCGTGCACGGTTAACTTCCAATTACAAGTCCTGGAGTTCTGCCTCCGCTTTCTCTGGAACAAAGACAAATCAATACATCCTGATGGACGCGCTAGCGGAAACGAGACCCATGAAAATGTAAGGATTTAGTATAGGCCATCGTTAATGCCTTCAGGAAAATAGAATGGGTTTTTCTGTATGTGTTTTATACACCAGGTTAGCTAATAATGGGGATTTCGGTCACGGGAACATCTGAGTAATCATAATGCGTTCCCGTGAACGGCAAAGTCAGTCTTTGCAATAGCGCTTCATTGAGAGGACCCTTTGTACGTAGTCACTCAATATTTCTGTAAATACCTTTGGTGGTGCATATTTTTGGGCTTGCGCTCAAAAACTAGCTTTTTTATTGATTGAATGTAGCCATTTCATGGAAAATTCTTTAGATTGATGCTAAATCGAATTCTATAAGATAGCCATGACAAAATGTTCATGAATAGGCGTGTACAGGAGGACAAAGCCATTTGAATGTGAGTCTTGTTGAATGGCACGGGTGCTATCATAGAGGTTGAACGTGTTTTATAATCAGTGACATTGAATTGTTAGAGACGTAGTTTAAACAATGACGCGTGTGTGTTAGTGTGGTTGTCTGTCTGACCCTTGCAGGTAAACTTTCCTCTCGTATGTCAGTGGGTAGAGTTAAGTTATGGAGTGTCACCGGCAGCTGTGACATCATTTCCTGTTAAGCAGTCTAGTGGGCTAACGCAGAGCATCCAACCACAGCCCATCGGAGAATGTAAATGTAATTTCTCAAAATGATCCAGCCGGTATAAATTGTGTTGTCACCTGGTTCCTGATATATGAAGCAAAGTATCTTAAATAAACGAATATAATCTCAGCAACTCATCAGCATTTTAGCCATTTTAAAACCCACTCCAAGAGGCTGGAGAAGACGCGCTGATTTGTGGTCTGTAACCAAAGCATGATGACGTTCTATTTTTAGATGATGTTGGACTAAATGCACACGCGCAGAAACGGGACAGTGTTGTAGGTTACACTGACAGGGAGTATAAAAGCCAATTAATCATTATGTCTGCCAAGGTGTCGTATGTTGGCATACATAATCCATCAATACGTAGGATGATGATGATTTTGGGCACTTTCTTGTATCGTACGTTGTCTCTCGCAGTCACTTCAAGCACAGTTTGACATGCAGCCACTGTGTCAATTTAGTTTCACTGATCAGTTTTATGTGGTACTCAGTGCGAGGAAAACATCAGTGTATATTAGCAGGGACTGGTGTTTTGCAATTACATCCTTCGTTACATTTGTAATTGTCCATGCAACACGCACTTTCACACAGACACGCACGTGCGTCACTTTCCTCATTCCGTCTGCTGTAGACACAGTACAGAGAACTGCCTTTTAAACAACAACACTAGTATTGATTTACGAAGAGTAGACATTTGCTGATATCTACTTCACTTCGTTAGATGTACTTACTACAAAGTTCTGTGGTTGTTACACTTCCAATTTATGCACTCCAGGGAAAAAAAAATTCATGCACCAAGTGTAATTTGATTTATGAAAAAAGTTTCCGCCAGGCTACATTACTAAAATGCAAACGTAGTATAACTGTTTCCGGTGTACTTCTCATCTATAATATATCCTCTGTACATACCTACTGTCAGGGGCAGATATTGCCAAATCATAGACAATTTATCATTCTTGAATCGTCTCTTGTGTTTCACACATTTTTAACGCATTCTGTCCGAATGGCAAATCTCCAAAAGTCAGGCTGTTCATATTAGGTTTTTATTCACATGTTTGTTTCGGAATAGGATTATGGGTATATATGTGGTTATCTCCCTGTTAGTATGTGTTTGTCTGTCTCGGGTGTATGCTTCGGTTTTTGGTAATCTGCAGGTGTGTGTTTGCAAGTACATTTGACAATCGCCTGGTGCTAAACACATCACATCTTAAGCTTAGGGGCTAAGAGGTTCCCGGGTGACCGCTTCGAGACCTGTAATCCTAGCCAGAAACCCAATCCGTTATTCTTCTCGTGGAGATCCGGTCTCGGAGGAAACCTTGCA
Source organism: Dallia pectoralis (assembly GCA_029465975.1). Taxonomy (NCBI): domain Eukaryota; kingdom Metazoa; phylum Chordata; class Actinopteri; order Esociformes; family Umbridae; genus Dallia; species Dallia pectoralis. The sequence goes on from CM055735.1 coordinate 16,371,770, forward strand.
CGTTATCCACGGTTTGTGTGGCAGACAGCCAACCAGGTAAGGACCCATTAATTACATGGCTCCGTGTATCAACAACAAGGGATCACACCTCATGATTAAGTTGGTTATGCCTGAAGAAATATATGTACTTTCGCCGTGTGTGTGTCTGCAGTCCCCTGGATATTCCACAAAACACTCGTACCACTGCAGAACATTGAATTACAAATCAACATGGTGGAATACGGTTTGGATGGTTCGTGATATGTTCTGATGCTCATGCGAACAGCAATCCGACCGTCCGGACTAGGCTATTCTGTATGTGTTCACTGTGTACTAAGAAACCAGCTGACCGTTTGTTCCGTTGGACATGAGAGATTCTAGTTCACTCACTAACAACAATGGATCATCTTGACTCTTATACCCGGAGTGCCCTTATATAAGTATCCGTCTGCCTTCCCACTGAAGTCGGGCTGTGATTATGCTATGCCTTGAGGAACGTCAGGGCTCAACACGGACCGCTCATCTTGATAACCGCTTCTGGAGCGGCACAGCAACGTGGGACATCTGCTAGTGTTCTCTGTCGACTGGTGTTGATCCTCCTCAATCTAATGAGTTGTGGGTAATGGCTCTGAATCAGTTGGTGCAATGCAGTCAGAGTCGTTCTGATTCCTCTGTTGACTGATTCGCTCTTTGGCATTTTGCAGAGTTGTCCGTTGTTGCCGATTTGCGGGATGATACACAGTGCGTGTTTTTGTGTTAGTGGGAGGACTACCTCTGTATTAGCTCCAGGGCGTGATGTGGTAGTGGAGAGAATAACCCCCTGCATAATGAGAAACCGATGCAAAGTGTGCCGGATACGGATAGCAACAGGCTCCTTTCATGCTGCATCTTACAAGAGCTGGGAATTGCCAAGGAATAGCCTATTATACGATGTTGTTCTGAAACGTGTGTGCAGATATGATAATTTTGTGATTCTTCACTTATTTTCTGTTTCTGTATGACACACAATGTGATACTGGGATGTTCTTGCAGTTTGATGTTTCAAACGTATCGCTCGCCAGGTATCTAAGCCGAAGATTTAGGGGAGTTGCGAAGGTGTGCCGGACTGTTTTTTTTTAGACGGTTGCAGCCTTTCTAGCACACAAACTATATTGCAAAGTTGTCAGAACAATACATCACTAGATCTTAAAGGCAACATCAAAAGTGAGCAAAACCGTCAATCTTTTTTTACGCCAAGCATTGACAAACTGAAATTTATCCCCGGCGATCGGCAGGAATATATCACTGTGGCATACAGCAGGGATTGGCGTCCATGCTTGCTTGGCTGCTTTATTAATGAGAAATGCAGCCATAGATCTCCATGACAGACATAATACTGCATACTCTGGAGCCCGGCGAATGGGATTTCTTTAATTCTTATCCATCTCCCATCTTTCAATGCTAGGGGACAGTTGATTCTCACCTTAAGCTGCCTTTGACTAGATGCGATATTCCTACTAGCGATAAAAGACAGAAGCTCTTGTTCTTTTGTTGTCCATTTTTTGTAAAAGCGCCTTCAAAGAGATATGCATCTGTGTATATGCATGGAAAAAGATTGTTTCATGACGAATAGAAGTTAATGTTCTGTGGTTTGACAGGAATTGGTTCGTCCTGGATGTAGTGCATTCATGCATGGAATAGCGTTTTCTTATTTCAGTCTATTCTCTCTGGCACACGTTAGTCTGTCTCGTGTGCAGAGAAACCCGGACTCAAGTGGCCACGCTGATCCGCACAAACTGCTATAAGTGTGTTTTCACGTCTTCCATGCACACACTCTGAGGTTGACCTCCTGTTCACGCACGTAAAGGTGCACACGTTCATGTTTCTGTGCATTTGTACCCACGTGACCGACAGAGAATGATTTGCAGTTTGAACACCATGGGCTTATCAGCATGGCGTCCGGTTCTCGGTTAACTCGCAACTATTAAAGGGGAATTAAAAATGCATTGGAACGGGGCTTCAGCCGAGGGACTTCAATCTAAGTAGAAGCTAAATGGTTCTATCAGCAACGGTGCACTTCCCATTATTGGCCCGTTCACGGGTGGGGGTGGGGCCTGCTCTAATGCTCTAATTATTGCAACATTACAGCTGTTTCTCTGTAATTGAAGTTCCATTTCATGTATCGCACTGTGTAGTCATGAACCAGTCGGTTTGGGTTCCGAATACTGTATAGCCGTTTGCCGTGGTGTATATCGGACGATGCACCACGTCTATGACATCACAACACTTTTCACTGATCTAATTGCTATTGTAACCGGTTCCTAATGGCAATAAGGCATCTCGGCTTTGCGTTATATTGACAATTTTCCACGACTAGAATCTCTCAGAAACTCTGCTGTGTTATAACTTGGAAACGCTCTTAGCCGTGATATTCCACAACCCCTTGTGCCTTATTTCTTACACAATCTACACCTATGAATCCAAACCACCCAGTTTGACTGTATACCACTCTGATAGCCATCCAACTTAATATGCGGTCGGAGATGTATGTATGACGCCGTTTCACTGACACGTTGACATTGACCGGCTTTGCCTTGGGGTCATCCTAAGTTCACGTTCATATCTTCCTCCTCCTGCTGGGAGGTGCTAAAGAACAATGCTGTCAACCCCATAATCTATTAAAATTTGGAGCCTGGTGATCTGGACAAGTAGTTATGTTAGGCTTAAATCCACTGGCCGACTCTGTCTCAGGTTGAGCGACCAAGGTTAGCGGAATTTGCGAGTGAAACCATCCGTCCCCGTTAATGCAGGCAACGTCAAATGAATGGGAAACCAGCATTCAGCAGCCAGGGTAAAGAGGGATAGTTTGATGATTACATTTAAAGGACTGTGGTTTAACAGAACCAGCGTATATACAGGTGAAGAGAGGGATAGTTTGATGATTACATTTAAAGGACTGTGGTTTAACAGAACCAGCGTATATACAGGTGAAGAGAGGGATAGTTTGATGATTACATTTAAAGGACTGTGGTTTAACAGAACCAGCATATATACAGGTGAAGAGAGGGATAGTTTGATGATTACATTTAAAGGACTGTGGTTTAACAGAACCAGCGTATATACAGGTGAAGAGAGGGATAGTTTGATGATTACATTTAAAGGACTGTGGTTTAACAGAACCAGCATATATATAGGTGAATAGAGGGATAGTTTGATGATTACAATTAAAGGACTGTGGTTTAACAGAACCAGCATATATACAGGTGAATAGAGGGATAGTTTGATGATTACATTTAAAGGACTGTGGTTTAACAGAACCAGCGTATATACAGGTGAAGAGAGGGATAGTTTGATGAGTACATTTAAAGGACTGTGGTTTAACAGAACCAGCATATATACAGGTGAAGAGAGGAATAGTTTGATGAGTACATTTAAAGGACTGTGGTTTAACAGAACCAGCATATATACAGGTGAAGAGTTGTAACATACAATGCATCACATGTACAGTGATGGAAGGTCCTTTAATGGAATGCACCAGAAATGGCTAGACAACAGTGTCATTAATGGGTGAAATGTCATTTTACTGCTTTGTTGTTTTGTCTGTCTTCACACCAGCTTCCTCTGACTGGATGAGGACACTTTAACCCCTTGAGTCATGTATGTCCACTCTTCTGAGGATACAAATGGTCTGAGAGGAGGTTGTCTCGTCGAGTTGCGATGCACTGCACTTCTTCAGACTTCCCCAAACATAAATCTTCCATTACTCTACATTATAAATTCATTATTTAATGGGATGTCAGAAACTGAATATTCTGGGGTTTTGTCAAATAGCTACAGTTTTGTGGAGAAAATCAAATTTTTTCTTCTTATTTTGTCTCTTTGATATGGAGACTGTATTATGTTTTTGTTGTTCTTTCGGGTGCATTGAGGTTAAATGGAGATTAGATAGTTGTTACAAAATGGTCCTTTTAACACACAGTGGGACAGATTTTACAGCCTTACATGCTATCACTTTGTCTCCAAATGCTTGAGCGTTATTTTTTCAAATGTGTTGCATATGCCCAAATTACTTGTTAATGTCTTTGTTACAATTTACAATCACTTCCCTACAGTCTTTAACCTTTCATCATTAAGACACAGAGAAAACAAATATTTCCAGCAGCATATTGTTGTTCTTGGCTTATTGCAGGCAAAATTACAGTATCTTATGTTCTGTTTTTTAATGGAAGAAGCCATTAGACATGAAAAATCACTTAGAAATGTATTCTCCAGCCGCTAGCTTCACAATAAAGACACAAATAACACATGAGCACATTAATCTGACTGACTTTGGTATTAGATGTGCGCTAACTCTTAGGTAGCGACGATACCTTTGTACTGCACAACAACAGAACATTTGGCTAATTTCCTAGGTTAAAATGTTTCAAATGCAATATCTTCTAGCTGCTCTCTGTTGTGTAGCGTCAGCGATTCAGAAAAAAGACTATAAAACTATCCCTGATGAACTGGACAAAGAAAGTGTGTCTGAAAGTCTATGTCCCCAAAGACCTGTTGTCTGCAGTCTTCGTCAACCGTCGCCCAGAGCACCCGTATCTTAATCGACAGTGGGTGTTGCGTTTCCTTCTACATTGTAACAGGCAGTCAAGGTTTTATCAAATGTTTTTTATACATAATTTTTATACATCAGCAGTTGTACCAAAACGATTTTTCCAAAAGATACCAATTTCCCAACAGCACTCCTCTTTACACTTTCGCCTAGAGATATTGCTCGTGAACCAGTTCAGAGGCAATTTCGGTACACATCTCGTACCGTAATTACCCATTCGTCAACAAAGCAATTGGTCAGGTTGGCGAAGAGAGCAGAGGGCTGAAATGAACTCCCAGGACTTTGAAGCCGTAACATGTCTAATAAAACAAGACCCAAGGCGAAATAAGCAACTGACAAAGGCTGTCTTCATCTGCCCAGACATCGCTGATGTATGCCAGTTCTTACAACACCCAGTCTGCATGTTATCTGTCAGCTAACCGGATCATACCTGTCCGATACGACCCAGTTGAACATGTGCCGCGTAACCACCAAGGGTGACATGGGCGCTGCTCGAGCAGGAGACTGCGTCCATATTGGAGTGGAAGCATTATCGCCTTCGGTTAGCCGTTATCGGTACCGTGTCCGTACAGCAATTCCACACAGGTTTGTCTGACAGACCGTTTGACTATCTGATGGATGGTTTACGCAATTGTCACAGTTTAATATTAAAGAGAGAATTTTGGGTGAAGTGTTAACGCTTGTCTCTGATTTGGGGGGTGCTGGCAAGATGCCAGTCACGTTTTAAACTGTACAACATGCAGAACGCTGATTTGATTGTGGACTAATGAAGCAAGTGCCAAGACATTAACTGGATCCACTATTATGCTTGTGGTCTTGATTTCACACCAGTGCACGGAGCGGCAGCTCACACCTTAGCCTCGATCATTCCCCACCGCAGGCTTATGGCCCCGCGTTGGCATAATAACCCACGATAATGCACTGCTTCGCAGGCCTGAGAACTCCCATCTGCCTGACTTACTGGGCATTCTTAGTGACGGATGTGTGGGGAGATGAGGGTGATCAATGTGTTTTTGACACATTCACACAGGGTTTTGAAGGTTCTGTGTGTTTTTTCTGTAAACTGACTTGCCCTGCTTCAGTGTTCGCTAGTCATTCCTGGTAGTATTGGCGCCTGAAAGCTCAAGCGTGGTTGTCAGCTGGTTGTTGCATTCACCTCCAAGTGCATAGGTTCTGGCAGGTTTTTCCTGGCCCAGTTTCTGCGATAAGGCTAGGCCAAGAACATGGTTTGGGGAGGTGAACTATAATTAAATTACTGCATATTTGTAACTTTATGTGTTGAAGTATGTGTATATGACCAAATGCTCTGCCATTTGTGCTTGTGTGCACACACCTCAAAGGGTGTTTGCTCTTATCAACCTGTCTCTGGTGGTCTTGTTAATGACTTGTGTCCTCCAGATGTGTTTGTTTCTTATATATGAACAAAAGAGGCTGTAAAAATTGCATTCTTAATCAGATTGATATTACATGCAAAAATTGTCACATCACTTTAGCCTTTTATTAGCATAAACATGTATTTGTTCATCATATTTAGGGTGCCTGGATCACACTGTATGGCTGGTGGTGTATTTCTATCAAAGATTCTCTTCAGAATGTCTTATTGACATGTCGCTGTTTGAGTGACCATGCAGGCCTGGTTTCTTGGACTGATCAGACAACCTGACTACGCTCCAAAATGTTCTTGTTTATTAAAAGTATAGCCTGGACTGCTGCGCCGCCTGGGTATTTATACAGAAAAGATTACTGTTGACGATCTTGATAGAATGCAGACTAGAATTCAAATAAATATTTCGATCCATATGTGGAAACCTTGGTCGGCCGTCCTTGCTTTCCTAGAGAGTTGGAGATGGAGGCGGGACGTGGGCGGAGGCTAATGATGCTGACCATGCTTCATTCTGATTGATGGCACTGCACAGAAGTCATAGGGGATATAATCGACAAATCAGAACTCAGTGGCCTCTACATTTGTGTGTGTGTGTGTGTGTTTGCGCACGCTTGACTTAAAAGCAGATGCTAACCAACAGCCTGTGAAGTAACTTGATTTGGTCCTTAATGCAGATGTTTATATTAACATACGACCCAGCACATGAAGGTCAAATATACGGTGGTGATTTCTGGGTTGGGGTTGATTGTTTAACACTTGTAAAGTAGTAGGAATGACCATGAACCATGACCCGCTGAAATTAAAAGCAACAAACAGAATTTCAGAAACAGAATCAATGTAAATTATGTATTTTTGATAACCTTCTGACACTGCTAATCGTTAGCTTTGCTCTAAATAGGGAGCTTCAGTAATTAAATTAAGCAGAATAGCCCTAGCAAATTACCCCGTTGAAACAAGCATCAACCGAACTGCTAATACAGGAGTTGCATTATTCAGGTGACGCAGATAGTTCTGCTAGTGATGTGGGACTCATGCATTATTTATAATGGGGAATCTTCTTGACTTTATCTTATCCGGTGTATAAACGCTATGTGCCCTAAACACACCGTATGTCATCATTGTATCTGACTTTGGACGCTTTAAAAACTAAGGCATCTCACCAAAAGTCTTACATTGAGATATAAGACCGGTGATAATGTTTGGGGTGGCATCCTTGGAAACGTTGCCGTAGCCTTTCCGTTGTCTATACGTTTTGATAGGCCTCCGAAATCGATTTGTTCTGTCTTGCTCCATTAGTTGGTGGGTTGGGGCCAGAATGTCTAGGTAATGCATTATTTGCAGTTAGTCATTGGCGATGATGTCTAAATGATTAGTGATTATAAATAGACAGTGTTGTTTTATACAACAACACATATTTTGAGAAGAAAACGTTTTAGTTATTAGCCTTAAGTATTTACAAATCCCAATTTCTCTAGTTCCATTATTGATGTCTCTTTGTCTCTGTATTTTTAGCATGCTGTATTGTACTGGATTGTAGCCATGTGCTATTTGTATTGTCCCTGGATTGTAGCGGTGCTATAGTATTTGGATTGGCTTTGGATTGTAGCGGGGAGCTAGTATTTGGATCGTCCTTGGATTGTAGTGGCCAGCTAGTATTTGGATCGTCTTTGGATTGTAGTGGCGAGCTAGTATTTGGATCGTCCTTGGATTGTAGTGGCGAGCTAGTATTTGGATCGTCCTTGGATTGTAGTGGCGAGCTTGTCATTGGATTGCTGCAGCAAGCAAATATTTGGATTGTCATTGGATTGTAGCAGCGAGCAAGTATTTGGATTGTCATTGGATTGTAGCAGCGAGCAAGTATTTGGATTGTCAGTGGATTGTAGCAGCGAGCAAGTATTTGGATTGTCATTGGATTGTAGCAGCGAGCAAGTATGTTCTTCTACTTCTATCAGCACACTACACCGCGTTCTAAATTATTATGCTAATGGTATTTTACACTGATTTTCCTAAATAGTCGATGCAAATGACAGTCAGTATAATTTTAAGTCACCAACCGTAAGGATATAAGTCGAATTTCATTGAACGAACCACCCAAATAAAACAGTATTTTTTTCAAAAATAAAAACGCAAAAAAGGCTAATTGTATTTGCAAAAATGTTCAAGATTACTCAAGATGTTTACCAATGTGTTTCTAGTGGCGAAGTTGACATGCTTAACAAATACTGTTGGATTGTGCGAAATATAGCTGTGTTAATAGGTTGTTTTGATAACTTGTTATCGGGTGTGGTTATATTATCCTGTTGCTGATATGAACAGCTCGCCATTTTAGACAAATGGGTTCAGGCACACTAATGGCCCTGCTGTTCACAAACTGAAAAGACATGCACAGTTAAACACCCATGTGCACACACACGCACGCACGCACACACACACACACACACACACACACACACACACACACACACACACACACACACACACACACACACACACACACACACACACACACACACACACACACACACACACACACACACACAAACAATCACAAAGACAGGTAGCAAACAATTGGGAAAGAAAACATGCAGTGACAGTTTAAAAGCACCACAGACCACTGTCACTTCGTGGATTTCAGTTGAGTAGATCAGATGAACATACCGTAAAGGATGGTCAGCCGAGAGTGAGTTTGGTTCGGATTCTGACACACCACAAACAGACATAAGTAATGTCCTCTGAATAACACCAGATGCATATCCCCATGACAACCTGACATGACTGATGACTCTGCCCATCTGAGCTCTCGCCTGTTTGCAGATATAAAATAATAAATGCTCATAATTCCGTGATGTAAACTCGGCGTCTGAGATTTTCATTGGTTGTCATCCTGATGTTCTGAATCTCTACACCCTGCCTTCATATTTTGTAGGTAGGAGCACATTCGTCAAGATTTAATAAGATGGATTTTTAGCTCGTGACTGTAATCTCGACATCTCTGAGCACCTCACTGCATATGTAAAACCTACAAAATAAACACGCCGAAAAGCATCTCTAGAGCCAAAGGGGATATCAGTGTGGGGAATTTATTCATATGCCACAACTTTTGTGCAGTGTGTTAAACATATTGGATTTCACCGTACCGTCCTCAGCAGGTTCTGAATGGAGTAAGAGAGTGAGCAATATGTGCTTTTGTTTCTCTCTGAGATTGGTACTGCGGATTTAATACAATTGACTGTTAAATTGTTCCCTGCTAGGGCTTCAGTGCTTAACCTTTTTCGCAGATTTCCATATCACAGATTATTTATTGGGGAGGCTGCTGGGTTGTTTTTACACTCACGGTTTTGGTTTTTTATTGCACCTAGAATAAATATCATTATTCAAAAGGCTGCGCAGTTACCACAAGCACACGAATAATCACGATGTATTTGACCATTTGGTTTCTACATACACACTTAGAATTGTCACCGGGCCAACCCCTGATATTAGGTTTTGGGATTTATGCTGGGTAAACATTAAAGTTTAAAGTTGTGTAAACTTAAAAAAAAACGATTCCACAGCAGTACAATGATCAGATGGCACATTGTCACGGTAATTTCGGCGTGTAAACGGGGCCAAGTGGACCAACAACGAGTCAGTGAAATAACGACACGCTGGCTTGTTAATGCGCGGTTCTGTGTTCTGTTCTGTGTTACTGTTTGGCATTGCCACTTTAGGGGCCAGCGTTGTCACGGATGCGGGTGGCACTAATGACAGATAAACCGGAACTGGCGGTTGTATGTGACCAAGAAATCATACGTTGAGTATTTGTAGCGATTCATGGGATGTCTGATCCAGGATCAGTACTTAGTGTCTTCTTTAAATTACCTTTACGTTGCATTTCAACACAGGGGTTTGTGAGGATGCTTGGGGCCCATAGAGGTTCTGTTAACGGTCATGTGCTGTACCGCCCCATTTTCGAGGAAACGGTGCAATTTAATTGGACTGTGGTTGTCTGAGATTGATGTTACTTGTTAGGTTTTTCTGGGCCTTGTGCTTGACTCAGTGATTTCGCCATCTGGAAAAGGGTTTTTGCTGTCTCATGTGTGACCCTAAAAAATATGAAACAAACAGAAGGACATTGCAGAATTAGTTTAGTTTCACTCTCTCCTCTCTCTTTCTCCCCCTCTTTACTTCTACCTCCCTCTCCCTCATTCGTTCTCCCTCCCTTTCTCTCCCTCTGTTCAACTCCTTCCCTCTCACTCACCCTTTCTTTTCTCTCTCGCTCTCTCTCTCTCCCTCTCTTCATCTCCTTCCCTCTCACTCACCCTTCCTTTTCTCTCTCTCCCTCTCTTCATCTCCTTCCCTCTCACTCACCCTTCCTTTTCTCTCTCGCTCTCCCTCATTCTTTTTCCTTCCCTCTCACTCACCCTCTCTCTCTCTCGCTCCCTCTCTTCATCTCACCTCCCTCACACTCACCATTCCTTCCTCTCTCCCTCTCTCTCCCTCATTCTTTTTCCCTCCCTCTCACTCACCCTTGCTTTCTCTACCTCTCCCTCCCTCTCTCCCCTTCACTCACCCTCCCTCTGTCTCTCTCCACCTCTCTCTCTCTTGCTCCTTCTGTTTCTCTCTACCTCTACTTCTCTCCCCCTCTGTCTCCCTCTCCCCTTCAATCACCCCCTCTTTCTCTCCCTCTCTCTCCCTCCCTTTCTCCTCCCCTCCTCTCTTTCACATGCCCTCTCATGAGCTGTCTGCTCTGTGCCATGACAACCAAACATCATCCTAACTCGTGCCCGCATGCTGCTCCTATCGCGTCCTCAGAAGGCTGTTGTCATAATTGATCCGTAATTAGAAACAGCAGGTCGGAGACTTGTCTAGAATCAGACATCTGTGCCTTGGCATACCAGGGTTTGTCTGTCCTCACCAACTGCTGCTCTGGAAAACCCTTTTCCCTGCGCCCTCATGTTAACGTTCTCTACTGATTCTCGATTAGTTAACCCTACGCTTGCTTACTGCTTCAGAACGTGTCAAGAATCGATAACACAGCCCACTAGTTCCTGGATCAGTTGACGCCATTGGCAATGTATTTCCAATGTGCTATAGGCCTAAATAAAAGCATACATTCTATGTTTGCCATCAGTCGACACTACACAATACCCCAGGATGAGATGCTCAGATGCGTCCTGTATCCTTTCATCGTTCTTCAGATGTTTCCAGAACCTTCTTGGAGTCGACCTGCGGCAAATTAATTTCCCAGGAGCACAGTGTGGACCATCAATGTGAAATGAACAACCATCTCCGCGGCACTCTCATCAATCAGGGCTTTATGACCGAGTGGGCAGATTGAATCCACTAATGAGTTAAATGCGTATGACACACCGTCTGACATTGAGAGCACGAGGAAACATATTCTCTGGTCTAACGAGACAAAAATGTAACTATTGTTCCTGAATGCCATGGGGTGCGTTTGGTGAATAATGGAACCGTTCAGAACCTGACCGGTATCGTTCCTACGTCGAGGCATTTGGGTCAGAGCGTAATGGGATAGAGATGCTTATCAGGGGCAGGGACTAGGAGATGAGGAATGAGGGAAGGATAGGACTTTAGACTGAGGCAAAGATGACCTGAAGGACACAGCCACGACAATGACAGAGTGGCTTTAGGTCGAGTCTGGGAGTGTCCTTGACTGGCCGGGGCTAAACGTCTGGACTTTGAACTCTATGGAACTGATTTGTGGGGAGAGCTGAAGTTCACAGTTCACTGATCAAATCTGTTTCAGAGGATCGGCGAGGAAGAATGGAGGAAACTGCCCAAATGTAGGCTTCAAAGTGCTGAATGAAAAGACATGCTGGGAGATTTCATGTTTTTGCACAATTGTTTTTGTTTTGCTTTGTCATTGTGTGGGGTTGTGTGTAGATTGGTATAAAATAGAATAATTCCATGATTGTATGTTTTGGCCCAATGTGTAAGTCAACAAATTGTTTAGAAAGTCAAGGGGCCATAGTTCTGTCTGAGGTTACTGTATGTTGGAGCAGACAGAACCTTAAAAGTCATTGTGGTTATAAATCAGTTTCTGTTGCTAAAAGTTTGATTGTAAAACTTACAATTCTACTGTCGCTCTGTGCAACCTGGCTAGTTTGTGTAATGTTTGTAACAAGACCCACTTATTTCACTTACAAATTTCAGTATTGCCACTTTGTTAACTTAACAATGTTTTGGTATGTGTTTTAATCATTCTACTGCAAGCCTATAGCTCCCTCTGCTGTCCAAAAAGTAGTACTACAGACAATTGGTGTGACTTCTTTTCCATACCCTGTCTTGACGTCAGCACAGGGCCGGATTAACCATTAGGGCAACTGGGCACTTGCCCAGGGGCACATAACATCTAAGGGGCACTGGGCTCTGTGAAAAAGGGCCTGGCATTTCGGTGCGGGATTGCGGGGATTGCGCATAATTTAAACCATTCCCGCAAGGTTAGTTTTTACAGTGCGAGAAATTCCCGCACAAATATATTTGCTTCATCTCAGACCGAGGTAAAGTTGGTTGGATGTTCGATATTGGATATTCAACGGATAGTCGGAGGCCGAGATCAGGTCCGGTTTTCCCGCAAGCAGCCTCACTACACCGCGGTGATCGACGAGAGAAACCTCTGTGTGCTTATAGTTAGGGACCGTCTCTAAAGTACAAGTCTCAACGTTATTAATTCAAACCACTCTCAGATTGTTTTATAGAGGACACCCACATTTTGCACATCTTTGTTTTTTTAAGGAAATGGTGTAAGAGACGTTTAATAAACATTTACTTTCGTATTGTCTACAAAGGTCTTTCACATGTTGCGCAGAATTTGATTTTTCAAAATAAAACATTTTAAGTTTTTAAAATACATTAAAATACTGGAAATCTCAATAGGTTTTTTGTGCAGTGACCTATTAACCTCTGTTATCGTCGATTCCACCCCAGATGTGCGCGAACGCGCTGCGAGGCTAAGTTCCACTTATCCGACTGACCCAGATGCGTCCCTGGCAGACGAACTCATTCAGTTCACTCACTTTGTGTCATGTGACACTTCCCCTGCTCAGTTGTTGCACATTCTGGAAACGAACGGCCTTAAGACAACTTTATCCGAATGTAAATGTTGCAATCAAATGTTCTTAACACTGCCTGTCTCTAATTGTGAGGATGAGAGGTCTTAAACGAGTAAACAATGTTTCAAGAACCACAATGTCACAGAGAAGACTTACTGCACTTTCTTTGCTGGCCATAGAACATGAAGTTGTTGAAATGTATTTTGAAGATGTTGTGCACCAGTTTGCATATTTGAAGTCTAGAAGCAAGGCTGAAGTAATCTGCCATAATGAATTACTTTAAAACAATGAATATTTGATAGCATTAAATGTTTTGAGTTTACACAATTTAAGTCAAGGAGTCCAGTGTGTAAGGGTCACCTGTTAAGCAAAGGAAATATATAGAAGTTAGTAGACATGTATAAGGCTAATTTGAAATGTTGTGTAGACTATTGAGTTTTTCCTCTATAGTGTTGTGTTGTTACCCTTTAAAGCAAAGATAGGCCAATTAGGCCTAATAATAAAATATTTGTGTGTTTATGAGTTCAGTTTTAAAGAGGCCAGTTCTAAGGCCAAATTGTTAAAACAAAATTGTACTGTAATATTCTTTAAGTTCAGGGACATGCTCTTGATATTAGGGACGTTATGAATATATAGTAGTAGGGCATTAACGTGATCTTAAGTATAGGGACATGCTCTTGATGATAAGGACTTTATGAATATATAGTAGTAGGGCATTAACGTGATCGTAAGTTTAGGGACATGCTCTTGATGATAGGGACTTAGTGATTTTTGCTTTGGGGCGGGGTTGGGGGGCCCTTGAGTCTTGTTGCCCTGGGCATAAAAAATTGTTAATCCGGCTGTGCGTCAGCAAAAGTCTACTTTAAAGGAATGTTAATGGAGTTACGCTCTTATTTTCATGCTAAGACAGAATATGTTTTCACTATTGCATCTTCGAACATGAGTGGAACGTTATGGGCCAGCATTTTACAGAACTCAGAATAGACGGCTGAGGATATCAAGACCAAAACATCCCGTCACAAGAACGGCTTCATCCCCACGGTGGTGAGTCTAAGGAGCATGCTTCTTGCACTAGTCTGCCCTTAGAACCCCCCCCCCCCCATAACCCCCCTGGCCACTATCAGCTCTGATACGATAGACATTGGAGGACATCCTGAACTATAACTGGATATTGCTCTTTTTTTGCACAACTGTAATGACATATTGCTCTACATTCTGCTCTTTGCACATTTTTTAATCTGCTCTCACATCCAGACATTTCTTCTTTGCACTACTCGGGTATACAGTATCTCGCAAAAAAAGTGAGTACACCTCACACATTCTTGTAAATACTATATATGATTATATCTTTTCATGTGACAACACTGAAGAAATGACACTTTGCTACAATGTAAAGCAGTGAGCGTGCAGCATGAGATCATATGTACCCTTTTTACCCTACACAATGTTTAGGTAGTAGATGTGATTCTCTTAAACAGTTTCCAATCTCAGGTAAATTATAAAGCTGTGTTTTGATAATGTGTATTTATATGATGTATGATTAGGTAATAGATGTGATTCTCTTAAACAGTTTCCAATCTCAGGTTAATTCTAAAGGTGTGTGTTTGATAATGTGTGTTTTGATAATGTGTGTTTTGATAATGTGTGTTTAGGTGATGTGTGTTTAGGTAATGTGTGTTTAGGTAATGTGTGTTTTGATAATGTGTGTTTTGATATTGTGTGTTTTGATAATGTGTGTTTAGATGATGTGTGTTTAGGTAATGTGTGTTTTGATAATGTGTGTTTAGGTGATGTGTGTTTAGGTAATGTGTGTTTAGGTAATGTGTGTTTTGATAATGTGTGTTTAGGTAATGTGTGTTTAGGTAATGTGCGGAGGACCACTACGACAATCCTCGAAGACTCGCATCCCTGGCATCACTCTGCTTTTGCTCTCGTGTTGCAATTCTGTCAAAATTGAACAATACTTTACATTTGAAAGGACTGGTGTAGTACGCGTGGGAAATCACCCGGAGTCATTAGAGATAATACAATCAGTCCCGGAACAAAAGAAGAAAAAAGTGGAGTCATCACTTAAAAGGGCCAAGAAGTTGTACAGAAAAATATCACTAAGAAAATCTAATTCAACCGATTTTTTTGTAGCTTATTTAATATTTCGAATTTCTTATACATGAAAATTTGATTACAAATGCATGAGTGATCATAACAGCTGATTTCATTTTTCCACCTTGCACAAAAAGGTTTCCCGGGCTTTGAGCCAAGCATTGGCACTCACAGAAAAAATAATCCCAACCTATTTTTTTCTCCACTGGTCACCGGTGTAAAACACGGGGAATTTGTATTTATTACTGTACCAAGAAAGCGTTTATCCTGCCGCTCCAGAGTCACGCTGATTGCTTGAAGCACCACAGCAGCTCCATCGTGTCGGTGTAGTGTCCAGAGATCGATCCGGAAAAGTCAGTCGGGGGTCATTAAGCGTCATCGAATGAGCCAGCTGTCCCTTCTACGCTTGTACATCGGATATCCTGAAAGGGCGTGTCCATCTGGGTGTTTGTGGTCTCTTCAAAAGGTCTCTGCGCAGTGACCGCACCTTGACTCGACAGCTTGCTTACACGCTTACCTGCTGTCTAGTTAGATTACAGTCACATAGTGAGATCCCCACAAGATATGGAATCCAGGGGATTATCGAAGGATAAAGGATCTATCTGAAATCATGTCTGCTCTTGACAATTTCCATTTTTCTAGTCAATTACTGGGCTACTGGTATTTGGGAATGCAAACAATCGAAATGATGTCGTCAGGATGGATTGCGGCACATCTGTTTGAAACGAAGCACGATACAATTCTGCAGCCTTGTCAAAGTCTCTTTCATATCCCGGCCACGCGCTAGTCATTAGCCCGTTGTCCGTCTGACAGGAACAAAGCATTGGACCACATACTAAGCGGACCAAACATGCCACTGTGTAAACATGCCTTAACACAATAGAAATATATAGTCATGTGAATATTGTTTTTGGTGTTCGTACTTTGTTGTTTTTTTTCTAGCAAAGACTAGTAGGTTGGAATAGGGGTGGGCGATATGGGAAAAATATCATATCACGATTTTTTCAGGAAAAATCACGATTCACGATTTTATCACGATTCTTTTTCATGTTGCTTTTTAAGACTATTTTGCTAATTACTGAGCTGCAATACAAGCAAATTATATCTCCATTTAAAAAATATAGCGTTACAAGGTAACAAAACATAAGGGAAAAAAATGTTAAAGTAGCATATTTTAATCACGTGTATATTTAATGGAAGTGCAATGGTGCAAAGAAGCACCTTCATTCTCATCCGCAGCTTCACCATCCATTCATTGTGTAACCTGCCATCCATCTACAGCATCAGATGATCTATTGTGTTATCATCCTGAATTAAATGAATTGTGAATTATGCAGTAAAACATTTTACTAAAATAGTATGTAGCCTATTTATTGTCTTATGTAGCCATACAATACAAAATTAAAACCATGATTTTAAAATGCACAGGCTATGATATTTAAATTCTAAAGATCGAATAAATGAAAATCCATCAAACTGTATGCCCTATTTTGATGTAATAAATGCTAAAACATTTTAGATCACAAGCGACGCGCAATCAAATGATTTGCGCATGATTGGCCGTATATATTGCAACACAGACTGTTGAAATAAAAACATTAGGCTACAGTGTATAATTCGATCATTTACATTTGTAAAATGTATTATAGTAATTACAGCCCAGTAACTAAGGCACTATAGACAATGAAACACGTATTTTACAACACAGTTTGTATATTGGTCACCGTCGGGTATATTCTGCTGTTACCCGGTAGATACATTAATCAATTTCGTTTTATATTTTCGTTCTGTTTATTTAGTAAAACATATATTTCTTTATAAACGTAGGCCTACCTCTTTTTTTCTAGTTCATTCAAATTCAACCAAGCCAATCAATCTATTATCTATGTATATCTCGCAGCTTTTGTCTGCCTGAGCAGGACACGCATACTAACCGGTTGCACTGCGCACAGTGTTCATTAGTGATGTTATGAGTGCACATGAGACAGCAGTGCTTAATCCGTTACATATATCCAGTTTCATATAGATCGGACCAAAACGCGTCAAGTTTCATGTAGACCAGACCAAAACGCGTCAAGTTTCATGTAGACCAGACCAAAACGCATCCAGTTTTATATAGACCAGACCAAAACGGTGTCCAATATAGATCGGACCAAAACGAGATCAGACCAAAACGCATCCAGTTTCTGAAAACGGGACAAGGTAAAATGCACGTATTTAGGAAAAGTCATGGAAGAACGAGGCTGTAGCTTTTCAACATTATATATTTATTTTAATTACTAACTGCAACGCCCGCGGGCATGGGCTGTTGGCGCTTCTAGTGTTAACACGCTGACATATAGCGCACCGCGCATTGCATGTTGTTACATAGCTGAAAAACGCCATAGATCTGCATCTAATTGAACGTGCACTGGAGCGCGATTCTACGATATTTCCGCAAAAGTGAATCGTGGAGACATTTTAATAGTCCACGATTAAATATCGTCATATCGCACACCCCTAGGTTGGAATGATTGGTTGTGTTTGGCCAATTGTTCTTCTGAGCGATAGGAACTGTCTGTGGTTCTGAACTGCTGGCAGATATTTGCAGTCCCACGCAGTTGGCAGCTGTCTGTGGTTCTGAACACCTGGTAAAGACAACAGCGTCTTTAAAAAGTTGGGTCTTTTAATGTTTTGGCTGATCACTTGTTACATAATGTAGTATCTTCTTTAGATGTTTAATAACGCCTAATACATTTGCAATGCAAGCATGGCAGATTGAAAAGCCCCATGGTAGATTGAAAAGCACCACTGGAGATGGCAACAAGCAATGTAAAGTGATAGTAGCTCTGTTTCCTACCACGCGGCTTCTGAACTGGTCCGAGCTGGTTCTAGTGGTAATTTAGCTGTCAAGCAGATGTAATTGGCCCCTCTAGCTCAGACTCTGGCTACTTGAGTGAAACCTAATTACAATGTACCCCCTTGTTAGCGTGCGACACAAAGAGCCTCTGACCTTCGACGTGCTCACGATGGCACACTGTCAGCTCGATTTCTACAAAAGACCCCTACGCGGTGTTTTCGTAATGGCCAGCCGCGCACGCTGCTTTCTGCCTAACTTTCGTCCGTGGGCGATCGGCAATGAGCTCACAGAAAAGGCGGGAAGTGAAATAATGGAGTGAGAAAATTGGCGCTTGATTGCGGGAGGTTGCCTTGTAAATTGGACCGCCGGGGTGCAGGTCCTTTGAACAGATGCCTAAGGGTTCTGCAGAGGCGGTGGGGGAACGAATGGGTTATTCCTTTGTGGTGTGAAAGTGTAGTTGAGCGCCAGTGGTATTTTTCAGAAACAAGTACAAAAATGAGCATTCTCGTCGACCGTCAGAATGATCAGGTCCCTCAACATTTCTGACCGTTCATAATGTCCCAACACAAATAGGCCGGGCATTGTTTGTCCAATTACGTTATTGATCTAGGGTTTAGGAAAGGCTTTTTAAACATTTATCAGTGAATCTTTTAATTAATTCCTTGTCCAATCCTTCAATATTAGGCGCTTTATTCTCTATGCATATTCATGTACTCAGAAAGGATTTTTGTTACACCTTGAGCTGCGTTTTCTAATTGAGGAGGGACATTTACAGACGTAACATTATATACCCCAAGGACATTCAGGATGCTGTGTAGCTCAGTTGGTACAGCATGGTTCTACAATTGTGGGTTTGAAACACGTGTAGGTGGGGGTTCAAGATAAGAAGACAAAAAATACAAAGTGTCTGCCTCTCAAGCCTTTGGTCCAAGGGCTTCACTTCTATGTAGCCTCTGTGTTCTTCGGATCGAGAACTTTGCTGTAAGAGGACGGTCCAGCAGCCATCTTTGTCAGCTAGACTGCAACTGTATAAACGGATTGACTGGTGCCTTATATTATTGTGGTAATTGAAATAATATCCACTCTGTATTTATTAGAATCTTTTGTCTGAACTGATGGCATTATGATACAAAAAACCTCCGATCCTGTTGGTTAATTTCTAACATATGAAATTAAGCGCTGATCTTTTCCGCGTATTAAGATGAAGTAAAATAGGTCGATTCCTATTTTACCATGTAAATCATCTAGTGACAAGCGGCCTGTAGTATCTTTTTGGAATGGCTGTGTCCTGAATATATGTTGTATTAATAAAGCTTAAATTCAGGTATTCCGACCTTTTCTTCCTTTGTGGTCATTTCCATGACAACCCCAACGATTCCCGGTCGGTAGCTCGGCGATTTAGGATGTAACTCAAAGCAGTGGAGCCATGTTACTCCCATCTTGTGACATTCATCACAGATGGACGTGGTATAAAGGAAGATGTAGCATAGTTTTTGAGTAGTGTTTTGTTGAATTGAACAGTTATGTACATACACCAAGAAATCTTACTTTGACATAGTTTTTTTTAGGCCCAGTTGTTCTTCGCCTTTTACCTTGAGATACTCTACTGTGGAGTGTGTGGGATATAAATAACAGATTCAGCTACATTGGCTTGATGTTGGACACATTTCTAAAGCACCAGTGGAACATAGCAGGGCTTGTATTTTGAATGTAAAGCGGTTCTCCAACATGTTCTGTAATTTTTGTATATCTAAGGAAGTAATTATTTTTTCCTCGATTTCCTTGGTTTTCCCTCAGTCGATCAAACAAGGCGAACGTCCCCTCTGGGTTTATATATCTGCTGATTATGAAAGAGGCGTTGTGGAGGATCACAAGTGTTTTTCCTCTAACAATTCTTGCCAAATTATTTTATAGGCACAAAAAGATCCTGTGCATAAAATCTGTGGTTAAAATGTGGGGAATTTCACGAATATAAAACAGGAATCACTCTCTGTCACAAGTGGGTAAGTGTTAAAGGATTCACGTTCACCCATTGCGAGCAACTTATCCTTCTTTTCTTCCCTCAGCGAAGCTGTGTATGTTGAAAGAGTTGCGTTTCATTATTCCACAGCAAGCAGCCGGCTCCTGCCCTAAAAGCTCAATGAATCGAGGTTCTCAACGGGTACAGTTGAGCCAGGCAACGCAAGAGCACACAAGTTCGAAGCGCCCACTTCTGTGGGAAAAGAGGAAGGGCAACATTTTTTGAAAGTGAAAACTCGAAAGCACAGGCGCTCGACTCTTACACTGTTGTTGGACGCTAAACCCGCCGAGCCTAGGTGGACAAAAGGGAAAGCTCTGAATCTCTGACCAGCGACTCACTTGTGGTTGCAGCTCATCATCTTTACTCTACACGCCAGCTGTAGGTCTGTAGAACCAGGAGCACCACAGGACTTCCGAATCACTGAGCCAGACAGGGAAAGAGCAACATGGGTGCTTTGATGGTTATATTTTCTCTTCAGAAAGATCAGAGGCGCAAAAGAACAGGTAGGCCACGGTGTATGAGTTTTTATTACTGCTCTTTCTTGTCGGGAATTTTACAAAAATTCAAAACTCTTGAAGAAAAGATACAAAGGGGAGAAAAAATGTGATGGGTTTTTTTCACGAACGTCTCTACTTAACTATCCCTGTTTGTAAATTATTTACAATTTGTGCGTTTTCTCTGGAACATTTCACATTTCTCTCTTATCTAGGATTTGTTCTTAAATCCTCAATAGACATTAGCAGTAATGTTCTGTGTGATGTGAATGATAATCCTGTATGATTTGTGCCTGTTATGTGCCAGTGCACCAGTCCAGGAAATTGACTCCATATGATGTATTATTCATATTAACAGTTTATATTCAGTGTTTTATTAGGCCCCAACTGGCTAATCAAGGATTGATGTAACCTACGTTGGACTGACTTTAAACTGATCATAAGGAACTATTGATTGTATTTTAACATAACGTACATCTCTCGTGGCATTATTTTAACTGTCAAACCCAATCTGGATTATGTTTGTAGACTATGTTGTTTTGAGCAAACATTGTATTCTTCCAAAACTAAAAATCTGGGTGAAGTGAGACGTAATCTCATGGGTGGTCAATTCTCAGCTGTTTACCAAGAAAGTGGTGGGTTGTGTGCTTTTTTGTTGTTTCAACTCCGGTTTGTACCTTTTCTAACCAGTTAAAAACCAAACATGAGCACAATGAAATAGAAGTTACACAGGAGTTGGTAGAGGTTGTGCTTGTAACCAGTGCTGGTGGAGCTTTTCCAACTTCTGTTCAGTCGTTTGGTGCTTTACGAACAATAAATTAATTACTCTAAGCGTAAGTCATATTTTATTGAAGTATGGTAGGCCTGGTTAAAGGCACAACCTATATCTTAGTCAACATATATGTTTGGACAGCTCTTTGCTCTGTAAGCACTTTCCAGCACCATCATAATAGCACCCAGATTGGTAAAAATGCCCTTCTGTATTCAGTGGATATGAGTAGGAACACAATTTTACAACACCAGTGTGAAAGCTTGGATGCAAATTAACTATATGTCTCTTTCACATGCATCTGTATGGTTCCTCAGTCAACCAAAAATAATATAAAATACCCTGTGGAGAATAGCAATTATATAAAACTTGTATTCTGTATGCGCCTAGGCACTGCAGAAATAGGCGGAAAATGTTTGGAACTAATTCAACAAAACAAGCTGAGTAACAGACTTTGGCCTACCCATGTTTCACTGCAGTTTGGACATAAATCTGCTTCCAATATGTGGCAATACTTGAAACAAACTTGAATCCTTATTTTATCCACTGGGACATTTCACAAAACCCCTGTGCAATATAAATGAAAAAGTATGCAAACCGCCAAGCTGAATGACTCCACACTGTGCCCTGCGTTGTAATGAGCTATTTAATAATTGTATTCCATATTACCTAACATTTTCCATGACAAACCGTTTTCATGCGTGTCCATGTCTATGCATATGCATGCGATTTGAAGTTGCCGATTCAGTCCCGAGTTTCAGCTCCTCGGAGCACCGCTGATGAACTGGGCCGACTCGCTGGTAAACACACGAACTGGAGGCCCAGAGTGCCACTCCACTAACCACTCTAATGCCGAGCATTAATTGCCAGTGCTGCTTTTACCACGCAAAGACATACTGTTCTAGTCAACGCCCTGCCAACCGTGCCCTCCAACTCCTCTCTGCTCTATACTGTGTCCCTCTTAATGGATATGAAGTATCTGAAGTGTCTCGATGAAAAGAGACATGATGGTGCAGGTTAGTCATGGTGATCCAAAACAATTGGTTGGTTCGCGGAAACCGTACAAACATCGATGTTTCTAGTTCTGTGTGTAATTCTATCACTGGGTCTAGATATTAAGCATTCTGTTGTGAACTTCACAGGCTCGAGCTGTCTTCTTCTGCGTTTGTTTGTGAGTGGGTTTTGATCTACAGAAGTCTTCAAAGGTGAAAAGATGTGACAGTGGTAGTTATGGTGGTTTCAATAATTGTAGGTCTAGGCTAGAGAGTGGTTGGCTTGCTGCCGACGTCATCCGCTGTGACTTGATCTTTTTCAGGGTTTGTTTGTTAGCGGGGCTGGCGTAGGAGTGAGCACTCCACAACCCATCAAATAGGAACTGCCAAGCATCAAGTGAATCGGGGACGTAAATGGATGCCGGTGCTTTTGTACTTTCCCACTGTCAAGTGGAGCTGAAAAGTTAAAATGGAATGTTTGTGCTCCGTGCTCAGTATATTATTATTTTCTTGGTGTGTATTTTGTTGTGAAAATCTCAGGAATGCGCCAACTCCATATTGGCTATGCTGTACCATGCACAAGTAATATCTGATCTTGCCTGAAAATCTGGATTTTAATGCAATTGATTTTAGCTTGATGGGCCTTGTTTCTGAGTTCTTATTGGCTAGCTAACAATAATAGCAAACTAACAATAATATAGCTAGTTAACAATAATAGCTAGCTAACAATAATAGCAAGCTAACAATAACATAGCTAGTTAACACTAATAGCTAGCTAACAATAATAGCAAGCTAACAATAATATAGCTAGTTAACAATAATAGCTATTTAACAATAATAGCAAGCTAACAATAATATAGCTAGTTAACAATAATAGCTATTTAACAATAATAGCTAGCTAACAATAATATAGCTAGTTAACAATAATAGCTAGTTAACAATAATAGCTAGTTCACAATAATATAGCTAGCTAACAATAATAGCTAGCTAACAATAATAGCTAGTTCATGATAATAGCTAGATTACAAATGGTATCTCCTGCCCAGTCTTCCTGTATTTCCAAATGATGTAGAGCTTAGAAGTAACTATTGCAGGGACATCATGCTGCATAACAACGTTTATTTATTCAGCTTCATTTGTTTCCCCAGTTGGGCAACCTTTTTGGATTCTAGTAGACTACTACTGGGATTGACCAAGAGGTGTTGTTAAAAAACATTAACTGGAACAAACACAAAGTGTTTTCTCATTGCATGTCATTTTATGTTGTGCATATCGGACTTCGATGTATTGTACTTGATTGTACTAAAGTTAGTCACAATAAAGCATTTTTTTCAACTTAAATGCCAATGGGAATGATACTAGGTTTTCAGGAGAAATATGCCAACTGCTAGCTTTTCAGGTCCATATCTGCCCAATTATTTATGAATTTCTTAAAGGTAATGTCCATATTTGAGTTCTTTTCAAAGCCTTATCTCACTTTCTTCGGCCTGGCAACGACCCGACATGAATAAACGAAATTAAATCTACATATTGACTCACTCTTTAATAGCATATTAATTACTTAAATGTACTCATTAGTTCATTCATTGCTCTACATGCCGCCTGTATAATGGAGCTATTAATATGCATATTGTACATGACCTTGCTTCTCTTAGTAGAGCTTATGGATGTGTTAATTTGTAAACCAAATGATATATTGGCCATGTATACTGTGGGAACATTAGTGCAGTTACCCATAAGACAATTTTTTAAGTCGTTAGTTAAGACAGAGATGATGTTATATAGATGTATGTTATTCAACGCAACAACACCTCAGGCTTATTGCTTAGTAAAAAGTAAACTCTTCATCTTTTGAATTAGTTATGCATTTTCTTTCAACACAGGAATAGAGTAATCACATCACATACTACCTACACTAAAATCTTCGCAAACCTTCGCATGTAGGAATGGAAGCAGCAGATGAAGAGTTCTCTTATTTCTCCTGCTGTCTTCTGAAGGATTGGCTTGCTGACACTTGTCATTAAATTTGCATTTAAATTGAAACGCCAGGATAACAGATGTTGGTCTTTTTGGGTGCAGGTCGTCGCCCCGTTGGGTCGTATTCCCAACGCAGCATGGCCCTCGACTCAAGAGCTTGCATCTGGGAACACATATCCTTAAGCTTCATATACTGTCCAATGATATGAAGGCTTTTTACACCTTGGATTAAGGGCTAGCATGTCTTTTCTGGGGCTTGGCGAGTGCACTGTAGGAAGCGAGCACAGGCATGCCCTGAGATGCCTAGTTCCTACCGGGCCCAGAACATCACAGGTGACTCGGACGCTTTCGGTTAGCAGTACCTTGCTTTGACTGGCCCAATGGAACTGGTTTCATTACTGTCTTCTGGCAATTGTTTTTGGGGATACATTTAAATTAATTGAGAGCCAATGATAAAGACATTTATGTTATAAGGCACACTTATGGTATTGTGGCCCTTTATTTGCTTCTTTAGTATGTAGCATATTAGAGCCCTCTAGTGGTCAGGTATGTGGACATATTCGGCTCTCTCTGTTTGGGTTTGGAATATTTGATACAATAATGTGTTAGTTAATATAGTAGGATATTCAAAAACTGAAAACGTGGTCCGGTCAGTGAAATTGAAACTGTGTCCAGAATAACGGGGATGGCTTGTATCCTTTTTGGTCCCATTTTATTTATCAGAGTCTATCTAGACTAGAGAGTACTGACTTACATCACCAACATCTTCAGCAAAATGTAGCACATTAAATGTATCTGTTTGTTTGCAATCTCCATGTTACATATTGTTTTTACAGAAACGAGATTGAAATGGATTGTAGGGAATTCTGGGTGGCCCTGCTGTTTCTCTCAGTGAACATTTGATGGCAGCAAATTCCCAGAAACTGAGTACTGTACGGTCATTACTGTAACCTAAACCGCCTGTGATGGTAAGAAATGGACCACTAAGTACTGTGACTCAACATAAATACACTCCTGTGTCCTAATGCATTATACAGTCATATTAATATAGCTTTATTAGCTGTCTATATGCTGTACATTAGGTATGTACTCTCAGTACATATGTTTATTATGTAATTTATTATATAAATCTGCGTTATTAAATAAATATTTGTATTTGAATGCATTTTTTTTAATTACTATAAAGCCAAGTAAGGAGTGACAATACATGATCTCATGTTTAATGGACCTCCAACCAAATGGACCAATTGGACACAGAATAAAGTAGACACACTAGTTTATTTGTGGGAATCGTAAAATGTTTTTGGAGGCATATCTCTGCATTTTCTAAGAACTGAATGAAAGTCTCTCAAATGTATCTTTCAAGTAATTGTACACCAAGCCATTACATGGAATTTACTTGTGGCAAACTAATCATTTGTAATTAAGGCCACAGAAGGAATTTAATTTGTTTCCTTGCCTCTCAGCATCTCCAAGCCACCAGAAACGTACCACTTGTTTAGAATGGTAACTTGATTTAAAATTGCCCGAGGAGTCTTTCTCTTTGTTTTCTGTAAAAATGTGCTGAGAGCTGGTATAATGAGGTAATATCTTGAAAGGACGTGCTGTCGGATGTTTGCACAAGATAATGTGGCAAATGCCAGCTTTCATCAAAAATGTCCCTATGAAAAATATTCTCATACATTCTGTGGAGCTAACACATTAACCGTGCCAATGTTTTGGTGGATTAGGGGCCAAGAGATTCAATCTGCCTCTTAAATCATCATGACCTCGGTGTCATCCCCAGATATCTCTTTCCTCACGTTTCCCTCTGCTTCAACAAAAGGAGAATTTGTATGTACTATAGAGGCCAATCGTATGTAATCAATAATGTAAAGTAAAATAATGTAAGTCACTCTGGATGACAGCATCAGCTAAATTACTATAAGTTAAATGTTCTGTCCTGGAGAAGGGCCTTTACCTCTAATTGCTACTAGGTCATTGAGTAATGACCTCAAAGCAAATGTGGAAGTGTTTTCTGTCTACTTGCCTGGTAATAAGAAATCATTTGTAGCAATTTCAGAACAGTATAATAACCGAACGTAAATACCAGCGTAACTGCTGGAATATAAGACTGGTGTCGTTCTGTCCGTCTGTATATATTATGGGACATTTCTGTTTATGGAAGACAAACAAAATCTCCAAAATTGGTCTCAGGTTTAATTTATTTATTTTGTAATGTGTTTTCCATTAGCGCACTCATGGCTAGAGTGGACAGTGACCCCACTCCAATGTATTGATCGATACAGGTTAACTGTCACCACAGCAACAGGTTCAGAATGCTTCCTTCTGTTTGAAGCGGAGCAGTAAACTGCATTAGGACGCACAGAGTTTATTGGCCCATGGATCAGGGGACAGTGGTTTTGGGGAGTAAAGGGTTTGTCCTAAACTACTGCATTGGGAGAGGATTTGTTGCCCTTTCTGTGGTTCTCCTCACATCACATGGCGTTTGCTGTGTCTGTCCCTTTCATTTGTCGATTTCATCTCTTCTCTGTCTACACTTTCTTCCTGTCTTCCTGCCCCCCCATTATCCAGTTGGAATGTTTGTCTTTTTACTTCTCTACCTTGTTTTCCTCCCATCTGTCTTTCTCCTTCTAAATACCCTCTCTTTACTCGCCCTCCCACTCTTACAAATCCACTCCCACCATTACTCTCTCTCCACTGCTGCGTCTCTCTCTCTTTCTCTTTCCCTTTATGTCTCAATACCGAGATGCTGGCTATCTCAGCAGAGTTAAATGGCCTGTAGAAACAGGGAGCCCTTGTATGTCATATTGGCCATGTCTGATTAGATCACCATGAACCTGGAGGGTCTGGAGATGATTGCCTTGCTGGTGATGGTGGTCCTTTTTGTCAACGTTATGGGGCAGTTTGGACTGTTGGAGGCCAATTATGACAGTAAGTTCTACCTCGAGCCTTGGAGACATTCTACAGACCTTCTAAACTGCAGATTATGACCTCCTCACAAATCCATACCTACCAGGTACCAGTTCTCAGTCTATTGCGAGTCGATAAGCGGTCACTGTGAAAACACTTTCGGGACTGCTCTTGCAAATGCCGTTGGCTGTAACTGTTCCTTGGCTTCTTCAAGTGGTACGACGATGCTCATTATTATTTTTCCTAAGTTCCAAATTTCTCTGGTCGTTCACATATTCCACGGGAGATGGATAAATAAATAGTCATATTATGCAAGGACGTATACTGAGTAATACATTCATTTGTCGTTACCAGTTCACTGTGGGTTCTGTGAAACATGCTGCTGACAGCCTAACAATTGGTTAACGCTTTCAAATAAGCCACGCATCATTTAAGTGTACAAGTGTTTTTCTTTCCCTTAAATGCTGTTTTCATCCCAGCCATTGTTGTCCCAAGTCTCCGAGGTCACACACAGATGATTGACTGCGTTAGAAATTACTTTGATTGGATGTGCAAAGTCATGTCCATCCCAGGGAACACGACGCGATAACTGCAATGACAGGCGTATGGCTCAAGCACAGTCATAATGTAATTGTGCATGGCAATCTACCTCCCTAAAGCTCATGGGAGTAGCGCCTCATTGCTAATATAATGTTGGCTTGTCTCTAATCACATTGCAATTGAAGATCGAAACGTATGAGCAGTGTTTTACGGTGTTTGGAATTGAGTTGTCCTTGTTGTGTTGATGTTGGCAGGGGTGACGGGAAATCAGTGGAGAAAACAAAAGCCCCGTTTGTTACCGCCGCTGCAAATGAAACTTATACGTATATGAGGGAACGATGCTGAAGTAGAATTATTGGGCTGTTAGAAGTCATGCAATATTTATTGTTGGTGTTCAACTCATTCAGCCAGGATGCAGATCTGGGTAACCCAAAAGCGGCCCAGAAGATGATTGAGGATGTGTTAGGAAACGTGTAAAGAAACAGCATAATATGACCATTTATACAATCTTAACGTTCTTACGATACAATTGAACTAAACTATTTCTGATGAGCCCAACCTTTTTTCTTTTTTTTGACAAGAAATATGCAGACCGTTGGATTTAAAAATAGACACTGGATATAGCCTGTTGCAAGATGTCTCCTCCGAGTTTAGCCGCTCTCTCTCTGGAATGGAGTGTGACTGACAGCAGTGTGCCACCAGAGAACAGCCATGTGACAGCTGATGCGACGAGCCCCCTAATATGCAACCTCCAGATCCCGCCCTAAGTTAGGGGTGTATGTCATAACTCTGTTATTACCACAGTTATGGGAGTACATGTGGGCTCACTCTGTTTTGAATAGCAGGTGCTGTCAGAATAATGCTAATGGATGTTGAAGCGCTGAGTGTAACGGCACGTTTGTTTCGGATCAAAACCCAGATGAATATTACTACGTAAAGTTTATTTTAACAAAGCGCCTGAAAAGGCTCGAGAAGTTCGGGATGAGGCTGAACGTAATTTTAATCTTTAATCTTAATCTAACCGCCTGCTTAGTAGACAGTAGTTGTCTTGTGTTGCGACTCTGATCTTTGGAAGTTGTTATCGGAGAGAAACATTTGTCTCCCCAGTGATTCACCATCACCATGGCAGCACTGTGCACAATCCTCCACTCTGATATCACCATGGCAGCACTGTGCACAATCCTCCACTCTGATATCACCATGGCAGCACTGTGCACAATCCTCCACTCTGATATCACCATGGCAGCACTGTGCACAATCCTCCACTCTGATATCACCATGGCAGCACTGTGCACAATCCTCCACTCTGATATCACCATGGCAGCACTGTGCACAATCCTCCACTCTGATATCACCATGGCAGCACTGTGCACAATCCTCCACTCTGATATCACCATGGCAGCACTGTGCACAATCCTCCACTCTGATATCACCATGGCAGCACTGTGCACAATCCTCCACTCTGATATCACCATGGCAGCACTGTGCACAATCCTCCACTCTGATATCACCATGGCAGCACTGTGCACAATCCTCCACTCTGATATCACCATGGCAGCACTGTGCACAATCCTCCACTCTGATATCACCATGGCAGCACTGTGCACAATCCTCCACTCTGATATCACCATGGCAGCACCGTGCACACTCTCATATCACTGTCACCATGGGAGCGCTACCTGATTTTATCATTTGAAACCATGCATTTGTGTAGTTTTGAGTATCTTTCTGATAATACATCGATGTATTTGATCAAGCTCCCATGTATTGCCAGATGTCATTGCTTCATGCAAGCTCAAGTATATCAGTATTCAACAGGAGAAAGCAGTTACAAAATGACTGGTTTGTTTCCACCAACAATCTATCACCTGTTAGTACAGTTAGAGTCACACAATATATGTTGTTAGCTATAAATTATGTGTTCCTAATATCAGAATACCTTTGAATGTATTTGCTTAAAAATACAACAATTGAATTGGCACACCATATAATGACAATCTGCCACTCTGCCACACACTGCCACACACTGCCACACTGCTATATTCCTCCTCTGCCACACTGCTATATTCCTACTCTGCTACACTGCCACACTGCTATATTCCTCCTCTGCCACACTGCTATATTCCTACTCTGCTACACTGCCACACTGCTATATTCCTCCTCTGCCACACTGCTATATTCCTACTCTGCTACACTGCTACACTGCTATATTCCTCCTCTGCCACACTGCTATATTCCTACTCTGCTACACTGCCACACTGCTATATTCCTCCTCTGCTACACTGCTATATTCCTACTCTGCCACACTGCTATATTCCTCCTCTGCTACACTGCTATAGTCCTACTCTGCTACACTGCCACACTGCTATATTCCTACTCTGCTACACTGCTATATTCCTACTCTGCTACACTGCCACACTGCTATATTCCTACTCTGCTACACTGCCACACTGCTATATTCCTCCTCTGCTACACTGCTATATTCCTACTCTGCCACACTGCTATATTCCTACTCTGCTACACTGCCACACTGCTATATTCCTCCTCTGCTACACTGCTATATTCCTACTCTGCTACACTGCTATATTCCTACTCTGCTACACTGCCACACTGCTATATTCCTACTCTGCTACACTGCCACACTGCTATATTCATACT
The DNA here is from genome assembly GCA_029465975.1 of Dallia pectoralis. NCBI lineage: Eukaryota > Metazoa > Chordata > Actinopteri > Esociformes > Umbridae > Dallia > Dallia pectoralis. The sequence goes on from CM055735.1 coordinate 16,402,078, forward strand.
CTGCTACACTGCTACACTGCTATATTCCTACTCTGCTACACTGCTATATTCCTACTCTGCTACACTGCTATATTCCTACTCTGCTACACTGCTATATTCCTACTCTGCTACACTGCCACACTGCTATATTCATACTCTGCTACACTGCTACACTGCTATATTCCTACTCTGCTACACTGCTAAACTGCCACACTGCTATATTCCTACTCTGCTAAAGTGCTATATTCCAACTTTGCCTCTCTGCTACATTGCTACTCTGCAACACTGCTACAACATCTTAGGGCAAAATATTTGTATGCTTGTCATTCTTACCATGGAATTAAACCATGTTGTTTGTGGAGGTAACTTAGGGACTCCTCACCATTGGTTCCTCTGGGGAAGTCTGCTCCTCACACACACACAAAACTACCTGAGAAACACATTCCTGCACTTTACAACCAGTCCACAATGTAGAGTAGTTACGCTGCCTTCTAAATGTGTAGTTGGTGCCTTCTAAATGTCACAGAATTAGTCTAAGGTGCTCTTCCCAAAAAAAAACTGGATGCCCTGTTGTTAGTGACTTTACAGAATCTGCCACTAGAGGGTGCCAGAGGCTCCTGACATTTGTCTGAATATTTACTACTGCAAGGATGAGACTATGAAGAGCAAACCCAAAACTCAGTGGTGACTGCAAACTTTTGCCCAGCGTTTTTCATTGCAGCTATTGCTGACAAGCTGATGATAATTAATCATGCAGAATGGGTACATAATTGACTTATCAATTAATAGCACTAATGCTTTGTTGTTCTATTTGAGTTTCCCTTTCTCCCCCACCCCTTTTATTTGTTATAATGCACTATTATACAGAACGTGTTGAAATTTCAAATCAGCATCGGAAAACAAATAACCTACTAAATACGTATTTAAGTCACGGGAAAAACAGAATGTGTTGAACCAACACAGAAATCCAATATCCATTATAGGATTGTTGTAATTCAGGGTGAACAGCTCTGTCAGTTTATTTGTATTAAACACAGTTCTCCCTGGGACCTTTGCTTGGTTTTGAATGAATTAGCGGTGTACGTCTGAGTCAAGACCTCGGGCAGATGTTGCATAAACAGAACCAGTTATCGTAATTGTTACAACGGCTCGGGAATATCAGATGTGGAATAATAGGAGTGTTGTCACTGAAGGGAGCGTTACACTCAATTATGTCTGTGTGGGCGGTCCTCCCGCAGGCCAATTCCAACTGGATCATCCATCAGGCCGCAAGGAGACGCACACATTAAGTCTGTGCCATTTGCGTATTTTCTTATGTTCTCCTGTAATAGGTGTTATGTTGTTTACACGCCCCATATTAATAGAGGAGGTGAAGAGAGTAAATTAGAGCCCCCCCCCCTGTCCCTCAGAACAGAGACAAGATGGAGATGGTAAAACAGGCGGCACACACCAGGGTCGGGGTGTTTTTTAAATCGTCATTGCTTGATCATTAGAGCAAGAATGTGGTCACTTAAAATGTGTCAAATGGTGTATTGAATCTCTAGCTACTGTACCGTTCTGGTAACAAGCTGTTTAATGATCGAATTTGTCAGTTTAAGTAGCCAGAGGTCAATTTCATGTGCTGCCCTTGGGATTCATAATGATTTTTGGTTCAACTAATTGGTCCAACGCTGCAGTTGCTTGGTAATTAACAGTAACGTTGCTTGTTTTCCTATAAAATCTGGCATGATTTATTATGGTTTATGGATCGCCTTGACAACTATGGATTAAGCTTGACATTCTACTATGCTCTCTACCTTCACTGCGTGTCCGTGTGTGACTACATGATACAATGCGAGCGCGACTACGCGTTAGCGTGCTTCAGCCCCCTGAGCCAATGGCTGTTTGTGCTGAGATTATCTAGCAGACAGAGATTGATCTTGAGCGTCGCAGCCAGGACAGAGAGACTAAACTAAATCTTGTACCCGTGTGCCGTCGGACTGGATAACTAATTTCCTGTACGCACCGTAGTCGCTAAAGCGCAACAAATCAACGGCAGCCTCGTCCGATGTACTAACCATTCATGCCGGACACTGGGAGGCCAATTTGCTATGTGCCCGCTGAGCTTAAAAACACTTTGAAACTTTCATGTCCGTCTTAGGCAACTGCACAGCATTAGACCACCACCAACTTAGCTTATTAGCTCTTGGGACCGTAAAAATACATTTCTGAGAGTTCTGCCTTCTCCCTTTCCTCAGTGACCTTTCCTCAGAGACTGTTTTTGTGTACGTTGCCATTTGAGAGCCCTAAAGCACAACCATACAAAACAATTTATTGGTTCAGTCTTTCATTTATTTGCAGAGCTCACTGTATGACTACGATATACTGTATATAGCTTTCAGTTTCTACCATGTCAGTAACATGTTTAATAAAGGCTAAAATAGTATGTAAAATGGGCTTGCCTTTATTTTGCTGCCATGCAATTTATCTCATTTAAATATATATATATATATATCTTTAGACCCACCACTGTTTTTGTTCTCTGTATAATGCTTTAAATATGTTATGATGCGTTCATATTCCACCCTCCTTCACGCAAGCATTGTGTATTGGCTCTTTATTTCCCTAACTTTTATTAGGCCCAAGTGAACGTATACCGCATCACTAAACCTGATGACTCTACCTTTGAAATACAGCTGAGACTTTACAGACGGCAAGCGGCACCAGTTAGAGCATTTAATCAAAAACTGAAAGGTTGCCATCTCGTTCTCCTGTTCCGCGTTTAGCGGTCGTGTGCAAATTGACACACGATTCCCAACCGAATTGACACAATTCCCTAACGGGCTCGACCGGAAGTGTCAATGTTCAAGTTGACGGCATGGAATTTCTGTGATTGTCCGATGAAAAATTTAGTAAATATTCTCAAAACTACGTGGTATAAATTATCTGTGCTTACCACCTGCACAAAGCCAGCTGCCATCCGCACGATAAACACCGCGGAAAGATTCCGGCTGAGTTTGAACGTGTCTTCCAATATCAAGTTAAAATCACTGCAGTCACCAAACGTAATAACCCTAGTTAAAGCTCAGGCGTGTTCTTATTCAATTATAACGAGACAGCCGAGCCTTCAGAGCGAGATGATGCTTTCTCCTTCTAATGAGACACTCAATACCGCCCTCTCATGTTGCCTTACGCATCTGAGCCTCCATGGAAGAACGCTTGGCCGTTCTCTAGCTAAAAAGGACATGGGCAGCTTGCCCACTGTCGTCCGTGGTGAGGTCGTTAGATGGACGGCTGGGACAATGGTCAATGTTATCTGTGCCAGCAGACCGTCGTTAGTTCGAACCCTTGGCTTTTGTGTGAGTAGTCACCCACAGACAGCACGATTGACTGGCCATACACTGCCTGGTGCTGCCAACAGAAATTGGTTGTTCAACTGATTGAACTGATTGTCCCTTCGCTAGCCGAGGAATTGTGTGAAAGGAGCCAACAAAATCACGAGCGTTCATTTTGTGCTATACACTGTTGTGTTTTTCAACTTCAGATGGCACCATGGTACCTTGAGTGTTTTAAAAGAAACGTTTCACCAATAAAGCTTCATCCCTTATGTTGTAGCGGCCACACGCAACCAATACAGCCACATCTCATATATTGCAGGGGCCACGCTAAACCAATAATGCCCCATCTCATATGTTGCAGGGGCCACGCTTTAACAACAAAGCCACAGAAGGCAGATCTGTACCGAAGTGGGTGTGCATTTGAGGTTCTGTGTCTGCAAGTTCCAGAGGCCACTAAAAACTGTCTTTGCATTCATAGACATGTCAATGTGAATACAGTTTTCACCAAGGCTTGTCTTGGATAATTGCTTGTAACTGACACCCCCTTTCACAGGCAATGTTTATGTAAATATGTCGGGCTCATCGTTGCCTCTCTACCCACGAAAAACAAATTAAAAAAAATATAAATAAACATCACAGCCGCTTTACATGCCTGAGCAGACCCCTTCAGGTGTTCGCTGATCTGTAGAAAGGCAAATGTAGTCGTTGCCTCTGTGCCTGTCCACCAGTCACCGTTGTTTTGATTGATGATGTCTCTGCCTCCTGTGGGATTGTAGTTTCATGGCAGCTCAATTCTCACCCTGGGTGCATGGGGATAGATAACAGCTGTCCGGCGCTTAATTTCTTTATTTATTATTATTTATTTTTAAGGCCTGCCTAGTGGCTAGATATGCGTGGCGGGATGCTAATAAACAGAATGGGATTATATTACAGACATCGGGTCAGAGACTAATGGAATTTCTTTAATTAAAGATGCAAATTGAAACGTTCTGCTTTTTATTGCAGTGATTGTTGTATGTCGTTAAAAAAAATGTATTTGATGATATGTCATTCATGCATTAAATTAAAAGTGTAATTATTTCTGCAGAAGTGAAAATATGATTGTTCTAATTTTTTTCAAATGATTTGAATATCTAATTGATATTTATAGATCTCCATGAATAAGTTCTCTTCTCCGGAAATCAACATTGCATTCCGCATTGGATGACATTAAAAATTATGTTAGGACAGTTGGTTCTTATAAAGTTTAACAGAAACTATTTAAGATTGGTAGTACACAGTAAACTTGTTTTTAAATCAGTCGTGAATGAAAACGACAAACACATTCCTACGATTAATCTTGTGATTTTTATACTTTCATTTCGTCGACAAACAAGTAAGCAAGCAACATTAGCACTTTGTTGTCTAAAACTCAACTAAACTATACAGTGTTCAATGCAACGCTGTCTGGACTGGCAGCAGTACAAAATTCAAAGAAAGCATAAAATCAATTTGTGAACGAGTGTTTGTGGCTTCATACAACAAGATGAAAATAATGGTCCCAACTACTACACAAATGTAAGCACTTTTTATGTTTGCCTCCCCTGTGGAGTTGGTATGCGTTTGTGAGTTGTCATCTTTGATTTATTGTACTCGTTTTCAAGACAACAGCATAAAAACCTCAGTTTCTCCAAACTTTAAAGTAGGCCTACAGACGGGGAAAAATTGTAATTGCCAAAGACTTTCCCATGGTGAACATTGCTTATTCATCGATAGCATGCAATTCATGATGAACGATTTAATTCTGTCTGGGCCATTACCTCTGAAAATGGAGCCTCTGCTTTCATTCAGACACAATCTGTCAATTTAGAAACTGAGTATTTGAATTCTAGCTCTTTCTCCAGCGCCCGGCCAATAACCAGCCAGTCAGTCAAGACTTCTGATGATAAGATCTCTCCGGGCGAATATGGAGCGAAAGATGGCCATGAGTGACAAAATATGTAATCGTTCCCCAAAATCTATTTCTTTACCTGCAGAGACCTAGCAATGGAAAGTTCTCACTGTTTCGTGGCAAATGTTACGCACCACAATAAGGAATCAGTCTGGACACAGCCGAATGGCATTTTCAGCTACTGGACACAATCTCGGGCATATGTTTTCAGAACTGATCTTAATCGCACAGTGAAAATGGTTTTACACGCTCCCACCACCTATTGTCTGTTTTCATCTGTTGAGCACCTGTTGAGACACTTAACTAGAACAACAACCAAACCATGCATGTATCTTATATACTGATATCTTTATTATAATTTAATCTGTAACTATGACGATTGATGAACGGATTTCTGTGCTTTGTTACGTCGCTGTGTCTGTTCTCATCCTTTCTGTTTGTGTCTGCTCTCATCCTTTCTGTTTGTGTCTGCTCTCATCCCTCCGGTCTGTGTCTGCTCTCATCCTTTCTGTCATTGTCTGCTCTCATCCTTTCTGTCATTGTCTGTTCTCATCCATTCGGTCTGTGTCTGCTCTCATCCTTTCTGTCTGTGTCTGCTCTCATCCCTCCGGTCTGTGGCAGCTCTCATGCATTCGGTCTGTGTCTGCTCTCATCCCTCCGGTCTGTGTCTGCTCTCATCCCTCCGGTCTTTGTCTGCTCTCATCCATTCAGTCTGTGTCTGTTCTCATCCTTTCTGTTTGTGTCTGCTCTCATCCATTCGGTCTTTGTCTGCTCTCATCCCTCCGGTCTGTGTCTGCTCTCATCCCTCCGGTCTGTGGCAGCTCTCATGCATTCGGTCTGTGTCTGCTCTCATCCCTCCGGTCTTTGTATGCTTTCATCCATTCAGTCTGTGTCTGCTCTCATACTTTCTGTCATTGTCTGCTCTCATACTTTCTGTCATTGTCTGCTCTTATTCTTTCTGTCATTGTCTGCTCTTATTCTTTCTGTCATTGTCTGCTCTTATACTTTCTGTCATTGTCTGCTCTTATTCTTTCTGTCATTGTCTGCTCTTATTCTTTCTGTCATTGTCTGCTCTTATTCTTTCTGTCATTGTCTGCTCTTATTCTTTCTGTCATTGTCTGCTCTTATTCTTTCTGTCATTGTCTGCTCTTATTCTTTCTGTCATTGTCTGCTCTCATACTTTCTGTCATTGTCTGCTCTTATTCTTTCTGTCATTGTCTGCTCTTATTCTTTCTGTCATTGTCTGCTCTCATGCCCTCAATAATTAATCTCTAGTGTAGTATCCATATGCTCCGGACAGATTATAACCGGGAGATGTTTTATTCATCTATCATCCACCATTACTCTACAAGCTTGGGGGTTCGTGTATTTCTTCAGTGTTTAGCATTTATACAAACATGTCATGAATTCACACATCACATCCTCAGCCACTATGTTATGTAGCTCTATAGGGACGCTACATTGGAACGATGCCCGAGCAAAGCATTACATTCACATTCAGTGGTGAGAGGTGACATTTTATTGTAGGTTCTGACCTCTAGTGGGGACAACTGATGGGGAGGCATGTTTCCCACCCCAATCTGATCTTTTAAGATCACTTAGTCGTTTAGGGGAGTATTGTCACCGGGGACGTATTTGCACTGAATGAGACCAGCGTGTCAGTGAGCGATGATTAAAATGTTTTTTTTTGCATTCTGTTTAACGGTCTTGTAAATGCAACGTGTACTGTCAAAGAGAACAGGTGTAGATGTATCTGCAATGAGGACTCTCTTTATTAGATTTAACAAAAGGATTATCAGTCAGAAATAAAGGATTTATTATGTTCATTGAAATGATGATTCAGTGGCTGCAAGTTCTAATCATCGTTGGTGTCATTATGAACTGTATTTATGCAAAAGCTGCCCAGTAGGGGGTGGTATGATTACTGGCTTTTAGAGTGTTTAGCTTACACACATACACACACACACACACGTACTTACACACACACACACGTACTTACACACACACACACACGTTCTTACACACACACGTACTTACACACACACACACACACACACGTACACACACGTACACACACATACACGTACACACACATACACACACATACATGTACACACACACACACACACGTGTACACACACACACACATGTGTACACACACACACACGTACACACACATACATACACGTACACAAACACACATACACGTACACACACACACGTACACACACACACACGTACACAGACCGACACGCATCCTCAAGTCACTTTTAATAAGCGAGAGTTATCCATTACACTTTGCTTTTTGGGCACGTTGGCACAGGTTCCAGTTTCTTTAATGTCTTGTAGGTGAAATACAGCCTTCATCCGTTTATATAAATGAATCGCCGAGATGAAAGCTGCTATTAGCAGATGGTCAATTAGAAAAGTGGAAACTTCAATCGATCAGCAATAACTTTGCTTATGTCTACAGATGGTGTTGTTTTTCCAGTAGCTTTTTGTCATCCATTTGAACGGACTGTCTTTCATTACGATGATATGTGCTAGGATATCGTAATAATGAACTGCTTTCCCTGTTTCCAATAATTGTCCTCACAGCTTCGAGCTGTTGACCTAATGACATAATGACCCGCGTCATCAGATTGCCACAGACGTGCCGTTACTACGTACACACACAGTATGTCTCTAATATGTGAGACTATCCTTTATTACCACACCTCTCCCCCTCCCTCCCCCCCTCCCTCCCTCGCTATCTCTCTTTTATATTCTCCCCTCCCCTCTGTTTGAATCAGACTGAGAGCCCTACTATATGGCAGAGGGCATAGGAGTCCCTGCTGTCCTCAGCTGTAGCTCTCACACCTACCCCTTCCCTGACGGAGAGGGAGAGATAAGCACGAGTGGAAAAAGACGGCGTAGGACGTAGGAAGGACTCAGAGAGACGCACTTGTCTTTTTGGCACTCTTCCACGGCTCTCTCTCTCTCTCTGGCCGCGAAGTCACTCTGGGACATTTACGGCGTGCCTCCTTCGGACTTCCCCGGGACTCCTCATCCTCCGGATTTGGGAAGCGAGCGGGCAGCTGGGAAGGTGCCTCTGACTGGCCGGTCCGTGCGTTCGGGTGGGGGTGGCGCGACGGAGCCGGAGTGGGCGCAGGGGAACTGGAGCGCAGGGGGCGCCGGCGGGGGTCTCGGGGCCGACGACGCCGGGTCCGGAGCCGAGGCTCCTGGGTCCGGGCATGGCGGCGGCGGCGGCGGCGAGGGCGGGATGCTGAACGCCGTGTGGGAGACTGAAGGACTGCAGACTGTGGGGATTGTGTTGTTGGTGTGCGCCTCACTCAAACTGCTCCACATTCTGGGGCTGATCAACTTCTCAGAGGGTAAGAGTCCGAGAGGGGGAGGTCTGTGAGGGGGAGGGGGTGGTGGTGGTGGAGGTCTGTGAGGGGGAGGGGGTGGTGGTGGTGGTGGAGGAGGTGGTGGTGGAGGTCTGTGAGGGGGAGGGGGTGGTGGTGGTGGTGGAGGAGGTGGTGGTGGAGGTCTGTTAAGGGAGGTGGTAGTGGTGGTGGTGGTGGTGGTGGAGGTGGTGGTGGTGGAAGTCTGTGAGGGGTGGTGGTGGTGGTGGTGGAGGTCTGTGAGGGGAGGTGGTGGTGGTGGTGGTGGAGGTCTGTGAGGGGTGGTGGTGGTGGTGGTGGAGGTCTGTGAGGGGTGGTGGTGGTGGTGGTGGAGGTGGTGGAAGTCTGTGAGGGGTAGTGGTGGTGGTGGTAACTGGTTTGTTCACTAAAGCGTCTGTGAGGAAGGGTCTAGCTAGGGGTCTGAGGAAGAGGGAACCGGGAGATGGGGAATTCAGGGTAGCTGAGGAAAGTGCCGGTGCCGGAGGCGTTTGCAACCAAGACATTTAATCGGCTCAGACAGGCTGCGACTGGCCCGGGAGCATTTGTGCCACTCGGATTTCTGTCAGCATGCATTTGAGGTCTCTGAAATCTCTGATCTCAAAGGAAGAGGTTGTGCGAGCTGTTGGGACATCATTGCCACTCAAACCTTACTAAGTAAGGGCAGACTCCGTTCCCCGGGCAAAGTGTTTGGCTCGACCCAATAAACTGTTTAGTTTGGCAGACCAACAGCTGTCTAATCTAGTAAAGTAGGGGACTTGGGTAAGCACTTTTAGTTTAGATAACGACCATCCGTCAGAGCGGTGTTTAGTAAACGCGCTTTACGCCCAACTGAAGACCATTAATCAGATGTACCTCAGGTTAATACTTATTTCGATTACTTACTTTTTTGGATTCAACGTGATAGTAAAAGCTACTTAAAATAGACCCGAGTGTTTCGTTTTTTAAGTCAATTTGGATTAATAAATCTACTACTTATGGTTTGGATTCTCTAATTACCACACTAGGCTGAAACAAGATTTTAGATCGTTGGTTTTGTGTTGGGCGTGAGTGTCTTTGAAATTGCTGTTTAAATAGAATGAATAATCTTTCTTATTTTTTTGATTACTGGTCTTAATAAGATTTGTCAGCAATGCATCTCTTCAAGTGAACATTATTAATCAGTGGTCCGTAAGAGACAATCACAACAACAAAAGAATTCCTGATTGTGCTGAAATCAATTGCATGTTCCACCGAATTCTAGATTGGTCAGGGCGACGCAAAATACATAATGCATGCCTTTCACCCAAAATGACTCACGCCTTTACTGACTGTCACTGAGTGTCTGATTCGCTGACTGTCCGATTCGCTGACTGTCCAATTTGCTGACTGACCGATTCGCTGACTGACCGATTCGCTGACTGACCGATTCGCTGACTGACTGATGAGCTGCTGACACTTGACCCCTAATCTCCTCCCGGTTCTATTTAGGATATCTGAGAATCATATTGTTATGGTCACTCTGTCTCAGTCATACCAAACAAACTTACAGTGCCAGAACACAGACAGACAAACACACACACACACACACACACACACACACATTAAGACCCATTAGAGCAGACTGCTTAGAGGACCTCCCCGTTACAGACTAATTCGTGTGACAGGGGAAATAAATATGTCTCCGCCCTTGCGACACTGATCGTATTATTACATGAGTAAAACTAACAGTGTCAATTTCAAAACCTAACGTAAGCCCTTAGAGCAGAGAACACATGAAATATGTATTCGTATGTTTGTTCGAGTACAGTTCCACACGTTGTCTCATCTGTGTTGCTGGAGGTTTACTGGCAACAAGACCCACAAGTTTGACAGCAGACGTCTCTCAGTCATGGAAAGTGCATGTTCCGGTCATTTGGGTCTTTCAAAAGGTTTTTCCCCAACTAATTGATACACGCCTTCATGGCAATTTTCTGTCTTTCTGCTTTTTTATGCCCTCTTTCTGTGGTAGCTTGATCCACCGTCTACTGATAATAACCACATATAGAAAGCCGTGGATGAGATTTTTTAAGTGACATTGGGAATGTTCTGTCTACTGCTTTAGTTTGAGTTTTGAAAGGGATTCGTTGCAGAAGTGGGTCTTTTAGCAGTTCGCTCGTTTTGCCAACTCCCAGGCAAGCTTTTCTGTTCCAACTGTATTGTGTCTGGATTTTTGACTGAAGGAACTTGCAGTCCCATAACAGGTTTTGATTTTGTGCAAATTCTAGACTGACTGAATAAACTTCACTTTACTATAACTGTGTATTTTCTGGGTAAATTGGTGCACAAACAATTTTATGAATCACGAATTCTTTCTATTTATCGTTATCACATCGAAAACAGGCTGATTTTGGAAACACATTGTTAACACACTAATTCAGCGATGCCCGTAGAAAGTTCTGGAAAGATTGACGTGACCTTTCACCCGGAGTATGACCCATGGTCCTTGGTGGGTAACCCCGAGGGGAGGAGCTTGAGACAGGTCGTGTCAACAAGGATTAGAGGGAGATGGAAACAGAGCAAACGCCGTGCTGAAAATGCAATGTCAGACGATCAAGAGTGATAGACGATCGTCATTGACATGGTGAATTTGTTTTCAGACCAATAACAGATTTGGCTAATATGATTTGGGGTTGATAAAAATGTCTTGATCATTCGATTACCCCGGTTTCTGTCGGTTAAGGGATAACCGCTGTTTCTGTCGGTTAAGGGAAGTCCGGAATACTTGTCCATATTGACGCTAAATTAACTGTGACCAGGTAGGTCACAATGTTTTTTGAAGTGGTGCTTCTTAAGGTAGCCGAGACATTAAAGAATTTAAAACATTTGCACTTCTGAGGCCCAGAAAAACGTGAAGGAAATTGATGATTTGCATTCTTTGTTTTAAGGAGCTTTGAAGCTTAGCGCCTGAGGCGTGAATAACTTATTGTCTATTATCAATCAACACACAAAACACTAATGCAGCGCTTAGAAATCCCCTTCTGTATATTTCCCCGAAACAGACGTCCGTGGATATGTCTGTATTGACTGCTTTTGTATTGACATTATTATTGAAATTATTGTAAGTTATTCTTCATCTTCATAATCCTGTTTCCTGGAGTGTATGTTGGCCAAGAACTTTCCCGGTTTCTGCATGTTCATCATTGATCCTCTGTCGAGCTGCTGTTCTGAACGGGCTGCTTTTTCCAGGAATGCAGGTTGTGCACACTTCCATTGACAGGCTGGTGTTATTATCAGTACAGATTACTGCCCTCTCTATCCAACAGCTCATCAACCCTCTGATAGTCGCTCATAGTCTCAAAAGCTCCTTATTTAAGTTACTCTGTACTCTGCACTCTGTAAATGCAATCCCTGATTGGACATAATTGCCAAAAAACTGCTCTTTAAAATAACTGACAAATTCTTCTGACAAATTCTTAGATCCCAGTGACGGTTAGGTGCCACTTCAATATCAATGTTCCTAATTTTGCCTCCAAAATGTCAAACCACAGAAAAACTGCTTGATTGAAATCAAAATAATTTGTTACATTCTGAAATGACATAGCCACGAGTGGGTTGACCAAACTCTTCGTCAGACTGTGTCTGCGTGTACAGTGTGCACAGGTTTAATTGATGTTACTTGATGTTCTTTGCGCCTCAATGCTCCTAGCTGTAGCAGAAATTAACCCACTATGGTTTGATTCTCATTTTACTGAGTAACTTAAAAGAAAGGACAATAGGGTTCACTGGCATCTATTCGTATTCATAGCCAAATAAACAGATAGTTCCGGCCTTCCAAAAGCCAGTTTACTGTCATCCTCATCCAGCATCATGAAACTCGAGGCTGCATGTTTATCAAATAACACCAATGACATATTGCTCTTGCACAATGCAATATGGAAGGTAATTTCTGTTTGCGACATGGCAAATGTGAACGGCCTGCTTTTATTCGTAACTATCTTCACCATCTTTTCAATCAAAAGAGTCATTGTGCATCGGATACGACACACGGATATAACACGTGCCAAAAAGTAATCTTCAATGTCCATTGTTTGTGGTTGATTTGTATTCAGGTGTCTGGTTGTCAGCTGCCATTTCTGTTAGATAATTTGCTAATATTTGTTGCTTTGAGGCCCTGGTGGATGTATTACTCACGAAGCGTCAACACTGGCTATTTGTCTGTATACAGCCTGAGGGCATATCCACTGAAAAACCCAGTTGCTCTCACACACAATGTTTTACTGTTCTCATGGGGATCCCAGAGATTATTCCCAATAATGATCCTGTTTCCGAGCTCTAACCCGTAAAACTCCTAACTCTATTGTATTGACTGGCGAAATGTACTGATGATGTAAGATTGTGCCAGCGTTGTTGGTTCGATTCCCGGGGAGGGGGGGGGCACTATGAACTGTATTGTTGTTGTTAATTCCACTCTGTGTGAGTGTTGATTTCTCTAATCATTCTGTCATCTACAGTTTAATCTATGTATATGCCAGCAACAAAATAGGTTACAGTGTCCATTATCTTTATGAATCTGTCTGAATAAGGCATATCACATTACATACAATTTCATTTTTTTGTTTTTTGTAAGTAGGTTATTAACAACAATTTAACTGGTGCATTGCTATAATTTTAAAACTGGCAAAATGTATGCAGTAACTAAGGATGCTAAAAAGCCACTCGAAATTACAATCTTTGATATCATTATGCCTTATTTTGTCTCGTCTGAGTCTTAAAAAGAAGGTTGTGCGAAGCTTGCCAGGTTCAGGCCTTAACCTGAGCAGATCTAATTACAAAGACCCCTCATTACAAAGATCCCAAAGCTGCCAGAATAGCTGTACTATCAATGAGTAATCAGAGCCTATGGGGGTTCCAACATCTTAGCCTTTTGCTTGGAAATGCAGGTGCGTCTGGGATGTTGGTGCCAAAGATGAGAGCATGTCTTACTGCCAGCGTCTTCCACTGGACTGTGCAAATCCATAATTGGCACACTTTCAGTTGCATTAATAATCTCTCTTTCTCTATGGAATGTTACTTTGTTAGCTTAACAGAGCTAAGAGCTTAGCTTCTATCTGACGTGTTCTATCCTCCCAAGCAGAATTATCAGCAACACCTGCGACTGTAATTTCAACTCTAGCCTGAACCAAAGCAAAGTGAAATCCTGTTGTTGTAATCACCTTCCTAACCTTCCTACAGCTCATCCAGGGCCAACTCTAAAAAGGCCATCAAGAGGGCCAAACACGCCCACAAACTGAGGATCGAGGAGCATTTCCACAACAACTCTGACCCTTGACGCATGTGGCAGGGCCTTCAAGCCATCACTGAGTACCCACCCAAGCAACCTACTCCCTCAGCCACTGATGTCTCTATTACGAACGAGCTGAACACCTTATATGCTGCGTGACAGGGGCATCAAAGACCCAGACACTAAATTGGAGCTCTTCTCGGACGTCGTCTCCCTCAGTCTGTCCATCGCGGAGGTATCTTCTGCAGTCAGCAGGGTGAACGCACGCAAGGCGACTGGTCCTGACAGTGACCCGGGGCGTGTGCTCAGAGCATGTGCTGGGCAGCTGGCTGGGGGTCTTCACAGACATTTTCGACCTGCCACTGTCCATGGCAGTTGTCCCCACGTGTTTCAAGACTACAACCATTGTGCCAGTGCCGAAGATGTCGACTGCGTCATGCCTAAATGACTTTCGACCTGTTGCTCTCACCCCCACAATCATGAAGTGCTTTGAAAGACTCGTATTGGCTCACCTCAAGTCCTGCCTTCCTCCAACAATCGCCCTAACAGGTCTACTGAGGACAACATCTCCTCTACTGTCCACTCTGCTCTGACCCACCTGGACAAAACCAACACCTGTGTGAGGATGCTGTTTATAGACTTCAGCTCTGCATTCAATACAGTCATTCCCTCTAGACAAGTTACCAAACTCAAAGACCTTGGGATCAATTTGCTACATGTTTTAACTAAATACCTGCACATTAACATATCCATGTCAATTGCACACCCTCACACTGTACTCTATCTTTTTGCACTGCTCTTTTGCACTTTGGTTGGAAGCAAACTGCATTTCGTTGTATTGTACTTAGTTGAATCTAATCTGATACAATTCAATTAAAACATTGTACACTTTTAGCTCAATGCAATCAAGTCATGGCTGTAAAACAAATTGAAGTGCATTTTATAAGTAGATTTTCTCACTTGGTACATTGTAAGGGATTCCTAGGGGAACCTGTTTTGTTTTTGGTTGCATTTGTCATTTGTTGAAACTGGTATCCGGACAGCATGTTGAACTTTGATAATCTAATCCCGTTAAAACCTACCAAGACGCAAAGTACATTTGAATTATTTGATTTAACTTGATTATTGGAAACAGTGTTTGTGTTGCTGCGCCCAGGTTTTCTTCTGTTTTATTTATTAAGTTTTCATATTACTTGAGTTAGATTGAGTTACATTTTGCAATATATACACTTTAACCAAGAAATAATTATTGCAAAGGATGCCAGCGTAATTCAAGAACGGCCCAAACAATTTTTTCCCACCATTAATGTAATTTAGGGTTTGCAAATTCCTATTTTAGCAGAAACTCTCTCCTCTAAGATTCACCACTTCGCTGAGTATCTTTAAACAAATCCATTTGATTATGTAATTAAATGTGGAGGCGTTGGGATTGTCCTATCTTTATCAAACTAATGTTCATTTATCAGACTAAACATATCAGACTATTTAGGGAATAAAACGCTCAAATACGAAATAGCTCATTTAGCAGAATCGGTCCTCGACCTGAAAAAAAATAATATCTGGATTCCAAACATTTCTCATAAATGCACGGTGGCAGAAAGTGTTAATTAGCCGATTACAAAAAGAAGTTGATTTTATGATAGCAGGTTTATCGCCGTTTGATGACCTAAACGCCCTGTTAACGGTGCCCTGGTTATCTGCTATTATCTCCCTGGCGCCACAGAGCCATCATAACGTCTACGATCTGATGATCACTCATTCTGGAACAAGACCTTGATTTAAAGGTGGCTGTTTTTCAGACCGAGCCGCGTTCACGCTTTAACATTGGAGGATGTTTGCACAAGGGAAGGACACCCTAATGACAGTTCGCTATCTTCAATATTCAGTGCATTACATAAGGATGTAAAGATTAGAGGCTGGAAAAGAAACTGTCATGATAATCTGTCAAAATCTCCATGATGTATTGTAATTTCTAAGAACAAAACGCCCAGGAAACTCTTCACAGTGGAAACCTACCACAGGGCTCTCCGAACATAGTCATGTCCTTGCGATTATATTTCTAATCTTATACAGAAAGTCGGGGTGCTCAACTTTACAAGATTTGGAGCCGGCTGGTTCTCTGTTCTACCTCATTAACTACACCTGCCTTACCCTGGTTACCCACCATACCAGCCTTACCCGCCTTACCCTGGTTACCCACCATACCAGCCTTACCCGCCTTACCCTGGTTACCCACCATACCAGCCTTACCCGCCTTACCCTGGTTACCCACCATACCAGCCTTACCCGCCTTACTCTGGTTACCCACCATACCAGCCTTACCCGCCTTACCCTGGTTAACCACCATACCAGCCTTACCCACCTTGTCACCTTACCCGCCTTCCCTGTCTTGCCCGCCTTACCACCTTACCCTCTCAGCTCTACAAAAGCCACTGATCAGAGGCTCGTAGTGGAACTGGCATTGAGACCCAAAGACCCCTCCAATACGTAATGAATAGAGATGGGTGTGCTTGTTCCAAATGAACAGCTTGTTGTGTATGCCGTTGGGTCCTCCGGCTTAGGGTGGCTACCCTTTGCTCTTCACGATAAGACGAGGACACCCACACTGGCTCCACGCAGAAATCACGCGATCGTTTGTTTCAGTGGAAAAATGCTATTAAACTGGGAATTGATTTTGAACGGTCACCTGTCTAACTCATTGATTTTTCCGTCTATGAACCAAATGCCATCGCCTTGTGTTTTTTAGGCCATTGATATGTTATGTATCGATCGCACGTAATGTAATCCTAACCATTACATATAATGTTGAAGGCAAAAATGTAGTGTGCATGCCAGTGATATGGAATTGAGCGAGTTGGCATTCAATTCATGTCTGACTTGGTCCCTCAGAAATTCCCCTTTTCTGTAATTCAATTCTTCTTATTTATATTTGTCAATTTCTGTTTAGAGGATGCTAAGCCAAAAAAACACTTTAACCGATCTACACGGGTAGCATCGACTAGAAAATAATTTGTTCCTGAGTCTTCTGTTCCAAGACATTTCCGCTCAAATCACTTACACCCATTAAATTCTGCCATCCTCAAATGAATACTATGTCAGGCTTGTATACGCAATGGACTGATGAACCTACGCTGGTAATTAGGTTTTGTTATAATCCTCGCAGTGGTTCAGAATTTATTCGCTACTGTGGCTCTTTTTCAAAATGATTAAGGCAGACATTTTGTTGACATGGGATCAAAATAAAACTGCTTGACATTTTCTTTTTATGAGCGCAGGACCTAAGAACTTGCCATTTCGGCAAAACAATATTTTCTGAAACTAGCCGTGCTGAGGTTGTATTTCCTTTTTCACAGAAGGCAAAAGTATGACATTGCACCAGTGTTTATGTCGGGATTTTATGCTGTGTTGGTATTTTAAATGGTGGTCCCGGGGTGGTTAACTTTAATGTCTTGGTCAGGACAATAACACTGGACATTGTTCATAACTTGAATCTTAAGACACCACATGTCATCCGTGTAACTTAGTTAAAAACACACAGGACAATAGTTATCCAGATTGATACAGGAGACAACCCTCAGGCCCTATAAAACAATTCCACAAGCTAAGCTAATGCACAGCTCAGAAAACCCCACAAAACATATATATTTGCAGCTAATGTCATTAATCCCAGTGAAGCTACATAAGGTTTGTGTCACTGCACTACTAGACCAAAGCTCACTTGCTGCTCCCGAGATTGTTAGTGTAGTATTTATCAGCATTAGATGACTGCAGTGTTGAAGCGAATCGATTATTTCAAGTGCTAGTGTAGTAATGACTAATTAAATTGCTACTGAGTCATTAAGGTCATGCATTATTAAAAATACTAACAATGTT
Source organism: Dallia pectoralis (assembly GCA_029465975.1). Classification (NCBI taxonomy): domain Eukaryota; kingdom Metazoa; phylum Chordata; class Actinopteri; order Esociformes; family Umbridae; genus Dallia; species Dallia pectoralis. Next base: position 16,419,802 of record CM055735.1, read on the forward strand.
TTTATGACGTCCAATTGACCATTGGATGTGGCTGAGTGAATTTACAGTGCACTTTGAAAGACCTTCAGACACTGTTAGTATTCGATAACAGCAATAATAAATTGTGCCCAAACTGTCTAATTTCCCTTATAGAAGTAAAAGTGACATAACATGCAGTGTTGTTGTCCTGGGAACCCTCTGTGAGTGATCTGAACCGCTTGCAATCTAAAATCCCCCCTTTCCCTTTAAATCACCCTTTCCCTTTCAATCTCCCAGCATGCATTGCAGCCGCCGGTTGCCCTGGTAACTGTGACACTCACCATGCTGTGTCTCCTAGGTTACGGCTGCCCCGAGAATGGCCACAGGCGTGGCGTCAGAGCTCGGCTCATGAAGCTCTTTCCATGCTCCTCTGCCAAAAAGTCATCGGCCAGTAGCCAAAGCAAGTGTCTTTCTACGTCCGAACGTTACTCCGAGAATCACTTGAACCACTATATCACTATATCCCCCTAACTGCTGTTCCTATGTCAACTTTCTTTGTGGTACAGCAGTAGGGTTGGGGTCAATTTGAATTAATGACGACTAATTCAGGTAGTTAACCCCTGGAGAGGTTGTTTTAAACACACCGGTTTCGGACCTCAACTCTACTGTAGGACGGTTGTCACAAGAACGTTGACAGAAACGTCTGGCCATGCCACACCTGTATGCGCAAATGTCTTCTGTAGCTGGCAAACGGCTCGAGCAATTTTAGAAATATAAAAAAATGTACTGCAGGTGAAACGTGGAACGTGGGACCCGACTTTAGTTTTCCGATTCTTTCTTCATCTTGTACCTCACAGAGTGTAAGAGGTTGAGTACATGGACTCCTCATGAGATTTGAAAGTGCCAAATACATAATTTAATATTAAACACGACAGTGGAGCTCTCAGAGACGCCGAGATGTTAATCGACATGTGAAATGTGATGCGCTGCCTTTGCTTTATGACAACGATGATGTCACAACTACTAGCCGGTGGGAACGGGTGGGTCCATACTCCGGGTGGTCTGGTTCATTTTCACGATTACTCTGTTCATCCCTCGTTAAATCAGGACATTTATTGGACTGGGCAGATACAGCATGGTCTTTGTGTCTGTGATTTATTAACTTTCTGTCCAGTTTTTCCATCCAAGTTTCTGTTCAGATAAAATGATTCAGTAATAAAAAAAAAAAAATGTATGCAAAAACTTTATTAGTGTTGACAATTAGACAGGATTTTTAAGAAATGGCAGTAGAAATGTCTTTCTGTACAGATGTTAATAGAGTAACATAATATTATGTTCCTCCCACTATAACTCTACACGCTACACATAACAGGCTGGTGAAAGAACATGTTGATGAGTTTAATGCCCCTGTAATAAATATTGAGTGTGAAATTAAGGTGACAATATAATGGCTGTTGCGTTAGAACTGCATTGGAATAGCATTTTAAGTGTTATTCACTATTCTTAATGGTTAAAGATACATCATTACAGACTTGAGCTAAACGTTCTTTTTTCAAGGGCACAAAATGGTCCTTCAGAGTGCCGAATCTCTATAGCAAGATTCATCCAAGTTCTGTCCAAATCAAGCCACTGTCATCTGTGATCGGGGGATGTACGCAATGACGGAGAGCTGTACGCAATTCCCATTTCAGCTTCATCATGGGGGACAACTAAAATGTTACTGAGGACAGGACATATACAAAAACAACTAGGATCTCCAGCTGCCTTTCAGCAGTTTAATCGAGGACTTAAAAGGAGATGGGTTTGTTGTGTCCATATTTTTCTCCGGCCTAATAAGGGCTGGCAAGATGCTGTCACAGCTCAGGTGTGTGTGCATGCGAAACGAATCAGGGCTCTCGGCTCTGTGGACGACGGCCGCCGTTGACGGGGTGAAAAACGGCGCTTGTCATCATTACCGGCCCATTAGAGTGTTTCACCGGGTTCATTGGTCCTCATCTGGAGAAGGCTCTTTGCCAGAGGGGCCGTGTTTCCAGGTCTCCAGCAGTAATTATCTCTCTGCCGTCATATTTTGGATGGGAGATTAGAACACCGCTGAGGGTTCTGGGTGGTTTCGCTTCGTGGTCTTATGTTGCAAAAATGTTCTAATGAAAGGACTTCGGAAAACATGTGTTGGCCTTGACATTGACCCGTACTTTTTATTTTATTTGAAACGATCTTTATTTGTTGAATCATTGCCGTGAGAGCTGCAGCTATATCCGAGCAAAAGGGATGCCATACTCCTGCAGGGGTTTGAAATGTGTTTGCTTCGAGGCTTGAGCGTTTTTTTCTCTCTCGTTTGGTTTGGATCAAAGTGGCGGTTTTCCATTGAACACGTAGAAACTCGCCAACGTCGTGGACACTGCTTGAGACGTGTGCTTCAGTTCGTTAGCATCCTCTCTGTTTTACGGAGAGCGATTTCATCAAATACCAAATTATTTCTCGTGTAGGGTGAGGGGTTTTTAACCCTACCTGAATGAATGACTATTGAAATGAAAAACACTAGGACTTCTGATGATAGTGACACAGCTGCTGCTCTGGTCCTCCACACCGGCATGTGGTCTGGCACCCGAAGCTAATTGCGGCTAATTGGCACAACGGCCATATGATGACCGGTATTCCGGAGTTATTTCTCACTCGCCCATCAAAATAGACCTACGATAATGTTTTTTTATGCTGCCGCTTTACCTCACTATTGGCTGTGAAAACAAGCAAAACTTTTTAACTGGTTAGCTAAAACGATGTACATTTTACAATTTAGAATTTAAAGTACTAGAACAACTGCATTTTAAGATGATTTTGAATCATTCTAACCCACACTATAAACCTGAGAACCCAGCTGTAAGACCCCAAAATAGGCATATTTGAAAGAACTATTTAGTTTGTTATATAACTATTATTTCTGGTGAATCTTTAGGTTACATTGGAATGTGCACACTCTTAATGTGATGGAAAGGCTTTCCTTTATGGAAACATTGGTACCATCTGTTCTTCAACCGCTTATCCGGGGTTCGGGTCGCGGGGGCAGCAGCTCTTGCAGCGGTACCCAGAAGTAAATCGACTCTCGAAAGTACATTAACAGAACCAGTCCACAAAACTAATGATGGGCCGCAAATTGTGTTCGGCTTCTGAATGAGTTGGACTCACTCTTCTTACTGTCTCCTGTCCAGACAGTGTAGATGATGTTGGACTCACTCTTCTTACTGTCTCCTGTCCAGACAGCGTAGATGATGAGTTGGACTCACTCTTCTTACTGTCTCCTGTCCAGACAGCGTCGAGGATGAGTTGGAGTTATCGGCGGTCCGCCATCGTCCTGAGGGCCTGGAGCAACTGGAGGCCCTGACGCGATTCGACCGCAAGGAGCTACAGATCCTTTACAGAGGCTTCAAGAACGTAAGTTCCTGTTTCACCGTCGCATCCCAAAGCCACTACGAGGTCATGTGCATAATCTGTCACTTCATTTGGACGTTCCTCTCTCAAACATACATGTCATCAGATTCATGTTTACGTTCGAAGACAGACACTCCAGGTTTGTGTTCATGTAAAAGAAGACATGTCATTATATTGTTTATTTCGCCGGCTATCGTCATTAACTGTAGATTACCTGTTTGCCGTGTAGGAAGAAACCGTCTTTGAGATTAGCTCTCTTCACATCAACGGGACACGTTGTAGGATCCTGACTAATGTTGACAAGGCTGAATTTAAACAACATTACTTCTATTCTTTTTACTGAACAAGACTTGAATAGTATCACCTGTTCCTGTGCGGTTTAGGCAGGATGGAATAGCACTGCAATTGTCTAAGCGAAATTAGCTGACTGCAAGTCATTTTGAACTGATAGATGCACGGGCAAAGAATATAGAATAACTTTGGCACCTGAGTGGGAATTCTAATGCCGCCTAAGGAATTAGCCTTAATGGCACACTGCCAACTAATACCATATCTGCTGCTCACTATTTCAAATGTTCTCCATCCCTAGTATTGATCAGCGTTACGTTGGAGGAGACCGCTCTATTGACCGAAGCTTCGTTAACCAAAGGTCCTATGAGATCTCGCATTAAAAAGAACGCTTCCTCTACCGTCTCTATGGAGATTTTTGCACTCAAACCCGGTTTTGCCAGAATCTAGGTAATGGGTTGTCAGTGGCATTCAGTTATCCGTGTGGAACGATTGTGATGTTTCTTTGGGAAAAGACAGGCGCATCACCTGCCTACTAAGGAACAGTTACTGCAGTTTGGCACCCTGTAAAACCGTGTAAAACTCTCCTCACAACCTGATTTATCTTTGGTTCACACTAACCCAATGACATAAGGATGAACAATAAAACTCTCCAAAAACTGACAAGAGGAACACGCTATTGTCTGATTCTGTCCATAATGAGTCATTTGACCCGTATGTCCTCAACATGTGATGTGCCTGGCAATTAAATCAAACTGATCCGAGACAAGCTCCCAGCGATGGCAGAATGAGATCTGACATTTCTAACCCCTCTAAGCGGCCAGAGTTTCAGCTTTCTGTCAGATTAATGGTGGCTGCTCAGACAGATATGGTCACATTTCCAATGCTACTTGGCTTTATGGTCAACCGTGTCTTCTACTTGTTTTTTATTCCACAATTCTTACAAAAGAGCAGATTTTTTACCTCAGACTCATTTCATCCTCAACTAACTTCCAACAGCTGACTCTCTGATGATACGGCAGGTAGAGTCACTGCTGTAGAAGAGATGCTGTTCTATTTTTATTTTGTTATTTTGACCAATTCTATCAGCACAGCAACATGTGTTATGTTTCCACCACCCATATGACATCATTAGGTTGCCAAAGTTAAATGAGTTTGTTGTTTTATGTGTCTGTGAGCTTTATGTTCCAAGGCCGGTTGAGAAATTACCCTGACCTTATCTTCCAGAAGATAATTGGGAAGAGTCCCCAGTTAATTCCGTCTTCCAGTGCAAAATGCCTTTCTTTCCAGATTTGACAAGTACAGGATGAAAATATACTGGCTTAGTTTTTTGGGGGAGTTTTTTGTTTGTTGGCTGAGCTTTTTGATGAAGCCAATGTCTCTTATTTTTATGGTTATTTAGCAGACATATTTATAAAAAACGACTTTCATGAGGGAGTGCATAAAAAAGTATATATATATATACTTTTTTTTACTGGCCCCCCACTTGAATCAATCCCACAACTTGTGGCATACCTTGCTCTAGCGATGAGCTAATGTGGCCCCGTTTTTGTTTTGGTGTCATTCTTTACTTAATGTAAGTCATATTGTGTGATCTTGTTGTGAAGTAAAACAAATTGATTGTTTGGGGATAACACATTTTTATTGGGATTTAATCATCCCAGTGTGCTCTATTGGTTCCTGGCTTTGAATGCTTGTAAGGAAGGCTCGTTGTGATATTCGATTCTCCCAAATCCGTAGGCAGTTGTTGAAATGAGACAGAGTTCTCGAAACAGGTCCATAAGACCAACATAGAAAAGTAGAAGAAAGGTTTTGTTCCTGAAAGTAACATCTTCCTGGAATGTGGCCGTATAATATTGTAACTTTAACAGGGCGATTGGGGTGAAACTAGAGAAGTGGCCTCTGTATATTTACCCCTCCTGATGTTCATTACTCTGTGATGTTCATGCAGAAGTGTCGGTTTTAACAAGAAGTCGCTGGTTTTGACAGGAACAGTGTTTTAATTAGTTACTTTTATGGCACCGCAACATCTCCAAGTAAATATTTGGTTTTATTTTCAATTAATTACAGTTGGTTTCACTAGCTCCTTCTACAAACGAGCGTCAGTATGGACATTTGCTTTGAATCACTTTGTCTGTAATTGTCTTTGCTACACGAATGTTACAACATTTGACTAATATTTGAAACTGATCGCTTCGTTCAAACTTTTCCCCTTGTCTGCATTCCAGGTGAAGTGAAAGACCTCCTTACCTAAGCTATTCACAGAATATTTTATTAGGTCTAACTAAAAACATGCTAAAACCTAAATCCCCTTGAAATCCTAAGCCAATTAAAAAGAGCTGCTAATATGTCAGGCTGCTAACCTGTTTCACCACCGGAAAGACACACCTTAAAGAACAAACCCATCTTGGCCATTTGCCTGCTGTGCTGTGTTCTGAGGGTTGTAATGTTCTTGCTTAAGGACGAATCTTCCCTGACACGCTGAGTACAGAAATATATTACCGGCAGTCACACACCTTTTAGTTAAGGACCATAATCTAAACAAACTGGTACATAAGATGGTCGAATGCCTAGAGGTGTAAATGTCAATTGCTACATCATAAGTCGAGACAGCTCCAGTCCTGTAAAATCTTTTTTGAAGATATTTCTGCCATTTTATTTGCTTTATTAGGTGATATTGATAATAAGATGGAGCAGAGTGTGCTGCAAAGGGCGCAGACAGCTGGGGGCCAAGCCCACTGGACCGCCCCAGGCCGAGTCCTGTAAAGTCTTAGGGTTGATTATACATAATGTATAAAAGGAAGCAATTCACAAGTATTGCTTCTGATATTCCTGTGTCGTATCGGGGTTGTATGCAAATTCTCCCAACTAATTTCCTGTTTATATGCAGGAAACATCCTAATAGGTCCTACTCCACCTTAATTGTTTTGTTTAGGTTTGCGAAGGTTTTCGAACGCTTCGAAAGAAAGACGAAACACAATAAGATTTAATAACACAGTAGGAAAGCGTTCTTACCTGCGCATAATTACTTCTGTAGAGTGTATTTTTCATTTTCGAGGATTCGTATTTCGAGGATCATTAATTTTCTCAATATACCTGTGAGTGAATCATTTCCATTTGGGCTATAAGAAAATGTCATCTAGAGTTTTATGTGCATTTAACTTGCCTTGATATGGCCTCCTATGAATTTCTGCAACCATACATTTTTTGACGGTTTTCATTGAAAAATGTGGAGGGAGAATCAATTAAAACCTTTTGGAGGAGATTATCCTCTGCACTGGCAAATGTTCTCAGAAATTGAATTGCGGGCGTGTCTGAATGCTGGCCGGTAAGGTATCGCAATAATAACACTTAATCGACTATGAATGTTTCTGAAAAGAGACTTTGGCTTTTACATGAAAGCGTTATTAAATGTCACTAAAATGTGCTGAATGTGTCTGGACTACAGATTGGTAGCTTTTAAATGGTGTTGGACTGTAAATTGGTCAGAGCTTGATCTGAGATGGCTTTCCTACAAAGCCTTTTATGTATCGCTACCATGCTAATGAAATGCAATGGCGGTCCTTTTCTCAACAGTACAAAATATTCATGTCACGTCTTGCAGCATGGAAACCGGGAAAACCTCGGCCGGAAACAAAGACTTTGTGTCAAAAACAGCCACTCTTTTATTAATTTTGATTATCGTCATAATTGTAAAACCTATAATACATTTTGGAATCATATTGAATTTTCTCTCTCTTTGCAGGAGTGCCCCAGTGGTGTTGTCAATGAGGACACATTCAAAGACATCTATTCACAGTTCTTCCCTCAGGGAGGTATGTAAAATCCATCTAATGAAATATTGTCAAATTGACTAGAAAGGTGGGTCCAAAATGCTCATTCACTCATTTTGTTCTGGTCAGAAGTATTGGCTAAGGTACGATCTTTTGCTTCTAATTATGCATTTGAACTAGGCTGTTGTATTCGGTTATAACTGGACGGTTTGAGGTTTGGGTTCTTGGATATAAGGTCCTGAGCACCTGGACGTGTATAGCTAATGGATATTTGGTTAATTCAGAGTTCACACAGCCCAAAAGTAAAGTTCAAATTTCCACATTTCAGATGTTTTTTTTTTCTGTATTGGCTATCTAAGCAGTGGCTATCCAAGGGCATTGAAAAAGGTACCTCTTTTCACATACCAGGACCATATACACTAATCTGGATACATTCCATACTACCAGACATAATCTGGATACATTCCATATTACCAGACCTAATCTGGATACATTCCATACTACCAGACCAAATCTGGATACATTCCATACTACCAGACCTAATCTGGATACATTCCATATTACCAGACCTAATCTGGATACATTCCATACTACCAGACCTAATCTGGATACATTCCATACTACCAGACCTAATCTGGATACATTGCCAATAACCAGACCTAATCCAGATACATTCCCAATAACTAGACCTAATCCGGGTGGGTTTCATTATGGCAAGAGAGACAAAACTGTGAGGATGTGAGCAGACCTCTACAATGACAGTCTAAGTGCTTGTAGTACATTAGAAACCTATTCAAACTGACACCGTAACTATCCACTGTCTCTATAGAAGTCATAACGACGATGATGTCAGCTAATCTCAGCATGCATTTATTTCAGTTCATAACAATAATGTGTCCATACTTGAGTAATTAAACCTACCGGTAAACTACAATTTTAACACAATGCCCAGTTGTAAGATTTAACATATACCCATAACACCTTAGCTGGAAATAAAACAAATCCTAGTTGGGACCTGCCAAAAATCTTCTGGGGAACGATTTTTTTAGTGTGTGTACTATGTTTGTTGATACCTCCTATAACCTGGTCACAAACACTAAACCACACACATATTTCGGTAAACTATTATTTGAAATAGGCAATGTGACGATGTGGCTGTTTTTTTTAACCTATTGTTGTCTGTTTGTCCCGAGTGACAGGGTCTGATTAGATCTTACTTCACCTGCTGCAGACGGCGAATTCCATTTTTTATTCAGGAAATCAAACTGACGAAGCCTTCAGTTATACAACGGAGCCCCCCCCCCCCAAAAAAAAAAAAACAAATGAAAGTGGGCTCGGTGATTCCTGTGTAAATGTGTTTGTGACTTGCTGTTATTACTGCTCGACTGAGAACGTGTGTCGCTCTCGTTCCAGACGCGTCGAAGTACGCACATTTTCTGTTCAACGCGTTTGACACCAATAAAGACGGATCTGTGAGTTTCGAGGTAAGCTAGTGACCCCACCAGCTTTTGTTATATTGCGTTGAACATTCCTCCATGAAGACCCTAAGCATCGTCTACATTTGCATCCTAGCTGGAGAAGCTGCGATTGAGAAACATCTAACGAGGATCTGAATAAACACTGATTGACTGACTGACGTCTTTGACATCACCCACTTGACTTTTCAATATCTGAATACTCATTTTGGCAACCCATGTTACTCAAGACGTCATTGTGCGCCAGCTTTGAATTGTACCGTTCATAAATTAAATCATGTGGGTTGCTCTTGAGCTGGAAGGAAAGCCTGTACATCTTGCAGATCTCTAGAACCTCATATAATGATCACTAGTCTATGCAATGTGATATAATATACATGTTCATTATATGCTAGCATACAGACGATTAGGTTCTGGTACTCAGAACCCAATTGCCTAATGATCGACACCACCGTCACAACTGACCATTTAGTTGATAGCAAAGTACTACAACCTTCAAGACACTAACAGTAAAATCTCTCCAGAGGGTCCAGAAATTATTTCCTCAGAACACATATAATTAACTTAAAACTGTGAAAACGCTACGTCAGTTTATTAAATTTGTTATTTTCTTAAGGAACACTTAGCCATCCTAGCTCATCATCTCAATAAAAACAATTGCCCTCAGCCAGATTTTTGTGTTGTTTTACCCTACTGACGATTTCATCTTTAATGAGGAGTTCAATATTGCTTATTGAGACAGAAAATTGTTTGTTACTCTACAAAACACTATGGGTTGTTTTCTACAAGAGCATTACAAAAAAGAACTGCCACGCAAACAATAGGTTAATTAATTTTCTGGTTTATTTCTTTGTTGCTCAGGCAGGATGTTGCATCGATACTGCTACAACTAAAGTTATATTTAAGCACATTTTTCCTACAGTGGTGGAACTGTGTGACATACAGAATACAACAGTATTATATTACTCTGTTTAGATTAAACAAATATTTAACAGCTATATGTTTTCTGTTGTAGGACTTCGTAATGGGCCTGTCCATCTTACTCCGAGGTTCCGTGCAGGAGAAGCTCAACTGGGCTTTTAACTTGTATGACATTAATAAAGACGGATATATCACTAAAGAGGTACGTACAACAAACACTACTTCTTGCTGTATCTCTAATGCTGATATGAGTCGATACAGGAATCAATATTAATCCCGGGTTTCATTATTTTGTGCAGAAGTCAATATATAAATTGCTCCGGGTGTAAGAATGGGATCACCTTCCTGAGCTGCTGGTTGGGGGGGGGGGCAGACTACTGTATATTGATATATATAAACCATGACATCTAATTCAATTAAATCCCATGAAAGAATCCCCTGTTTAATCGTCAGTTTACTTGTATGAAACGGTGACAGTCGTCGCATGTGTCCCATATTAACGAACCCGTTCTTCACAAAGGAAATGCTGGACATCATGAAGGCCATATATGACATGATGGGGAAGTGCACGTATCCCGTACTCAAAGACGACGCGCCGCGGCAACACGTGGAGATATTCTTTCAGGTGTGTGTGCGTAATTTTGTACATACACTATTACTGTTATTAATTAAATGTTATACTTATTTTACACTCAATAGCCAGTTTATTAGGTACATCACCATATTAATATTTTCATAAAGAATATAATACAGTTTGTCAGCAGCAGCTCTTTGGGCTAAAACTGCTTGTTTATTGACGATAGAGGTGGAAAGACAACAGCTGGAATAGTGACTGCTGCTGCCGGACTGCCATAGTGATATAATAATCATAACCTATACCTGCCGCAGTGATATAATAATCATAACCTATACCTGCCGCAGTGATATAATAATCATAACCTATACCTGCCACAGTGATGTAATAATCATTACCTATACCTGCCGGAGTGATATAATAATCATAATCTATGCCTGCCACAGTGATGTAATAATCATTACCTATACCTGCCGGAGTGATATAATAATCATAACCTATACCTGCCGCAGTGATATAATAATCATAATCTATACCTGCCGCAGTGATATAATAATCATAATCTATACCTGCCGCAGTGATATAATAATCATAATCTATACCTGCCGGAGTGATATAATAATCATAACCTATACCTGCCACAGTGATGTAATAATCATTACCTATACCTGCCGGAGTGATATAATAATCATAACCTATACCTGCCGCAGTGATATAATAATCATAACCTATACCTGCCGCAGTGATATAATAATCATAACCTATACCTGCCGGAGTGATATAATAATCATAATCTATACCTGCCGCAGTGATATAATAATCATAACCTATACCTGCCGCAGTGATATAATAATCATAACCTATACCTGCCGCAGTGATATAATAATCATAACCTATACCTGCCGCAGTGATATAATAATCATAACCTATACCTGCCGCAGTGATATAATAATCATAACCTATACCTGCCGCAGTGATATAATAATCATAACCTATACCTGCCGCAGTGATATAATAATCATAACCTATACCTGCCGCAGTGATATAATAATCATAACCTATACCTGCCGCAGTGATATAATAATCATAACCTATAACGGAGTGATATAATAATCATAACCAGTGATATAATAATCATAACCTATACCTGCCTATACAGTGATATAATAATCATAATAACCAGTGATATAATAATCATAACCTATACCTGCCGCAGTGATATAATAATCATAACCTATACCAGTGCCACAGTGATATAATAATCATAACCTATACCTGCCACAGTGATATAATAATCATAATCTATACCTGCCGGAGTGATATAATAATCATAACCTATACCTGCCGCAGTGATATAATATTCATAACCTATACCTGCCGCAGTGATATAATAATCATAACCTATACCTCAACACGGTGTGCAGAACAAATCTAATAACACACAACTTGTTGTTCCTTGTCACAACTTGGCTTTAGCAGCGAATGACCAGATCTGGTTACACACTGAGTTAAAAACAAGAAGCAGTTCCAGTAAGAGCACCGACACTGAGTGGAAAAATACACAGACTGGTCTGACCTGTATCACACTGAGTCTATGTGTAAACAGCCCGGGTCCATAGACCCTCTTGTCTGGTGCCAGTGGTTCAGGCTGGTGACGTAATGGTGCTTGGATGTTTTCCTGGCACACGTCTGGTCCTTTGATACCAAGTGTGCAATGTTAGAATGGCGTAGTGTCTACATATTGGTTATGACCTGGCAAACCCTGTCAGGATTATAGTAAAACCTTTATCACATGGATACAGCCAGCAGGCTCATAATGTCACAGTCTGTTTTGTCTAAAAATGAAACCAGAAACACTGCAACAGGTTCACTTCCTGTAGCCTACACAGGACGTAGCACCTCATTTGAGATTAAATGTAATTGGCTGTTCACAGCCTAAAAAACATCCAATCGGATATCAAAATCCACGTGCTATACAATCCGTAGCCTGGAGAACTGTTGCTACTGTACAGTGACAGGAGGGTCAGACCCGGAATCATATGGGTGTGCCTAAGGAACTGGTCTACTGTCAGAATATACAGTTATTGTGTTGTGTTCTTTACAAACGAGACTTTTTTGTTCAACAGAAGATGGATAAAAATAAGGACGGCGTTGTAACTATAGACGAGTTTATCGACTGCTGTCAAAATGTGAGTTTTTGTTGTCTCCCGTTCTGCAGTTACTTAACACAATGTGCATTACACAGTATTCAACAGGGTTGGGCCCAGTTTGCATTAGACTTCCGGCGGGACATCAGACAGAACTTCCAGTTCCAATTAACTGAGGAAATGTTAATGAATTCATACTGGAATCGTGTAAATGTGAACGTTTTCAAGGAAGGAAGTCCAGCTGACGTTTCTCTCTCTTGTCCACCAGGATGAGAACATCATGAGATCCATGCAATTATTCGAAAACGTGATTTAACTTGAGGCTGACCTGGAAAGCTCTGGACCAGCCAATATGTGGACGACGAAACAACAACGGCATTGACCGCAAAAAACAACAACATTATTTTCACTCAATTCGAGTGATTGCCATCATTGTAACGGACCACACGTCATTACATTTTAGCTGTACGAAACATTCTGGAATGTAATTAGTCTTGTGGTTTTATTTATTACATTTAACTCTGGAATCCTCCTTTTATACAATGGCGCCTCTTTCATCTGCAGCACAAGTGCCCTCTGCCTTTAAACAGACACAATGTGTTTGAATGGGGGGGGAGGATTTGTGCGCTCGATAATGAGACATAAATGAGTAGTCTTGGAATTGCAGAATGTTCATCCAAGCTCTCCTCCACCTCTCTTAAGGACCCAGATATGCCACACTTTACATGTCCTATTAACGTGAACCATTTTTAAATACATGTATATAGGTAGATACGGATCGGAGGACTTTATAAATATATTCATTTTTTAGCGCCCAACTAGAATGGGACAGCGCACTCCAAGTAGAGATCAGCGACCCGTCAGGACGGTGAACAGTTTTCTTAGAAGAACATGCGTGGCTGTCACTTTCTTTGACTAACTATTATTTAGTCCTTCGATGAATATATTACTGCATTTAAAAAATGGGTTTAATTTCACCCAGAATGTGTATATGTGTACAGCGATCATGTGTCTTGTCGAAGTGTTTCTACAGGTTTGTTTGATTGCATTCATACGATAGTCAAGTCTGTATGGATAGTGAGACTTACAGTATTAGGCAAAATGACGGACAATTGCGTTTTTGTGAATTTACCTTTTGACCTATCAAATTGGACCTGAAAAAGATCTGTTGTGATTGGTCAAAAGGCCAATTTGTTTGAACCAGTGTGGGATTTATGCTACATGCCAGTTAATAAGGGTTATTGGAGTCAAGGAGCATGTGTCCAGTTTTCTGCATATAAGATCTGATTGGCCCTCGCCTTCTGCATATAAGCACTGATTGGCCATCACCGTCTGTTATTAAAACCCTGATTGGGCCAGAGCATGCTGGTCAACTGCTGGAGTTTCGTCTTGGCAAGTTTCAGTTCTTACAGGCGGCTTCACTTCCAAAGCCTGAGTCACTCCATGCTCGTCTGAAAGGACTCATCAGCTGGGTAACTATCTCTTGAAATGGGGTTACGTTCAGAATGGCACCTTGTTATTGGACAGTCAGTACCAACTGAACGCCACATTCAAAGTTCCCTCATGTTAAAGACATGTAGTTATAGTGAATTGTTTAACGCAATTTACGCAACCATACATCTGAACATATTTAAAACCATTATTATGGCATGTAGTGCATGTCATCGAGTGCTTCGGATTTGTATTTAATTGCATTCAAAATCTGATCATGTGTATTATTGAACAAAGCCTGTTAAGATGAATCAATTACTTTTCATGTGTTCTGTCCATATTTATTACCAATGTTGTAATTTTGCCCATCAATACCTTTTTTTTTGCATTGTGACATTAATATGCATAGGATGTGATTTATTTCTCTTACACAACGCGTCACCTTATTGGATACGCCTGTATGTGCTTCGTTTGATCCATGACAAAGTTACCACACCATATGGCACATTCTACGCTGTCACTTTGTTAAAAGAAATTCCTCTTACAATTATTGGCTACATAAGGAATTATCCTCTCAGGATTACAGTCTGCCTGTTGATAATGCATAAACGGCCTAGATAAAAGGTACCACACCAGTTGAAAGATGTTGTTTGGAAAATATAAAGCTTTTATGGAAGATTTTCCCAGACGATGCTAACAGCCTAATCTTGGAACTTGTACTCCAGATAGTTTAGCTTTTACTTGAACAGATCCAATGAGTCCAAAGATGCTAGCTGACAGTACTGGACGTTTGTACAGATGTACGGTCACATGTTGGTGTGTAATGAGGTGAGTTCATTTTCTAACAAATCTAATAAACACCTGGGTCAATATTGTCCGTAGTTATATATGCATAATGTCATTGTGGTGACTAAGGGGTTATTTGCACTACGTGAGATTATCAGAGACATATCTCTAAGATATCCTAAGCCGGGGTGCGCCACATTTTCGAACAAGACCCCCCCCAGAGGTTTTTAGGGCTAAATAGTTTTTTTTCAGAACTGTATGAAGTTTTTTGTGCAGGGCCTACCCATATTGCTCGATTAGTTCGCTCATTACAGCATAGTACGTCTCAAATATGTTGCCGTAAATTCAAACGAAATTGTTGTGCAAACTAACATAAGTCTGGTATTTTATTGTCTCTCTTGTATTGTTAATAAGCCCTACTGGTTCCCTTAAGGTTCCCTTAAGATATTTAAACTCAGCACATCCGCACTTTGAAATGATATAAAGGGACACATTTGTTATGTAATCTGTTCATTCTAAAACATAATTAAAATGTATACACATAACATATATACAGGAGGTGTGTGTTATATCTAAATATCTTTAATTCAGATACATTACAATTGGACTGCCAAGTTATTTTGTACTTCCTCTCAAAACTGTTTTATTACCTTCCGTGGGCCAGATGGAATTGCCTCGAGGGCCGGATTTGGCCCACGGGCCATAGTTTGCCCACCCCTGCCTTAAGGTGTGTGTGTGTCATCTGAGCCAGCCATTACCTAAAGCTCTCACTTGTCAAGATAGTATAATTATAATAACAAACGCTTTAAGTATATTTCTAAAACATTAAGCAAGACTATACCTACTCAAGTTGGTAAGTTGGAATCTTAATGGAAATCAGGTAAAAAAAATGATAAGCACATATATTCAAACGGTTTATATAGTCAGAAAGAAAAACAAGAGTTTATTTGCCTCTGCGCCACAATAGTTACGTACACAAATTACCTGAGATATGTTTGCATACAAACCAAATGGATTGAACTCTGTATTACAACTAAAATGTAGTAATGGCTTCTCTTACTGCCATAAAAACAATATAATTAAGGCAGATGGTAAACTGGCACAGATATTGAGTTACCCCCCAAAACAACCACATCACATACAAAACGACGATACCATTTGAAATGTTATAATGCCAGTATACGAGATGTGCAATAACTTGATAAAAATACATAGAAAAACATGACAGGAATTTAAGCACGTCCAAATGTTTAATCCTATCTTTACATATAAATAATCTTATTTTGGTTATTACAAAAAAATGTAATTGGCGAGATGATGAGTCGATTTGGCCATGCACTTACCTAACTCTTCTACATACCTAATAAAATCACATATGGTGGAGTAAGCTATTAATTTAATAGCCCTGGCACCGATGGTCAGTAATGGCAATCAGATGTGTAACCCATGTTGTGGAAAAAATGTTCTGTGGACATTCTGCCGAGACTCTTCCCTACTGCTTTAAACAGACATTGGCCTTTAAAAACACGAACAATGTAATCTAAATGCGATTTAGCCGAGTGACGTCAAAAGGACAACGATCTAATGTTACACATTTGACCGACCCTGAGGGCTTGAATGTCCTGGACCGACTAATTTAATTCATTCCATTATTTGTCCCGTTTACCTTGAAATTCGAACATTGTTTATTAATTCAACAACATCTGGACTAAGGGTGTGGCAAACTGGCACGTTCATTTCATGCGTACCCATTAATTGCTCAACGGGAGTTTTACCAATGATGGAGAATGGATCGTTCTACAATTCACATCCGTTTTCACAGACGTTAGGAGAGTTTTGGTGTTTATCACAATCCACAATCATTCATGTGGACCAAAATAAATCCATTCTAAATCGGTTCAGTTCTCCGCACCCATAAAGAAGTCAGAATGACCGACAAGGAAAAGCATACCGGAGCAAAGATAGACAAGGGAGAACCAGATCTGTGAGTCGAATGGAGGGTGAGGGGTAAAGGGCTTGTGTTGTAAAGGCAGCTCGGAGGTGGTTCGACTGGTCCTCTGGTTGTTTTGGTCCCAACACCAGCCTGTGCAGGTAATGTTATCCGTCGGGGTGTTAAGTCAGGAGATTCCTGATCTCGCGGTGGACGTAGCATAAGAAGTCCATGTAGGAGGTGCCACCGTGGAGTCCTTTGTCCTCGACCAGGAGTTGGCGAAACAACATCCCGGACTGGTCCTTCGGCTTCACGATCTGGAGCTATTTTTGGGACACACACACACACACAGCTGATGACTTTAGCTTGTTCATAACTGATTCTTCGACAGTGTAGCGCTGTACGTCTTAGGTGTCCCTGGCATGTAGTTGATTTATTATGCGTATTTGTCTGGGGATTTCATTCGAGCTATAAGCTCAGCGTTGTTTATTATCTACAGGAGAATAAAAACTAGCAGTGCCAGAGCCGGCGGTGAGAGCATTTGGCTTTTTTTTTTTTATGAAGGCGATCGCAAAAATTTCACGACTCCTTGAGCAGGCTGTTAAATGTCCCGTTAGTTTGCCTGGGGATCAGAAGACTGTTCCTCTTGTGGTCAATTTGGTTACATATTTATAAACAGGTACAGTTATCTTTCAACGTGTTAACGTACAGCTCCAGGGGTTACGCAGGCATAAGAAACAAACTCTGATTACTGTACCTTCATGGACTTGGGTCTCTGGGCAAGCAAGTCCTCGATGTTGGAGCGCAGCTTCTTCGACTGGGGGTTATCTAGCACTGGTAGGGAGCTCTGAAACACACACACACACATTCTACTGATACAGAGTACAGTCACCGCAGCCTGCTCTTTCAAATGCATTAACTAACTGCACTGTATTTTAGGGCGTTTCCCAAAGCTGCAGAGTTCCTCACCAGGTCAGAGGGCATGTGGGCGAGGGAGGGCACATTGAAAATGTTCTGGACCAGTTCCGGGGGGCAGGCCGGGCCGAGCCACAGGAACAGGAAGTGGCCGTTCTCCAGCAGGAACATGCCTGCCTCTGCCAGGCGCTCCTCAGAACAGCGGACCGGAGCTGGCAGTGTATCGCCGGTCCCGTCCATGTTGTGCTGGAATAGGGAGAGTCCATTAACTGTCCACTAAACGCTGTAGATGGGTCATATGGCGACCTTAAGGCCTATTCTGAACGAGGTAAGACAGTGTTTAAAGAATATTATTAGGATCACAGCTCATTTTGAGTATATAAAAACATTAGCAAAATAATAACTGAAATAATAATATTTCAATACTAACTAAAGTGTAACTAATCTAATCCCTTCAGTCATATTCAGTCTACTGGTCTCCTGAATGCAATATACTGTTCATTTACGAGTCTCCTATGAATCATTTTAGGTACTTTTGAGAACTTCAAAATTGTCAGTATACATTAACGCAGCAAAACTCAAACTAAGAAACTGTTTAGAAACTGTTCTGTGTATGCCGTCTGATTTGTGGATCAACCCCGATAACTCAGTCAGGGCATCTCTTCGGTTGTACTGATGCACAGTGATCTGCTGCCCTCTGCTGTTCATCTCCGGAACAGCTGGTTTAAAAAATATTTGACCGGAGTTAGATTCACTGTAGGTATTTTTCACGTTTATAATTGTACAATTTAAGAGAGGTATTTCGTACGTTGACAAAGTGGAATTGCACAGCGTGACAGCGAATGACTAACACCAAAGTCAATTTGCTAAAACGAGAACCAAAATCCATTAGGTACCACAAACATTAAAACATAATTGCGGTAGGTAAAACAAATTGCGAGAGAAAGACAAAGTTTGAGTGCTTGAGTGTGTGTTTATGTGCTTTCCCCATCAGGTTTTTAACGAGACCGTGTGTTTCTCACCAGTGGGACCAGGCGTGGATAAAGCAGAAGCTGGGTCTCCTCCACCCCCATGGCCATCACACTCAGTCTCTGGTGAGCCCTGTCGTCTGTGCAAAGCTCAGCGCTGCCCACCAGCGGCGCGGTCTTCATCAGGCTGTTCATGTAGACAGGAAACACCTTCATGGCGTCCGGCAGGATCAGCTGTGCCGTTACAGAACAGGAGAGATGAGCACAAAGGCAACACGTTGACATCCAAATGTCCACGGAAGATAACATATCTAGTGGTCGCCTGGCGTCTCCCGTTTCCAGCAAACACAGAGTTAACTCTACAAGACTAATAATGACGCTACGTTGCTGCGGCAACCGTCATGAAAACACGACGGCTACTCGTTTGGGTCGGAAATTGATAAAATGGAAGTGAAATAGATGAGGCAGGACGAGTGTATTGAAGTTGTGACCGGTTGTCGTGTGCTACTGACCTGGCTGGCTGCCGAGGGACTGGCACAATTCTTCCTGTAGCAGGCCAACATGTGGGCTGTCTGGTTGACCAGGATCTCCCTCACCGCCTTCAGTGGCTGGTTCAGCATGGCACGATAAGCTGGGAGAGGAAGAGAGGGGGAGGGAGGGGGAGAGGAAGAGAGGGGGAGGGAGGGAGGGAGAAAGAGAGACATACAAGTCAGTTCCCACACTAAAGCAGCCTGCTGTGTTCACAGGCCAGGAGGGGTTTCTTGTCACTAATACTTCATTCAAAGGCATTCGGTTGTGGTGTAAAAGTGACTGAACTTATCAGTTGTTCCACGGGGTTGTATCAGGTAGACAGTAGCAGTGAGGCACGAGGTGAATTTAACGACATGACATTTCTGTTATGCAGAGTTGTACACGAGCCAGCTTGAGTCAATGAATCAACACGTGGCCAACTGATACACAAACATCTCATTCATGATGCCTAGAGGAGAGAATCGATAAGTGCACTGCAAATTCCTTTTCTGCTAAGAAATATTTTGGTCGCAACCCGAGGCCCACGTCCACAATAACGACTCCTCTGAACGTGGTTCGGCTCTAAAGAGAATCATACCAATACACGACTACGCTATGTAGTCACCTGACTTGGAGAAGAAGTTGATGAGGGCGTCCGTCTCGCAGCTCTTGTAGAGTTCAGACAGTTGGGAGCTGCAGTTCAGACTCAGGTTGTGGATCCGCAGACGACGCTGGCCACCGACGGTCGTGTACAGCAAGGCACACTGGGAAACGGAACACACACGGAACCTTCCAGTGTCAGGGTGGTGTTCTTACACACCAGATCTGTATTTTCTGGGCATAAAAAGAACACCCGCCACACCCCCTCTCCGTAGCGGGTGTGTGAACGTGAGACGCACAGACCTGCATGAGGGCTCCCGTTTCCTCGCTCAGTGCGTCGTCGTGTTTGAATTCCACCGTCACGGCCTTGTCACAGTCCATGGCGGCCATTTCCACGTCTGTGGTGTTGTTCATGTGGACGGCGCCGAAGAAGTCCGTAGCCCTGAAGCCTGAATGAGGAAATGTAACACAACTGTTAGCCAATAATGTTGATGACAGGTTGATATTTCTGTTTAAATCCTAAAACCAATAAAAAAAACATGTTTATTATAATTTTTTTGGGTACAGACATTTTGTGGAAACGATTTGTTATTATTGAATTACCTGTGCTGGTGCGAACTCTCATGATGGCATCAAAACCGATAGCCTTTTTGACATCTTTTCTCAGGTCACTTAAGAAGTGCTCTCCATCCAGCTCCATCTGAAATACACAGGTAGTCCTATTGGCTGACCACTAGGTGGCAGTGTTTCCCTAATTACACCCCATAAAACACTGGTCGTGAGAGACATCCGTTTGAAGCTCGGAATGAGATGCACAACTCTGCGCATTGAAAAGAATGAAAGTTGTTTAATTTATCAACAACAATTGTATTGTGCATTTCTATGCCACACTAGACGGCTGAAGGTTCGGGACACACTGCTTGGCAAAGTCTCAACACAGGTAATATGGTGTGGTTGCACGTGGGCAGACGTACATCATGCTGGGCTACACTGTCCGGTTATCCTTAGCCAATCATTTGACTCCCTGTAAAGTCCTGGCTGCTCGTCTGTACCTGGAAGTTGCTGTATTTGTAGACGGAGCCTCCGGTGTGTGAGGAGACATCTCCCATGGTGGCCATGTCCACGTACTGGCTGGGGAAGATGAACAGATCCACGCTGCAGCCTTGAGAGACACAGTCCTTGGACAGCTGTTCGTACAGACCCTTCTGGGGCTGGAACAGAGTCTGAGACACGACAGAGAAACCGTAGAAGACATGTTAGAAGGCAGGTGCCAATGGATTTAATGTAGGTGAAAAATAAAGTTTAGCCAACGATACTGCACCCAAAATCTGTACATTTCTTTTGGCTTTACCTTCTCTTTCTCTGTGTTGATAAGCTTCTTGTCATCTCTGTTCTTCAGTTTCCCAGGAGCCTCGGCAGTGGGGATGGAGGAGTGGAAGATAAACAGCTTTCCGCTGCATTCTGCTGCCTGGAGGACAAAAATAAATCTCCCATTAGAGATCGATAGGGGCGATACCAGGAGACGTGGTTGTGCAAGGTCTGGGCAGCTAGGCATTTCCTATTGTGACTATTTCAATAGTGGGAATAGATTCGATTTGACCTGTACGGTTCTGTGTGTTTCTATTCAGTTCGAGGATTCTACAGTGGAAGTCTCTAGTTGAACAGATTGCCAAGGCCACAAAGGAGTCAACAGTCTAACAAACCCAAAATAACGACACATCGTTATGCTAAACTGCTGCCATTTTGTTTTGGGCTTTTATTTTTGCTTGACCAATCCGACAAATGTCACATAATGAATCCAATAAAGGCACGTTGCTGACATACATTCAGAGACTATTTAGAGTAAACACTTTTATTCGAAAATTAATGTCTTTTTTTGACGACAAGACCAACTGAGGACATGTATTTTAATGGAATGTATTGATTGATATAATGAGTGGGAGTTGGAAGCAAGAAGGCTGTGACTGATTAAAGTTAAGCTTTCCTCTACATCTCACAGACTGGATTATTCTTCCATAAGTCAAATATGATTCTACTAACACCTGTGTTCATTTGTGGTTAAGTCTTTTTCTATTATTTGTCCTGATGTTAATAAACAACCGTAAAGAAATCAGAGATGTTACTGGACACTCGAGAGTCCATTAGCGCCTAAAGAAATGAGCAACCGGCCTGCCGTCCTGCCTGAGTGCCATCTTGTCTTGACTTCACGTCTCTCGCTTACCTTGAGTGCCTCCACCCCGGCCTGGATGACGGGGGCGAACACGGTCTCACTCTCGTTGCTGTCTGCAAACATGTCAGGGATCTGCTCCAGGAGACTGAAGGGAATTACAGAGAGAAACAGAGTCCCTGTTATTTAACATTGGTGGATTTGGTTTTAAACAACGCTAGACACATAATTGCGGTG
The DNA here is from genome assembly GCA_029465975.1 of Dallia pectoralis. NCBI lineage: Eukaryota > Metazoa > Chordata > Actinopteri > Esociformes > Umbridae > Dallia > Dallia pectoralis. Next base: position 16,441,908 of record CM055735.1, read on the forward strand.
TCCAAACGCTTCTCCGACAGCTTGGTTTCATTGCCTTCCTTCCTTTACGAACGTCAATATGAAAGGAGTTGCCAGGTAACCAAGATTCAACGCTTTGCGGTTTTCGGGTAAACAGATTCGGGAATAAAGCTCTATTAGATTACTGGTAGAGTGGCTTGACCCAGAAATGGTGTCCTTACAAGATCCACATAGCTCACACGTTAACCATTCAGAGGACACAACCCCACTGTCGAGGAAACTGAGAAATTATGGGGGCAAACGAAACTGGTGTACCTTGGGAGGAAGTGGTTTAGCCAACACACATTGCTTGTTATGGCCTGGTGCCATGGTCTCTGCACAGATCTAGTATGTGGTGATCAAAGATTTGATCTCCCGCCATGCACAGCAACATAGATAAGGCCATGTTCCCATATAAATCAGTGCACCACTCCTAATATTAAATTGTTCTGGGAAACTCTTAACCTCCTAGGCATTATTTCTCTGAAAGTATTTTTTCTTCACAAGCGTCATTACATTTGTGATGAAAAGTGCTCATACTAGAGATATGGAGAAAATGAGACTTTGGTGACATTCGAATGTGCATAATAATCAAACGGTGCGATTAACGGCTGTTTTCACAACATCAAACATGCCTCACAAAGGCAGCTAATAAATGAGTTGACAGAACGCCCAGCACATTCATACGCTGATGATCCAAAACATTATGTGGTCCGAGAAGGGGGCGAACCCCAAACTGGCACATGGGTGTCAAGTGTCCACGGCTCATTGAGGCGCGAGGGAAACTGAGGCTATTCTGGCCAGTCCGAATCGACCGAATATTTCTAGCGGCACAACTCACAGAAAATTACGACGCTTACAAAAGCAATCGTCCTGTTTTTAACCCATGACGACCCGTGTGTGCAACAGTTCGACGCCCGTAACATGTGAAATGTCTCACTTGTTGATGACCGAGCGCGACTCGTGGAAGTTGACGAGGAAGCCGTCGAGCAGGGGGACGAACGTCTCGGCCATGTCGGACACCACCATCATCTGCGGCTGGGCCAGGGCACTGTTCACGTTGTAGAAGTGGAGTATTTTGTTGTAGGTGACGAAGCCCACCTTCACTGTGGAACTCTCAGCGCCCTCCTCTCTGTGGGGAGAGGAAACGAGGGAGGAGACGTGCTTGTGTGAATGGAGAGTGGCCCGAACCTGGCATGGATTATGAATCAACGAGTTGATATTTTGTGCGTTTATTCTGTACTCTTTGGAACCATTAATTTATGTATGCGTCTTTAGTTCGAGAACACTCGCAAGTAAGCGCAGGTTGTGACTAAGATAGAATTGCTTATCGGCTTTTGATATTGGCTAATAATCTTGATTAGTGATCTTGAAAGTGTTTTAAAAGGACAGTGTTCGTTGCACGAACAGATCACTAATCAACATGAGGTTCTGCGTGTGTGCAAGCCGTGTAAGACACAACCAATGTTGAAATTGTACACTTTAAATTACTTTATTTTTTTTTAAAATAATTTAGGAGCTATTGCCCTGAAATGGTGGTTAGGGCCATTAACCAGATATGTCTGACAAACTAACAGACTAACATGAAATAGTGTATAATAGTGTTTAAATAGAATAAATGTGTATTGGCACAATACTGGATTTTAGGAGGATCAGGAAGTGACATTTACATTTCATAAAGCCTAAATCCTGACAATTCATTATGTAACAAGCACACTTGCTTCCCCGAACCTGTTGCCTCGACAGAAGTTAAATTAAGTTACAACAAACTGTCAGTGAAATGTTAGATGGTTTTTCTTTCTCGCTTCCCATCATTTTATGGACTGAGGTGAATTCAACAAAGTCAAGATTAAAATGCACTTTATGTAAGTCTGTTTTTACAAGGCTCAGAGAGAAAGCAGTTAGGAGAAGCTGCGGTACAGGGAGATAAGACAGGCACGTTTGACGTAGACCAGAGCACTCTGAATCCGCCTGTTGGACTAGTAGATCTGTATAAAACTCAAAACACTGTTTTCAGTGTTCAGGATATGGAGCAATAGGTTTGTCTATTTTTATTTCTGATTTTATAACATTTTTTATTTTTATTCTGTGGTCTTCCAAGAAATTGTTTAAAGATTTTATGACACATTGATTTGCGGTTTCAAAGGTTAAAGGAACATTGGCACAACGCCAGACAACACAAATGTAACATGACGGTCAGAAAATGTTATTTTAATGTTAAGGACCGCAGCTTAACTAAAGTTATTTCTACCTTACTGAAGTTATTTCTACTTTACTGATGTTATTTCCTCCCCACCTCAAAACTCTAACTGAATGGACCTATCTTCTGATAACGTTTTCAAATGCACATTGGCTTGTGCCAACAATAGCCAAACCCAAATATAATTTACAAAATACTCTCTAGAAGCACTTTTAAAAAAGGATATTATCCACCCTCCTAATCTGACAGTGTTTTGTTTAGCCTGCTCTTCCTCTGAGGGTCAGCACAGGTGAAAAATGCACACCATATACAGCTAACTACGAACGTCTTTGGACGACCCACCAGATTTAGAGACCCACAGAACAGAGCTATATCAACATCACTCACATGAGCTGAGAGGAAACAAAGATTTTTAATGCTCGTTATGAAACTGAGCGTCCAGGATTAAACATTTTATATTTTAGCTTTGATATTAATAAAATATTAATACTTTCCATATAGTAGGAGAAACGTAGAAAATATTTGCCAGAGAGAAAAAAAATCTGCAATGTTGCTGAATCGAATACAATAAAGTGTCTGTCATGTGTTCCATTAGTTTCAACGTGGCAGAGAGCAAAGCATAGGCAAATTAAATGGAAGAAACGGGCCGATTTAAAAGTGCATCCACCTCATTGTTTTGCGGGGTTATAAAAGGGCTAAGACCTCAGAATATATCAGGTGAAATGTCTAGTCCTTGTAAATCCAAACCACATCTCCCGTCAGCGACCCACATAAAACAGACAAAATCAGAGCCATCTGTGCTTCAAACATCTTGCATTTTGGACAAGATCCTTAAAATGTTTCAATTTTCGTCTCCCTGCCCCTGCTTCGCCCTCCCGTCCCTCTCAGCCCCATCACCCCCCCCCCCCCCCCCACCCACACACAACCTTCAGGCAAGAATTTTTAACTGATGAGATACTCTAATACTTTGCTTAGGGTTACTTTTTTCCTTTGCCTCGGATTTGTGGGACCACCATATTTGGCGAGGCATAGCAGCGATCCAGAAGTATCAGATTACTGAGGTGATCGCAGCCGAACGCGGCTCAGAACATATGGATCCGCAGAAGATGTGTCGTCAGTAATGGACGGACGAAAGTATCCGAAACCAAGAGTCCAAACACATTGGCACGATATCCTGTTAAGTATAACGCCGCGGAGGTGAGGACACTGTACACAGCTTCCATCGGCTCACTCTACCCGTAAACTTTGTAATGAAAGTTGGCAAATCATATGTAAAGATCTTGGAGCTATGACATGAGCGAAAGGATATTGTGCTAGTCTCCAGAAAATGTTATGAGAGGGCACTGTAGGCTAATAGATCTGTGTGAGATCTTGGTACCTCGGCAGGTTGCCCAGCAGGGTCTTCAGCTCGTCACAAACCAGTCGGACTAGTCCACTCTTGATGTTGGCATAGGACACATCGATCATGAAGATGTATGCCGGAGGACTGGCCGGCTTGTTGTTCTGAAAGAGAAGTGTGTTTTGTTTTAACCTGTGTTATATTTACTCACGTGACAGTAATCGGTGCCCAAAGAATGATATCCATATTATTTGTCAGAGAAAATGGTTATCCCGTGGCATTATTTTGATATCGTATTTCACACATGTCTATGGCAGTGTAGTATAAAACACTTCAAATCAACAGAATTTCCATTAGAATAACATTCTGCATAATGTCCCTGAACAGATTAGTTTTACACACTGACGCCACGACTCATTTTCGGACTTCCAAAGACTATTGGTGGAGCCACATCTCCAGCGTGTGTGTTATGGTTTGTATTTAGGGTACGCCGGTTACCAGACAGATATTATTTTACGATATTGGTTCTCTCAGAAATATGAACGATTACCACTGACTTACACATTGACCCACATTTGGCCTTCCATGGTCAAAAATCAAATCCAAAACGACCCCGCGAGATAATAAATCGCAACCCAAATTAAAACGTTACTTCCAGCCATATTGCTCGTTTTTTTCTCATTCAGAACCGTCTCTGTGTTTTCAGATGACAGTCTGCTTGGATATCTACCGCCTTACAGGCTGTTGTTTTGTTTCCACGGTAACAGTCGGTGACGCAGCTCCCCTCTGACATTTGCTGAGACAACACTTCCAAATATGAATAAACAGATTGTAACAAGTCAGCTTGAAAAAGCAAACCTTGACTTTGTTAGGCCCAAACTACCTCTAAACCAGCGTGTGTGATGTGAAGAACACCCCACAGACTCCAACAAAATGGAGAACAGATTGAGCACTTTTGGCTTTATTGTGGTGTTCTCAATAGAACAAAAATGAACATGCTTTTGCCTGTGTTCCCTTAAAATCTTCTGGTGCTGAGTGAAGAATGCAGATTTCCTGCCAAAGGGTGAGTAGATCTACCACACACAAACACACTAACACACACACACACACACACTTTCTAGACCCCCCTCAGTGAGATCACAGGACTAAAGCGTCATCTGAATATGGCTTTTTCCTTTACTTTCTTGACTCCATTTGGTAGGCACTTATTTTCCCTTACGTAACAAATTGCAGGCCAGTGACAATGTATTTTCACATTGTAGACATTAGGCAGACACTCTTCTGCAAACCATGTGTAAAGTTTTGGTCTATTGGTAACACTGCTGGCTCCACGCACACATGTATCTCCCCGTCAAAGACTCACGTTTAATACCAGTCTACACTTCCCTAGTCACGCTCTGGTTCCAACTGTCAATAATTGCCTTGAGAAAACATGCTTTAGAAAATAATAGAATATTAAAAGAATCATAATCTCCATTACATATGGACTAATATAGTGTATCTTAGAATACTGGTCAGAACACTTTGAAAAGTTAAAAAAAAAAACCTGCGTAAACAGTGTTTAATGTGTGTCTATTTGTAAACAATTCTACCAATAAAAATAAGTTTCACCACCATGATAGGGTATTCAGTACCTTGCAGTAATCAAGAGTGGCCACAAACTCGTAGGACCCCAGCGACAGCTCTGGCCTCTCGTAGAAGTCCACCCTTCGTCCCATGTGATCCAGATGTTGGAAATAAAAGGCTGGCACTGCAACAGAAAACATGAAGTCAATGAAACACAACCCCGCAAATCTGATTAGCCAGCCCCCGAATTGAGGTTGGACGGACCCGGAGCCGATCTTCAACGACAGAATAGTAAAACGGTGACCCGATAACGCCCGCCGTTCCCAGCTTTGGACTCACCTTCGTTCACACAGCTACAGAAACCACACTGGAAGCGCCGACCGCCGTCTATGAACTGCATGTACGGACACATGTAGGCCTTACAACGGTTACAGCGGATTGGTCCTGTGTCGCCATGGTTCACCAGATACAGGGGAGTCTGGCAACAGCAGAAGCAAAACACGGGCCTCATTTACACATCCGTCTGAGATGTACAGGGTTTAGGAGGCGGGCAATCACTTAAACATACGCATTTGTGTGCAATTTTACATTTGTTTACAATGACTAATGATGCATCCCAAATACACAACGTAGACACATACACACATTTGTTAGCACTAACAAACAACCTGACTCACATGCGGCACAGTCTAATTGTTTTCAGCAGTGGTTTAATATTGTTTTGTAATAAAAGTTAATAAATCAATATCTGGTGTGAGAGGATCTGGTGTGAGAGGATCTGGTGTGAGAGGATCTGGTTGTGATTGGAAGGCTTCAAGCCCACAAACATTCTCATGCAGACAGACACGAACGCAATGAAACAGTCCAACAGCTCTTCCAATGGTGACGCAAAGTTAAACAATAATGTTTTTTTAATGATTCCAAATGCAATCTAACGGTTCAACACAAATACTTCAGTCCTTGTGTAGTGCTGTCACCAAAACCAAACAAAGCTGATATGCTGAAAGGCTAGCTCCCTCGGTATGAAATCCTAGCAGGGCATTAGCATTAGCGTTAGCGTCCTACTCTGAAATGGAATGACATTCTCTACAGATGGGGCACTAGCCCAAGAAGCCAATGCCCTTGACATTTGAGTGCTTTGTTGAATTGTAATCTTACGCAGTCAATGCAAATCTCGACAACACTTAATTAGCTCTCCGTGACGAATAGAAAGCTACAATAACATTGCCTAAAAAGGCCCTTTGGCACTGATGACAAAGCGAGGAAGGGGGGGGGAAAAATCGACGTCAGAATTCCTGGGACCACACAGGATACAAATGGAGCAAATCCCCAAGACACTTTGAAACTTTTACAGCACTTGGACGTACAGATTTTTATAAGGAAATAACAAGTCTATTAGTTAAGGAAAACTAAAGTGCTAGTATCCCGCATCAACTGTTGGAAGCACACAGTCACCCGCCCGGCACCAAAAGAAAATACATAAACTCAGTGGGTGAAAGTAATGCATGTGGAAGGTTTGGCTGTTACGCCCAATTACATTGGAGATCAGAAACGTTTAAAATCAAGATAGCCGACTCCAAAATGACACACAGCTATTCCTCCTCTCTGCTTAGCCGCGGTTGTGTAGCGGTCAGATTAGCTCAACGTCACGTGGAGTTGCCTGGTAACCAGAGAACACATTGCAGCTAATCCTGTGTCTACCCCATGTGCCCATGCTCACATATGTGGACGTTTCCAAGACGATTTCAACCCCACGATTCACTATCGCAAAAAGATGCACGCACTCGACCGGAATGACTTCTGGCGACTCATGTTAGCGGACACTGGCCGCTCAGTTTAGAGTTTAAGGAGTGCACTGGGTACTGCGCTTGCCGGGCTAATACGAACGAACATGATGCAGAGACAGGAGTACAATTAACAGAGTAGTGGGAGAAGGAGGCCGTTTGATCAAAAGAATCCAGGTGAAACTAACAAGCCAGAATCATTTTTTTTTAACTGCAAAGCTACCTAAGTGATGTATATCGCAGAGTTAGACGTGCGCAAATGATTGGCTTGCAGTGAAGAGTAATAGCCCGGCACCTTGAGTCATAAAACATTGGGTAAATGCATTGATGTTATTGAGGGGTAAAGGATTGGGCATTGGAAACGTTCTATGCCCCTTGGGTCAGTTTTGGAGAAGAATGTTCCTGCTTACGGCTGGTCTTCTGTAATGAATTTGGCCCAACATGGCAAATCTCCAAAAAAACAGTCCTTAAAATGTTTACAGTAGGTACCTGTGGTTTTAGTGGGGTCCGGGTTTAAATATGTTGGTTTCAGCATGAGAGGTTTAGTGGTAGACAACTTCATCGAACACGGTAACACAAGGCGAGGCCTACCTCATTCTTTGGCACTGTTGCAAACGGTTTGATGATGGTTGCCAGGGGAACTTGGCACTGCTTAGCCAGGTCAGCGGTGCAGGGGAAAGAGTATGTTGTGCAACGCATGTATCTTGGACTGGCATTTCCTAAACGGGCAAAAAGAGCCAAACAAAATATGTCACTTTTTTACGTCGCTGTTGATAACTCAACTGTGTAACATGTGTTCATGTTGGTTCTATTCTGCCCAAAAAAGGTATTGGAAAACTGGAGAAAAAAGTTAATTTGAAAAAAATGAAATGCACAAGTTTTTACAGAGAGACTTGGTTTACACATCATTTTCGAAATATACAATTTTTTTGGGCCATATTCCAAGATGTTGCACGTCGATTATTCAGTGCAATTTTAAAGAGATGTGAGTAAAGTTCAAAAGTTTATAGAAATGCACAGTCATGTTATTTTACAGGGACAAACTAGAATAAAATCTGGTTCTAGGCCGGGTCAAAATAAAACTAAAAAATATGTAGTAAATTGTCCGTTCTAGGTGAGCCCAAAACAATAAAGTAAAGTGAGATAGCCAAGCTATCACTAGTGTTGGAAAGAAAACGGCACTACTCACTAAACTTTCATCATTTAGTTGGAGGTTGGTCAACATTACTGAAAACAGATGAATCAAATGATCTCTGCCCTACTCATGTCAGGTTTCCCCTGGGTCCTCGTGCCCCCCGGGATGCTGTGCCGTCGCAAACACACAGCATATAAAGGTTTCACTCCCGATACAAACAAATTGGATTACACTAGTAAGTTTAACACTAAACCTTCATTAGGTGACTCAGGTGTGCTCATGATGGCTTCAAAAATACATCTTTCAAATAATTTACTGTAGCTTGCTTAGTGGGATGTTAATGGCTTTGAGAAGTGTGTCGAATCTGTTTGATGACATTGACAGGTTTGATATTCCAACCCCAACCCATACCTTGGTCCTGTGCTGTGAAGTTGGTGGTGACCAGCGGGGGAACTTGGCCCCTGGCGTTTGTGGCATACATCTGTCCCCCTCGTTTGGCCTGATCGTCCTCAATGACTTGTGTCTAAAGCAGAAAGGTGAATTGTCAGTGATGGACAGACAGAGTTGTGTCACAGACTCTATATGCATTAGTATGTTATTTTGTGAGAGACAGAATGACAACAACAAAAATCCAGAATAACATGCTTGAAATAAGTTATGAATTGATTTGCATTTTCCGTCCCTCACTGTTCATATAAATCTACCATTAAAATGATAGACTGGTCATGTCTTTGTCAGTGGGCAAACGTACTAATTCAGCAGGATATCAAATTGTTTGAAACAATAATACAGTGGATATTAAGTCAACACACATCTGGTTTTTGTTATGTGAAAAAAGATAAATCATGGCAGACCTTTTTCCAGCTACAATGACACCTATAACGTGGACAAGTCTTTTAGGGGGAAAAGATTAAATTACCTGGTTGCCAAAGTGCACACACCCTAAAACTAATACTTTGTTGAAGCAACAGTCTTTTTGGCACATTTTGATTTGGCAATATTTGCCCACTCGTCTTTGGAAAAGCGCTCCAGATCTGTCAGATTGCAAAGGACATCTCCTGTGCACAGACCTCTTCAGATCACACCACAGATGTTCAATTGGATTCAGGGCTCCGGCTGGGCCATTCCAAAACGTTAATCTTCTTCCAGTGAAGCCATGCTTTTGCGGATTTGGATGTGGGCTTCGGATTTTGTGCCAAAATTGCCTGGTATTTGGAACGGTTCATAATTCCCTCCACCCTGACTAAGGCCCCTGTTCCAGCTGAAGAATAACAGCACCAAAGCATGAAGCTGCCACCACCATGCTTCACTATGGGTATGGTGTTCTTTGGGTGATGGGCAGTATTGTTTTTGTGCCAAACATACCTTTTGGAGTTATGGCCAAAAAGTTCAACGTTGTTCTCATCAGACCATAACACATTTTTCCACATGCTTTTAGGAGACTTGAAGGTTGTTTTTGTAAACTTTATTATGTTTTTCTTTATAAGAACAGGCTTTCGTCGTGTCACCCTACCCCATAGCCCATACATAGGAAGAATACGGGAGATTATTGTCACATGTAGCACACAGCCAGTACTTGCCAGAAATTCCTGCAGCTCCTATAATGTTGCTGTATGCCAGAAGGTTTTTATTTTTTATTTGCCCCCCTCAAAGGTTTCAGCTTTTGTTTTTCAATTGAAGAGTTCACATTATAGGTCACATTCCAGGTGGAAAAAGTTCTTACATGATTTATTTTTGTCAATTTTTTTCACATCACAAAAACCTGCCCTTTTAAAGGGGTGTGTGGACTTTTTATACCCACTGTATATTTCATGCTGTGCCAACTAAGAGGACATATCCAAGCCTTATGAATTACTCACTGGCCTGGAGTTCTATCTGTGCACGAAGGACAGTCTTTAGGGAAAATGTAATTCTGGTATGCAAAGATGTCAAGTCAAACAAGGATTAAAATATTAACTTACAGTGCTTGGAATGGAGTCAGGGTCCAGCTTTTTCTGAGGTGGTCCAGCCATTTGGTTTGCTCCACCTTGAAAAGGCCCGCCCATTCCAGGCCCACCCATTCCGGGCCCGCCCATCCCCGGCCCTGCCATCCCCGGCCCTGCCATCCCCGGCCCTGCCATCCCCGGCCCGCCCATCCCCGGCCCGCCCATCCCTGGCCCGCCCATCCCCGGCCCGCCCATCCCCGGCCCGCTCATCCCCGGCCCTGCCATCCCGGGCCCTGCCATCCCGGGTCCTGCCATCCCGGGTCCTGCCATCCCGGGTCCTGCCATCTGCCCCCCAAACTGACCTGTGTCAAACAGAAGAAATATAAATGACCTGCATTTCACAAGACCACAGTGCAGTCCTACATAATAAATTGGATTTTAACAGTGAGTTATCCTATATAAAGACCCAGATTAATGCCCTGGAATATCCCACATCCATTGAATGGGAACTGTGACGACTGTACCTTGTGGTTGTTGAGGATAACCCGCTTGTCCCTCTGCTCCAGACCCAAACTGCTGGAAGCCCCCGGCACCTGGTGGAGGTGGGCCAGGGTAAGTTCTACCCACGCCTCCCATGGACGGAGGAGGGCCACCCATAGGTTGACCCGCTGTGGGCGACTGTGGTGGAGGCATCCGATGAGACTGGGGGCCTGCTGATTGCGAACCCGGTGGTGGGTGTCCCATGGCTGGTGGAAGGGCCGAGTGGAATGTCTGCTGGGCCTGGTGAGAGCCGGGGGGCGCCTGGGAGGGGCTCTGATTGGGTGGGGGACCTGCAGGGATGACAAGGCGAGAATGAAACACGTTCGAATCACTGCGATAATGAGGGCACTAACTAAAACATACTGTGTGTTGGTGTCTCCAAACTGGTAGCGCCTCTGTTTAGTCAGATTTACTTTTGTTTTCTAATGCGGTGGTCACTCCTGTACCACCCCCATGACAAGAGTCATTATTTACCATAGCCAAGGTTCATGGCCCCCATCTGATTGGTGACCTGCTGGGCTTGGGGCGGGGCCTGGGGGCCCATGCCGTGGTAGGGCGACTGAGGGGGTTGTCCGTACGGAGACGCGGTGGCAGATGAAGAGGCCGCATACCTGGTAAAAAAGTAACAAGAAGCTAACACAGGCTGCTTCAACAATGTCCATTATCTCTCCATAAGGCAACTCACCGCTGAATGAAAAACACCAGACAAAGACATATATATTTTTTGACTGTCGTCTCTCTCTCTTTGACAGTTAACCAGAATTGTGCGTCTTTTTCCACCCGCAGTGTGATTTTGAATGTGATGCGTGTTGATGTTAACATTAGCACGAGTTAGCTCCTGTCACATCTATTACACCAGTCCGTTTCTTTTCATGCAATTCCCAGACGCGGGACACAACGAGTACATGCTTCAGAGGGACGGCAGCGATTTCATACTGTGGCAGAAGGACTCTACTCGATGAAGGCGTCTCTCTTACCTGGGTGGGTGGGCCTCATTCTGCTGGCCATTTGTGATGTAATGATTGGAGGCCGGTGGAGAAGGCAGGCCAGAAGGGGGCGACGCAGGCTTCATCACACCTGAAAGGTAAACTGAAAGGTAAACCGAAAGGTAAACCGTGGTCATGGCCTCATAGACAAAGCGCGCGACTGTGCATAGCGTCATGACATGTGAACGCAATCGTCCAGTGGTCATGTGTTACCTACCCAGCTGGACACCCACATAAGCTAACCAAAATAATGTGGAAACGGCAAGCTTATCCCCATGGCTAAAACATTGTCTTTTCAGCTGACGCTATGCCACTCGGGTCATTGTACAGTACAGGTTGAATACATCATGAAACGCTCGCGGACTAATGAATGTCGCCGCACACCTGTGGGTGGGCCGGGAAACGACTGAGGCTGTGTCCCGTAGTGTCCGTACAGGGGTTGGGCAGGTACGCTCCCGAACGTGGCCGGATAGCCCCCCTGGGCCTGGGAGTACGGAGGAGTGGCAACATAACCCTGATGACTCATTTCCTGGATGTTGCGTTAAGGTCTTCTCATTCCAGAGTGTCAGAGATCCAAGGAAGCTGCAGGGACGAAAGAGCAGAATAAGGGGACGTGCTTAACCCCGAGAGGGCTGGGAAGTGCATTCTGAAGTTGGAGAAACAAGAAGACAGTTTTAATACGAAAAGGACAATGCAATTCACAGAATAACCCCAAACCAGTGCATTTAGAAACTACGGACACTAGGGAATATTTTAATAGACTGCCCGCCCGTGTGAAATGCTTCACAACTTATCGTACACCTCTGAATTACCCTCCAATCCAAAGGAAATAAGTGGTTCACACCAACAAGCATTTTTTTTTTATATACCTCAAGTCAACTTCAATGCTCACGTGTAACAACACCCAAGAACATTGGACTATTGGGAGATAAGAGAGTTCCAGGTGACTCAACAGATTGTTGTTGCATGCCGGAAAAATCTGTCCTATGTATCATTCTCTCAAAGTGACTAAACTCAATGACGTTTGAAAACACCGGACTACAAGTATTACATGACCGGCATCTATAATATATATATATATTCTATATAAATGTTGGTTAGGAATAGCCTGTGTAATGGTTAGTGTACGTAATTACATATTGGAGCAGATATTACAGGCCTAGTGCCACATACTCTTTAAATTGTTGTTGAAATTAAGTTCACCAGATCATGTGTAGTGCTGGGAAATCACACACGAGCAATAAGTCAATGTTTAGTTATAAGTACATACGCTTAAACGTGTCACCCCCCAAGTACTGGCCATCCTTCTACTACAGTCATCTAGGTAAAATTGTCCGTGGTAGTTTTCTCTTTTAGAAAAAACTACACACACACACACACACACACACACACACACACACACACACACACACACACACACACACAGCTGTCAAATGCTCAAACCGCACAAGGCCAAATGGTCATCGGCTGATAACAAATGACAAAGTCCATGAAATCTAAAAGAAAAACCCTATGCGATGACACGAATACGAATAAACAGTAATTGCTAAAAAAAAAACAACATCATAAGAGTGAAACGAGTCGTTCGGCCACTACCCAGAAATGCCACGTCAAAGACCGTTATGACGGCCAGAAACCTGCGCATCACCAGCCTGGGTAGGTTGCCATTCATTTACAATGGTTCAGAGATACATTATAAACTGAAAGGAGATAAATAGACTGTTTACTGCACCTGTACACATATTGACCTGCAAAATACATGTCGGATATACCCGGCGTATTTACCAATAGACTACAATGATTCGTTCATACTCGGAAATACTTGGAACTAAATCACATGGGTATATGCGCAACAAATGCATGTCAATAGGCCTGGAAAACGCATAGGGCCAAATAAAATAACACATGTACCTGTGCTTTCTTGAAAATAGTCGCCGTGTATCCTCTTCGGAATAAAATTGTTATAGTGAAAGCGGAATGCCACGTCAAACTCCAGCACAGCAGCACCGGTCTCTATACGTATTACGTAACGCACCCGGAGTCACTGGTCCGTGCGCATGCGCACACCTACGAGCGACCCTACACGTCAGCATAGAACGTTACGCGGATTGCGTAGCGACACATTCTGCACGTTCTAGCAGGTTATGTTGTTATGTTCGTATCCGATTCCGGACTGGCCTACTACACTGAACATAGGACAGTTATACTAGTCGGAAAACAGAAAAGGAAAAACAGTAGAGCAGGTAACCCCGTGTGTACAGTGAAGTGGCACTATAACCTAAAAAGGTCATTGAAAAAGGTATACAAAAGCTGTCTGGGTCGGTCCTAGAGAACAATGAAATGTCCGGCAGCAAAACGCCATAGACATTTGAAGGCCCACGAACAAAAAAGTAACAATTTCCAAAACTTTTATTCCAGTTCTTACAGTTCATTTATGGAAAAATTGAGAAATGTTCGCTGAAAGTTGTTTCTGTGAATAATGTCCGGGTTCTTTTATTTCAGCTAATGGAAAAAATATATATTTTTGTTTAGTATTTCATTTTTATGGTGCATGTATATCTCTATTTTCTTGTGTTTTGGTTGTATACGTGTGGTCCATGTACTTTTAGCCTGGTAGTCATTATAAATACTAATGCATTCTCAATTTAATTACCAGGTTAAATCTTATTAAAAATATATATTTCGATTTCATTCTAAACCCGCTCCACACTTCCTGGAAGCACATTTCTCCATAATGGACCATATATGTATCGTTCACTTTTAATGACAAACAAATATTATTTTCAATGGTAATAAAATAATGTATACGGTTAAACAATATTCAAATTGATTTTATTTGTCAATGAAATGCAACTATCATAGAGTCATTCTGATAATGTACATGTTTGTGACATGCACGCAGCATATACGCAGAAAGAACTTAAGTAAAAAAGAAGAAAAAAACATACAAGAATAATATAAAAGACATACATACAATAAAACTAGTAGTAGTAAAGTATGCATCATTTTAAACCAACATGCTGATCAACTCTCATTCGATTAGAAACCTATAGGTATAGAATAATCGATGTCAATGAATAATTCCAAGTTCGTTATAATTGTTGTTACACTCTATCAAAAGTTCAAAATGACCGTTTACAAATTACCTCCCACTATTGAGGAAGGAGGGAAGGACGGGTGGGAGGGAAGGAAGGAGTGAGGTAAGGAGGGAGGGAAGGAGGTCCCAGGCTCAATGACGTTCCAGAGCGGGTTGGACTCTGGATTACATGCAGACTGTGGGAATTATGCTATACTGTGCAGCTCTTGATTTCATAGCCCACTGTCGGTCCAACTCCGAACCACTTGATGATAGCTGTTTGGGTGGGAGGCTGTGGCATGTGGCATCATGGGCACTGGGGATTATATCTGTGTGACAGTGCACGGGTGCGCGCCCTGGGGCTTCACTCTCCGCGAGGGAGTGGGGGATTCCTACCGACCGCTGCAGGTCTATCAGGTAGAAATGGAATTCGTTTTATGCACTGGTTTATTTGTTACTACACTTCTAGAGCTGGTGTCTTTCATAGGCTACTCTAAACCATCGACTTTATGCTGTATCAATATTTCATGGCATGCCTATTATTTGTGGAAATATCATGTAAATATGTACATGTGTTGAGAACGTGGTTATATCAAACATTTTTCACATCTTTGTCCATTTGCATAAAAGGATGTAATCTATTTTATTTTTCTGAACTCGGCCGTTATGCCATTGTTTCCCAGACGAACTGTAGTATTACTAACTGTTTATTATGCTACTAATTGTAACCAGCTGGGGTAATGATGCCTTTCCCCAAAGCATCATAGTTGAAATGGTCATTTACTTTGATACAAAGATAATGATACGTTAATCCTAATAATTTCTCTTTTCAGCTCTCATGTGTATTTTGAAGAGTTATGCAATTGTTCTGGAAACGCATGATTTGGGCAAATGCCGTGACAAGTATGTTTACACCAGACTGGTGGGTTCAAGTTGTTTCTGTGCGTGTAGGGATCGTAGGGACCCTTATATGGTCAGGGGGCTCGAGATCGGTGTGAGAGGTGCAGGGTGCAGAGCGATCTGTTATCACTCCTGAAGATTATCACAAGAATCTAAACAAACCTGGAGCCGTGGAAAGCAGAGGCCGTTGCGATGAGAAATTATTCCTTCATGGTTGTACAGTGATGAGAAAAAAAAATGTGTTTAGGCTAAGATAATAATGTGAATAGAAATCGTGAGGTTTGTTTAACTTTTTTTAATAAAAGTACTGTATAATGGAAACCTATTGTAAATGCACAAGCCAAACTATTTCTGATTCGTTTATGTTATCACACGAAGGCTGGAATAATCTGGAATGCTTGGCTACAATATTATTTATTCATGTCAACACATCAGTATGTACCGCTGCTGTTGGAGTATGGACAGTTAGCACAGCTATGCTATGTAGACTGGTACTAAAAGGCAAACCTGCCATCCATGGCCACATAACCAACCAGCTACCTGGGTAGCAACAGGAAGGGAAACACTGATCTTTATGCCATGTGTATTGTGATTTTGTGAAGGAAGTATACAAATTATAATGTGTGGGAATGATGGTGTGGATATTAACCCCATAAACCACAGTCAACTACCTAGCAATGGATCATGTGAAGCTCAAAAGGCATTGCCTTTGTTCAGTGCAAGAGAACATTTTTCAACCAATTATTTTCCCTCTACTAAACAATGTTGTACTGGCCCTACAAAAAAGCAGACGATATAATACATATTTGACTACCTTATCATTTAGTGCTAACTCGTAAATAACCAAATTGCTCATGGTTCCAAAGCTTTGTGGGGTTTTATGGCTTTTTTTAGTCACAACATCCCTTGTATTGAGAAAGTCTAACTCACAATGGTAAAATTAACTTACATTTAGAAGAATTAAATATTTTAATTATTTTCGATAGAATGTTAAAACTCAGTAAAACCGTTTTAAGGATGACAAATAAATCTTCTTGGTCCGAGAAAATGGTGCTAAGAGCCATTCTTTCAGGCACAGATCAATGCCAATTTTGCACCAAACAATACTTGTGGAGAATGGAGTGTTTTTAATTCTGGACTATGATTTATCTGTGTCAAGGTAAGCTTAACAAGACGGCTTGCTCATTGAACTATGCAGTTTTCAGGTTTTAGGCACAGCTACCTGTCAATAGAGCACATTTTACAGACTCTGTCGTGTTATCTATACAGCAGGGGTTCTGTGTGATGGTGCAAAGTCTTCATCAGGGACTGGGGGATTTCTACCAATTGATTTGATTTTTGATATCATCATTGTCAAACAACCTTTACTAAGGAATGTGTAGACTTATAGATTTATTTCTTTGACCTCCTACTTATGTCGCAAAACACATAATAAAAAGCCAGATTTACCCTCCAGTGTAAACAGTAAAGCATTTTGTAAAAATTTATTATAAGTTGATTGTTTCAGATGTCAACTTATTGGATTTGTAATTCTCCCTTTGTCGACAGGTTGGATTTTCACCTCAAATTGAAAATGTGTTTAATTTGAGGTGAAAATCCAACCAGTCTACAAAGGAAGTATATATATTATATATAGAATAGGTCAACACAGTATATTTCCGTTTTTAAATCACATCATATCAGGAGAAAAGCATCACTTAAAGGTTGAGTGACTAAAACCAACCATCTTTAACCACAAAACAAGTGCTATTGTCTTGTTAGACTTTCTCAAAGTTTGGCTAATTAATCTAGCCCAGACAGTGTCTCAAACCTCTCTCATGGTTAGCCCCAGTCGTTTTATGTATTAGGTGCAACCCAGACCCAGCACACCTAAATCTACTTGTTAAATCATTATTAATTCATTGGCAGCCTAATGCAGGTTAAGATACTTCAGGTTAGCATGTTAGCATGCAGGTTAGCATGTTAGCATACAGGTTAGCATGTTAGCATGCAGGCTAGCCTATCATCCTTGATTCCATTACTTGATGTGGACGTTCGTCATCACTTAATTAATTTAACATGTCATTAACAAAAACAACAGCGATCCATTAGAAGCAGCACTTCACATCTGCTGTATAAATATGTAAATTCATTCAATTCCCAGACTTTTTTAGACGAATGGAGTGCTATTCTAAACAGACATTTTACGCAGAATTGAGCAATGCGTCGATATTTCAAAAAAGACCACTGCACAGGATCTTGGCTTATTCACATCTGACCGAAAGACTTGGCGTTTTTAGGCAACGCAGCTGTGAAAGTCGCCGTTCTAATGTAATGTTGGGAAAAGCAAAGTGTATTGTCTTTATTTCTGGAATACACCCAGACCATTCAATTGTGGTGGAGCTCCAACAACAAGCGCTCATCAGAAAACTAAACAATTTCACATGTTGCAAATAATTATTCATAATTTGACAGAAATCAAGAAACACTGGCTGATGCTTGAACTAGATTTGGTTGTCTGAGAAAGTGATTGTTCACTGTCCTGACATTCAGTAAACCCAAACTGTGAACTGAGGGTCTCTGAAGAGGCTGTTCTCCATATATGGGAAGTTGTTTTTACTGACATTTTGGGAGTCCTGGCTTGAGAACAAAGTTGGTGAAGTCATAACCCACTTACCATGTTTTTTTTAAAGGTTCACAAACGCTGGCCTACGCTGTGATGTAGCTCCATTTTAATATGTAGGGGAGATTTCCTTTCTCGTTTTTTATTAATAGCAAACGTGCCAGCATGTCTATTTTCAAGTGATTTAGTAAACACTACTATTGTATCACTTGTGTATAAAGATGTTTCACGTCACGCCATATTATAATGCTTAGCTTTTCGTTGTCGTTAAACTTCAGCCACACAGAATGGGAAAAATGTTCCATTGATTTGAGTTTCCTTATCTTTCGACATAATAATGCTTGTGGAATTTAGTCGTGATTTTCTAGTGTAGTCAAAACATTTCAATAATTACAGAGAAATTCTGATATTATATTGAATTATATATTGCAGCCAAAAACAATTGGGGCTTATTTCTAGTCCCTACACTTCTGGGTTAACACATTCAGGTAGATAGACAACTTAGGTTAGGTTGTCATCATAGGCAAAACGTTTGACTGGCCACAAAGTGTGTTCAAGTGCGTGGAGTGTCTGCTCACAATGGGTGCCGATGGCTCAATGCATTCACAAATTGCAAAGTTGTAGACAAGATGGATGTGCTACAGCGTGCAGCTAACAATCCTTTGCAAATATCCGAGGGTCCCTACATTTAACTGTGCTGAACCTTGTCTGCAAATATCTAAGGGTCCTTACATCTAACCCCGCAGGGCCCTGTCTACAAATATCTAAGGGGCCCTACATTTAACTGTGCAGGATCTTGTCTGCAAATATCTAAAATATGTATTACTATCTTGAAAACACAGGTCTACATGAGAGACATATAATTAGGACTCTTACAATCTTATTTAGGAAGGAAACATGCGCCAGGAACATTTACAACTGTGTTGGTAATTCTAGTGTGACATCCTCATATATTTTGTGTTCACTTTCACAGTTACAGGGTAAAGGACTGAGATTGGGGAAACGTTTTCCTCTGTAATGCTCCTTGTTCCTGGACTAAATCTACAAAGGGCTTTAATTAAATGAATTATGTGATTTCTGTGTATTTACATTCTTATCTGAGCTTCTTATCTCTTGTCAGATCCCTAAAAGTTGTCAAAAGGTTTTTCCTGCTAAAAAAGCAAAAAACATAACTACTAGTAAATAATAGTTATAATACAATTATAGACAAAAGACAATTCTCACAATTGTCTCATGATGACCAACCTAAGTGATTAACCGGCAGAATACATTTAAAATGAACGTTTATGTAACATTCTGGCTACACAAAGTAGCTTCAAGAAAAATGCAAAGGATGGAAATTCTAAAGTTATAGTGTGCAACTATAATGTTACGATCACTACACCTACTATGGCATTGGTTAGATCCAACATTATCCCTTCAAACCCAAAATCATGGAAAATTACTTCAGGTCAGGAAGTCGTGTTGCAAATCTTTAATTGTGGCATGTCACTGGACTACAAACGACAAACTTTCCCCATTCTAAACACATTTTCCGTCCGTACGGATTTTGCCATGACCCATGACTCAAACAATTACCTAGCTTTCCCTGCCAAGCTCACGGTCATTAGTCTTACAAGAATCATTTGCGGGTCTTGGAACACATAGTTGTTTAATAAATAGAACCCTTTCTGTTTGTTAACATTGTTGAAACCCAGAGAATATGCAGAAAAAAACACCAATTACATGTTACATAGACAGACTCACAGACCAAAACCCTCGCCCACAGACTGACTCACAGACCAAAACACTGACCCACAGACTGACTAACAAACCAAAACACTGACCCGCAGACTGACTAACAGACCAAAACAATGACCCACAGACTGACTAACAGACCAAAACACTGACCCACAGACTGACTAACAAACCAAAACACTGACCCGCAGACTGACTAACAGACCAAAACACTGACCCACAGATGGGCTGCTTCCTGGCCAAGGCAACTTGTATGGCTTTATTAACATGATGTGACTCGAGAGTCACTGCTTTAAGAAACCCTTCTTTAAAGTTTTTTGAACTTGTACTAGCTTGGCTGTAGTTCCTTTAGTTCTGTGGTGTTCTGAAAACACCTAAAAGGAAGTTGGAATCACTAACAACCACCTGAGTGTGTTCTTTGTGGATTTTCCACCAACCAACATCCAAATAGCAACCGACGAGAAACAAACAATTGAAGCCTAACACATACAACACCCTGGAGGAACCTTTAATAAGACACTCTGGTTGATGCATAACAGTGGCCACACAGTCCTGACTACTGTCCAGGACATTGTCTGACATGGAAAGGTGTGAGTCCAAACACAGAGCCCAGAAGGCTTCCATATACGGGCCGGTTCGCTCGGAGAGTGCTCCTAAAGTCCAGGCCAGAGTCTCATTGTTTTATCAGTTGGTTACCAGCTATTAAAAGCAAACCATAACACATGTCTGCATGTGTGTATCGCATGATCTGGATTTTATCACACCTTTTAAAACCATCAAACTTGTACCTTTATAAGCAGACCTTTTTAATAGTTTGACGGGTATGTCATTTGTGTAGGAGTTGATGTCGGTTAATTTATTAGCATGGTTCAGTACACAGATAAGTCATGTTGAAAGTACCGGCACACGGACCTAAGGTTGGCTGGGTTGAACATGATGGGGTACAATGATTTGAGCCCCCCATTACATAATAGAAATGTTAACAGGGTTGAAGACACAAAAATGGCTTCCATAAAAATTTGTTCAGGGTCTGGGTCATTTTACTGAGCAAAAAAAAAACCAGATTAACAAAATGATTGGATTAGATAGGATTCACGTTGACTATGTGTAGCATACGAGGCACCCGCTGACGTCTTGCCAACTTGAGATGAAGCCATAATCAGTTATTCGAAATAAATACAAATGTGGCCAATAACCAAAAGTGCCATAACCGTTGAATGAGGTGACTGCCTGTTCTGGCACCATACAGTGTTGGTAGCTTTAGAGTCCAAAGTTTGTCAGGCCTTCTCTCCCCCTAACCCAAGCCGTACTATTTCTATATCGGTGTTCACGACTCAACTTCGGTCCCGCAGAGGCGCGAACCCACCGATGCATTTTAGGAGGTGCAGGTGTGTTTGAGTGTTTGTGGTGACTAGTTGAGGTGTGTGTGGTGACTAGTTGAGGTGTGTGTGGTGCTCCTGGTGGAGTGTCTGCAGTCTGCGCCATCGTGGAAACGTAGATGTCTGTAAATGTATCATTTCCATATCGATACACCCCCCATTCCCGGGCATATCAAAGCAGATGCGTGTTCCCGTCTGGGTGTAAGAAAGCAGGAAGTAGGAAGACAGTTGAGCGTCACACACGTAGCAGTGAGAAGGGGATTGACAGAGCCAGGTGATGCGGGGTAGCCTACATAAAGAGAGAAGAGGAGAGAGACTAGAACGGAGACCCACCTGAACCCTGTGGTTGGTCGCGCACACACAAACATCCTCCGGATGTCTCCTGGTAGAAGCACCACCTGGGCAGAGGCGCGTAGGAGGCGATCCAACAATGTGCAGAGCCAGAGACCCAGGCCAGCACTTAATAAACTATACAAATGAGGTGCAGATGTCAACAAATGTCTTCTCAACGGGGCTGACAAAGTGAGATGAGATGAACGATGGAAAGGGAGGTGGAGGGGATTAGAAATGGATGGAACATCGTCTTTAGCAGCGGAGAGGAGGAGAGAAGGCAGCAATGAGTTGAAGGGCGACTGATAATCTGGGTGTTCTCCTGCGTTTTCACTCAGCTGCCTATTAGAACGTTGTTCTGTGAGCTTACAGTGAGCCACTTAGCCATGTTACTGGAGGAGACGGTCGAACTGGCTGGGAAAAAAGGGAACTGTGGATGTAAACGGGAGGAGAGTAAGTTTAGAGACAGAATATAATGAGACTAAAACCAAAAGGGTTTCGCCCAGGATAGCCTGCGGATTACGTCATTGGCCCTTGGTGAACATGCAAATAGTAATGCTTAAATATTTAACGTAGCCTACTCTGGAATAACATGCAGATTGCAAATAGCTTCACTGTCGCACATTCCTGGCAAGCACTTTCATTCCATTTCACTGCTACTTGTATGGTGTTTAACTTTTTATATTTAGGCTACATCAGCACTGATACGCAACAACATTTTCAAAGCATGCTCCTCGTACGTGTAAACCTACTTGTCAATAATATACATAGATATAGATCGATGCGACAGTACTGATTCATACCAAGTCAAGGCAAACAGGTCCATTCAAATTAGTTTTCAAAACAGGCTGCACTAACGCACTTCAGGAGAGACATTGGTGGGAGTAAAAGAGGTATTGCAGTAAAACATGTTCCGTATTATATTGCATTTTTCATTTATTTGCGCAGCTTCACTGTAAGACAAATCCGTTCAGTCCAAATGTTCTCATTGGTAATGCGTCTTAAAGTCGGAGTGCTTATTTAGAATCAGTTCGCTTTCCGTCTATGTCTCTTTTTTGTTATTATTATTCAACAAGATGAGATCAGTTCTCCTACTTTGAGACCGGCTCAGAACTGAAGTACATAATGAGGTCTGCCTGCTTAGTCACTCTTGTCTTTGGACCAAAGTTCCTTACGGTACAGTTTATAACTTGTGCTACTCTTCCATGGATGTACACTGCCCTCTAGTGGCACAGTAGAGAAACAGCATCAACCTTGTCGCCAAGCCATTGCACACAGTAAAAATGTGTGACTGACTAGACAGGCTGCCTACATGTACATTTTTGTCATTAAGCACATGCAGATTGTTTGCCGTGTCTGCTCAGGGGATTCAAACCGGCAACCTTTTAATTATGGCCCGCTAATCTTACTAGCCTATCTGCTGCCACAGAGCTACACCCGGTTAGCCGGTGTTCCTCTATTGGACATTCTTGATTTTTGTATCACAAGATTAATTTTTAGTAGGGCGGGAGGATATATAAGCTTCAGTCGATTTGACCTCTAAGCATTGAACAACGCCATACAGTCTGTGTTACTTTTATTTTCTCTTTTACTATTCATACGACCGACTGTTACTAGAAACCAATGAGGCATGTGAAAGGGTTATTTACAGTTAGCCTCAAGCAGCGCAGCTGTGTCACGCTGTTCAGATAGCCTTGGAGATTCCGTCGGGATTCTCCCTGGTAGTTGCCGGTGTGTTCAGTAGTTGTCTAAATGTTACACCTGGGAAGAAGTATATTGTAGTGTGGTCACTCTGGGTAAACTATAAACACAGCCAATGAGAGAGCTCATGTACTGTTGCATTCTGGTTAATGGTGTCACATTACGACAGATCCATCAGAATGGAGTACCTTCAGGGGGTTTGAGGATATAACAAATGTCAGTCAACGAGAACAGAGAACTGTCAGAACAGATCTCTCCCAAAAACAACAAATAATGAAAGTGTGAATAATGTTATACAATGGTATAGCAAATGTAGGATGGTTCGATTATTTGTCAGGTAACTCCTGTTCTGCTTGTCTTCTTTGTTGATAATATGGCTTACCATCGTACCCAGTCGGAAATGAGTTTATGAGCATCAGTAAATGGGGCAGATAATTATGTCATTTCCCATGAGGCTTGTCCAAAATATATCGCTGATCCTCCACTGAAATAATGCAATATTCTCTGACATGCATCCACTTATAAATACTTTGTTTTAATAACCAATTCTATGCAGCTTAGGCGCAAATAATGAGGGAAAAACAGAGGTGCTATTTACATTTCAAATGGAAAACCGGCATATAGCCATACACCAATTTAAACGTATGCATTTACATCATTTCTTGTTGATGACCCGTTAACATGTTGGGGAAGAATATCAGTCAAGGATTTACCTTCTCCTCCGTGTGTTGGATACGAATAACATGAAAAGGTGGTTTCATGTGTCTCGATCAGCCATCCGTTGTTTGGAAACTTTACTATAGATCTTTATAGATCTTTTGGAATATACTGTATATTCTGCATTTTCAAGAATGTTCTACACATTTTGTTTCAAACCACATGTTTTTGTCATCTACATAATATCCCATTACGGACACGCCAGAGAACAAAACACATATTCCACCTAAACACCTGGTTATAACACCTGGTTATAACACCTGGTTATAACACCTGGTTATAACACCTGGTTATAACACCTGGTTATAACACCTGGTTTTAACACCTGGTTTTAACACCTGGTTTTAACACCTGGTTATAACACCTGGTTATAACACCTGGTTATAACACCTGGTTATAACACCTGGTTATAACACCTGGTTATAACACCTGGTTATAACACCTGGTTATAACACTTGGTTATAACACTTGGTTATAACACCTGGTTATAACACTTGATTATAACACCTGGTTATAACACTTGATTATAACATCTGGTTATAATACCTGGTTATAACACTTGGTTATAACACTTGCTTATAACACCTGGTTATAACACTTGATTATAACATCTGGTTATAACATCTGGTTATAACACCTGATTATACGTGATGCTTGATTTTGCATAATTTCAAATACGAGACTTGCTTGAAAAATAATACCCATCTTTTTTAGCTTTCTACCCTCCTTGAGAAGCATTATATAAATAGAGCCGGCTACTTCGGTATGTGCTGCGCTAAACATAAGCAAAGTACTGAATAAATACTATTCACATGGTCTGCAGTTCAAGCTGTACTAAGCATAGCACTCCACATAACAGATGGGACAAAGACATGGAGCCATTATATACTTGTATTTTTTTTTTAAGATATTGAATGTTTTTTAAAAGTCACATTGTTTCTACACAACACAATACATTGTGCTTATATGTGGTCCTGATGGGGTTTATGTGGTTCTGACGGTTTTAAAAGCCCATCTGGGATTTCTAATATGCAGTATATAATTCAACAATCCATAGTTGTGATGGACAATCACAATTTAACAACCCTCCTCCCATCGTACATTTACAACCTTACAATCACTCACACATCTGGAGGAAAATCCAGTCTTGAGTCTTGAAATTAAGAGAACTGGGACAAACTCAGTAATAGCTTTACAGAATCACGAGGCACCTGAGGGAGTTGGATTACGACGAGAGCAGGAAATACCCAGACAGCTCATGCCGCCTCCTTCCTGGGAGAAACTATTCTAATGTATTGTCCTGCTTTAATCTAAGTCAACCATCTCATACAATACAGTGGTACAAGAGTAATACACAGTTTCGGTATTTCGACCTCATTTCACTTGGGCCTCATGAAATTGGAGGAAAATGCTTTGGCTTCCCTCAAAAGTAAGTCTGTTGGCCAAAAGATAAAATCATCTAATGCCTAGGCTTAACCCCCTTCAAACACCCTCATGATAAGTCTTGCCAATGATCGGGGACCCGGTACGCAATTGATTATCAAACATACTCACATTTTTTAATGACTAACCTCATATCAAAGACAATTGGGAGGTGTGTCTTATCAATTATCCAATACATGTCTAGTTTAAAATGTGACCTATAGCCAAGTTGGAGCATTAAACCCTGTGTCTCGGGTTCGATATGTCTTGTCTATACCAGAAGCGTTAAATCCCAGTCTCGGGTTCGATATATCTATACCAGGAGCATTAAACCCCAGTCTCGGGTTAGATATGTCTTGTCTATACCAGGAGCGTTAAACCCCAGTCTCGGGTTAGATATGTCTTGTCTATACCAGGAGCGTTAAACCCCAGTCTCGGGTTAGATATGTCTTGTCTATACCAGGAGCGTTAAACCCCAGTCTCGGGTTAGATATGTCTTGTCTATACTAGGAGCGTTAAACCCCAGTCTCGGGTTAGATATGTCTTGTCTATACCAGGAGCGTTAAACCCCAGTCTCGGGTTAGATATGTCTTGTCTATACCAGGAGCGTTAAACCCCAGTCTCAGGTTAGATATGTCTTGTCTATACTAGGAGCGTTACCACTAGACCCTCACAACTGTTTGCTCATCCTCAGGTGGTAGAAGGAGGCCGTGCTTCCATTGCCGGGATCTGCGAAGGGGATGAGGTGGTGTCTCTGAATGGGGAACCCTGCAGCGACCTTTCTCTCCCAGAAGCCATTGCTCTCGTCGAGGCCACCGTCAACTGCCTCCAGCTATTGGTAAAGAGGTAACAACAAATTCTAGATTTATCATTATTAACTATGTTTCATCTGAATGCATTTTTTGTACTTTAAGAACTTTCTAGAACAATACGTAAAACAATCCACTTACGCGTTCAATGAAAAAGAAAAGTGACTTCTTGAAACAGCATTATTGATATGAAATGCCAGTCTTCTTCTAAAATTCACGTCAGCAAACATTTAACCGAACCACGTGCGCAAATAGTTCAACCTGAGGATCAACTGTCCTCAACGCAACTCTCGCATAACCTGCGTGCATCGATTTGAACAAACGGGCCCACGCGACGCAAGCCATTGTTGAGCCGACTCGCGAAAAAAGCCACCGCTTTATTGGCGTTTAGACAGCCGGCCGTAAATGAACTGCCCTTTTACACAGTCCGTTGGCCTGGAAGGTGTAGCGTGCTGACGGCTGGATAGAGTGGCTTTATTGGCACGACCTTTGAGCGGCCCGGCCAGCTGACTAACCGGTTGTCGGGGATGCATGGTGAACAGCCCGCGGGCATCACACGTTGAGCTGGTACGACTTGCCAACATATACCCTGGCACCGTTGTCCAAATTTTTTTTTGATGATGCCCTGTGGACAGGCTGTCCTTTTGACATTTATATTGCGCTACTGTGAAGTGGCGAACTATAAAATCCAGCTAACGGGTCAGGTGTCGTGTGGTGGCCAACGCTCTTAGACGATTTTATCCGGGTGCTTCAGTTTGTCCTTCGTTCACAGGCTTCAATTGGCTCCGACGCAATAATTGGCGCCACGTAATGACATTCTGTTTCAATCTGCGACACAAAAAGAGGAAATGAAGTGAGAACAAATTGAAATGCCGTTACGTTCCACCTCAGCGCTTCGACGTGGTCGTTTAATTAACATGGAAAATGGAAATTGAGTTAGCTAGATGTGGGTGAGCTCTTGAGGGCCAATCTGATGAGACGGCTTCAGTTAAAGGCCAAGTGCATTGGGAGTGCAGCACGATAGTAAAAGATATTGCATATTGGACTTGCAATAAAATCATGACATCAGAAACAGATGCCACTCCTTAGATATCCAAATGGCAGCAAAACTTTTAATGGATACCTTGTTTATTAAAGTTTTATTTAACCCTTTATTTAACCAGGTAGGCCAATTGAGAACAAATTCTCATTTGCAACGGCGACCTGTTCAAGACAAGGTGAAATATTTGCAAGACCACATACATCTACACAAAAAATGGACAGATTACCAGAGTGCAAATAGCAGTGGGACTTAACATGGCAAAACAGGCTCAAGTAGAGAGTCAATATACAGATAACACAAGACAGGGTATAAGTAGGTCAGTTCAGCAACATTGACACGGCAATAACAACCATTTAAATACAATAGAGTGAGAATGTTAAAAGGTTCAAGTGTATCTAGCATGTAGGTCATTAGTGTGCAAAAAGTATATGACCATTTTAAGGAAGAGCATTTTGAGGAAGAGCATTTTAGCTGGCCTGTGCATACAGAATAAATCAAGAATGTAAACAGGTATGACAGCAGTGAAAAATGGGCGTGGCAAAAGTGAGGAGATAGTTAAACTAGAACGTCAGGTGGTGCTCCTCACACTCTGCTCCCCTCCTGAACTCATACAGGTGCTGCTCTCTGACGCCGCAATTTGATCCCGGGAAGACGTTCTCAGGTGTGAAGGACACCTCTGGCGAGGCTTTGGAAAGCCAGACCCTCCACATCCTGTCCCCTGGGGGGTCTGGACCAACTGGGGAGTACTACACCGGCGACTCCCAGGATGAGGACTACAGTGGGAACGCCGAGAGCGACGCAGATTCGTCTCAACGGGCCGGCGACACGGTCCGCACGGAGCTCTGCGTACCGGCGTCGGGGGCGTGCCGATTCACTGGGGCAGGCAGGAGCGGAGATCAGGCGGGACCCCGGACGGGAAGTTTCCCCCCGGGGGCGATGGTGGAGCTCCAGTTGTCCATTTCCAAGCACACCCCGGAGGATCCCAACAGTACCTCCCTGGGGAGTGCCCTCGGAATAGAGGGGGAGATCCAGGCCAGGGAGGCCTTCCAGAACCGGGCACTACTACACACCACCACCCACTCGCTTTACGTACCCGGCCCGATTAGGGAGCCCCTGGGTCAGCACGGCGTGGTGCTGAGCTCCCCATCTCTGAATGGCACGGTGGAGGTTACCATGCAGCACCCGGCGGCTGGGAGGGGCTCTCCTCGGCTGGCTGAGGGAGCGGGTGTCTGTGAAAATGTCACTGACGCCCCCGGGGACGAAGGAGGGGGGCGAGGCCAGGGAGCACACGCCTCTTTCACGGTCTCCTTCGGAATTCCCACAGAAGGGCTCTCGCCGGAAGAGGAGCAAGACTCCGATTCAGGGGAGGACGTCGGGAGACCCAGCAAGCACCGGGCCAGGCACGCCAGTGAGTACACAACACCTGTTCCCATACACTGACCTCACCGCTATTCCTCTCCATGTGCGTGCATGCGCGTGTGTGTGTCCGTGTCCAGTAATTGTCGTCTTCAGATTGCACTGACTGATATGCTAATTGAGCGCGGTAAGGGCTGTTAGCACTCTGCTTTGAACCAACTCTGGGAGACACACGTGTGCATTCCTGAGCTCGGTGCTCCGTCGCTCCCTAAAATATGTCCCCAAAATAGTAGATGCTCTCACTCACTTGCGGGTTGGGGTTTTGTTCAGAGTGAAGTAGAGTCCGGTTTATCGAAACAAAGACCAAAGGCATAGGATACTGATGTTTATTGTACCATATCACGAGAGTCTGATGGAGATTCAGGGTCAATATAACAATATAGAAGGGGCGGAGAATCAAGACCTGTACGCACCGAACAAATTCTATCAAGTAAACGTGCCGTTTGGTGTTATCCTCTAGCTTTGAGTTGAATATGAGCCGAGCGATAGATAAGGCATTGAATGGAGCCGCGCGTGGGGACATAAATAAAATGCCAGTGCGTTGATGATGCCTGCAGAACTTGTCTTTGACGGACACCAGCATGTGCTGCACTGGTTATCCAATCCTTTAAAATAGCATGTCTTAGCCTGTGCCGTAAAGTGATCTTCGCTCACTACTCATCGTCTTCCTCCACCTTGAGGTTAGTCGTACCGGGGGGGAAATAAACATTTACAGATTCGTTCTTTATTGTTGTTTTGTGTTCGTATGCATGGTTGGCACTGGTAAATTGTGTATGCACAATTGCATTGGGTCGGCGCTGGTAAATTGTGTATGTACATAGCTGTCGTTGCATTGGGTTGCATTGGGTCGTCGCTGGTAAATTGTGTATGTACATACCTGTCGTTGCATTGGGTTGCATTGGGTCGTCGCTGGTAAATTGTGTATGTACATACCTGTCGTTGCATTGGGTTGCATTGGGTTGTCGCTGGTAAATTGTGTATGTACATACCTGTCGTTGCATTGGGTTGCATTGGGTCGTCGCTGGTAAATTGTGTATGTACATACCTGTCGTTGCATTGGGTTGCATTGGGTCGTCGCTGGTAAATTGTGTATGTACATAGCTGTCGTTGTATTGGGTAGGCAAATGTGACATATTCGTAGGAGGACAGAAGGTTTGTAAGCGGACTAACGGATAAGGAGTGAGATAAGTGCTTGAATTCTGGTGAACTACTGTTCATCTGGCTATTTTTAAATCTCTACTGGTGCTGCCGTATGGACAGACTGGCACAGCTGTGTTAATATTACGTGTGAAAATGGATTGATAATCATATTGTGTACTATCTGGGAGAAACAAGGACAATATTAGTCATTGGGCAGATAGTTTTGTAATTGTTTTGTGTCTTGGGAATAGTGATTGTGCAGATAATCAAAGCTACTTGGATTATTGTTTGCATTGAAGTTAATATGTTTAAAAGCTAGTTTCTTTGGTTAGAGTCCAGTATAAGATCAGGGTCAAGAAAGTATTGATTTAATTAATTAAATATAATATATAATATAATATTTCCCCTACAAGTAATGCTTTATTGAGCTCTTCTATATTAGTCGTCGTGATTGTCCCACCAAGCCACTATTCTGTACATAGTTTTAGGTTGAATTACTGAAATTTTAATTAAAAAAGAATAGTAAGTTCTAGATTGACCATTGCTATTATGTTTGTATGGACATTAAGGTAAAAGTACATGTACAGTATATTGATTACATCTTAGCCATTTGAGTGGTTACTGTAATTGTACAATTTCAACTTCGTTTTTTTCCACTAACAAATAACATGGATTGATTTTATTAAGTATATATATATATATATATATATATATATATATATATATATATATATATAATGTATGTGTAAGTGTAAATATAATGTTTTTAGATGTATGTGAGACCAATGTCATTAGGGTGGAGGTATTCATGATAAATGTTCACTTCAAGCCTATTTGTATTTGGAAACAGTGTAACCGGATGTGGCAAATCGATACATAAAAAATATGAATGAAAGTTATTTATACCGCATAAGAAATACATAGGAAGAGATGCATTTGTCATTTTTGAGTTTTTTTTTGCAATGCATGTTTGTTTTCAGTCATTTTATTCATTTGGGAGAACTGTGGTTTCAGTTCTACCAAAGCTATAAATATCCTGGATATTCATTTAAATGAACTAGGCCACAAGGTTCAACTATTGAAAAAGGCTCTTTTCTCTCTCCCCCCGCCCCTCTACCCTCTCTCTATCTCCTCCTCTACCCCTCCCCATCTCTATCTCCCTCTCTTAGGGCTCAGGCGCAGTGAGAGCCTGTCAGACAAGCAGGTGAAGGAGGCCAAGTCTAAATGTAAGCGCATCGCTATTCTCCTGAACACTGACGCTCCCAACCCCCATAACAAGGGGTTGTTGATGTTCAAGAAGCATCGACAGAGGTCTAAGAAGTACACACTCGTCAGCTACGGCACCGGCGAAAGTGACCCAGAACGCGAGGACGACGACAGCGACGAGGAAGACGAGAACACCAATAAGGACGCCAGAGCGATTGACTTCAACCTCGTAGCCCCAACCGGCAAGTCGGCGCTTGACAAGGACGTCATCCCTAATGCCCAGGGCGGCAGCAGAGTTCTAACCTTCGACTGGGACACCGGACTTCTTGAGATTGAACGCAAGCTCGCCACCGGAGACACGATGGAACAACTGCCGAACACTACTGGCAAGGGGGCTACGATGTTTGCCCAGCGTCGCCAGCGCATGGATGAGATTGCCGCCGAACACGAGGAGATGAGGCGCCAGGGTATTCCCGTGGAGGGGGTACAGGCGGTGGAGAAGCACGCCGCCTACCAGCAGATGGGAGAACGCTCATACATGCAGGCCACCATGGAGAGCCAGACTTACATGGATGTAAACGTGCACCAGAAACAGCAGCACGAGTACCAGCAGTACCAAGAGCAGCAGCAATACCAGCAGCAATACCAGCAGCAGCAACAACAACAGTACGAGCAGCTGCACTACCAACAGCAACAGCAGTTCCAGCAGCAATACCAGCAGCAGCAGCAACATCAACATCAAGAGTACCAGCAGCAGCAAACCCGGCAGTACTCGTCTAACATGAATGGCACGGTCAACCACCAAACCACTGAAATGCAGAGCTCCGTGAGCAATCAAACCGCTCAACCCTTCTCGATGGAAAAGCAGATGTCCGGCGCATTTTCTTCGCTGGTGATTGGGAGCAACCAGGAGGCGATGGGTCAAGGAGAACAGATTGCCTCGCGCGATGAACGCATTTCAACTCCGGCAATCAAGTCTGGGATCTTGCACGACACAAGGAACAGGACCAAGGGCAAACCGATGTTCAATTTCAAACAGGCTCCCAAAGTGTCCCCGAACCCTGAGCTTTTGAATCTCCTCAACAGGAGTGATAAGAAGTTGGATGTTGAATCGGGCACGGAAGAGGACTACCTGAGCTTGGGAGCTGAGGCTTGTAACTTCCTCCAGTCGTCAAAAGTCAAACAGAAGACCCCACCCCCAGTTGCTCCCAAACCCGTTATTAACCCAAACTCTCCACCGTGGTCCCCTCAGCCTGAGCTGTCTAACCAGGAGTTGCCACAGCGTGCTGAAAATAGCGTGCCCGCCGCACCTGCTGCGGCCCCCGAGTCAGAGTCTGTTCCTGCTCCAGAATTGGCCTCAGAACCCTCCCCCCCTCTTGCGCCCCAGGAGGCTCCTGTTCCTGCCAATCCCCCCATTACGGACGAACCCACATGGAGTTCCTTAGGGTCCCAGGCACATCAGCGGCCTCAACAGGAGCCATCCTGGGGAGGAAATGGTCCGCCACCTGAGCCGGATTTGCAACCTGAGCCTCAAGTGAGCTCCTGGGCTCCGCCACAAACACAAGCACCGGTGCACCCACCACCGCAGCCAACGATGAGTTCTTGGGCATCTGCAGAAACGAAGCCCCAGGCTCCGGCTCCTAGTCAGTCCCCACAACAGCTCCCTTGGGTGACCCCACAAATCTCTCATCAGGTTCAAGCTCAGCCTAAACAACCCATGAGTTCTTGGGCTCCAGCGCCACCTGCCCAGCCACAACCCCAATGGGCTCAGCCTCAAGAACAAGCGCAGCAACAGCCCCAGCAACATTGGGCCCAGCCTCAAGCACAGCAACAGCATCAGCAACAATGGCCTCATGAACAACCACAGAACCTGCCCCAGCCACCATGGGCTCAGCCTCAAGGGCAAGTACAACATCAGCCCCAGCAAAATTGGGCTCAGCCTCAAGAACAATCACAGCATCAGCCTCAGCCACCGTGGGCTCAGCCTCAAGAACAATCACAGCATCAGCCTCAGCCACCGTGGGCTCAGCCTCAAGAACAATCACAGCATCAGCCTCAGCCACCGTGGGCTCAGCCTCAAGAACAATCACAGCATCAGCCTCAGCCACCGTGGGCTCAGCCTAAAGAACGAGGACAACAACAGCCCCAGCAGCATTGGGCTCAGCGTCAAGATCAAGTACAACAGCCGCAACAAACCTATTCTCCACAACAGGCATGGACACAGGATCAGGCCCAGGCCCAACCTCAGCCATCTTGGATATCATCTCCCCAGCCTCAGCCACCAACGAATGCATGGACATCACCACAGAGCCAAGCCCAGCCAGCACAGCCAATGCAATCGCAACCTCCAGCTCACCCCCAACCCCTTATGAATGCTTGGGGCACGGCACCCGCCCAGGCTCAGGTCCAGCCTCCCTGGGCTCAGAAACACCAAGAGCAAACACAGCCACCCACAAACACATGGGCCCCAGATCAAAATCAGCCCCGGCCACAGCCGCCTTGGTCCCAACCCTCTGCGACACAATCCCAAACCCAGCAAAATTGGCAACAACCACGTCCACAGCAGGCACCCCAGGCGTGGTCCCCAGCTAATGCACAGCCTCAGACACACACAAGTACCTGGGGCCCATCAGCACAGCAAGCCCCGGTGAATACCCAGAACCAGAGCAGAGTTTCTCAACCATCTCCGCAAACCTGGAATGCGCCACAAAGCGCTCCCCATTCTACTCCACCTCCACAGCGAATGAACTCCTACACATTCGGGGAAAGGTCATCGTCATCCCCCGTCAATCCAATGGCCAGTGTCTTGTCGCTGGCGGGAGGCATGGGCTCCGCCTTGTCGATGCCAGCTGTCAGGGGGAAAGGAGCAGATTTGTTTGCAAAGAGGCAGTCCCGCATGGAGAAGTACGTGGTGGATTCAGACACAGTGCAGGCGGCCACTGCAGCCCACCAAGCCCAGGCGGCCATGGCACAGGCAACCAAGGCAAGGCCCGCATCGCCCTCTCCATCCGTACCAAACTCGTGGAAATATTCGCCCACCTGCAGAGCTCCACCTACGTCGAATTACAACCCCATACACTCCCCTTCCTACCCACCGGGGGCCATTAAGCAAGCCCATCCATCTAGCCCTATGGTGAAAGCCAAGAAAGGGAAAGCCAAGCCTGCCCCCAAACCCCTTGCCGCTATAGATGTGATGAAGCATCAGCCTTATCAGCTGAACTCCTCCCTCTTCACCTATGGCCCGGCAGTGGAGGCTGCCGAGGCTGCCAAGGCAAATGCACCAAAGCCCGAACCAGCCCCAGCCCCTCACAGCCAAAACCAACCAATAATGTACGAGCAAGCTGTCCAGCCGGCTGGACCAATGAGTGCTCCCTATCCGAATAATCCCCAGCAGCTCTATGGGATGCCCCCTCAACCAGCCATGCAGGATGGTGCCTACCACCATGCTCCACCCAATGCGTACCAGCCACCTTTTAACAATCCCTACCAGCAGGTTGCTGCTGGCCCTTACCAACATCCATATAATCCCCCTTACCCACAAGCCCCATCGAGCTCTTATCAACCCCAGGCCCAGGCCCAACCTTCAAACCCTGCTTACCAACAAGCCCCCCATGATCCTTATCAGCCAGCCCACAGCCCCCCATACCAATCAGCACCCCAAGTCCCCTACCAGCCACTACCTCCCAGTACCTATGTGGTGCCGAGCTTTCCAATGGCCGCAAAGCCTGAATCTGTCTCTGGGGGCAGCACTGCTCCAAAGCCCAGGTTCATGGCCAAAAAGAGTTCAGCCCAGGTGTGGAAGCCGACGGTTGCAGAGAAAGAGTGATTCTGATAGCATGCTTACACTCGACACCTAAATGCAGTATATAAAATGGTGTTAAAGCATCATTTTCTTCAATATCGAATAGCCTACATTTTAAAATGCCTTATGGCACAATGTGAAAACATTACAATATAAGATATCATGTTTGGATTTAGTTTTCCTGCAATCCCTCTTAAATGATATGCAAGTACAGCATCGTTGGTTAATAAGGCAAAACTTTTTCACTGTCCAATTTATTTGCAATAGTGCACAAGACTTTGAAAATGAAATAGTCTATATAAGTTAATCAAGGCAACGTTTTTTTCAGGAAAGCCACAGATTGCATAAAATGTACTAATGATGCTAGTCAGACTGACTCCGCAAGCAGGCATTGACAGAATGTGAAAGAGATTAAAAGCTAGCAAGAGGAACAGGTAAATAAGAAGCTTGAAAGGAATTTAAGAAAAAATATATATTTTCTGAGTACCAAGGCAAGTGGCACGTTTGAAAATATCTAATGAATTATTGGATTGACTTGGATGACAAAAATTTAGAAAGATCTAAGAGCAATGTATTTATAGGGTTTAAATACATGGTAAGAGAGTACAGGTGTGGTCAGATACAAAGTATGATTAGGGTCAGGTTTGAGGGCTGTCTGGTTTCATACATATGTTCATATGTATGGTTTTGGCGTATAGGGAAATAAAAAACATTTGTTGGATATAATATTCATATTCAACGGTGGATTGAAGCAGGCTCCATTTAGTCAAACACTTGTTTTGTATTTTGTAAATTAATGTATACATAAAATATACAAGAATAACTTTTTAGACGGACTGTACTTGGATTATGTTTGATATAGATCTTGTACATTGTCGATCAGTAGATATTCCAGAGACCCGCTTTGAACGGTTTAGGTTTTATTGCAAACATTACACCAGCTATCCAGTTCCATCAATTAAAATAAATAAATAATGTGTGAGTGAGTTGACATATCTAATGGCAGTCACTAGCTTACAAGCTTCAACCTACAAAGTGACTGCTCACACTTCCGATTTTAGCTTGCCCTATTTTCGTCTATGTTTCAGTTTGCCTGCTTCATTTTAAACTGACACACATGTTATTATAGAGAGATTTGATTAAGTACAGTTATAGAAAACAAATGGTGTTACGACGAACCAGTCTATAAGGTCAGGGCGTGCATTTGTATTGGGTTGCTTTCTTTCGTGCTCCGTGTTTGTTTTTCTTTTTCATTTTTTTCTTTGTGTGTTCTCCTTCATAGTGCACTTTCTGTAAGCGTCACTTCGGTGCAATTAAAATGTATTTCATCCTTCTGTTTGCGTTTCCTTGGTTGTTCACCTTATGCATGGGTTTTCAGATCACATTCTTTCCTCCTTCTTTTTCTTACGCCGTCGCGTCTGCCAACTCTTACTCTCACTAAATCCAGATTTTATTTTTAAAAATGTGAATTTTTTTTGCAACATTTAAACCCCATTATGAACACCTATGGGTATCACGCTTTCAATTTGTTTGGAATATTATACTTTTAACCATCTCAGCCAAAAATTCTCGACTGCAATAGGGCAGAGAGAAGTATCTATTAAACACCAAACTTGTCTCTAGGAACATTTAACATGCTCAGTGGGGGTAGTAGCTCATGGTAGCATTGTTAGCAATATCCTTTTCAGATGCAATTTATAGCGGAGAGACAGTTAATATTAAGTAAATGCTCACCATCTATAAAAGCTTTGAAATCTGACATTCCATGTCTATCCCCAGAACATTGCTATGTTAAAAGGAGTGTTCAAGGGGAAGTAATCTGTTGAGTTTTAACATCTGTCGTTGCCCACTGAAGGTTGCCTGTGCAGGCTATTTCAGGCTGGAATTTGATCTCCACTTGAATGACGCAACTCAAAGAGTCTTGTTCTGGCCTGTTGCCCGCACCTGTTTCTCAACGTCGTGTAGTTTTACTTATTTCCACCCACGCAAATTAACACTTATTTCGCTCGTTTTTCTTGATTGCACTTTTTAATGTTCATATCTCTGCGTGTGATATTAGGGAAAAGCTGCGAAATGCTCGACTCGAGAACAACACGAATCGTTTTTACAGAATCTGCTAACATATCTGTAAATATTTCCATCTAAAATAATCAAAAGATAAGTCACGCTTGCTTTCCAACGGGTGACGAAGGAGCCAGGCAGAGAACAGAATACTTTTTCGTCAAAATCTAACGGCGATAAGCGATCCTAGCTGGACTCCCTAATGCCGTAGTGGATCCAGACACAATGGTGCTCCTCTACGTTTGACCTTTCACCTGACCTTTTACCTCGAGTCCGGGGCCCTGCTTCTCATATCCCGGTCGGAGGCTATTCTAAGCGGACGTAGGGGATTTGAAAATATAAATCTCAAATAATCTTACCCGTCACACTGACGCGCCGTATGCGGTGCCAGTCAAACATCTGTCTGAGAACACAAAACCTCAGACGAACATGCCATCTGGGACACTTTAACGACCTACTTGGCCTGTTCAGGGGCGTCATAATGTGCTGTGTTAACTCAGTGCCTTTGTATTGTACTGCGCCCCGTCCTTATCACTGTAAGTTGGTTCAGAATCTCAGGTCTGGTCACTTAATGCACGTTAAACCTGACAAACGGTTGGATTGACATCAGGTCACACGCCTATTCACGGGCCCACCCACATTTAACCACTGTCACAGTAAACTTGAGCTATGCAGCAAAGTAATTAAAAAAGGCCAAACAAATTAAATATATATATACACAGAATATATTTATCATTTATTTTTTCTAGATCCTTATGAACAAACCAGTTCGGCCGAGCTGAATCGCAAAGACAATTCTTTGACTACTAATACAAATTACCCGGATGTCTTGATCCACTAGACAAGTCATCAATACACGTTCTGTTCAAAATAACACACAAGACCTGTGTGTTCATTGCCAATGACGTCCCTCTCTTGGGTGCACATTTTTCTATGAGCTTATTGGCTGTTGATACACATATGCAGCAGATGGCAGCACACTCCCTAAAATCAAAAGAATACTGCTGTAAACACACTGCGAAACAAGCTGCCACCGTTGGTCCTCTACATGCATGTGAATCAGGACTCGAAATTGCTTTAGTCTTTGATGAAGTGGATAGGGAGAAGAGAACGGCTATTGGGGAGATTTTAAGACTAATTTGGGGTACATTGGAAATAGAAGCCGATGACACATGAAGTCGGGCAGATCAAACTTAATGATTTGTAATAGTTCAAAGCTTGAAGCATTTAAAGCATTCGTCAAATCCGTTAAAGTGAAATGGAAAGCACTCTGTATGTGCTAATTGTAATAAATAGTGGACATTGTGGTAGACACTAGAGAACTCTGTAGTTTTGGACTGGCAGACATTCTTGGACCCAGGTTTGAGAAACACTTCATTAGAATATCAAAGCTTATTTCAGCTGTTTTAAGTGTGGAACCAAACATGTGTGTATCTTATTATCATATATCGCTCTGGTTAGCAAAACACTCCTGATGTAATGTTCAACTGTGTCAGAGTCTCTGTGTTCGGGCCTCATTTAGTCAACCAACACAAACTGTAAGGATCTATAACACAACTGATCTAAAATGTCTGGAATTTTTTTTGAAAATAATATACGACATTCAAAAATGAATGAACCTCTCTTTTCCAGACTTTTGGCAGGAACTACTCTCTGTCTCCGCCTGCTGCCAGAGCTCCATCACTAAACCTCTGGTCCTCGTCTGGGTCCCCCTCACACATACCCCAGGCCCGTGCCTCGTCTGCTCCGGCAGCACCAGGGAGGCTGACATCCCGGCTGGACAGGAGTCACAAGCCCCCTTCCCCTTGGGAGGCTGCCGCCCGCCACCCCATGGGCCTTGTTGATGAGGCCTTTGCCCAGCATGATGTCCAGCAGACCATCGCCTCCAACGTGTGCCTGGCCGCCCAGCGCAAGCTGCTGCCGGAGCCCCCTGCCGAGTGGAAGGCCAGGGTGTCCGACAGTGCTCCCAGGAAGACTGAAACGTGGAACACAAGCGAGAGACAGAATCGGAGTCAGAGTTACAGCAGAGTAATTCCTCATTTTCTGTCCCCGACCATGAGCACGGCCTCGGCCCCCGCAGGTCCAGCCGGCTACAGGTACCTCACCAGGGAGTGGCAGCCTCAGAGGTCCCTAATGGAGACCAACGTTCGGCCCCCAGGGGCCAGTTATGGGTATAGAAGGGCTCTGGGGGAGTAGCAAGAGGAGAGCTACAGATCTGTGTATCACACCAACTGGAACTAGGGGTGCAAAAGGCAGACAAATAAGGTTGGCTTTGCTTCATTAGAATAACTAACTCCAGGATATTCCAATAGCAAGAGAAGTCAGCAATGGAAAACAGGTCTACAACATATTACCGTACTAACATATTTTTGGCAAGGAGTAAGCAAGTGGCAAGTGTGAAAATATCCAATGCATTTTAAACAGTATATTGACAAAGCTGAAATTGACTTGGATGACAAAAAATGTAGAAAGATCTAAGAACAATGTATTCATAGCATTTAAAATTCATTGAAAGAGAGTACAGGTGTGGTCAGATACAAAGTATGATTAGGGTCAGATTTGAGGGCTTTCTGGTTTTCGTATGGGTTTATTTGGTTTAACAGAACGAGGTTAGATGATAGCAAATGAAAACATTCCCGCAACATAATTGAGTTGAAACAGACCAAACTGATTCAATCTGGTAAGCATACATTTGGGATAGATCCAGTAAAGTCAGTGTGGGGACACTGTCAATCATTCTATTCTAGTAAATATGTAATTATTGCGATTTTCTTTAAGAACTCCTCAAGCTTCCATAGGTGGGAAATCAATACGTGATTGACAGTGCAATTCCAGATTAATGATTTCTTTAGAGACTTAAATTTAGTCCAAAACTATGATGTTATGGTAGTAGAAAGTTAGTACACCTCCTGAATTAAAAATATTATTTTTATTTAATTAAAGCATCCCAGATTACTTGAATCCACAATCTTTTTTTCTGAGGTGATGAAAGTGCTCGCATTTGTTTGAAAGTGTATTTCTTCAGATTCATTTGTAAAAAAAAAAGTAGATTTTTGTGGGTGTACTTTGCTGTACTGTAAGTGCGATCTGTAGCTTTTCTTCGGTAGAAGTAATGGGCATGAAGTAGGTTTAAAGTAAGAGTGTGTAAAAGGCATGTGAAAATATTTTAAAAGAAACGATTGTAAAGCATGGATATGTATGTGTACAGTGGGGTATTTGTGGTAAGAGGAATTGTTTGCCATGAATATCTCATGTATACGGAACCTGAATGCTGCCAATTAGATGCTGCGAATTATATGCAGATTATCTGATAGGCACGGTGACAACCAAGTAGATATCTGCATTCAGCAAAAGGCGTAATGATGATTTCAGTCAAGTTCTGGCTCGAGCTCAGTATAAATGGAGTGATAACGCAGCAATGTCCATTTTTACTCATGACATTCCTATGCTCTGAGACTTAGCATAGCTCACTTTGGTGAAACAACCACAAAGTTTCACAGCGTTTATGATATTCTGGTAAAGTTAGCGTAGTGGTTTCTATGTTTAACCCTAAACCTGGAAGTACCTAGCTATTAGCAAGAAAATGTACGCTAGCAGTATCTAGCTCATTTGCATACCCACAAGTTGAACCAAAATTCCTTATGCTTGCATTGCTGGATAGCTAGTTTAAATTAATAGTGAATAACAAACTATACATTTGGAACGTATAAAAAGTGCATGGACAGACAATGCAGTCAAGCTGGGCTATTTTGTTATACGTAAGAACTAATCTACCCCAGCTATCTAACTACATCTGCTGACGATGACATTCTGCTTAGTTTATCTTAAAGTCAACATGCTAACCCAAATTAAGCAATGCCTTTTCTGGAAATTTGTCAGTAGTAGATAACAATGTTTTCTTGCAATATTACTTTTGGTCTGCTAAGCAGCAGACACAATCTTCAGCCATCATGGCACCAAAAATGCAGGGAGCTGGATATGAGAAAACTCATTGAATTAGGAAGTTGGTAAACCTCCTGAATCCACAATACTTTATCTGTGGGGATAAAAGAGCTTGAATTACTACTAAAGTATACTACTAAAGTACTAACCTGTACTTTTGAGTCTAGACCAGACTTAAAACTTTGCGATATTTGCTGAATCAAACTCGGCACAGATACATTACTTAAAGAGAATGAATCACTATTGTTGCCGGCTGCCTTTTTATTTTTCTACATTAACACATGGAAGTGAGAAAGTGCTGCCTCCTAAACAGCACCCTAGCAGGGCCCTCTGGTCTCAAGTAGTGCACTATGTTACCAAATGCAGTTTGGGAGGCAGAAATGTAATGGATATGAGGGCATAAAAGTGCTAATTCACCTAACAGGATGTTGTTTTTTTTACACTGATTACATTGCGGGCACCTAGAAAAATGATCTCCATTTATGTAACCTAGTTGACACTGGTATATTTTGAGGAAAAAATAGCAAGGAATAGAAGTTCTGTTCTTGAACTTCAATATATGTAGGGGAAAAAAATGTATTGTGTTATCTGCCAATGTCCATGGCTGGTATACGTCGAGCAAATGGATATTGTTGAACGGGGTAGAAATGTAATGATTGCTTTGCAGTTGTGTGGTAATGCACATGAAAAGTGTGGATCAAGTTGACATTATGAGATACAACATCACATGCGGTTGTCTGTGTTGCTTTCAGTTTAATTGATTTCACAACACTGATTCTATGTGATTTTGATGGA
Organism: Dallia pectoralis; assembly: GCA_029465975.1. Taxonomy (NCBI): domain Eukaryota; kingdom Metazoa; phylum Chordata; class Actinopteri; order Esociformes; family Umbridae; genus Dallia; species Dallia pectoralis. The sequence goes on from CM055735.1 coordinate 16,483,457, forward strand.
TGCAATTTAGGATGTTCTTGTTTCAATTCATTTTATTGCAAGATTTAAATGATTAAATTGAACACTACTTTTTGTCACGATTTGTTACGCAAAGTTTCACATGGCCTGGGAAAGGATGACTGAAGTAGATTTATATATATATACATACATTCATGTTTATTGTTTTAGACAACTGCAAACCGTGAAACAGAAAGGAATTCAAAGTGTTGGTCTGATTGAAACAATAGAGGAGCAAAATGAAACAAAACGTCAACCTGTCACATCTGGACCAACCATTGAGGTGAACCGTTGATCAAGCAAAACAGTTGCTAAGTGAAAAGGAGACTTGAGTAGAACTTTAAGATCAGCTAAAGTATATTGGCGTGATAACGGTTTTGTTGCGTGTGACATTTGTACTATATTTTGTGGTCATTCTACCCAGCACACTTTCAGTCCAAACGAGAACCCAATGTCTGTTTGAAATTAGTATGACTCCGAAGTTCGTTGTTGAAGTGTACTTTTCATCAAGTTCAGTTTAGTTTGATTATTGACAAATAAACACAGCATTCAACTACTTCACTTTGTGTAATTGTGAAAATGATTTGTTGATACATCCCATTTGTAGTCTAGGCATTGTTAAACATTTCAGATGTACTGACGTCATATATTTCTCACTATAGTACTGTGAGGTACGTGCGGGCCATGTGTTGATCTAAATCTGTACCCGAAGTTCAGTCCCTTCCAGTCACATGACTCATATCCGCTGGGTGGGGCTGTTCACAACAATACGGGCGAAGGTTCCTCCAAATGTGGAATACGGTGGGCACTACAATCAAACCATTACTTCAAAGGATTTAAAAAGCGCTACACGGAGAAAGCTAATGATAGTGATTGCATGGATTTCCATTGAAAGGTTCACTGACAAGTTAGCTAATTTTCAACATTTGCAAGAATTTATGTACCGGCTTCGGTCGTTGATTACATGTCTGTCATTTCTTATTCTGTGCACTCAGGCATACATTAGAAACAAAATGCTGTTTCTGATGAGATTTCTAATTTAAAAAAGCAAAGAAATACATATTTTTGTCTTAATATATTTACATTTTTTAATTCTCTCGTCGGTGCTATTAGCGTATGCAAAAATGAAAGCCTGCCCTCAAATACACGTCTAGTCACTCAGAGCTCAAACCCAAAACAGCTCTACCTCCATCCCATAACACGGTGCTCCCGACCGGAGCTCAATGAGTGTTGGCAACAGGGCCAAAGCGTCATGTAGCCTTTCAGCAGGTGGGGAACGGCGTACAGGCCAGGAGATACATATCCAATCCTCTCAGCTCCCTAAGCAAGCCACTGAGGTCTACATTACAGATACATGTGAGAACGCTCGGTTATATAAGTGTTTGGACCTTGGCTTATCTGTGGGTGTGGGTGGGGGGGGGTTGGCAGGTGACCTCTGGGAGATGGCATGGTCTGAGAACAGTATGTGTATGGAGCGAGGGGGGTTGGCTACGGAGGAGTTAGTCCCGCAGTGACCCGGGCTAATGCCCACAATGCCGCCGGACCCTGGGAGAAAGAGTGAGGGGAGAGGAGTGCGAGCCAAACGCCCGCTATATTTAGCAACCCTTCACTCTGGCCGAACCACATACCAATGACTGCAGACACGCGCTGACACCGAGCCAGCCACCTACCCGTCCAGCCAGCCAGCCGACACCCCCCCGTTCCAAGCCCACCACCGGCGATAGCTTCAGTGCTGTGGAGCCCAAGGACCAGTGCAGGCGGCACCACCCAGTCTGACCCGTTCGCCTCGCGTCTTCTTAGCCTCCGGCAGGATACAGGCGTACTGTGTCCCCAAAAAGAACCCGCACAGGTAAGCGGTCTCAGGTGGTTTATTAAGCGGCGTGCCGGGAAAGTTTTGTCCCCGTCTGATTCCACAGGGACACGTTTACGTTTTAAGTCAAGCCTGTCGATTCGGTAGTCTGATGCTCTGACTGACTGGACAGTCCATTTTATTTTTATCAATATTATCAACCTCGCGCTCGCATGTCTTGTAGATGCAAAATACAGATTGTGTGTGATATGATTCCTGCGAAGATTTAAAATTGTCGGCCACAACGGGAAAAATGTACTGCATGCGAATTACAATATTTACGTATGATGATGTAAAGCGAGCCAATTCAGACTATTCGCACGTTCTACGCATTTTATTCCAGTGCTACTCCATTAAACTGCATCCGCTTTTTTACAACAGTGCATAAATAGATTGACAACTGTTTAAAACCTAGCGTTGATTTAGCTGTCTGAAGTAACACGAGCTGATGATTGCGTTAAAATCAAACAGAAATGGCTGGTCTAGACAAGCAGATTGATTTCTCCGTAAATTACACCTCTGTTGTCTTGACCAATACTGATTTACTAAAATATTTACAGAATATGGACCATTAATGGAATACAGATTTCAGCACCCATTTCTACACATTTTGATTATCACCAACACTAAAAGCAAGGTGATGCGTAGCTTGCCCAGCTTCTCACACACACCAGGTCACACCTGCTTGTATTGACAACACCCATCATGCACCCCTGTCCTTCCTTGACCCGCACGACTAATTCCTAGCGTATTGATTCTCGCTTCACTGCGGAGTGAGTGTTAGCCTGACGACCACCTGCTTGCCGTTCAAAAGCCCCAAGGTTATTTAGAGCGGACGTGCTAACTTCAGCCACCTCAGCGCCTCAAATACATATTTCCCGCTCCAGCGTGTGTTTCCGTCGCATGGCACGGAGAGTGTGTGTGAACTGGCTTCCTTCGAACAAGATATATCGGGTACAATTGTGTCCCTTGTGATATTGTCTTTCCCCTGTGGCAGACATGTCACAGTTTTCTACCATGACGACCAACGAGAGGAAGATACAAGCGGCAGCCATCTGTAGGGAAATACATCGTCCTGAAGGTATTGCCCCGTTATACGTTTGTATCTCTTTGGAACGAGCATTACTGCTGTCATACCGCAGAGAAATAAACAACACACGGTTCATGCCTTTAAATGAACAAAAATACATTCACACAAATTCAAAAGGCCAAAAGAAAATTAGAAAAAGAGTCTGGTGTTCTGGAAAACCAGGATATCACACACACACACACACACACACTCAGATATCACACAAACAGAGACACACACACTTTGGTCCAAGCACAACTGCACCCGTCTACGGCTCAGGATATAAATAAGCGAATGAGAAATGTTATTACTCAAAGTAACTAATCCCTTTGTCGTTTTCCTACGAATGAGCTATTTCTGGGAGGGGACAACTGTACGGCAGTCTGGGCAGGGAGGGAGGATCTGAAAGCCACTGACAGCTGACGGATATTCTGGCAGGTTGGCTCGCTTTTGGCCCATGTGATAGGCCTACAACGTGATCGCAGTGCATTAGGCATTCGCCGCGAAACCACAAACAAGAGGACAACGCCAGAGAACGGACGATACAGGAAGTGTGTTCATCGTTTATCATATTGAGAGAGTTTGCAAAGTCAGCAACAGAAGTATTGGGTATTTGGGGAATATTTTAATAAGTCATGAAAAATGTACTCTGACATAATATGCGAAAGGCAACCGTATATCTCAACAATTACGTTCTCTGGGAACTATTGTTACCCAGCACCACACACACACACACACACACACACACACAAGTATTATGACAATACAACAAATGTGCGAGTCCAAATACTAACACACACACCACCACAAATATCCACCGCGACAACATTGCCCCCCGTTATCCACCAGGAATGTTCTCAAAGCTGTTGTGTTGTTTAGAAGCAGAGTTAGACCTGGGGAAGAAGATGAGTGTCCCTAAAGACGTAATGCTCGAGGAGCTCTCCCTGGCCTCCAACAGGGGCTCGCTGCTCTTCGAAAAGCGCAAGAGACGCTCCGAGAAATACACCTTCGAGAGCATCCAGAATGTAACCAACACACGGATCAATGTAAGCAACCAGAACCCCATGTACACGCGTGCATGGGAATGAATAGCTGGCCACCATGGTCTACGCTCTACTCTAGGCCACAATAGTCTACACTACTCTAGACCACAATAGTCTACTCTACTCTAGACCACAATAGCCTACGCTCTACTCTAGACCACAATAGTCTACTCTCTACTCTAGGCCACAATAGTCTACTCTCTACTCTAGACCACAATAGTCTACTCTCTACTCTAGGCCACAATAGTCTACTCTCTACTCTAGGCCACAATAGTCTACGCTCTACTCTAGACCACAATAGTCTACTCTCTACTCTAGGCCACAATAGTCTACTCTCTACTCTAGACCACAATAGTCTACTCTCTACTCTAGGCCACAATAGTCTACTCTCTACTCTAGGCCACAATAGTCTACGCTCTACTCTAGACCACAATAGTCTACTCTCTACTCTAGGCCACAATAGTCTACGCTCTACTCTAGGCCACAATAGTCTACTCTCTACTCTAGACCACAATAGTCTAATCTACTTTAGGCAACAATACTTTGCAGTTGAGACCAGACATCAACCATAGACCCTAAAAATCAACTGCCCTGTTAATCTGAAAATGTAGACAAAAACTTTATCATAGTAAATGACTACAACACATTACAGTAGACAATTAGGACTCCCAAACTTATATTTATGGTTTATAGTAGACTAGTTTGATCCACACAGTAAACTATTATGGTCTCAGGTACACTTCTGGGGTCTACAGCAAACAATTAGTTATTAATTAAATGATAAATCTCCGGTATACTTCTGATGTTGTAAGCCCTGTGACTATACACACACGTCTGTATTTAAATGTTTGCATATAGTACATTGACCTTAGAAATATCACAAAAATATTTAACTCAATTGAGTTTTCCCCAAATGGTTTTAAAAAGGAACAACCTTGTTTAACTTACGGGGCGAAGCAAAAATGTTCTACAGTTTCAGGCTTGTCAACATTTCCCGAGGAAGTCTTTGTGGAATTCATTTCAAATATCACCGGGAAGATAAAACGTTACCCAGTGTGAATCACAGCGTGATATTTACTCATGAGAAAACAAAGCTCTTTATGCTACTGGCTCAACATGAGACACATTCTCTCTCCTCACAAACTCCCATCCTCCCTCTTTTCTCCTCCCTCACTTTCCCACTCCCATTCTTCCTCCCTTTCCCGCTCCCTCCCTCCAACCTCTTCCTCCCACTTTAATCTGCCTTCCGCCCTCTCCATCTTTCCCAATAGAATGGCGTAATTCTCCAAATAGGGTGTCAGGAAACAACGGACAGCAACAGCGTGGGCGTGGGACATTCTAAACCCCCACCCAACACGCCTAACCCAAACGCTGTCCCCAACCCAGACAGCATTGCGCCAGGTGGGTGCGGCTACGGTGACATGAACTTTGATCTAAACTCATGAACCGACGTGACCCCAACGTCGTAGAGGCCTGCATTTAACTGGAGTCAATGGCTTGATTTATACTTGCATGCTAACCCCATGCTAACCACATGCTAACCACATGCTAACCACATGGTAACCACATGCTAACCCCATGCTAACCACATGGTAACCCCATGCTAACCCCATGCTAACCACATGGTAACCACATGCTAACCACATGCAAACCACATGCTAACCACATGCTAACCCCATGCTAACCGCATGCTAACCGGTCTTAACCTGTTGAACGTGTGAGTGGTGGTATTTAGAACAAGCCAGATGAAAAGATACACAAATAGTCTGTCTGGGTCAGATACATATCCTTGGTGTTTTCCAGGAACTAACATGTGTTGAGCATGGCCATAAGACTGTTTTAACTCTATCTTGCCTGTTGATAGGCTAGACAGGACTCAGTACTATTTTAGCCTCACATTGCCCTGTTAAGCTAAATAAGACTGCAGTACTGTTATGTTATGTTTGCTTCTTTATCTATGGATTTCGCTGTGCATGTATAAAATCTGTCTAGCTCGGAGAATTAGTTAGAAATCGGGGAGTGTATCCTCTCCTTTCTTTCCCCTTCCCAGTCTACGGATAGTCGTGCGTACAGCTTGATAATTGGTCCCGTTTCCTGCTTCCACTACTTCCTGTGTCCACCACTCGCTGTCCACTGATGCCATCAGGAGGAAACGGACCCACTGTCAACGTAATATGGACAGCAGTTGAGCCGATGAGCACATAGATCCAGTATGCACAGCTATTTCGGGATGTTACGACTCACACTAACACCTTGAGGAGAAGTCAGTGGACACAGCAATTACAGTTACACAGATACAGAGTCCCAGGGAACTACTTGTCATATGTGTAACGACGCCTGAAATAGCGGAGTGAGAGACGGATCAACTTGGGGTGTCCAATGGCCTGTTTGAGAGCGATCGAAACGCCAGCGAATTTCGACGACTGCCACCAAAAGCAGACCTGTGCTCTTTTTTGGCGTCACCAATATGCGCCTATATCAATAGCCTTTTAGGCCTGCATTACAGAGTGGTCAGTGTAGGTCAATAATAGGTGTTAATATCATGTTACCCATTTATCCTTGGGTGTTCCGGAAATATCCCTCGGGTTCGTGTGCATTGTTGACGGTCTGCCTTGAGATTGTGACCCGAAGGTGAGAAGATGCCGTCGTTTCGCATTCAACCGACGTTTTAAACACCGGGTTAAATTCTCGGTCTCTAGCGTTGTTGCTGTATCTCCCCAGCCGCGTCACATGTATACCGATCGCCTGGTTATTCATCTCCCACAACCCCCAGTGTTCCCGGCGGTGCTCCGGTCACGGACCACAACACACTGGTGATGCTGAAACCTAAGCCGTGAGCGTGAACGCTCACCGTGGCCTTTCGAATCTCTCGTGGTGTGCAAGTGTAAAGAAGCTTGTCAGGTAACAGAAGAGCACCCCTCGGGGGCAAATGTTTGGTGTTTCCCATTTCCTCCTTAAGCAAACACCAACCCATAGTGACAAACCAGTCGGTGTGAGAGGGTATCGGGAAACACCCTATGATAAGTACTGCAACGCATTCTCGTCCATGGCGCCCTTGGCGAAGAACACTTGTTTTGAAGGATACCTAATTGGACAGGTCATCCAACACCGCGCTGTAAGATGACGTTTGTGCCGGTTCACCGTGAAACTTGAGCCAGATTTTCCCCTGCAGGGTCCTGGTGCTACATTCTCAGAGTTTTTTTCCCGAACGACACTTCTGTTCTCTCCTGCTTTTGTACGCCTAGGTTATGGTGGACCTCTGAAAGAACTGGAACCGGAGAAGTTCAACAGCACATGTCTACCCAAGTCCTACCACTCCCCCTGGGACCAGGCCATTTATCACCAGGATCCGACCCTGGCCGATAGCCTGGTGATCCATCTAACAGAACCGGAGGTCAAGACTGATGGCCCAAGCTACAAGAGCTTCAACAGGTACGTCCGATGACGGAGCTGTCCTGGGCCGAACCTTGTTTCAAATAAAACCAACGGTAATTGTTTTCCGCAACGGGAAATGCTTAATGCTTAGAGAAGACCTGGTTTGAGTAATGAGCGACGAGCATGAGCTTATCAATATCTCGTGTAAATTCTGATTTGACACACGTTGGTCGCAGACGAAGGCAGTCAATGGATGTCTTCTCTTTAATCAGAGAGTCATGATAGCCAACAGAAACACCATTTATCTGTCATCGTTTCGACATAACGTGCCCTCTGGCCACTGGCTAATGATGTTGACAAGATGACTCAGACAATCTGTCAGATTCCACTGCCTCATTACCGTCACCGGGCTAATATTAAAATCGGCAAACTATCTCTATCTCCAGGGTGGCCACCCCTTTCGGCGGTTTCGGCAGAAAGTCCAGATCGATCCCGTTGTTCAAGGCCGCGGACCAGAACCCCAGTCTGGACCAGTGTCCCGAGCTCCAAGGGGAGCATGCAGTGCACCGACCCACATTTAACAGAGTGGCAAGCGGCTGGGCTGGGGCCGGAACAGCCCTCATCCTCCCCACAGTGCTCATGGATCCCAAGTCGATCCCGGAGTCAGATGACCTATGAACAACCTCTGGTGGTTGTCTGGTCTTCCAAGGAGCTCTCCGATTTGCTACCCACAATAAGTGCTTGTGATGGGGTCAGAGCAATGGGAGGAGACCTGTCCGTTGTTTCGCTTAGGGCAAGTTAGCTACGTTTTTGTGGCTAAAACACAAATTAAGTGTTCTGCCCGAGATTTAAGTGCACTCGAAATAACTCAACTGCCTAGTAAAGACTAGATAGAGTGGCTAAGTTAGTAAAGACTAGTACACAGTGTAAGAGAGTTACATACTGTACATTGAAATGCATAAGAAATTATATGTCTGTTGACACATTTTATTATTGGTATTAGGTGCTTTTAAGCTCAATAAAATAATAAGCAGAATACTGTCCTCGTAGGGGGTTTTTGAGTTTACTCTTGATTAGCTGTTTACTTGAATTACAGTGCATCTGGAAAGTATTCACAGCGTTTCACTTGTTCCACAATTTGTTACGTTACAGTCTTATTGCAAAATGGAGTACATAAATGTTTTCCCTCAAAATTCTACACACAACACCCCACAATGACAACGTGAAAGACGTTGTTTGAAATTATTGTAAATAAATTAAGAATAAAAAACTTAGTACTCAAGAAAGTATTCGCAGCTTTTGCCATGCCACTCCAAATTGAGGTCCGGTGCGTATTCACTGATTATCCAATGTCCTTGAGTGGCCCAGCCAGAGCCCGGACTAAAAGCCGATTGAACATCTCTGGAGAGATCCGAAAATGGCTGTGCACAGACGCTCCCCATCCAACCAGATGGAGCTTGAGAGGTCCTGCAGAGAAGAATGGGAGAAACCGCCCAAAAAAGGTGTGCCAAAATTGTAGCATCATACTCAAAAAGACGCAAGGGTGTAGTTGCCGCCAAAAGTGCTTCGACCAAGTATTGAGCAAAGGCTGTGAATACTTACGTGCAATGCATGTTATATTTTGTTATATTTTTCAGGAAATCTATTAAAAATATTCAACAAACCTTTTTCACTTTTCACATTATCGGGTATCGTGGGGAAAATGTAATTTAATCGATTTTGGAATAAGGCTGTAACATAACGAAATGTAGAAAAAGTGAAGGGCTGTGAATACTTTTCGGATGCACTGTACATCAACAGACACACGACACTACATACCCATCCTTGTGATTGACAGTGACAAATGGTTAAAATAACTTTCCAGCAGTGTCTCCTTGTCTTCAGTGGAAGATCCATGTCTCCATGACATTGCACCAAAGGTGAGTTCACTTACTTTCAAATTAGACCTAAATGACAAGATTAAGTGAGATCATCTAACCAGTGATCGATGAAATAAAACGTTCCATTATCTGGACACATTTCAATTTTAATTAGGAATTGTCCAAAATGGCAGAACAAAGGCAAGATCTGTCTAGTTCTTACGACTCTGCACTGCACATTACGTCCATGTCGTTTTCAGCACTACTTACATCCTATGTCGGTCTTAGCTTCATGAGAACTACAGTTTTATGACATGCCTCAAGGTTGAACTGTCCGAGCTGACAAATCAAATCTGTCCGCTAGACGAGCTGTATCCAAACCAGCACATCTCTGTTTAGCCGCTAACATGTTTGGCATTGTTGCTTGACAGGAAATAGTGTAACTGTGAAGAGGAAGTGACTAACAAATTATGACATTGCTGCGTTTTGTTCCTTAATATTTTTTCTGGTCCATATTAGACACGTACCATTGAACTGCATAGCTAATCTGACCAATGTTTTTCCTCCCATAATAAATACAAGGACAGCAGCCAACACAACTGCTGCATATTTCAGCCTGAACCTTCTTCCATTTCAGTCCTTTAGCCTGATCCAAGGTGTATAAAACTAAATAATTAATGACGGTCTCATCTCTAATCAAGATGTTCAAACCAAAACCAAGGACAATTTTGGAAATGTTGCTGTTCTCCCGCATGTTTTTGCTCTGTCCCAAATCAGATTCTGGGAACAAATCAGGCAGCACCCATCAGTTTCAAATTATTAAGATCGTTTTGGAGGTACTCAGATCAAAACCAAAAAATGGAGGGTCTCCCACTGGTGACATATTTATAGAAGAGTGACTGGTGAGAAATCATACTTTTAAATGTAATATTCTTATCACTGACAGTGATGGAGTGGACACATTTGCTACACACTAGCAGTTTTATGACCAAACTATCAGTCGAGTAGAAAACAAACAAACTCATATACGTATATATACATAATACAGTAAATATTCTGTTCAGTTTCCTTTCACACAGACAGACAGACAGGGTGGCGGACAGACAGGCATACAGACAGACAGAGTGGCGGGCAGATAGACAGACAGGCATAAAGAAAGACAGGCATAAAGACAGACAGACAGGCAGGCATAAAGACAGATAGGCATAAAGACAGACAGGCATAAAGACAGACAGGCATAAAGACAGGCAGGCATAAAGACAGACAGGCATAAAGACAGGCAGGCATAAAGACAGACAGGCATAAAGACAGACAGGCATAAAGACAGACAGGCATAAAGACAGACAGGCATAAAGACAGACAGGCATAAAGACAGACAGGCATAAAGACAGACAGGCATCAAGACAGACAGACAGGCATCAAGACAGACAGGCAGGCATAAAGACACACAGGCATAAAGACAGACAGACAGGCATAAAGACAGACAGGCATAAAGACAGACAGGCATAAAGACAGACAGGCATAAAGACAGGCAGGCATAAAGACAGACAGGCATAAAGACAGGCAGGCATAAAGACAGACAGGCATAAAGACAGACAGGCATAAAGACAAAAACAGCTACCACGAAGAGAGAACTTCGGGAATATGTCGTGTTTTGATAGACAGACACGCCAAAGACGTCCCGTGTCTGCATGCATTCCTAACCTCTGTTTGGCCCTGTTTGGAATGTACAGCACCCCCCCACACCCTGGAGACCCCCCATCCCGTGTGCCTGTCTTATTGAATTCCGTTCCCTTAGTCTCCCGTGTGCTCTGTGTTTCCCCGGCATCTAAGGACACAGCGGGCCCCGACGTTTTGCCATATGTGACCTTTATCAAAAGAGGTCTACGCTCTCTTTAAACTTTGATAACGCCCAATATCAAAACTCAAAAAGGTAATTTGAACGGCTGGCGGTTTGGACGATCAGGAGATCATTCGGTTTTTGATCCCACCTTTTTTCCCCTCGGGGGTGTGTTTATCTGGCACAGGATGACAAGGGGGGAGGCGGAGCCGGGAAATCAAAGGGCTTTGGTTGGCCGACCGTAGAGGCCAGGAATGTGGTTGAAAGCATTGCATCTCCACAAGGTTCAAGAAATTCAGTCACTCCTGTACACAAACAAAATACTCAAGGAGGTCCGTGGATATTTAAACATTCCTGCTAGGCTAATGGCAGTTTGCCTAACAAAAAAAAACAAATAAACTGTTAAACTGATTGTTATCCGTTTTGAAAAATGCCTTCTTTGCTGTATTTTCTTGAGCACTGTAAAATCTGTGAAATACACAGCTGGTCAGCTAGGGACAACTTTATCTGGGTTACATAACATATTTTCACTGGGGCATTACAGATAACACAGAAGCACTTTGCTTTTCAATCCTGTGATTGCTCGAGATTGTGAACTGCAAAATTGGTATACTTACAATCACAATTCTTTTCAGTTTTTGGAATGTCATAACTTTTATTCAAACACCTTATAAGGTGGATTTTGTTGGCGTTACTTCGGCAGAATTGTGTACTGTTTCATTACCCTCTGATTTATTACTCAGAACGCTCAGCATCTTGGAATGTGAAAGATAGGTGCTGTTGCCGCCACTGTAGATATAATTGTAAATTACTTGTGAAAGTACTCATCTGTCCACTCAGAATCTTTTCTGCTAAAACAGCACCAGAATCTACTGCTTTCATCTGACACTCAGACAAGCTATTAAATGGCGAGAATCCGAGCATTTCTGCAAACTCTGCTAACGTTTTATTGTGCAATGTAGTGAGCAAATCTGTGTGGGTTCTAAGCAAACAGTAGGCTATTTAATAGGCTAAACTGCATGGCCTCACAGGCACAGCTAGAGGGAGGTGTTCTGAACGTGAACTCTCTACGGATGCTGTCATGTGCACCTGTTTCTTTGTTCTTTCTATGCCAAGTAGACACGCTACATTGAGATTTTTTTCAAGGCTGCTATCGACAGTTCAGAACAAATGGACACAGGCAAAATGATGGAAGATGGGTGGTCCACCCTGTCCTCGACCAGGGAGTCACAGATGACCCTGTGTGACCACTGGACCACAGCCCCACCAATATAAACATGTTGTTTTAAATGAGGGACAAATGGAAATTTTATGTTGGTTTCTACACTTTTCCCATAACTCTGCTGAGAGACATGTCTTGGAGATTAGAAAAATATTTCTTAACAACATAATACCTTCATATAACTTTCTTAACAACATTAACCCTTCATCTCATTAATAGTTAATATTTAAACATTGAGATTTTGTGTTGCCCATGTGTTTTTTATACTGTCTGAATATATGGACTGGCAAACCAATGAAATGTGTCTTTTGACCAATCAGATCAGCTGATTTCGGGTGTCAACCGGCCTGGACATATTAAATGGACATAGCAGGTGGCCAGTCTTACAAGGAGAATTTAGCCCTTCATATAACTTTCTTAACAACATTAACCCTTCATCTCATTAATAGTTAATATTTAAACATTGAGATTTTGTGTTGCCCATGTGTTTTTTATACTGTCTGAATATATGGACTGGCAAACCAATGAAATGTGTCTTTTGACCAATCAGATCAGCTGATTTCGGGTGTCAACCGGCCTGGACATATTAAATGGACATAGCAGGTGGCCAGTCTTACAAGGAGAATTTAGCCCGGTGTATTGCCCAAAAATACAAGTAAGGTCAATGGGTTGGTATAGGGTTACTGAAGAGGTGGGGTTGAAAGGTGAGAGGGCGCACACGTCACTGGTAATGTGACTTAAAATGTCATTAATGGACGGGGCTATACTTCACTTCTTTCTTCGACGTGACCCAACTGTTGGAAAAATGTCTTTTATGGCCTACGTTCAGCTAGCTAAATTGGCCATAGACTTCAAGCCTATATACTTCAAATCATAATAACCTACTAATACACAAGACTGACAGTCTTTTATGCCCAATAAATAGAGATTTGCTAGCTTGATCCATTTGAGATCAACGGGTTTTGCGATTATCACGTATGCTTTTTTTTATTGAATGTTGTCAGGCAAGCTGTCGATGCTCTGTTGGAGGTGTGTATTTTACGTGCGGGGTTCTAACGAAACAGATGTGTTAGTTTGGCTTAATGCCTCTTGGCCGTTGAATAAGTTAATCTAGTTTATCATATGGAGTTAGTTAAATAAAGAATAAATAAGTTATTTGGTGTGGTTTACCTGACATCTAGTAAAGCATTGATATTACCAGTACATTTATGTCCCAGGGTTCTGTGTTATACTGGCTACACTAAGCTACACCGACCACCCGTTGAACCAACAGTTATTTAGATGAATTAGCACTCCCCATTGCTATGACAATGAAGAATTTCCTGTCCTTCACCGGTCAAACTATTGGATTATTGACCCACCATGATCGAAAGTACAGATAGCTGTCTGTACTTTATATTACTTAATTTTTGGCAGCAGTGTAATATGATGGATTCTCCACATCTCCACATTCAGCTCTGGCCAGGATATTGTTGTTTTTAAAGCAAATAACTCAGTGGGTGCTATATATGGGTCACAAGTGCCTTAGATCTGCACTTTGTTAGCATACCTTTGTTGTTTGTTTTTTGTTGGGTGATCTAAACATTTTACCAGCTTGTGCACAAGGCCCATTAAATTGACGGTGCTAGCCGCAATGTTTTGCACGCCAGGCTGTGGGGGTAACCACATGACTGAAAACTCTGAATAGAACTAAGACATAAAAATATATCAATATGTTTATATTAATGTGGTGTCAAGGCTTTGAGGATCCCTGTTTGATGTTCACGCTTAGTCTTCAATACTGGGCACCAGAAGGTGGGAAAAAAGCTCTATAACATAAAGGTCACATTAACTGACTGATTATCTCCTTATTTTCTGGAAAGGAATCATCAAACATATCAGAGGTAGAAAATACATCATGAACATCATTAGAGATACTAGCCTGGGAAGCTCATTACTGCATTCTTATTTAAATGCTATACTGAGAGTTACTGGTCGTTTTGCATCCAGAGAACATCAGAGAGTACAATTAAAAATGAAAAACCTTCCTTCACTGATTGTGAGTTTTAATGTTCACTGCACTGAAGAAACAACTTTGCATCATGTCGGAATTGAGACAATAATTAGGTAACATCAACTGAACATCTGAGATCGTCTTCCTGTTTACATGAGAGCCCGCATTCTCCGGAGACCAATTAAACAATGAGGTTTTACAACAAGGCGACCCATGACCCGCTGTTAACCCTTGGGCTGCTGATGGGTGACAAACTTACATGAAAGTGACATTACCTCCGGGTGAACAAATTCAGGATTTAGAAAAACGCTTTCCCTTCCACCACGAAATACATTTTCCTGATTCAATAGAAGTCATTTACGAGGGCGAGAGCTTGGAATTCTTGGAATTTCTACATACAAAGCAACATGAAGGAATAAGACACAGGGAAATTGACCCCCCTTCCCCCAATCTAACCACATCTCAGTGGAGAGAATAATAAAATTTCTCCCATCTCTGAGCGTGAAGGAATTTATAACAGTCGGGGGCAAAATATAACAGTCCCCTTTTAGCTCTGTGCCAAAGTTAATGTAACACGGTCGACGTGAGGAAACAGGAGAATAATGCAAGTCGATGCTGAGGATTTAAACATTAGGCGGGTGGAAAATAATGATTCACGTATACAGGTGTAGTTGCTGTATATCTACAGTCTTTCGAGTCGTCACCGGCTACATAACACACATGTGAACAATGTCTCAGTCACATGCACCTGTGGGTTCTTTCATCATTGCATTTTTTTCTCCCATCGCCATGGGGATGAGGCATACATTCCTCCATGTTGAGCAATATGTTGCTTATTCTGCATGACAATACAAATTCATACATCCGACACACTAACTATTATTGAACCGATAATAATAATGATTATAATAAACATTTTGCTTTCAAAATTATCATCATTATACGATTCCTGGATAAATTAATTAACATTGGTAGTCGCATGACCTTGTAAAAACTGTCTAATATCTGTTTTGTAAATACTAAACTGTTCTATACTGTTACCTAGTCCCTTTGCCCCAATAAATATGTTCTTAAAAGCGACACAGATTGTTTCACAGGAAACACGTGTCCTAAGATTGAATAAAAACAATAAAAACATTCAGACGAATTCTAGAACAAGATGTGCTCAGAATTATCTGAAATTATAAATCCTATTTTTGTGTATGAGCCAAGCCAAACCAAACCATGCTGTGCTGTGTGAGTAGGCAATTTGCTTGTTAATGAAATGCGGAATAACGAGTCAGAAATGTGCAGGTTTATGATAAGGAATAATTGTTTCACTATCAAACTTTTATACAATATATACCTACCAAATAGAAAGTATATATTCATATTTGCTAAAGCTATGTTAACAGAAGCCTATATGACATTACAAAAAATAAACATAAATACAATTTAAAAAATCATGTGTCTTCCATATGATAATTCTTAGCTTGTATTCATTTTAAAAAAGATATGTGAAAAGAAATTTGAAAACACAGAAATCTGTCTGGATCTAATGAACAGGTCAATTCCTTAATGGACAGAAGGAAATCCAGTGCACTGCTTTTGTCAGCATCTGTCAGAGTCTTCCGTCTTAACAGGAAATGTAACACAGACTTCACATTTCTCCAAAAGAACAAGCAGTTGCGCCCATATAAAATGGCATCTGCCAACAGACACAAACTAAAGATTGAAAATGTATACAGATGCTGAAAATATCCCTGCGGCTCATCAAATGACCCTCTGCATTTACAGTTAAACACTACCTAGGATCCTGGTGGCCCAATCATGGTCACGAAAGAATACACACACAAACAAAACGCCCTCATGGGGACTGGTCAATATGTTTGTCATATACACTGGATTCCATGTAGTGAAGACCAGCTAAAGAGAAAGAAGAAGTTGTCCAAACTAAGTTCATAAAAACAATTGTTCGCAGATGGCTTGACGGTCTGAACAGCAACAAAACATTTATTCAAATTAATCGGTGAAACGGCAAGCAGAAACAGTTCTGAGCCAGGCCGTGAATCCCAATAGCTCCCAGGTAGTTGCTCTAAATGAAACCTTCATTCTCAGTCAACCTATACATGACAATGTTTTGGTGGCGGGTTTATTGTTGGCGCTACAGTTAATTCTGATGACTTAATATAATTGCATGCATTGCTTTTTTCTGCACGGTTGGGTATTGTGAGAGAACCGCTAGGGTTTGTGAGGTGCCAGAGGACATCGGTTGTCATGTGAGCCTCTGGCTAAGAGGTGACTCACTAGCTATTCACCAGGGCTTTTCTCAAGGTGAGCAGCAAGTGCAAGCAGGCTGAAATTGTCAGTGGGCTGTTTACTACGTGCGGTTAGTGTCTAGTTGCAGAGTTGGCAAAATGTATGCAATCAAATCCTTAAATAAAATACACTTCACAACCCAGCTAAGACAATTCTTACTACAACAAACTTTTTTCCCCGGAATGTTTTAGATTCAGAAAGTTTGAGTCCAATGGTGATTTTGTGAATGCCCACATCAATGCGAACTGGTTACAGATAAACTATTGTAGCTATTCTGAGATAATACTAAACATCGACTTTTTGTAGTAGGTGCCTTCTAATCAACCTACAAACAAGGTCTCCTAAGTGTAACGATGGAGGACAATGTCTGCAATGGCAATGATCCACGACGCTATAAGAAACCAATGAGCTATACATTCCCGGAAGTAAACTTAACGGTGACCGTCCATGCAAATGCTGCAATTATGCCTGTAACATTTTGACTGACTCAGTGTTATAGGGCGATGCTGACGTATCACAAATCCATGGATTAAACTGCAGATAGGCACACTGTGATATTGTATTCAATTTGGAAAACCAAAGCCTGAGTTATCTCATACGTCGATATTTAATAGAATATTGTGCTCACGTGAATGTGATGAGTGTTCAACACTGGGAAAAAAGCAAGAAAAAAAAAAAGGAAGGGATAACGTCCACTCCGTGACTGTAAAAAGCCAGGGTCCACTCCATGACTGTAAAAAGCCAGGGTCCACTCTGTGACTGTAAAAAGCCAGGGTCCACTCTGTGACTGTAAAAAGCCAGGGTCCACTCCGTGACTGTAAAAAGCCAGGGTCCACTCCGGGACTGTAAAAAGCCAGGGTCCACTCTGTGACTGTAAAAAGCCAGGGTCCACTCCGTGACTGTAAAAAGCCAGGGTCCACTCTGTGACTCCGTGACTGTAAAAAGCCAGGGTCCACTCCGTGACTGTAAAAAGCCATGTTCCACTCCGTGACTGTAAAAAGCCAGGCTCCACTCCGTGACTGTAAAAAGCCAGGCTCCACTCCGTGACTGTAAAAAGCCATGTTCCACTCCGTGACTGTAAAAAGCCAGGGTCCACTCTGTGACTGTAAAAAGCCAGGGTCCACTCCGTGACTGTAAAAAGCCATGTTCCACTCCGTGACTGTAAAAAGCCATGTTCCACTCCGTGACTGTAAAAAGCCAGGGTCCACTCCGTGACTGTAAAAAGCCAGGGTCCACTCTGTGACTGTAAAAAGCCAGGGTCCACTCTGTGACTGTAAAAAGCCAGAGTCCATTCTGTGACTGTAAAATGCCAGGGTCCACTCCGGGACTGTAAAAAGCCAGGGTCCACTCCGTGACTGTAAAAAGCCAGGGTCCACTCCGTGGTTTTGGATTTTGTGGTCATACATTAGGGCTCAGGAAAATTGCCTGAAATTATTAACACACTCCTAAACTTCCTTGGTCTGAAAGGAAGCATTATGTGTTCCCCAGGGGAACGTTTGCAGAACGAATAGGCATTGTCTCCTGTAAGGTTAACTCAAGTACTTCCTAGGGAAAGCCTGGACCATTCAGACACACTGACAGCCTCCTTAACAGTACACTTGATCGGACCATTCAATTTCCTCAACCACTTTTTGCTATTAGCCAGCTTTGTTTGAATACCCCAGTTAATCAGTATGTGCTTAAGAGACCCTCGAGGCCCTCTGACAATGATTAGCCCACATTGGGTTATACAATTCCTTTCAGGGTTGTGTCAGATCTGAAATTCCTCAGAGCGCAGGAATTATCGATCCAGAAGCAACATGGCAGGCCAACAAAGACTGGATGACAAACAATGTTAACCAACATTAGGAAAATCACAAACAACTACAATTGTTCAACCAATCAGGTGTAAATTCTGGGAGTTGAGGTGGCAGAGGGTGACAACATATGAACATGTACCAGTGTGATACTCGGATGAAACTGTGGAGGAAAACCCGCTCAAGATCCGCATGGAAGACAACGTGAGAGAAATGATATGCGGTACGTTGTAAATTATCGACAATAAAATAAAGAGCTAAAAGCTTTTTCCGTGGCTTGGTTGTGACCTCGTAGGGCACCTGTTTTAAACGCTTAATTCCCATGAATGACTACGGCATTAATACTGAAACTTTTTACTAAGATATGCACACATGCACTCCCACAAAGATCAAGCTAAAGAGAAAAACATGGTACATAATATGGTATGAATAGTGAACCAATGTTTCAGACACCGTCCAAAATAACTTACAGATGCCCCATCAATTATAGAGGTAGACTTTCAGAAGGACCCTTAAAATAATATAACAACAAAAATATAGTAATATACACAAATTCTTTTTTGGGAAAAATTACATAATTGTATTCCATCGCTTCCTTTATATAACAAGATTAAGCAGATGGTGTTTGGATAAAAAAATCAATTAAGCTCTCCCCTGTCTCCATGTGGGACGGATGTTAAAAACGCATGTGCTTTATATTTTGGCTTTATATTTATATCTCGATGTTTTAATATAATTCATCTATAGGAAAACAAAATGATGAATAAAACATTTAATAAAAGGACTCCAACATGACATTAACGCTTTGCAGTTTACTCCAGTTGTGCATATTATTTATTTATTTATCATGCAGCAGTCGGTCTGTAGCCTATAGTAGGCTATGTAGACTGGTATAGCCAGCCCATGGTCGAACATTAACCATAGAGCAACACACTATCAAATCTGTGCCAAGGTATATTAACATAAACAAACTATAAAATGCATTGACTAAGACACGCGCCACTCCTGAAACCAGCACACGAATGACAACACTGCTGTGATTGACGTGAGAAAGTGAACAAACTGCATTGAAACTGCATTGCACCGCCCTTCTCCGCACACAGGCGCAGTTCCCCGTGATCTCCCCGCACTCCCCGCAAACCTGTTTCAGTAGAGGCGCATACTCACATACTCCAGACGGGCCACAGTGGGCTGCTGTAAACACAGTGCTGCTGGTCGGGAGAGGGGCGGGGTTAGAAACCTCGAGAGGGGCGGGGTTAGAGACCTCGAGAGGGGCGGGGTTAGAGACCTCGAGAGGGGCGGGGTTAGAGACCTCGGCTCGCACATCTGAAAACATCACTAATCCAGTATTTCAGGTGCTGAAGTCAACCATTTGCGCGTCAAAAAACTGCGAGAAACACACACACGCACACGAAAGCGGAATACAACAAGTGAATGGCACGGCCCGGTGTGTTATTATTATTATAATAGATTTGTATGTAACCGGAGGAAATAACAGTTTTAACAAGTAGGCTACTGTGTGTTCGGCGGTTTTTAGTTGTAATTTATTAGCGCACTATGAATTAGATCCGCACCGACTGCGTCCATTTCCCCTCTGGTTTCACCGAAACTTGTGTTTCCCGATCAGGAACATTTGGGAAATCAGCAGATCACTCACCTTTAGGATATGACCGGTTGGATGTATCTGTAGGTATTGGAAACAGTTTGTCTCGTTGGTTTCTGGTTGGTTTGATGTTGAAACTTTTGATCCCCTCGCCATTGTGGCTCGTGAACGCGCATGAGGCGGACATTTACCTGGATTGCAGGTAAGTTCAGACCCGCTGATGATTCCAAAGTGTTATTTATTAATGAAACACATGTGAGCATATGGACTAGTGCGATATTAGTGATATAGTAGTGAGTGTGTGTTAATAATGGTATGCGTGTTATTTATTATGATACTAACACACTAGACGGACCCGCCTTGACTCTGGTGTTTCCTTATTGTCCATGTTACATTATATCAACACATGACTAAAGACTAGTCATGTTTAGTCGGTCCACACCAGCAGGAATCCGGTGGTTACATTTGTACAGACTCCCACATTAACTCATCGACTAAACACTATTACTTTAATTGTTTGTTTTTAAATATAAATTAAAGAACACCTATAATATTGGCGTAACTAAATCTATTTATTTGGACATTTATTATAATACATGCAACCATGATGAATAATAATTATAATGAACTCATACTTTTCCATTTATGTGCACATGTTGCATCAGACCGTGTTCGATCTGGGGTCATGGGTCAATTGTCTAACCTTTTTTGGAGGTTTTATGTTGTTTTAGGTTTGGGTTGTATGTTTTTGGTTTCTCATTGGTTATGGGACAACCTCGGTAAAATGAACATACATTAAAACAATGGTTATGGCCATTCCTAATTAGCAGGTTGGGAACAGGCATTGCCTTATATATACAATTAAATAGAAATGTTCACTTTTATTAAATATTCACAAAACATCTGAATGACGTAGAGGGAGAACATTTAATAATTGTATTACAACCCTGTGCTTTTTACTTGGCAGTTTATTGATTGATTGAAAATGTCATGTGAGTGGAGAACTCTTCATCCAGTGAGGAAAAAACCCCACTGTCTATTGTTTAATTCATGTTAAAAATGTAATACTTCATCTATCCTGGAGCTACATTCATTAGCTTAATTGGAGACACTGCTAGCTGCTGTGCTGTTTTCTGCAAGGTTGCTTATTAAAGCGGATAACAGCATGCTTAAACAACAGCTAGTGACTGTAGAAGCGTGGACCTTGCATCAATCTGTCTCTTAAACATTTCATTACTATAATTAAATATGCAAATATGCAACTATTCCTTAATTTCAGTCTATATGATTTGCTTTTCAGAGCTTTAACGGTACCCTGAACATTTTGTGATTTGTCATTGTTCTCGCTGATCGCCTCTTTGCATTACTGAGGACAAGCCTCAGACAACCTTTTACATTCACTGCAATTTGCCCATGTACATCTTGTTACTCGGTCAGCTAAGGTTGATGCCTGAAACTAAAATGGAATTGGCCTAACTCGCAGTACTCAAAATAGCCACAAGGCTTTCAGAATATAAATGCATCTGAACACATCACCATAGATTCTATAAAATGCAATGCAAGAGTCAGGGTATGTTCTTTTTTTGTAACAATCTGATTCATCTTAATCTCATCGACAGGCATTTAAAGGGCTAAGCCGGAGAACAGTAAAACCAGCCAAACCCTCCACCGTTGATTTTATCTGCTTGGACTGAATATGAAGTAAAAGTTGTGGGCCAGAACTGTTGCTGGGACATTTATTAGAAAGTCGCGGGAAGCCGAAAGACGTTTAGGAAGTAGTTTGAATTGTCTGAGGAGGATGTTATATTTCAATGAGAGCTGTTAAAAAAAGAGAAACCTGGTCTGTTTTTTAGAGAATGTACTTTAATTCTTTCCCGTTCCCTCTGTTGCTGTGACGGGAGGGGGCTGTGTTTTGGTCAGGAAGAACACACAGAACATTTTAGGCTGTGTTCCTGTCCCAGCACCAGTCCCCACAAATTATTATATATATTTTTAGGGTAAATTTCAGGTTTTTCATTATTGGTGTATTGACCTTGTTTGATTTCCTCGCAAACTGGGCCTGGTTTCTTGATGGTGAACTTTAATTTGAACATTGTAAAAGATGCTAAGCTTTGTCGACCTGTGCTACGGCAACACCTAGAGATAATGACACGCGGAAGTGTTTAACCAATCAAAGCAGAGAAATCGACATTTCTTTACTTTTGCAGCCTACTGCTTGTTGGCACCAGAAGATAAGCGCTTTGAGTACCTAGAAAAGTGCTATATAAGCTCACATTATTATTATTATTATTATTAAGATGTAAACAGAAGTTGTTAAGTGCACGTTGAAAATAATCAAAACAGGGGCCAGCGTTACAGACCTGTTCCAAGTAGCTGAGATAAGTCTGTTTGACTGCCTTTCCTGCTGACTGTGGTCCCACGCCACTCCCTTGTGTATATCAATCTATATATCAACTCCGCCTGTTGTCTCACAATGAAGACGCTATGAAAACATTGATGACGTTGTGTTGCGTCAGCCAAACATGTGGGAAATGTGTAAGTTGATGTCCAGGGCGCCGCCAGTTGGGTCAAGGATGTTTCCTCTGTCTATTTAAAGACTGGATTCATATATGGCTACCTGTGTGTTCATCTAATATGTCTCACTGTTTGGTTGAATTGTTTCCAGCAATAAAACACGTTCCCCATGGTGCAAAGAGAGGACTTTTATCAGATTTAAGAATTATTTATAGATTCTAGCTTTACTTTTTCACTGGTTTTCCTACCGATATTGGAAGAAGTCAGAGAATGAATAAACAGGGACCCCTTTAAAGAACCAACACTGTTTGACTTTTTTTGGTTTTGGTACGCGATGTCATCAGTTATCATTAAAATAAACATCTTTGAGCAAAACTGAACACTCTAGTACAATCTCTGAGGGTAAATAAGGGAGAACGTTTGACTTCTGAACAGTTGAAATGTCAACAAACTGTAACCTGCTGGTTATTTGTTTTGTTCCTGTGACATTCGGTTTTTCCCCATTTCCCATTTGAATAGGTTAATTTATTATGTAACGTTGGTTGTATTAGAAAAGTGGCATTTCTAGACAAAGTACAGTATAAAGGAATGTGTCCATAGCTGTTGCTGTTGTATACATTATCTGTGCCTGAAATATACACAAAAATTAGTGACTTTTGATGGTCATGTTCGTTGTTATGTCTGAAGGCTCCGTCTGGTTCTCATCTGTTTTGGGTCAGCTGAAGTGTCATGGCAAATAGTCTAAAGGTTTATAAGTTAGTCATTCCGCCTCAAACAGCACACGTTTCTGTTTCGTAGGTAGTAACAGATGTATTAAGCATTCCTGAAACATTGTTTTTGAAATATGCATATTTTGATCTCTGGGAAATGAAGGAGGATACAACCAAATTTGTGTTTTCAGTTTACCGGACTTGTATAATAACTATAATCGATTTTCCTTTTGAACCAAACCATATTGAATCAAAATGAATCTTAAAAGCTAAACAGGGCCACATCCCTAAATATGGCCACATCCCTGCATATGGCCACACCCGTGCATATGACCACATCCCTAAATATGGCCACATCCCTGAATATGGCCACACCCGTGCATATGACCACATCCCTAAATATGGCCACATCCCTGAATATGGCCACACCCGTGCATATGACCACATCCCTAAATATGGCCACACCCCTGCATATGGCCACACCCGTGCATATGACCACATCCCTAAATATGGCCACACCCCTGCATATGGCCACACCGTGCATATGACCACAACCCTAAATATGGCCACACCCCTGCATATGGCCACACCCGTGCATATGACCACATCCCTGAATATGGCCACACCCCTGCATATGGCCACACCCGTGCATATGACCACATCCCTAAATATGGCCACACCCCTGCATATGGCCACACCCGTGCATATGACCACATCCCTGAATATGGCCACACCCCTGCATATGGCCACACCCGTGCATATGACCACATCCCTAAATATGGCCACACCCCTGCATATGGCCACACCCGTGCATATGACCACATCCCTAAATATGGCCACACCCCTGCATATGGCCACACCCGTGCATATGACCACATCCCTAAATATGGCCACACCCCTGCATATGGCCACACCCGTGCATATGACCACATCCCTAAATATGGCCACATCCCTGAATATGGCCACACCCGTGCATATGACCACATCCCTAAATATGGCCACACCCCTGCATATGGCCACACCCGTGCATATGACCACATCCCTAAATATGGCCACACCCCTGCATATGGCCACACCCCTGCATATGGCCACACCCGTGCATATGACCACATCCCTAAATATGGCCACACCCCTGCATATGGCCACACCCGTGCATATGACCACATCCCTAAATATGGCCACACCCCTGCATATGGCCACACCCGTGCATATGACCACATCCCTAAATATGGCCACACCCCTGCATATGGCCACACCTGTGCATATGACCACATCCCTAAATATGGCCACACCCCTGCATATGGCCACACCCGTGCATATGACCACATCCCTAAATATGGCCACACCCCTGCATATGGCCACACCCGTGCATATGACCACATCCCTAAATATGGCCACACCCCTGCATATGGCCACACCCGTGCATATGACCACATCCCTGAATATGGCCACACCCCTGCATATGGCCACACCCGTGCATATGACCACATCCCTAAATATGGCCACACCCCTGCATATGGCCACACCCGTGCATATGACCACATCCCTGAATATGGCCACACCCCTGCATATGGCCACACCCGTGCATATGACCACATCCCTAAATATGGCCACACCCCTGCATATGGCCACACCCGTGCATATGACCACATCCCTAAATATGGCCACACCCCTGCATATGGCCACACCCGTGCATATGACCACATCCCTGAATATGGCCACACCCCTGCATATGGCCACACCTGTGCATATGACCACATCCCTAAATATGGCCACACCCCTGCATATGGCCACACCGTGCATATGACCACATCCCTAAATATGGCCACACCCCTGCATATGGCCACACCCGTGCATATGACCACATCCCTAAATATGGCCACACCCCTGCATATGGCCACACCCGTGCATATGACCACATCCCTAAATATGGCCACACCCCTGCATATGGCCACACCCGTGCATATGACCACATCCCTGAATATGGCCACACCCCTGCATATGGCCACACCCGTGCATATGACCACATCCCTAAATATGGCCACACCCGTGCATATGACCACATCCCTAAATATGGCCACACCCCTGCATATGGCCACACCCGTGCATATGACCACATCCCTAAATATGGCCACACCCCTGCATATGGCCACACCCGTGCATATGACCACATCCCTAAATATGGCCACACCCCTGCATATGGCCACACCCGTGCATATGACCACATCCCTAAATATGGCCACACCCCTGCATATGGCCACACCCCTAAACATGGCCACATCCTTCAACAAGCCCAGCCCCATCCCAATGACCAGCATTCGTTATCTATGTTTGACAAGAAGTAGTTTGAATAATTTTTTATTAACCTTTTGCAAATTTTTTGTTTTAAAACATATACAGTATATACCCAGAATACATGCGTGTCATAGTTTAGGTTAGGTCTGCTTCAGCTTGGCCATTCCCAGTAAACATGCAATTCATTAACACATCAGTTCCCACACACTACACGTCCAGAACACAACGTGCTCCCCATGTCCTCCCCAAAGTCTAAAGGCCTGTTTGCCAGTCAATAGGTATTTGCACGTGGATCATATCAACTGTATCCATGCCGGTCTCATTGCAACAACTCCCAGTAGATTCGAGGGAGTGGACGAATGGCATCCACACTGCTTTTCTAATAAGGATATCTTTTTTTTTTTGTTTCTCTGTATCAGAGTTTGTCACTGACCTCTAAATAAATGATAATGTTAGCAACTTTTACAGCTCTTAGATTGCGTTGTATGTCCTCGTATCGGCAGTCTCTTGAACTGTGTTGATGGATCCGTCTGGGTAATATTTATGCGACTGTAGCATAGAAAATGAAGAAAGCTGACTTGGTCAATCGTTATCAATCATTCCCAAAGCATATGAGTCACGGTGAGTAATCATGTAGTTCTTTGTATGTACTGGTTGTGGCAGATGACTGCTAAGTGAGTGGATTTGATTAGATATTGGTGTCAGGAGGGAGCTCTGGTCGACAGAGCGACATGCTAGGTTAAGTTGTGTCACTAACAGATGGACAGTGGAATAATTACCTGTTTTCCACTTTGCCCCTTCAGAGTTGCGTCTAATCCCAAAGACAAGAGCTCTTTAGCAGAGCCAGGTTTAAGTGATTGCTGTAAAATGCTGTTGCTATGGAAATCAGTTGCAAGTTAGAGCCACAAGCAACTTGTTGTTTTTGAATAAAATGTAAAGTGCCCGAGATACATTTGTTTTTTTTTTTTTTTTTTTTTTTGCGAATAACACGGCAAAACTCTTATCGTACAGAAGCGAACCTTGTTCTTTTTGTTCTCTGTTTTGCTCTCCTTTTAGGTGTTTAATTGAACACCTGCTTCTTTAGGTTATTGGTGTGTGAACATTGCATGATCTGTAAGGAATTGTTTGAATAGCTGCGAATGAAATGTTACTCTACTGGTTTTGGATGTTTCATGTTGTTTAAAAAGTATACGGAAGTTTGACAAAAAAATGTCACCTGTCAAAATGCCTGGAAGAATGTTCTCCGGACAAATGAATCAAAGTTTTGGACATTGTTTCATGTTATGTCTGGCAAAAACCAAATATTGTATTCCACATTTTTGATATTTTGTTTAGGGTCAAGGGTCTTGGTAATGTGAGATTTTGTGGAGGCTTTTGTACAAACACCAGGGAAAACATGTTGTCATTGAACCACAGCTTTTGCTCTGTGCTCTCAAAACATTCTGAAGGAGGTATCGGGTGATTCGCCCATGAGCATATTTCAACGACCACCTGGTTTCATGACCCAGTCGAGCAGAATATATAAAAAGCAATACTTAAAAAATACAGAAGTATTTTAAAAATGTCTGTGTGGTACCGTATCTGTATTCGATCAAATTTCAGTTTTCATTTCACCATCTTTTGCGGAGGTGTATTTTTGGCAAAACTCTGTACAGGCGTTGTGCATGCACCCTAAAACAGTGTTCCGAAGGGAGCAGATGAATGTTTCAGAAGACGGCGGCAGTCTGAGTAACCTGTCCGTGTTTTTCGGTCGTGTCGGGCCCACGGTTCGGTGGTTGCATTTGAAATCCGCTGGGCGCTTGACGCTGCTTCCCGGTTAGCGGAATAGAAAATAATTTACACTCACCTCTTTGGCACGGCTATCATTGCTACCATATTGTCTGAAGTTTCGAGACGTTGAACCCAAAGCCAAGCTGTAAGGTGTAAAGTATTGTAGCCCGTTTGCATTGTTTACCGAGCCAATGATATCGTGTGTCACTTGGCACGGCTCCCGTTCTTGTTTGACCTCGCTAGCGGGGGCATGTCTATTCACTGAGACAAGATGACTAAAGGTTCAGGCTTTGACATCCCGTATTGAGGCCGCTCTGTCTTTGTTTGGTGGACTTTGGAATTTGTGACCTGATTTGTGTAAGGCCTGCATTTGTCTAAAACCTTGGTAATCCGCTATATATTGATGCCCGTAAAATTACATTACCAGTAAGCATTACTTGTTTTTCCCGATAAAGTGTTTTTAGAATAAATGAATAATCTGTTAGTCTAGAGATATTTTGTACAAGGCTGTTTATAAAAGTTACCGGATAAGCTTTGTTGACGTCTATTACCAGAAGGTGGTGACCATGTCTGGCTAAGATTACAATATTTATCTTATTACAATGATCTTATAAGAGTCATTTTACAATGTGAGCCTCTCAAGTTGCCTTTCACTCTTTTTTTTTCTGCAGATCAGCCTCTGTAGACAACAAGTAGTAACGACCAGCTGGTTAGACCTTTGCTATGGACGAACCCTTACAAGAGCAGATCGATTCCATCTGACTACTCTGCTGCATCATGAAAATGTGGAGAGCCCTCAGGGACACGGAGGTCCCAAATCCCCTCCCGACCTGGTTCTGAATGCCCACCGCAGAATGATTTGTGTTGGAGAACGTCCTTACGGTAGAAGTCCAACCCCTACAATTAAGGAGAACCGGACTACCGGTCGGCTCCGAAAGGATTTACGCTTTTGATTCGAGCCTGTGATGAATGTTTTCAAAAAACATTTTCTGGGTGGATATTTTAAAAGGAAGGAAATCCAAGCGGCGGTCAAAGTTGAACCACGTTCTTCTCGGCTACGGACAGACGGTGGTGGTCATCCATGTGGAGCAGGGTAGTAGCTGCTGCTTGCGGAATAACGTAGCCTCAGACTGTCCGGGGGGGGGGGGCGGCTTCACTCTTGACGGAGGCCAACCAACAAGACTGCTTTTCCAAGTGATTCTACTTCTGTCCAGAGACAGACCCACTATCCAATGGCATGGAACAAGTTCTTCAAGAAGCCGGGGGGGAATCTCGCCAAATCTTACCAGCCAGGCAGCATGCTGTCGCTAGCCCCGACCAAAGGCCTTTTGAACGAGCCGGGCCAGAACAGCTGCTTTCTCAACAGCGCAGTTCAGGTGAGTCAATGTTTGTTTTCGAGTACGTTTGAGAAGCATGTTTTCGTTTTTTTTTTACTAAATGATCTCGGAGAGTTTTTTGAAACCATTGACTACTGCTTGTTATCTGTATGTGCCGCCCGGGTTAATGGCCGTAAACGCATGATTGCAAGTACTGCTGTCTTTTTAACCGACTTTATTCAGAACAACAGGACTGAGGTAGACATTGTGAAGTAGACATGTCTGATTTAAGGACACCAGTACCATCTTCATCTAAAATGAGACCATGTCCAATCCCTTGTCCAATCCCTCACGTTACCTCATTTCCAACAGCCTGCATTACTGATGTTCGCTCCGCTTAGTCATGAGAAAGAGCGAGACCGCGTGTCCCTCAGGAAAACACATTTACCACCAGCGACATAACTTTTACAGCCTGAAAGCGCAGTCGCTGTATATTCGTCAGTACTTCCTGGCCACTTACTGGAAGGTTGTTTATGTCTCGTGGGTTGACGGTTGGCAACAGGGTTGCTGTGAGGAATCATCCTGCAGTGATGTCACCCTTACAGGCCGTGACTCAGAGGTAAAGACGTGGATGAGCTGGGCGAGGACTTCTGCCAGCGAGGGCTTTATTTCCTACACACAGAAGCCCCCCCCCCCCGAACCCTTTTGATTTTCCTCTCTGCGTTTGTCCACCTCATGGCCTGACAGAACCGCTGACCCGTGTTGAGCACAAACTAGCGACAAGTATCAGGTCGCAATGTGATGCAAACCTGAAGAGCAGTTCGATTTATCCCGCCAGCCACGTGTATATATATTAACCAACAAACTGGCCTTCATCAGAACATATAGAAAAGGGTTAGCTTGGTAGTTGTAGAGGATTCAACCCTTAATTACCATTACAATACTTAATAAAAAAATGTGAATATACATTTCAGGTTCTGTGGCAGCTGGATATCTTCAGACGCAGTCTGAGGGAGCTTCCAGGACACTTCTGTCTCGGGGACGCTTGCATCTTCTGTGCGTTGAAGGTATTTACACTCGTCCTGATTTTCTCCTAATTCTCAGTGCGAGCTTTACCGGAACATTCTATAATCCATCTAGTTCAGACAGGCGAGATTGAGCACCGAGGGATTTCTTTGCTACCACGATGAACAATCATTGCGTGGAAACTAACTTTGTTCAGAACTGGAGTTGAAGGGTCCGGTTTTAATAGACTTTCCTTCCTCTTCCGCAGACCATTTTTTCCCAGTTCCAGCACAGTCGGGAACGCGCCCTGCCCTCAGACAACCTGCGTAACGCCCTGGCTGAGACCTTTAAGGACGAGCAGCGCTTTCAGCTGGGCTTCATGGACGACGCTGCCGAGTGCTTTGTGAGTTCCCTTGGTGATTATTTGATTGAAAGGGTGGTCTTTGAACCAATGTTCCCTGCATTTCTGGGGGTTACTCCAAAAGTCTGGACCGCTGAGCGGAAATGTAAATGTTTTTAACACTGCAGCTGTGTTCTGATTAATGCCAGATGTGGGACACACTGCAGCTGTATCCTGGTTAATGCTAGATGTGGGACACTGCAGATGTATCCAGGTTAATGTTAGATGTGTGGGACACTGCAGATGTATCCAGGTTAATGCTAGATGTGGGACACTGCAGATGTATCCAGGTTAATGTTAGATGTGGGACACTGCAGATGTATCCAGGTTAATGCTAGATGTGGGACACTGCAGATGTATCCAGGTTAATGCTAGATGTGGGACACTGCAGATGTATCCAGGTTAATGCTAGATGTGGGACACTGCAGATGTATCCAGGTTAATGCTAGATGTGGGACACTGCAGATGTATCCAGGTTAATGCTAGATGTGGGACACTGCAGATGTATCCAGGTTAATGTTAGATGTGGGACACTGCAGATGTATCCAGGTTAATGCTAGATGTGGGACACTGCAGATGTATCCAGGTTAATGTTAGATGTGGGACACTGCAGATGTATCCAGGTTAATGTTAGATGTGGGACACTGCAGATGTATCCAGGTTAATGCTAGATGTGGGACACTGCAGATGTATCCAGGTTAATGTTAGATGTGGGACACTGCAGATGTATCCAGGTTAATGCTAGATGTGGGACACTGCAGATGTATCCAGGTTAATGCTAGATGTGGGACACTGCAGATGTATCCAGGTTAATGTTAGATGTGGGACACTGCAGATGTATCCAGGTTAATGCTAGATGTGGGACACTGCAGATGTATCCAGGTTAATGTTAGATGTGGGACACTGCAGATGTATCCAGGTTAATGTTAGATGTGGGACACTGCAGATGTATCCAGGTTAATGCTAGATGTGGGACACTGCAGATGTATCCAGGTTAATGCTAGATGTGGGACACTGCAGATGTATCCAGGTTAATGCTAGATGTGGGACACTGCAGATGTATCCAGGTTAATGCTAGATGTAGGACACTGCAGATGTATCCAGGTTAATGTTAGGACACTGCAGATGTATCCAGGTTAATGTTAGATGTGGGACACTGCAGATGTATCCAGGTTAATGCTAGATGTGGGACACTGCAGATGTATCCTGGTTAATGCTAGATGTGGGACACTGCAGATGTATCCAGTTAATTAGATATCCAGGACACTGCAGATGTATCCAGGTTAATTAATGTGGGACACTGCAGATGTATCCAGGTTAATGTGGGACACTGCAGATGTATCCAGGTTAATGCTAGATGTGGGACACTGCAGATGTATCCTGGTTAATGCCAGATGTGGGACACTGCAGATGTATCCAGGTTAATGCTAGATGTGGGACACTGCAGATATATCCAGGTTAATGCTAGATGTGGGACACTGCAGATGTATCCAGGTTAATGCTAGTTGTGGGACACTGCAGATGTATCCAGGTTAATGCTAGATGTGGGACACTGCAGATGTATCCAGGTTAATGCTAGATGTGGGACACTGCAGATGTATCCAGGTTAATGCTAGATGTGGGACACTGCAGATGTATCCAGGTTAATGTTAGATGTGTGGGACACTGCAGATGTATCCTGGTTAATGCTAGATGTGGGACACTGCAGATGTATCCAGGTTAATGCTAGATGTGGGACACTGCAGATGTATCCAGGTTAATGTTAGATATGTGGGACACTGCAGATGTATCCTGGTTAATGCTAGATGTGGGACACTGCAGATATATCCAGGTTAATGCTAGATGTGGGACACTGCAGATGTATCCAGGTTAAACACTGCAGATGTATCCAGGTTAATGCTAGATGTGGGACACTGCAGATGTATCCAGGTTAATGCTAGATGTGGGACACTGCAGATGTATCCAGGTTAATGCTAGATGTGGGACACTGCAGATGTGGGACACTGCAGATGTATCCAGGTTAATGCTAGATGTGGGACACTGCAGATGTATCCAGGTTAATGCTAGATGTGGGACACTGCAGATGTATCCAGGTTAATGCTAGATGTGGGACACTGCAGATGTATCCAGGTTAATGCTAGATGTGGGACACTGCAGATGTATCCAGGTTAATGCTAGATGTGGGACACTGCAGATGTATCCAGGTTAATGCTAGATGTGGGACACTGCAGATGTATCCAGGTTAATGCTAGATGTGGGACACTGCAGATGTATCCAGGTTAATGCTAGATGTGGGACACAGTGCAGATGTATCCAGGTTAATGCTAGATGTGGGACACTGCAGATGTATCCAGGTTAATGCTAGATGTGGGACACTGCAGATGTATCCAGGTTAATGTTAGATGTGGGACACTGCAGATGTATCCAGGTTAATGTTAGATGTGGGACACTGCAGATGTATCCAGGTTAATGCTAGATGTGGGACACTGCAGATGTATCCAGGTTAATGCTAGATGTGGGACACTGCAGATGTATCCAGGTTAATGCTAGATGTGGGACACTGCAGATGTATCCAGGTTAATGCTAGATGTGGGACACTGCAGATGTATCCTGGTTAATGCTAGATGTGGGACACTGCAGATGTATCCTGGTTAATGTTAGATGTGGGACACTGCAGATGTATCCAGGTTAATGCTAGATGTGGGACACTGCAGATGTATCCAGGTTAATGCTAGATGTGGGACACTGCAGATGTATCCAGGTTAATGCTAGATGTGGGACACACTGCAGATGTATCCAGGTTAATGCTAGATGTGGGACACTGCAGATGTATCCAGGTTAATGTTAGATGTGGGACACTGCAGATGTATCCTGGTTAATGTTAGATGTGGGACACTGCAGATGTATCCAGGTTAATGCTAGATGTGGGACACTGCAGATGTATCCAGGTTAATGTTAGATGTGTGGTAGCCTCTAATACACTGGGAGTTCTCTTGGAGTTCCCTTGAAATCTTAATTTCCATGCCTATCTTTGTTGCTTGCTAGTCAAAAAAGTCAGTGTTGACCTGATAACTATCTGCTCCGGCCACAAACTGCTCTGAACTTGAAATGTAGCTAGCTAGCAAGTGCTGACTCACAACTATGGACACTATTTGAAAGGAAAAGACCTGACGAACAGACCAAAAGCCCAGCTGACAAAAGCTCATCTGTCAAAAAGATGATTTTATAAAGTAATAAAAGTAAAATATATATATTTAGAAGTTTTCTGTTGTAGTAGTATTGCCAATTGGTTTTTAAAGACTTCTTTAATATTTGTAAGTAGTGATGCTTTCATACCCTGTCTCAGTCTCCACAGAGAAAAGAAAACAGCAATATTCAGATGCTTTGATGGAATGTTCCCGATTTCGAAATTGTACTTATTATTTAATGTATTTTTAGACTTTATCTTAACCAATGATTTAATTTCTTTGGTCATAGGGTTTAGGTAAGGATACAATACTGTGCAGTGTATTCTTGGCCAGCCCCTATGGAGTCTGTCTCAGTAACTTAATTGCTATAAACCTACTCATCACAGACGTATAATTATTTTCTGTTTAGCGCAGCAGGTCTTGAGTATGCGGGTCACTCACTCAGGAGTTCTCATGATAAAGTGGAGGATAAACAGACGAGAAACGGTCCGGAATGGGAATAAGATATTTTAGCCTAAAGCAGAGCCTTTGGCAACATACAACTTGTCAAATGATCCTTTTTGTCAAATCGACAACAGTGTCCTACCTCTTTTTAGAATTTGTACTGGTCTCCCTCCGCTACTCTTGTCGTTCAAAAGGTTGAAAACTCATCCAACATCTTGCACCAACAGATGTAGAAGACCGTTGCTAATATAAGGCCTGACAATTTGTCAATTAGCTTTATATTGTGTTAACGTTTTTCTATGCACATGTTCTAAGGTAAATGTAACTCATTATATTGCTTCAACATTTATTTATGCTTATGTTCTGAGGTAAATGTAACTCATTATATTGCTTCGACATTTATCTATGCATATGTTCTGAAGTAAATGTAACTCATTATATTGCTTCACCATTTATCTTTGCGTATGTTCTGAGGTAAATGTTAACCCATTATATTGCTTCACCATTTATCTATGCGTATGTTCTGAGGTAAATGTTAACCCATTATATTGCTTCAACATTTATCTATGCATATGTTCTGGGGTAAATGTTAACACATTATATTGCTTCAACATTTATCTGTGCGTATGTTCTGAGGTAAATGTTAACCCATTATATTGCTTCAACATTTATCTATGCATATGTTCTGGGGTAAATGTTAACACATTATATTGCTTCAACATATTGTATGTTCTGAGGTAAATGTTAACCCATTATATTGCTTCACCATTTATCTATGCGTATGTTCTGAGGTAAATGTTAACCCATTATATTGCTTCAACATTTATCTATGCATATGTTCTGGGGTAAATGTTAACACATTATATTGCTTCAACATTTATCTGTGCGTATGTTCTGAGGTAAATGTTAACCCATTATATTGCTTCAACATTTATCTATGCATATGTTCTGGGGTAAATGTTAACACATTATATTGCTTCACCATTTATCTGTGCGTATGTTCTGAGGTAAATGTTAACCCATTGTCTTGCGTTAACATTTATCTATGCATATGTTCTGAGGTAAATGTTAACACATTATATTGCGTTAACATTTATCTATGCGTATGTGCTGGTTTGAATAGGCTCTATGGGGATTCTCTCTTCGTTCTAATAATCCCATAATAGCCATGTGAATCATTGGTTTAAATGTGGAAATGAAAGACCCAGTCTAGGCCCTGTAATGCTTCCGCGGTAAAAACTTTAATTAATCTATTAGTGGAATTAGCCGATGTCAAATTCAATTGCTGTGAAATTGTGTCTAAAATAAGCCTTGAAGGTTTCATAAACCCGTTTCTCTTCAATGGTGCGTCAGGTAGAGACCCACTTTGCTAATGGTAATGAGATGAAACGTATACATGCTGGGTGATAATATGATAATGATGATTACTAGTTTGGAAATGTGAACGTTCAAAGTTGCTGAGGCAGCCATAGTTTTATCATACAGTTTTGCCTATTGTGTTCAGCGGGGGTCCCGTTTCTCATCAGCTTACCCTAATCAACTTACTGTATTCATACAGGAAAATATTCTGGAGAGGATTCACCTGCACATTGTTCCTGAGGAGACGGATGCCTGCACCTCCCCGTCCTGCATCACACACCAGAAGTTTGCCATGTCCATCTATGAGCAGGTTAACTCTCACACACACACACACACACACACACACACACACACACACACACACACACACACACACACACACACACCAGTGTAACACACATCCAGTGTAAGACACACAGAACACACACGGGGGCCCCGGCTACAGCCGCATGAATCACTGTCTGAGATCACCGCTAGCCAATCCGTCAATTCTCCAGAGTGAGGCTAATAGTGTGTGTGTTTCCTAAGATCCATGGGAGGGGTAGCGGAAGAGGGGCAAAATCAGATGGGATGCACCCCCCACACACACACACACACACACACACCCTTCCTGTCTAAGTTTCAGCAGTGACAGTATTGCACAGCTTTAATAAGCCTTAAGGTTGGGCCGAGCAGTGGCGAAACACTTGGTTACCTGTCCTATTTTGTTGTCGGCGGGGGGGGATACGTCTCGTCCCCAAGGTCAAGTGTTTTTCACGCCGGGTTTTATTCCTGCCCTACAGGAATCACAGATCAGTGGAACTGCTGTTCACCTGGATTTTTATTAGCGCCTCGGGTTGTGTGGGTCTTTGGGGAACAGTTCGCCGGGCGAAGCATGTACCTGGAGAAGCTCTCTGTTTGGTGTCGGCTAGTAGAAGCAGACGGTGGATGACTTGTGTAACCGGAGGTCAATCAGTAGAGCTTTAGATTGACTTGTAATGTAAAGGACAGGTTCCACTTGCTAGATTTGGGATGATATCAGGGATGTGGTTCATTAAATCTGCGCTCCACGAAAATCTTTATATGTGGTGTGGGATGATACTGATCTTGGGGTAGTTTCCTCCGATTACTAGTTACGTTTATTCGAAGAGTTGATCCTATACCTGTATGATTCCGTTACATAACACTGGAAACACATCAGTTCTTTGGACCTCAAAGAAGCCATAGCGGATAAAGTCTTCGGACTGGACGCACCGAAAAACCCGCCACTTTTCCTCCCACTCTCCCCCGCTCCATCACCGCCAGCCAAATGACACCCCGACTTGCTAATTAGCGTTCGGCAGTGGCTAAGCAGCGCCCGGCTAACAGCATTGTGTCTGTGTTGTGCTCCTGTCTCCCCGCTCTCTCCACCCTGCAGTCCGTGTGCCGTAGCTGTGGGGCCTCGTCCGACCCTCTGCCCTTCACTGAGCTCGTGCATTACGTCTCCACCACCGCCCTCTGGTAAGTCATGCTCATTGGTTCAGATCTGATGACACACTGGTCGGGACTCTCTGTTCTTTTTCCCGGGTTACGCGGGGACTGACTGCGCTCACTGTCACTTTCATGCACTTCTTTCTTTCTCCCCTTAATGACATAACGGATGTTAGTGTTGCCATGGGGGCAAATGGTAGAAAAACAGCAACAAAAGCAACAACAGATCGGATTGATATAAAACAACTAAAAGAATAGACCCAAATCTTGAAAAATTGTAGATCCAACAGCAGTAAGAGTAGTAGATTCAGAAAAGAGAAGTGTTACTCATCTGTCCAGCCCAGGGCTGTATGTAATTCTACCGTTAACAGCAACAGACATTACCTGAGATGAACTGCCCCTACGCTGTATGTGTCAACTGCCCCTACGCTGTGTGTGTCAACTGCCCCTACGCTGTATGTGTCAACTGCCCCTACGCTGTATGTGTCAACTGCCCCTACGCTGTATGTGTCAACTGCCCCTACGCTGTATGTGTCAACTGCCCCTACGCTGTATGTGTCAACTGCCCCTACGCTGTATGTGTCAACTGCCCCTACGCTGTATGTGTCAACTGCCCCTACGCTGTATGTGTCAACTGCCCCTACGCTGCCTGTAACCCGCTACGCTGTATGTGTCAACTGCCCCCTCAACGCTGTATGTGTCAACTGCCCCTACGCTGTATGTGTCAACTGCCCCCCTACGC
The DNA here is from genome assembly GCA_029465975.1 of Dallia pectoralis. Lineage (NCBI taxonomy): Eukaryota > Metazoa > Chordata > Actinopteri > Esociformes > Umbridae > Dallia > Dallia pectoralis. Next base: position 16,520,593 of record CM055735.1, read on the forward strand.
TGTATGTGTCAACTGCCCCTACGCTGTATGTGTCAACTGCCCCTACGCTGTATGTGTCAACTGTACGCATGTGTCAACTGCCCCTACGCTGTATGTGTCAACTGCCCCTACGCTGTATGTGTCAACTGCCCCTACTGCTGTATGTGTCAACTGCCCCTACGCTGTATGTGTCAACTGCCCCTACGCTGTATGTGTCAACTGTCCCTACGCATGTGGTACGCTGTGTCAACTGTCCCAACTGCCCCTACGCTATATGTGTTAACTGCCCCTAGGCTGTATGTGTTAACTGCCCCTAGGCTGTATGTGTTAACTGCCCCTATATGTGTTAACTGCCCCTACCCTATATGTGTTAACTGCCCCTAGGCTGTATGTGTTAACTGCCCCTACGCTGTATGTGTTAACTGCCCCTAGGCTGTATGTGTTAACTGCCCCTAGGCTGTATGTGTTAACTGCCCCTACGCTATATGTGTTAACTGCCCCTACGCTGTATGTGTTAACTGCCCCTACGCTATATGTGTTAACTGCCCCTACGCTGTATGTGTTAACTGCCCCCCTACGCTGTATGTGTTAACTGCCCCTACGCTGTATGTGTTAACTGCCCCTACGCTGTATGTGTCAACTGCCCCTACGCTGTATGTGTCAACTGCCCCTACACTATATGTGTTAACGGCCCCTAATGTTCAGAAATGTCTCTTAGTGGAAAACCTGCTTTAATACCAGCCACGGGAAGAGTCACCTTTCAGTCAGACAATAACAAGCAACAAAAGGGAAATACAAAGAGTTGCTTATCATGTTTACAATAGCATGGGAACTTTATCATGTTTACAATAGCATGGGAACTTTATCATGTTTACAATAGCATGGGAACTTTATCATGTTTACAATAGCATGGGAACTTTATCATGTTTACAATAGCATGGGAACTTTATCATGTTTACAATAGCATGGGAACTTTATCATGTTTACAATAGCATGGGAACTTTATCATGTTTACAATAGCATGGGAACTTTATCATGTTTACAATAGCATGGGAACTTTATCATGTTTACAATAGCATGGGAACTTTATCATGTTTACAATAGCATGGGAACTTTTAATTCTAAATTTGAGTAGTTACCTCTAAAATATTTATAGATCTCTCCTGACTCACACATGTTACCTAGTCAGTCCAATTATCATCTCTCTTTCTCTCTCTGGTTCTTTTGTATAATTTTTCTCTAACACTCTTCTCCACGGTTCTATTAGTCAACAGGTTCATCAGAGGCGGGACGAGTCATTTGGAGAGCTACTGCAAGCGGCCAGCACCATTGGGGACACCCGCAACTGCCCTGTAAGTGGCTGTCGACAATGTCACTCATTTCATGTAAAAAAAAAAAATATCAAACACGTCTAGCAGGGGAATGTCAGTTGGAAGACGGCAGAAAAACGCTAACATCTTTAGGGTTGTCATTAGTTTACCGGGCTCGCTAGTCGGTTGATTGGCTGTTAATCACTAGTTACCTGTTTTTTCTGTTACCAGAGTAACTGTGGCCAGAGAATCAAGATCCGTCGCGTCCTCATGAACTCACCAGAGATCGTCACCATTGGCTTTGTGTGGGACTCTGACCAGTCAGACCTTACAGAGGAAGTCATTAACTCGCTCGGGCGACACCTCAACCTCTCTGGGGTAAGGATGGAAGCCTGCAAGGACAAAAATGAACAGCGTATTGCTACATATGAAATATTGTATACAGGACTTGGCAAATGTGGTTGCAGGTGTAGGAAAAGGTTTTTAGCAAAATGTTTAACCCCTCAACGATGCTGAAGACATGTTAAACAATACTTTTTGTCTGATTACATAGCTCAGTTTGATATTTGCTGGTTTTGCCAAAGTCTGCATTCGTGTTTTATTTGTTGAGGTTTTATAGAAAGTACAAAGTTGGAACACAGTGCATTAATGTAACGTTCAAGTCAATTAGAACTGACACTAGCATCCACTCATTGGTTTGAAGACCAGGAACATTCAGTCTTTCTGGGCTGGTTGGTCAATAATTATGGCGGTCACTCTGTGAAGGCTACTATTTAATGGAGGACAAGACATGTGAAGGAAGTTTGTAATGACCAAGAACCTCCACTCAGAAACATTTCTAATTTTAGGATTTACAATGACCTTGGACTCGCAGCATGTAATCAAACAGATTAGTCGAGTAGTCTGATTAAAATTGCACACGCTCTGATTGCACCCGAACAATATAACTGCCACGCTTGTCATAATGTGAACCCTGGAAATTGGAAAACATACATGAATGTGGTAAACGCAAATTCACCGAGCACCTAAAAAAAGGTTTGCCTCACTCTGGTTCTGCTTGATGTTTTTGTCTTATTTTGTTGATTTGTTCATCTGCTTGTTTGTGGATGCCTCACCAGCTGGCAGTGCTTTTTTGTGAGTGGGATCGGTTTATTTTGGTTCGTAGAGCGTATAGCTAAATAACGTGGGGCTTCACTACGTAAGTCCGAGTATTGCGTAAGAAGCATGGGTTTTGTGTGTGTAACCAGTTGGCTCGCGTCTCGGATCAATAAGGCCCGATTCGACAGAGCTTCCATTTATGTGTCAGTGTCTGTGTGACAATAATGTCATTATTGCAATTACATAATAACCTACAAAAGCTCTGACATTGGTCACTAATAATTCCAACCAAGGGTTTCAATTTATATTCCTAATAATTAGTTTGGTTACAACCTGACATCAGAGAGAGATATTCAGTGTCTTCTAATGACCTATGGCATGTGCGTCAATATTGTCATACATGTTACAATTCAATTATGTGTTGTTGCTTCCTGAAAGATTGTATGGATTGTACATTTCTGTGCATGTGTACGTCGGGACGGGTCACATGTTCGAGAACAGAGTGTCCTCTGGGTGTTCTCATTTGTAACAGCGTGCACCGGCTGACACCGGTTTCTGTCGCTTTAAGAACCTTTCCCCCCACGGAACATAATGAGCTTTTGCTAAATCACAAAAAAGGCATTACGCAACACCATCTCCGATGGAAGCGACGTACACAGAATGAGCTTCAAGCGAAACCTCTGTCAGAGTTACTGCCCACCCAGAACAAACTCACATAGACCAGTGTTACACAACACCCCCCGTTAAGACTGCTTGGCTACAGATTCCGCTTGGCCTCTTTTTGTTTTGAGCGCATTCCAGAATTGGCACTGCTAGCTAGTCTAGCAGTTCCCACTCCAAAATACCACAGAGGGTTTGATTCATACCAGTGGTGTGACTGCGTGTCGGGGAGAACCGCCCTCGTCTAGAACAATTCATTGTCTCTCTCACGGCCAACAAACCGGCAATTCAAGTAATACAGGCCGGAAAAACCAGGCGGGCTTGCAACCTTGTCATCCGGCCGTCTTGTCAAACTGCTGGGACGTGGTGTTTCTGCTGAAACTGGGCTGAACTAGCTTGAAGGAAGCTACCGAAATTGTGGACATGTACCGGGCGACAAAAGGCCAGGAAGTCTCCACGTTGTTTGTCCGTCAGCATAACATGCTACACGGCAGATGAGAAGGAGGACGATTGTTTAGACTGGAGCCTAGTCTGTAGCCTGTCTTATTTAACTGCCACCTAGTAGCAGTGCCACCAGTGTGGCATGAGCTTTGAAGCTTGTGCGTGTGTGTGCGTGTGTGCGTGCGTGTGTGAGCGCGCAGGGGCATTTAATAAAGAGGTGATATTCTATGCATTCTGTGTCAAGAGTTTTTTTTGCGAAAAGCGGCAACGCAACTATGTTGTCCCTTGGGTAAATTTGTCTTCGATTCAAGTATATCATGACTTGAAATGCAGTATTAATGTCTAAAACCAAAGCTCTGTACTGTGTTGACACTGTGAGACAATGTCTGTGTGAATACAAGCCTGTGAGTGTACGTTAAGCTAAACCCGAAGCGTGATGTCAGGGGGGCCGCTGTAATTAAAACCAATGCACATTTGTGTTCCGTAGCTCTTCTATCGGGTGACCGACGAGCACGCCAAAAAGGGAGACCTCCTATTGGTCGGGATGATCTGTTACTCCAGCCGCCATTACTGTGCCTTCGCCTTCCACACCAAGTCGGCCAAATGGGTGTTCTTTGACGACGCGACAGTGAAAGAGGTGAGAGAAACGCCAGGGGCGCGGAGACACCCGAGTTCACATGGAAGATTATATTTTATTACAGATTAGGACGGATCGATTACATGTGATGTAATCTCATGTCATGTAATGTCAGTGGTCAGCGAGAAAGCAAATCACCTGGGCTGTAGTCAGTGTTGGGAAAGTTCACTTTCTACATGAACTAGTTCAAAGTTCAGTTCACACATTTTAAAATGAACTAGTTCAGTTCATAGTTCATATTTTGAACTAGTTCATTTATAGTTCTTTTTCCATATTATTGCCAGAGCCCATATAGAACCACAGACATGAAGAACAAGAAATATTAACATCATGAGTATCATGGCAAAAATGATCACAGTAATATCTATTAAAGCAATAGTGAGCTGAGGCAATCACTGAAATAATTGGACATGTTTATATTGAAACCCAGAACTATAATAATATCACCAATAACTATTGATTGAGACTGGGTATTTACTGTAATTATTACCAATAATAATATTGTAATGTAATCACTTTTTATTCCTGAATATTAGACCACCGATGCTGAGGAGCCTCTCTACTGGAGCGCTTGAGGGCAGGGCAGTGTTGTGTTTTATGGGTTTAACAGTGTTGTGGGTTTAACAGTGTCTGTACCTTCTTTCTTGATGGCACGTTTTTGGATGGCTGCAACCCCTTAATTAAGTTAACGAAAGCTGGGCTTTCCACTTTACTCAAAGGCTGCAGGTCTCCGACAATATACTGCACCACCAGGTTGTCCAATATACTGCACCACCAGGTTGTCCAGCTGCGGCTGGGAGATGACAACGGAGCCGCTACTGTGGGCAGTTATCGGGATCTGGGTTGATTGGGTCGAGGATCTGTCTTTGGTTTTTGTCGTTGATTGTACTTTAATTTAATATGCCGTTTCAGGTTTGCTTTGGATGATATTGATGTGCGGATTTTATTTTTAAAACCCGGCGGGCAAAGTTTGCACAAAAACGTCTGATTTTGCCCATCCTCACCGACCTTGTCATAAAACTCATTAAAAGTACAATTCGACGCCTCCTGGCTCCTTTGTCGCTCATAGATACTTTTGGTTTTTATTTTAATGATGACGCGGCGGTGCGACACTAGTGGCTGATGTTGCCAGATTGGGTGTTTTTTCCGATACAAATTAATATATGTTGTTGCCGGGTTTGCGCAACGAAGGCACCATAGAAATCTGGCATCATATTAAACGAGGGTAAACTAATAGAACGTGCCGTTCAAAGACACCAGAATGAACGAGTTCACAGGAACGTTCATCAGCCAGTAAAGCAACGTACGTTCAGTTCACGTTCGCCCAAAATATGAACGCGTTCATGAACTATCGTTCAATGAACGCGTTCAGGCACAACACTGGCTGTAGTGATGTGCTGTTCCCACCATGCAGTTGTTTGTACTCATACACGCTGCACATGCTAGCTTGTTTCTTTTTGCTAAAGTGAGATTTGCTCCTGGGCTGAATACATATACGCACATGCACACGCACGTACACCCACACACCAAGGGTTTCAATGTATTCTTACCGGCAACATTACAAAATGCATTTATTAATCTGTCCCGTATCTCATTGTGCCCTCAGACAGTTGCTTGAAGTGAATTGTTCTGAACAGTAATTTTTTCCCTCAAACTTTTGTTTTACTTAAAACGAAAGAGGCGCGCATTATCAGAACAGCTCCTCCGGACATGCTAATACAAGGACATGCTAATACAAGGACATGCTAATACAAGGACATGCTAATACAAGATGTTTTTCAGAGCCCTGATCCATCTGTTATCTACACTCTCTTTATCGTCCTAGATAGGCCCCATCGATCTGCCATCAACCCTTCACCACCCCCGGGGTTGATGAGCTCTCACTGGGGTTGAAAAGTCTTCAATAATCACCAACTAGCACACAGACACGTTAGCGAGTGTACACACTGTTAGCTGTTAGCGTCCCCACACTGTGGAAAGGGAAGGACCGCCCAGTCTTTTCCCATTTGTTTGCATCGTCAGTCATCCACTGTTAATAGGCTCCCTGGGCTGGACATTCACATTTTGGTATACACGTGTTCTGGACAGGTTCAGGTGGATTTAAGAATAGTAATAATTAACACAAGTTAAAAATCACTCAGTCAAGTTGCAGCCTTCTGTTTATGTAAGCTTGTGCGCTATTTTGTTTATTTTGGGAGTTATGCTGAATGTGACACCTGTGCCTTTTCGCTGATTTCTTTTTGGAAGGATGCGACTTTTAAAAATGAAACAAATTTGAAAAATGACTTAATTGGCTTCTTTAACCACCTGCAACTGTTGACTCACTGCAACGGTCGACGCACTGCAGCGGTCGACGCACTGTAACGGTCGACTCACTGTAACAACCAGTAAATTCTTACAGGACAGTGTTTTTCCAACAGTTCTATCTTTACATCTTGCACAACACTAATGAAACATGTTTCCTCCACACATAAAACCGTTACTAATACTGAGCAGTCAGTCAGGTGAAATCCATGTTCCTTAATGGACAGTCAATTGGCCAATCAGATGCCAGTAGAGCACGAGAGGTAATGATGATGCACTAAATGACAAAAGAGCACTTTGTCAAATGTACCTCTTCATATTATTAGATTTTAGACGGGAGTGATCCCGATGTTAGACGGGAGTGATCCCGATGTTAGACGGGAGTGATCCGCGATGTTAGACGGGAGTGATCCGCGATGTTAGACGGGAGTGATCCGCGATGTTAGACGGGAGTGATCCAAGCACCAGACGGGAGTGATCCCGATGTTAGACGGGAGTGATCCCGATGTTAGACGGGCGTGATCCCGATGTTAGACGGGCGTGATCCCGATGTTAGACGGGCGTGATCCCGATGTTAGACGGGCGTGATCCCGATGTTAGACGGGAGTGATCCCGATGTTAGACGGGAGTGATCCCGATGTTAGACGGGAGTGATCCCGATGTTAGACGGAGTGATCCCGAGACGGGAGTGATCCCGATGTTAGACGGGAGTGATCCCGATGTTAGACGGGAGTGATCCCGATGTTAGACGGGAGTGATCCCGATGTTAGACGGGAGTGATCCCGATGTTAGACGGGAGTGATCCCGATGTTAGACGGGAGTGATCCCGATGTTAGACGGGCGTGATCCCGATGTTAGACGGGCGTGATCCCGATGTTAGACGGGCGTGATCCCGATGTTAGACGGGAGTGATCCCGATGTTAGACGGGAGTGATCCCGATGTTAGACGGGAGTGATCCCGATGTTAGACGGGAGTGATCCCGATGGGAGTGATCCCGATGTTAGACGGGAGTGATCCCGATGTTAGACGGGAGTGATCCCGATGTTAGACGGGCGTGATCCCGATGTTTAGTGATCCCGATGTTAGCGGATCCCGATGTTAGACGGGAGTGATCCCGATGTTAGACGGGCGTGATCCCGATGTTAGACGGGCGTGATCCCGATGTTAGACGGGCGTGATCCCGATGTTAGACGGGCGTGATCCCGATGTTAGACGGGAGTGATCCCGATGTTAGACGGGAGTGATCCCGATGTTAGACGGGAGTGATCCCGATGTTAGACGGGAGTGATCCCGATGTTAGACGGGAGTGATCCCGATGTTAGACGGGAGTGATCCGCGATGTTAGACGGGCGTGATCCCGATGTTAGGGAGTGATCCCGATGTTAGACGATGGGGGAGTGATCCCGATGTTAGACGGGAGTGATCCGCGATGTTAGACGGGAGTGATCCGCGATGTTAGACGGGAGTGATCCCGATGTTAGACGGGAGTGATCCCGATGTTAGACGGGAGTGATCCCGATGTTAGACGGGAGTGATCCGCGATGTTAGACGGGAGTGATCCGCGATGTTAGACGGGAGTGATCCGCGATGTTAGACGGGAGTGATCCGCGATGTTAGACGGGAGTGATCCGCGATGTTAGACGGGAGTGATCCGCGATGTTAGACGGGAGTGATCCGCGATGTTAGACGGGAGTGATCCGCGATGTTAGACGGGAGTGATCCGCGATGTTAGACGGGAGTGATCCGCGATGTTAGACGGGAGTGATCCGCGATGTTAGACGGGAGTGATCCCGATGTTAGACGGGAGTGATCCGCGATGTTAGACGGGAGTGATCCCGATGTTAGACGGGAGTGATCCTAGCACCAGACGGGAGTGATCCCGATGTTAGACGGGAGTGATCCCGATGTTAGACGGGAGTGATCCCGATGTTAGACGGGAGTGATCCCGATGTTAGACGGGAGGGATCCCAGCACCAGACGGGAGGGATCCCAGCACCAGACGGGAGGGATCCCAGCACCAGACGGGAGGGATCCCAGCACCAGACGGGAGTGATCCCAGCACCAGACGGGAGTGATCCCCGATGTTAGACGGGAGTGATCCGCGATGTTAGACGGGAGTGATCCGCGATGTTAGACGGGAGTGATCCGCGATGTTAGACGGGAGTGATCCCAGCACCAGACGGGAGTGATCCCAGCACCAGACGGGAGTGATCCCAGCACCAGACGGGAGTGATCCCAGCACCAGACGGGAGTGATCCCGATGTTAGACGGGAGTGATCCCGATGTTAGACGGGAGTGATCCCGATGTTAGACGGGAGTGATCCGCGATGTTAGACGGGAGTGATCCGCGATGTTAGACGGGAGTGATCCGCGATGTTAGACGGGAGTGATCCGCGATGTTAGACGGGAGTGATCCGCGATGTTAGACGGGAGTGATCCGCGATGTTAGACGGGAGTGATCCCGATGTTAGACGGGAGTGATCCGCGATGTTAGACGGGAGTGATCCGCGATGTTAGACGGGAGTGATCCCAGCACCAGACGGGAGTGATCCCAGCACCAGACGGGAGTGATCCCAGCACCAGACGGGAGTGATCCCAGCACCAGACGGGAGTGATCCCAGCACCAGACGGGAGTGATCCCGATGTTAGACGGGAGTGATCCCGATGTTAGACGGGAGTGATCCCGATGTTAGACGGGAGATCCCGATGTTAGACGGGAGTGATCCGCGATGTTAGACGGGAGTGATCCGCGATGTTAGACGGGAGTGATCCCGATGTTAGACGGGAGTGATCCCGATGTTAGACGGGAGTGATCCCGATGTTAGACGGGAGTGATCCCGATGTTAGACGGGAGTGATCCGCGATGTTAGACGGGAGTGATCCGCGATGTTAGACGGGAGTGATCCGCGATGTTAGACGGGAGTGATCCCGATGTTAGACGGGAGTGATCCGCGATGTTAGACGATGGGAGTGATCCGCGATGTTAGACGGGAGTGATCCCAAGCACCAGACGGGAGTGATCCCGATGTTAGACGGGAGTGATCCCGATGTTAGACGGGAGTGATCCCGATGTTAGACGGGAGTGATCCCGATGTTAGACGGGAGTGATCCCGATGTTAGACGGGAGTGATCCCGATGTTAGACGGGAGTGATCCCGATGTTAGACGGGAGGGATCCCGATGTTAGACGGGAGGGATCCCGATGTTAGACGGGAGTGATCCCGATGTTAGACGGGAGTGATCCCGATGTTAGACGGGAGGGATCCCAGCACCAGACGGGAGTGATCCCAGCACCAGAAGGGAGTGATCCCGTTGTTAGACGGGAGTGATCCCGATGTTAGACGGGAGTGATCCGCGATGTTAGACGGGAGTGATCCGCGATGTTAGACGGGAGTGATCCCGATGTTAGACGGGAGTGATCCGCGATGTTAGACGGGAGTGATCCGCGATGTTAGACGGGAGTGATCCAAGCACCAGACGGGAGTGATCCCGATGTTAGACGGGAGTGATCCCGATGTTAGACGGGAGTGATCCCGATGTTAGACGGGAGTGATCCCGATGTTAGACGGGAGTGATCCCGATGTTAGACGGGAGTGATCCCGATGTTAGACGGGAGGGATCCCGATGTTAGACGGGAGTGATCCCGATGTTAGACGGGAGGGATCCCAGCACCAGACGGGAGTGATCCCAGCACCAGACGGGAGGGATCCCATCACTAGCTGACCCTGTGCATGTGTTCGTGTGCATCCAGTCCCTTCCACTGTACTGCTGTGCACGTGCCTGTGCTCGCTGGCACCACGTCAATATGTCAACAGCTTGTGCTGTGTGTGCACTTCAGCCCAGCCGGGAACGAGCACTTCGTTACAGCGCCCTGAGCCAGCAACATTACAGTCTGTACAAATGCATCCAGTACTGCAGCTCGTTTTCTTACAGTTTATAGGTAGCTTTAAAAACCTCCCCGACTGTGTTCATATTTTATTTTTATGGTCGCGGTTTGTTGACCATTATTCTTGTCGTGAATGCTTTTAGGATTTGGCGAGGTGGCAGCAGCAATAATGGTCTGTGGTGTCCCTGGGGTTGATGGGTGGAGGTGCGTTATGGAGGGGTGGGGTATGAAGGGGTGGGGGTGCGATATGGAGGGGTGGGGGTGCGGTATGGAGGGGTGCGGTATGGAGGGGTGGGGGTGTGTTATGGAGGGGTGGGGGTGGGGTATGTGGGGGTGGGGTATGGAGGGGTGGGGGTGCGTATGGAGGGGTGGGGGTGTGTTATGGAGGGGTGGGGGTGCGGTATGGAGGGGTGGGGGTGCGGTATGGAGGGGTGGGGGTGCGTATGGAGGGGTGGGGGTGTGTTATGGAGGGGTGGGGGTGGGTTATGGAGGGGTGGGGGGGGTATGGAGGGGTGGGGGTGTGTTATGGAGGGGTGGGGGTGTGTTATGGAGGAGTGGGGGTGCGTATGGAGGGGTGGGGGTGTGTTATGGAGGAGTGGGGGTGCGTATGGAGGGGTGGGGGTGTTATGGAGGGGTGGGGGTGCGTATGGAGGGGTGGGGGTGTGTTATGGAGGGGTGGGGGTGCGTATGGAGGGGTGGGGGTGTGTTATGGAGGGGTGGGGGTGGGGTATGGAGGGGTGGGGGTGTGTTATGGAGGGGTGGGGGTGGGTGGAGGGGTTATGGAGGGGTGGGGGTGGTGGAGGGGTGGGGGGTATGGAGGGGTGGGGGTGTGTTATGGAGGGGTGGGGGTGGGGTATGGAGGGGTGGGGGTGAGGTATGGAGGGGTGGGGGTGCGTTATGGAGTGGTGGGGGTGGGGTATGGAGGGGTGGGGTATGGAGGGGTGGGGGTGCGGTATGGAGGGGTGGGGTATGAAGGGGTGGGGGAGGGGGATGGACGGGTGGGGGTGCGGTATGGAGGGGTGGGGTATGGAGGGGTGGTGGTGCGGTATGGAGGGGTGCTGGTGCGGTATGAAGGGGTGGGGTATGGAGGGGTGGGGGTGCGGTATGGAGGGGTGCGTTATGGAGGGGTGGGGGTGCGTTATGGAGGGGTGCGTTATGGAGGGGTGGGGGTGCGTTATGGAGGGGTGGGGGTGGGGTATGGAGGGGTGGGGGTGCGTTATGGAGGGGTGGGGGTGGGTTATGGAGGGGTGGGGGTGCGGTATGAAGGGGTGGGGGTGGGGTATGGAGGGGTGGGGGTGTGTTATGGAGGGGTGGGGGTGGGGTATGGAGGGGTGGGGGTGCGGTATGGAGGGGTGGGGTATGAAGGGGTGGGGGAGGGGGATGGAGGGGTGGGGGTGCGGTATGGAGGGGTGGGGGTGCGGTATGGAGGGGTGGGGTATGGAGGGGTGGTGGTGCGTTATGGAGGGGTGGGGGTGCGTTATGGAGGGGTGGGGTATGGAGGGGTGGGGGTGCGTTATGGAGGGGTGGGGGTGCGTTATGGAGGGGTGGGGGTGGGGTATGGAGGGGTGGGGGTGCGTTATGGAGGGGTGGGGGTGCGGTATGAAGGGGTGGGGGTGCGGTATGGAGGGGTGGGGGTGGGGTATGGAGGGGTGGGGTATGGAGGGGTGGGGTATGGAGGGGTGGGGTATGGAGGGGTGGGGTATGGAGGGGTGGGGTATGAAGGGGTGGGGGTGGGGTATGGAGGGGTGGGGTATGGAGGGGTGGGGGTGCGGTATATAGGGGTGGGGGTGCGGTATGGAGGGGTGGGGGTGGGGTATGGAGGGGTGGGGTATGGAGGGGCCACCGTTAAAATGTAAACTCAAAGCTTTTAAACTCTCTCCATCCTGTTTTCCTTTCCCCTTCTTATTTTGTATTTAATTTCCTGTCTTTGTCATTGTTGTCCGCTCACTTTCCTTAAAAGAGGCCTCCACACAAAGTCAAATACTTTTTACATCCACACAAAATGTGCTGCTTTTCTGTTGGAGTTTCTCCGCCACCGACTTATTGACATCGCTTTTTTGTTCTTACCAATTTGCTGTACTAGTTCTTTTCCATTTTTGTAATATCCAATTCACGGTTATTTCTGGTCAGAGAATTAGGCGGCCCTCTCGCAGGCATTGTCCGTATGCGGCTGCTGGGTTACGAACACGCGGCCCTTAGAAAAAGGAACGTACTTCAGGTCAGGGACCGCTGCATCTATCGGGGGGCGAAGAGTAAGGCAACTTAAGACCAAATGTGGTCATGAAATAGGTTTGTTGGAGATTATATTAGAACAGACCTCTTTTCTGAATAGGTTATGTAACATTTCCTGACCTTCACTTGGAGTTTATTCCCAGGAACACCAGGAACAGTTCTAATGAATATCTCCTTCTGGTTAGCATGGGATTGCTACGTATTGTCTTTTTTGGTCTTTAGCCTCTCTCTCTCTCTCTCTCTCTCTTTCTCACTCTCTCTCTCGCACGCTCTCTCTTTCACTCTCTCGCACGCTCTCTCTTTCACTCGCTCTCTCTTGCACGCTCTCTCTCTCTCTCTCCCTCTTGCACGCTCTCTCTCTCTCTCTCCCTCTCTCACTCTCTTTCTCCCTCTCTCGCACGCTCTCTCTCTCTCCCTCTCTCTCACTCTCTTTCTCCCTCTCTCGCACGCTCTCTCTCTTGCTCTCTCTCTTGCTCTCTCTCTCTCTCTCTCTCTCTCTTGCACGCTCTCTCTCTCTCTCTCCCTCTCTCACTCTCTCACTCTCTTTCTCCCTCTCTCGCACGCTCTCTCTCTCGCCTCCTGGTCCTCTCTCGCCTTTGTTATTTGGTTAATTAGGGAGCACACTAGCATCTGTTAGCCTCCAGTCTGCCCGGTTGGCATTTTGTCGTGACGCACGCATCTATATCTAAGATAATGTTATCGCCGTGAGACTCTGCATAACATTAACTCAAGGCAAAGAGGCAATATGCTTTTATAGTGCCCGTCAAAGGGGACATGCATGGGTCTATGCAGATTCCGGAAAATGTCCTACTTGAACAGTTGTGCGAGCTGCCTTTTAATCAGATTTTCGTGTTAACGGTCCCCATACATACATTTTGATGGTGTGAGCATGTGAAATATTTTCGGCGAACTATCCATTACGGATATCATGACGAGACAAGCGATGGTATGATAGTTTGAGAAGACGTCCCTACAGCCTTTTGAACGTAAGAAACCGATAAAGCATTCCACGAATGGTGTTCGCCGTCTCATTCATATATTTAGCAAACAAAAACTTGCTTTTGAGAATGAGTATGCTGTTTTGAGAGAAATACATTTAGACTGTCGGCAACCGTGTGGTAGACGGGTAAACAGAAATACGGCGTTTGGGTTTGAGCTCCAGTGAGGAGCGGGGCAAAACAATAGCCGAGGAAAATACCTCTCTGTCAAATGAAATGAGAATAATGTTCGGCGCCAATAAGACGCATGATTTCCTTTTCTCACATTGGAACAATGCCAGTTTGCCTCTAAAACCTGTGTGTGTGTGTGTGTGTCTCCAGATCGGTTCCAGGTGGAAAGATGTGGTCAGCAAATGCATCCGGGGCCATTTCCAGCCTCTCCTCTTATTCTACTCGAACCCAGATGGCAGCGCCGTCGCCGGGGACAATGTGCCGCGCCAGACCACCGACCCCTCCCGCAGCAGGGCCCCTGACAACGTGGACTCCAAAGGTACACACAGATAGTCCGAGAGGCGTAGGGCTGTTATGTGCTGTTTATCCGCTGTTGACGGACTTTACAAATAAGAGGAATTTAGAGTGGCGTATTTCTGGGAACTTCCATGAAATTACAGAAAGACCTACTTGGATGACTCCGAAATGTCCTGCTTTATAACTCCTGATTACTGGCAAACTCCAATCATGATTTTGGGAAATGCTGAGTTTTGTGAAAGCGCCCAAATTTGGCAAATTTAGTTGTATAATGTTATATTAATACGGTTAGCTAGTAGACTTTTACCTGCCAGTTAAATAATACATAATTCTAATCAAAACCACAGGACTGTGTATCTTTTCTTGTTTTTTTTGGTCTTCAACAACCCAAATACCCCACTGTCGTTGGCAATGGCACTATGTTGTTAATGACGACAGCTTAACATATCTGCGAGGGGATTAAAAACCTCTGGATTTGTTTAGGATGGGGTTTATCCCCTTTAATGATCTGCCCTTTAGCTTGCAGGCTGGCTTCGCCACTGGACACCACTGTTAATTTTGACTCACTGGCCTTCAGTGACCATGGAGAATCCAGTCTAAGAAATAAAACAAAATGACTAATTGTTTTGGACAAGGGGGAGTTGGAATTAACTAAATATAGTAACCAGTAACAGGCAGCGTAACGACATAATATCTTCTTGGTATTTGGATCGATTTAATTTATCCCTTTTTTTCATCTGTGAGGAGCGCCACTCACATATTAAAAGACGTAGACAATCGAAATGCTACGAAAAACACATTATTTCCCTTTTGTCATTTTTCAACCAACCAGCGGCGGAGACTCCAGTTCAACCGACCAAGAAGTTGGACCTGACCAGGGAGAACCTGAATGCCCTGCTGGGCCCCAGTAGTAAACAGAAGAGTCCAACTCCCACGGCTTTTACCAGAGGCAGCGGCCAAACTAGCGGGGGCCGAGGACCAGGTACGCTGCAAAGCTGAATATGATGTGTGGCAACGAGAGGAACTGGAGTTAAACTGCATGGTTACCTGAGCAGTTATTGTGTTGTTATTATCGTACAACCCTTCGTTATCATCTGGTATAGCGTAATGTCTGTCCTTGTTTTGATCCTCTTTTGTTTCTGTCTGGTCAGCTAAACTCTACAACCTTTTTTTTGAGTTATTACTCTTTCAGGGCGTTTGAGCGGCGTTCTTACCAGTTGGAACGACTGACAATAACTGCTCTCAGACACCTCGTGGGAGAAGTGATAATTTCTCCTCATGATCGTTTATTGTGTCGGTGGAGTGACTGTATAATGTGCAGGCCACAAAGTTAAATTGTCTGGTCATTGATTTCAATTCCAGGCCAATACCTTGGAGAGCTTAAAGTGCCCATAGCTCATACTGCATTCCGATAGCCCGCTCCAGCACACCCTTTTGCCTTAACAGTTGGGGCCGTTTTTTGTATTTCAACAGACCGCAATGACATCCTTTATATTTTCTATCCGTCTTTTATTTTCTCTCGTGTTGTATGTACAACACAGATTAGACTCGGGGAGAACGGGACAAGAGCGATGTCTCCAACCACAAGTTCCACTCTATGCATTTTCACGCGTACAGTAAAAATAATGTAGAGGACGGCCGGAGGTAGGGTACGCGGAGGGCCGGAGGTAGGGTACGCGGAGGGCCGGAGGTAGGGTACGCGGAGGGCCGGAGGGAGGGTACGCGGAGGGCCGGAGGGAGGGTACGCGGAGGGCCGGAGGGAGGGTACGCGGAGGGCCGGAGGTAGGGTACGCGGAGGGCCGGAGGTAGGGTACGCGGAGGGCCGGAGGTAGGGTACGCGGAGGGCCGGAGGTAGGGTACGCGGAGGGCCGGAGGTAGGGTACGAGGAGGGCCGGAGGTAGGGTACGCGGAGGGCCGGAGGTAGGGTACGCGGAGGGCCGGAGGTAGGGTGCGCGGAGGGCCGGAGGTAGGGTACGCGGAGGGTACGCGGAGGGCCGGAGGTAGGGTACGCGGAGGGCCGGAGGTAGGGTACGCGGAGGGCCGGAGGTAGGGTACGCGGAGGGCCGGAGGTAGGGTACGCGGAGGGCCGGAGGTAGGGTACGCGGAGGGCCGGAGGGAGGGTACGCGGAGGGCCGGAGGGAGGGTACGCGGAGGGAGGGTACGCGGAGGGCCGGAGGGAGGGTACGCGGAGGGAGGGTACGCGGAGGGCCGGAGGGAGGGTACGCGGAGGGCCGGAGGGAGGTTAGGCAGATGAGAGCTGGGTAGGGCAGGGTAGGCAAGCTTCCGGCCTAAGTAGGGCAGGGTAGGCAAGCTTCCGGCCTAAGTGACTACAGTGTTCTTGGATTTAAAGGTAGAAATGTCGCGACAGTCTTCCTTCTGAAACACAAGTCGCACTGGATCAGATTGTCCGACTGACTGTAGTCGAATGTATCACGTTATATGTTTTCTTGCATCTCAGTGAAGCTGGGCACCAGCGATCCCAAGACCCGTCTGAAGGACTTCTCCAAAGAGGTGGCCCAGAAGGCAGCCGAGATCCGCGGCATGCATCCGTTCAGGAGAGACCCGGATAAGACGGAGAGAAGAAAACAGGACGCCCACTACCCAGGTAGGAAAAGGAACACCGAACACGGCAGTGGCGTTTTGCCACGCATCTCTAGACAAACACTGATGAAAACGCAAACCGATGAAAGGACATGAGACGACGACCCTCGGCAGAACCAGAAGTACAGCGAACCAGCTCGTGTTTTCCCATGGCAAAAGGGTTGGCGTTCCTCCGTCCCGGGCCCTTATGTAACACAGTGGGGTGGGCGGTTTGGGAGCTCTGTGTCATTGGTGGAGATTAGAACGCTGATCCCTTCTCCCGGTTAATCACGCTTGACGTGCCGTGCTACACGCTCCAGTACAACACTCATGGCTACTTGAGGTTAGGTTGGAGTGTAATTTGAGAGTAGGATTATAGGACTTCCATCCTAGGCATGGCATATTGCTTACATCTAGAAGAGCACACAGATGTTGGCTACATCTACTGTAACTTGAGAACGAATGCCAACCTCCTATTGGCTACCCCTGACAAATTCATAGGCATCGCCCTCCTATTGGCTAGTTTGTCAATTAAGGTATGTCGACCTAGGGTCATGAGGCAAGGGGCTAAAATTAAACGAGTGCCCGAATCTGCCATGAAACACAGGCCTGTTAGCACCATGCTCACGTCCCATTCTGATTTAATGCGCCAGGCTAACAGAGGCTAGCTAAATGCCAATGATGAATGGGGAAGCTGACGGTGACGGCACAGTTGTTGTGAGTGGAATAAATCCTGGTCCAGCACTGCCTGAGCTAAGCACTCTGCTAAAAGGCTGACTAGCCACACTTGGAAATCATCTAACAAGTTAGCATTATGGTCAGATGAGGAGAGTTGGCATCAAAATGAGACTTCAGTGAACTGGGACTGTTTCTAGTAGACATTTTCATGATCTCCGTTGCATATTGGAACGGTTTGCATTCATTGTAAACGACTGTCAAGTCCATTCGTCTCTTATGTTGCATGTACAGCCACGCGCACACACACACACACACACACACACACACACACACACACACACACACACACACACACACACACACACACACACACACACACACACACACACACACACACACACACACACACACACACACACGCACGCACGCAGACACAAACCGTACACAGCTAGACGAGCTCACAAACACAAATTCACACATACATCCTCACACAAAATTAACCACAATTGCCTCCTTGTCACACACACACACCGTGTGAACGGCATACGGTATGTTTGGAGGGATTTCACTCCCGAATGCCCCTTCAGCAGAATGGATCTCCGTGGCGACTGCATCTCTTAGGAAAGGTCATGTCCAATGAGCTGTGGAATATCCCCTGCCGTAACTCCTTCTCTGCCCACCTGAGACCCAATGCAAACCAGTCCTAAACCACCCGGCCCACGTCGTTTTATTAATGAATATTAATATGGTGATTTCGCAGACAGTGTCTCATGGACCAGACGTGGATGACGATTGGCCCAACCGCCCGAGCAGGCGGAGTCATGACCATGCCTGTTTGTCTATTCGTGCTTTGTACGCCGGGTCATTGTTTATTTATTTTTTTAAGACGCGGTTACAGGACCGATGCCTGACTGACTGAGCGTTGTCAACGAGCACTCATTGTCACCGGCTGTACGGTTGCACAGAAGTCCAAGGACCACAAAATATGGAAATAATTAATTAGAGAAAACAACCATTAGTCGCCGTTCTGATGTCACCAGGTCGACTTCAGGTGTCCGTCTGACAGTATTGACTTTGAAAGAGACCACTGTATTGTGCGGCTTTTCACCACAGCTTATTTTTCTTTACTAACTTGGCTAGTGAATGACAACACCGCTGTACGTGTAAATGTTACATCGTGATTATGATGGCAACAGTGTTTGCTAATAGTGGCCTATAGTGGCTTGAGCACATTCACAACAATGTCTAGTGGTAAGGCTACAGCGTACGTGCTACAGCGTATGTGGGTCCTTAAGTATTTATGTATTAGCCGTTTAATTTCCCGTCCTTTAAGGAGGCTTTGTGGCACTAATTCCTCAGTGAATTCCTTTCAGCCTGTTATTCGTTTAGCGACCGCTCTTTTCCTGTTATTTGTACGAATCATTCGGTACAGACGTCTCGCTTAAGAGGGCAATACTGGTTTGTTCTGGTTACCTTGTTGCTGGCCCAACTCTCCACGAACCACGATCGCTAATCTCTTGTGTGAATGGTGAGAATTTATCAAGTCTCAGGAGGACTTTGCGAGCAGCTGCGGTTTCTTGTATTTTTTTAATTTTTTTAAACCAAATCAGCAGAGATGTTACTGTATACGGAATACAACAAGAGATCGGGTGTCAGCGAGTAGAAATGTGTGTGTGTGTGTGTACACCTACGCTGTTCACATTGCCAGTGTTTGAAATTGTGTTCGAATGTGTGTGGGTGGCCCTGCAGTAACTAAAGGCTGTGCTGTCCAGTGAAGATGTCCAGTCGTTTTTTGTTGCGGCCACGATTCAGTGTCCTTGAAAAAAACACACACACACACTCATGTACACTAGCACGTGTTCCATAGTCATGCAATTCCAATCTCCAGGCCAATTATTTGTTGATGTAGTCATGTACAGCCAGTATGTATTGTACACACACACACACACACACACACACACACACAAAGGCCACCTTAATCATTAATGTCTCTGCAGACAACCACAGAGACACAAGACCCAACTGCATACATTATTTACATCTTTTGTCCTACGGCAGTTCTATAAGTCACCATGATGCCAGAATCCAAATCAGGTTTATTCGCCAAGTCTGTTTACACACACACAAGGATTGTCTCTGACCACTAGCTGCAGCATCTAAAACACACATTTTAAGACGTACACGAACAGTGCAAACGGAGCACAACATGAACAGTCAAGAGACCCTGCCTAGTTGGCGTATGTACTGGGAAAATACCGAATGGGTAATATGTATCTGAATAGGGCAAAGGAGCAATGTCCCGTTGTTTTTCATACCCTCAGTACGCCCAGAATGTTGTTCTTAGGAGACCTGTGTCTGGGTTTGGAATGCCATTGGACAACAGCCTCTGCACTTGGCACTAATGATTTGGTGGCAGCAAATTGGAGGTTCTGCCTGCCAGATTAGCATAGTTGGAATTAGCGTCACCACTCTAACATTCAACCAGTAAAGGTGATTTACGACATTAAACCACCCTCTGGTTGTCCGGGCTTTTGTTTGGAGACTTTTCAAGCCTTGGTAATGACGCACATTGTGTTTATTTTGTCCTTTATTGAAAGGTAAACACAATATATTTGAATAGGTCATTTGGTATATCTGCTAGTACCAATTAACTCTATGAAGTTTTAGCTTGATTTTGTCCTTGTTCACACAAAATGTGTTATATTGTATACTTTACATGATCCTAGATTTCTAGGATAATTCTCACCAAACTTGACCACTAACACTGCCCATGTCCTTTAATAACACTTGATAAAGATCTCTGACTCACAATTCCGCTCTCTTACCTTAAGATCCAGCGCCAGAGAGGTGCTCTCGTTCCGCCTCCCCGCCCGAAAATGGCTTCAAGCAGTACCCGGACACACGCCTGTACGCCAGCCAGGGTAAAGGGCCCACCAGAACTGAAAGGGGCCCCCGCTTCGGGGGCAGGCCCTCCACCCACCAGGGCCCCAGTCGCTCCCAGCCCAGGGCAGCACCGGCTCTGCCCAGTGGAAGTGTCGGAGTTTCGGCCGGTGGCTATTACAGCCGGAGACTAGACCCCTTCGCCAATGGCTACGACACGGACAGCAGCCAGGACTCTCGGGAGCGTCCCGGGAGCCGTGACAGCAGACGCAATGGTAACTCCAGCAGCGGAGCTAACGGCAACAAGCCCAGTCGGCTATGGAAGCCCAGGCGCGAAGCGCTAAACGTGGATAGCGTGGTGAGCGCCGACGGCGGCGGGGGTCAGGGGCAGCACAGCCCTCGACGGAAACCCTTGAGCCAGGAGAGGGTGACGCCCTCCCACGAGCGAGACCTCCTGTGGGGCGGGCGTGATGAGCCCAAGCCGAAGAGCTTGATGACCATCTACGAGGACGAGCAGAGGCCAGAGACGGCGGGCAGCCGCAGTTCCCAGGAGTCGGAGTCCAGGGACAGGTCAAAGGTCACCGTGAACATGCTGATGGCGCGAAGTGACAACTGGAAGAATCAGCGCACAGAGTCGGGCTACGAGAGCAGCGACCGGCTCAGCAACGGCTCGGCAAACCTGGACTCGCCGGTGGTTGAGAACTTTACCTCCAAAGAGCTGAAGCCCAAACCTGAGGTACAGCTAACAAGGTAAACGCTAATGTCCGTTAGTATCCTGTGTGTTTTATAGTCTTTTAAAAGATTATTTAAACCATAAAGAGTTTGAATAAAGGTTTATTCAACTTTTCCACGAACTAATTTTTTGTACTGGTCTTGATAAACACAACCTATATGTGCAGCCCCAGTAAATGTTTATCCATTCTTTTAATTAGTTAAGCGTGTCCACTTTTGACCGTGTATTCCATCACAACTCCATGTCTACCAATGCGCCTTTCCAGCTGTCATTCTGAAAATGTACAAATATCAAACATTTCGGAATAATTTGAAGCTAACCACAACTGCCTCTGAATAGTGGGTCCTAGACTACATTTAAATGCACAGTAAGCCTGCTTAAGCTTGTCGTTTGTCTGCTCCGCTGTGTGTCTTGTTTCGGCGATAATGATCCCGATAATTATCTGCCGACTGAACTCCTCCCGACCACGGGCAGTCAGTCGATGGTTGACGCCGGTTTTGCCGACGTACATTATGCAAGGCAGCGGCTACTGACAATCCTGTAGCCATTAGAGCGACGGTTCGCTATGTTAATTCATAGAGCTCAAATTGATTAATATACGGCCTTCATGCATTTCTCACCGAGTTGGCGTATTTTCCTGTCAGAAATACTGCTATATAAGTCTAAATACGTACTTGGGCCAAGAAATCAATGGAACTCTCTCGGAAAAAGGCTTAAATTTAGATGATCTTTGAACTTTATTGGTACTTTATTTTAATGGCTGATAAACGGGGGCCTGAAAAGCTGTCGAACGCTGCCTCTTCATTTAAACGTGTGTGTGTGTGTGTGTGTGCCTGAGGTGGTTCAGTGATGGCGTTGAGTAATTCCTCCCGCTCTCCAAATACAGTATCCATTATAACATGATTTTGTGACCCAGACACTCCTTTAAAATTTCTATAGAGTTTTTTTCAGGATGCAGTCAGTGACTGTTGCAATCGTGAAAATAATTATATCTGGCTGGATGTCTAATATGTAGTTTACAGTGATTTGTGCACAATTTACAAGTAGAATCACTATCATATTTCAGTTGCCCGTTAGAATTTAAGTTTGAAAGCAAGGGGTTTTGAGGACTTGAGGCATAAATCATCAAATACATGACATGGTACATTAATTCTGGGGTCTCGTTTTGGCTCAACAGCACCACTTTTCCAACCGGTGGCCAGAAAATGTATTTTCACAATGACAAAAAAAACACTTAAAATGAACATGTAAAAATAAATCTGAATCTTACTCTCTCACCCTTTCAAACTATTTTGAATCTAGTTTCAAGAGTAAGTAAAAATGGCCATATTATATTATTGCTCCACATTGCTGCTTAAACAAAAATATGGAGTATATATTAACTCTGAACTGTGCAGACATGCAATAAAAAAAATTTTATTAAATACAAAAATGTCCAGCATTTACTTTAATGTGGAGAAGGCTGTTTAGATCTTCACGGTTGATGTAGGCTTTCAGTATTTGCCTGTACCAAAAGTAAAAAGCTGTTTTGTGGATTTGCATCAGATTAGTCCACAATGCATCACTCCCGGAACAAAGTGCTACGGGGTGGTTTGGGTCTGAGTGGTCGGGTGGAAGGTTATTTTTGTGTTTTACTAGCAGTTAAGATCCAACGTAATCTCTTTAAAAGGTCGGTAGATCAAAAACCAGCATGCCGAGAGACACTGTACATATTGACAGTTTGCTGTGTTGTCCACATTTCCCTTAATCTTACTCCATTTGTGAATTTCAGGGACCCCTTCCCTCACAGAAGAGTTGAAAACTCCAATACCAACATCATGCGCTCCTATGGTAAGTGCTGTAGGAAAAGGTTTCACCTAAGTGAATATCAAAGATCAGCTCCTCCTCCAATCACTGCTCTCAATCCCTATTGGACATCCACATTCTACTGACTTTAACTTGGCGTATCGTGTGCAAGCTGCCCTTGTTAAATCTTTGTTTTGCTAGTTTCGTATCGCCTGCTTCCCACAAATATTTTAATGATCTGTACTTTTTTGTCAGCGCTCAGGAAAGATGAGGCATTTGCTTATCGGAGTGTGCTTCGCCCCAAAGCAAAAAAAACGACACATTTGTGCAACCCGAAAAGAGATCTCAACCGGTCTAGCATAATTGTGTATAGTGGTGACGGGGGAGAAAGGAGGGGCAGCTGAACATCTCCGATGCTAATTGTTTTTGGCTGTCAGTCACTCAAGTCAGTGTGTCAGATACCGTGTGAAGGACGGCTCTGATGGGAGACATTATCAGAGAAAGATCATATTGGTCATCACGCTCCTCAGAAGTCTTATTTCCCCTGAGAATTTTAATGTTCAGTATGAGGTCTAAGGCTATTAAGAAACAACACTGTAATTTTCTTGATTAATGGCCCCACCAGTTGTGCTGTAAGGTCAGAGCCGAACAGTGGAGATGCTTTATTTAAGAACATGGATTGGTTCCTCATTTGACGGTCAAAATGTGGTGCGTGTCAAGCGTGGAACTTTGTAATACAATGTGTTCCATGCCCAACATTTATGTAGAAATCTACAGACTATCACAGAGGTTATGCATTTTCACCTTTTAAACACGTGTCCAAACGGAATATATCTCCTATGCTATAGTTTATATTTCAAATTGGCCACAAAAACACCAAGCTGTTAATACTGGAAATTAATATTAGGTTGTGTTGATAGTGGTTGTTTTTACCTCCCATAGAAGATAGTGAAAGGTCCGTTACCGTGAATTAGGGAGCACGGGTCAGACCGGCACAAGGACAGAACATACGAACTGTCCCAGGGATTCCTCACACACGAGGAAGGACAAAATGTGCTTGAGTCGGTGTGGCAGCCTCACAACGCCCCGTCACCAGTTCTCCGAAACGAAATCTGTGAAGTTTGTCCTCACTGAACGGGGAAGATGAGCGGGCTTGCAGGGGCCTCCCAGCCGTGCCCGGCCGGGCATAAAATGTCCGAAGGTGGCATTCACACGCTCGTAAATACAACGCCATGTTCTGTGGCGCCACTTTTCCCCCGTCTCCTTTCGGGTCCTTTTTTCTGCGAACAACAAACGAGGTTAATGCGAGATCTCAAGCAGTGTTTAGGACCAAGAGGAGGGGTTTTTCAGTCTGCGGTCTAATCGGAGTGGAAAAGGGCAGCGTTTCATGTAGAGTGGACACTGTGCTGGCCTGTGTGTGCTGAACAGAGCGACCCGTCTGGAAATTCCTCCTGGCAAGGAAACTATCAAGGCCATTTTTTTTATTCACTAATCTTCAACTTTTTTAATCGTTACATTTTAACAGTTAAATTTGAGAATCCTGGTGATCAATTGAATAGATTGAATCTTTTATGGTGGTTATTTTGTTTATTGCGCACACAGTAGGCCTACATAATAATCAATCGATTATATTGTCCTGGCACTGTGATTGATTGTCCTTGGCTTCCGGGGATATTTGTCTGTGACGAACTCTCCAGTGTGTCCCAATATTTCTATCGCCTACATGTCAGGAATGCTGACTTGCTGATAATCTGTTCAGTGTTGTCGATCTATTTTAACCTCCTCTCTTGCCTATATATTGCTTCCTTTGTGAATTGTATTGACAAGCACCAGTAAAGGTGTTTGGAATGAGTTCAGCTGTGGTGATTTGGCCTGGGCTGTGTAGCAGCTAGGTCAGAGTAAATTACACGAGTCCATTAGAGGCTACAATATTTTTTTAGAGGCCATGCGTGCGTTGGTGGATATCCGATGGCAAAACAATAAAACAAATAGTCGGGATTGACATAAATAATGTACGCCATATTTTAGGGGTGTGCGATATGACGATATTTAATCGTGGACGATTAAAATGTCTCCACGATTCACTTTTTCGGAAATATCGTAGAATCGCGCTCCAGTGCACGTTCAATTAGATGCAGATCTATGGCGTTTTTTCAGCTACGTATCAACATGCAATGCGCGGTGCGCTAGATGTCAGCGTGTTAACACTAGAAGCGCCAACAGCCCATGCCCGCGGGCGTTGCAGTTAGTAATTAAAATAAATATATAATGTTGAAAAGCTACAGCCTCGTTCTTCCATGACTTTTCCTAAATACGTGCATTTTACCTTGTCCCGTTTTCAGAAACTGGATGCGTTTTGGTCTGATCTCGTTTTGGTCCGATCTATATTGGACACCGTTTTGGTCTGGTCTATATGAAACTGGATCCGTTTTGGTCTGGTCTATATAAAACTGGATGCGTTTTGGTCTGGTCTACATGAAACTTGACGCGTTTTGGTCTGGTCTACATGAAACTTGACGCGTTTTGGTCCGATCTATATGAAACTGGATATATGTAACCGATTAATTTGCTGCGGTCTCATGTGCACTCATAACATCACTAATGAAAACTCTGCGCAGTGCAACCGGTTAGTATGGGTGTCCTGCTCAGGCAGACAAAAGCTGCGAAATATACATAGATAATAGATTGATTGGCTTGGTTGAATTTGAATGAACTAGAAAAAGAGGTAGGCCTACGTTTATAAAGAAATATATGTTTTACTAAATAAACAGAACGAAAATATAAAACGAAATTGATTAATGTATCTACCGGGTAACAGCAGAATATACCCGACCGTGACCAATATACAAACTGTGTTGTAAAATACGTGTTTCATTGTCTATAGTGCCTTAGTTACTGGGCTGTAATTACTATAATACATTTTACAAATGTAAATGATCAAATTATACACTGTAGCCTAATGTTTTTATTTCAACAGTCTGTGTTGCAATATATACGGCCAATCATGCGCAAATCATTTGATTGCGCGTCGCTTGTGATCTAAAATGTTTTAGCATTTATTACATCAAAATAGGACATACAGTTTGATTGATTTTAATTTATTCGATCTTTAGAAATTTAAATATCATAGCCTGTGCATTTTAAAATCATGGTTTTAATTTTGTATTGTATGGCTACATAAGACAATAAATAGGCTACATACTATTTTAGTAAAATGTTTTACTGCATAATTCACAATTCATTTAATTCAGGATGATAACACAGTAGATCATCTGATGCTGTAGATGGATGGCAGGTTACACAGTGAATGGATGGTGAAGCTGCGGATGAGAATGAAGGTGCTTCTTTGCACCATTGCACTTCCTTTAAATATACACGTGATTAAAATATGCTACTTTAATTTTTTTTTCCCTTTTATGTTTTGTTACCTTGTAACGCTATATTCTTTAAATGGAGATATAATTTGCTTGTATTGCAGCTCAGTAATTAGCAAAATAGTCTTAAAAAGCAACATGAAAAAGAATCGTGATAAAATCGTGAATCGTGATTTTTCCTGAAAAAATCGTGATATGATATTTTTCCCATATCGCCCACCCCTACCATATTTTTCCCATATTGTATCTTTTCCGTTTTGTCCGGACACACAATGTTGCCTACCAACTAGTCACACATGTTGAGAATATGAATGTTACTTCTAATCCAATGTCCACTTATGTGACATACGCGCATTGCATGCTAAAATTGATAAAATGCCTTCAGAGAACGTGTCCTGTCCGTGTGACGCCTTCAGAGGGTCACGGCCGCTGAGAGACAGGCAGTAACTCTAGTCGCTTCAAACAGAAATATTCAAGCAGTAAATCAGACCCCTTGTTTGATTAGTTCTGCCCGACTCTAGCCGTTTCACAAATGTGCACCTGGAGACCATAGAAACTATTTGCAGCGCTAATGGTTCGGAGGCTAGCCGGTTAACGCGACTTTCGTGTTTTTACAATTATTGACCTGTCTCATTTAGTGAAAGCTACGTTTTGCGCGGGCAAGATACCCCCTTCATTAATCCCATCAGCCTCCTTCACCAAGGCATACATAAACTGTGCCTCTTTACCGTGGCTGAAAATGCATTGCTATGTAGGGATTTTGAGTTGAGTTCAGTCATTTGTTGTAGCACAGATTATGGCAACTTGCTGACACTGAGTGCGTGAGGAGAACGCCGACAGACAGTTCAACTAGAAGTCAAACAGGTTTAGACACACATATCCTTTTTTGTGCCGAAAAACAAATCTATTTGGGAGAATTTGGACTAATGAAATAACAGATTAATTGAACTGTAAACCAAGCAGGAGATTGTTGCATTTAAAGAGAATCTTGATTTGGATATTGTCTTTTGTCTCTGTTTTTGGGCTTAGTTGTGGTCGATTTTTTTATAATGATATGCATTGCCTTTTGACCATCCGATCTGACAAATTGGCCTGAGGGTAAATCTAGCGCTCCACTCTTGCTGTAGGTTAACCTAAATTAAATGTAATTTCTCTCTGTCCTGCGTTGTGATGGCAAACTGTATGAGAGACTTTGGCTTCGCTCCAATGACATCATATTGTCTGGTGGGATTTTGTCATAAGTTTTGTACCACAAACACAGAGTGCTCACGTAATATATCTGAATGACGGCATTAATTAATAGTCTTCTATGGTTGGTTTCTATTATATAAACATGCAAAATAGTTAAGATGAAACGTCCCTTGCTTTGGCTTAGTAAGGGATTATCTCATGCTTTGGGTACTAGTTGGTGGGCAATGTGATCAGAATCTGATTTATTTTACCACGTCTGTTTACACACACAAGGCATTTGTTTTGACCCATAGCTGCAGCGTTTAAGACACACATTTTAAAAGACAGTCGTTTAGATTTGTGATCCGCTGATATCGACTGAAACCTCTGGGCTCAGGGGATTTCAAATGAGAATTGTATTGAAAAGTTTATCTACAGGATATCTAAATCTGAATTGACATTTCATTCCAGAATTGTACGTAAATGCGTCGAGGTCCTCGGGACTTTGGAGCTGTGATGTTATGCAGTACATACAACCTATTCTATTAACAAAATATCAAGTGGATTTGATAAGACAAAAGGACTAGTTTACTAAGTTGTTTAAGTGAACATGTTCAGAAGTTTAATTTCAAACTGGATCTGAGCACATCTGAGTCATTTACTTGTGTAGGATCTGACCCGCTACGTAGCTATGCAGCTAATCAATATGACTGGGCCATTTTGGAGACAATTGAGCCATTTATTGCTAATTTCTGAACAATGATAATATGGTACGAAGTGCGACCAAAGGAGAGCCACTGCTGCATTTATTATTTTCTACCCAGTCTCTCTGATATTTTTTTTCCAACTTGGCAACCGTTGAATAGGATTTGCTACAAGCGAGGAGCCAGATGGATGGGCTCTGTAAGGCGCATTCTTCCTTTGTTCATGGTGTTGGTATTGTTACGGATGCTTGACAACATCGCAAATCAGCGGCATCACATTTGAGAATATGGCCACGAGGATTTAGCGGTTTAAAAACACAGCACTAGAGAGCGGTGGGGGGGGCTTCCGTCTGAACGCTGGAGTCCGATCTCTGCGTAATAATTGCATGCCAGCAGAAGGGATTTGGCCACTAATACTCCCGCTGAGGGAACGGGAAAAAAAGAAAGCGAGAGTGAAAGCCGACTCTGCTGACATCTCCCATCGAAGTCAGCTGTTCTTAGTCTGACAGCGTGAAACGCACCACGACCCTGTCGCGCCGCTTATACGACAGTGAGCTTTTTGTATTTTTCACCGTCACCTTTTTTTCAGAGGTTAACTTGACACATTTCCCGTCGCAGTGACATGAAGGGAAACGACCTGACGTCCATGTCCAAATCCGCGACTTCGGTTGTGTCGCGACCTTCACGGAGACTGACCCACGGCGGATGATAACGGCCGGTTATTCTACTTGTCACGCGGCGGAAAACCCTGTGCATGTCACGCCCACGTGGTCTGGGGTAGAACGCTCTCCACCGTCTGCCTGTCCACCCGCTGGGTTTGAAGTGTTCACTTTGCGTTAGCAAGGATTAGCCTAAAGGCTAGCGAACGGTCCTAGGCTTGGGACAATCTGCGCCATAGCATAGCCTCTGCTTGGCTCATGCCAGATCAGACAGTGGTACATCGGAGCCCAGAGGGCACTATCAGACTTCCTATCTGCTCTGATACTACCTCCCCCTGCGCCGTGACACAACATGACCCCAGTTAGATAACATGTTTGTGCAAGGGTCACGGGAAAACACTCTGCCCATATTCAAGCAGAGTGTCAGATGGAGCATATAGGCTGAGGTGTTTGTGTGTTTCAGATATAGAATAAATAGTCAAACGCCTGGACACCACCGCCGCTCATTAAATGTCAAAATGTTGACTATTTTCCACTTTGTAAAATCAAAGACAATCGGACCCAAAAATTTTTATTGATTTGTTTTCAGTTTGTTTTGTTTAGTTCGTACATCATTCGCTGTTATTTTCAGAGTTATGATGTCTTCACTATTATTCGACAATGCAGAAATTAGTAAGTAGTTGTTTCCAAATTACTGACTGGTCCTGTTTATTTCCATAAGTTGTTTCTGTTACTTAATTAAAATTGGGGCTGTGTTTTTTGGGGGTTTGTATGCTAATGATTTCATCCTGTATACGATGTGGGCTCAAAAATATTATATTTTGCCTGATGTAGCAAACATGCCATCTATATCTATATCATTTAAGCCTATCCTGATATGTAATGACAAATGCTGTACGTAATCTGTGGAATGTACCCAACCTAATCAATGTATTTTATTCCAGGTGAACACCAAGCCGAACCCTCAGAGCTGCAAGATCTCCTTAAATTAAGCCCAACTTTACAAAGGTGAAGCCCGGCCATTTGTCTTGCTTTCCTATTTGGCCGTTTTAATCCTTGCCGGGTCTGGACGGGACACGTAAACTTGATGAGTCAAGTGACATTTCGCTCGCTGCAATTAACCATTTTCAATTAGAAAGTATGGATGCTGTCAACTGCAGATGTCGGTTTTAAAATATGTGCCATTGACGATGTATTTCTCCCTGCGACAGAAGGAGAGCGTTCCGATACACTCCGGGAATTTCGGACTCCCAGGACGAGTACGAGCATAACGTAGACGGCAGCTCCAGCCCGGTCAGTCCCGTTTCGCCAAGCCAAGCCAAGACCAGCAGTTCAGACTGGAACAGCTCTGACGACCTTACCGGGCCCTTCTCTGAACAGGAGGAGCCCATTTCCCGGGTCCCCAGAGACCACTCCCCCCTGCCCCGCTATCAACACAACCCGGCCCCAACTCTCCCGCCCAAAACGTACCTCCACCAAACCGCAGACCGGTCGGCCGGCGTTCGTGCTCACCTTACGGAAGCAAAAGGCGGGCCTGGCTCTATCTTCTCACACACCGCCCATCACAGATGGACCGAGACTCCCGGCGAGCACCCGCGCTCTTCGGACGCGAGCTCCAAGTCGGGCTCGTCGGACCAGGAGCGGAACGATCTGTCGGCCAGCGAGAGCGGGGAGGAGCGGTTCCCCAGCCCGGGCGACGATATGGATGTCCTGGACTCCCCGGTCCCGGGCCAGATCGGTGTCCCGATTCCCCTTCCGACGACCTACTTCTCCGTGGACAACTGTATGTCCGATACGTACCGGGACAAGTACCACCAGAGGCCTGCCACGTGTTTAAATGATGCTAAAGACAGGGAACGTCACATGTCGTCTGGTGAGATCCCCATTCCAGGTCGTCAGCCTCCTAAGCCCCACAGCAAGTGGGCTGAATCAGGTAACTAGAGTCTGTCAAGAACATGTAAAGATATTCATGCTGTGAACAAAATATAAAAAACTAAGTAAATGCTTGGTAAGGTTAGGGTAAGGGTTAAGGAAAGGGAGGTGATCGTGTTAAAGCCTAGTGATAGTAGGTAGTTAATTGAAACACTATTGATCGTCTATGGATAGCGTATAGATGTGTAGCACTGTTCAGTTTTACTTAAGAAGAGATGTGTTTAATTTAAATTCTCATTCAGTACTCATGTATGAATATGTCCTATGGGACGTCGTTAATAACTACATTGCTGTTCTAGATTCAGATTTAGTACCATGATCTGAAGTCTTTAACCTTTTTCGTATTGTTTCAAAAAAGGCCAATCCCAGGAGTGGATAATGTAGCGTTGGTGTATAACGATCTGACCCGTTGGTCTTTTTCAGGTTACGTCGCCAGTAGAACTAAAGCCAAGTGGAATCCTGTGACAAACAAGGGACTCGACGAACACGGGTTCCTATGACGACACAGATGTTTGTCGGGAGCCCTGGTACGAAAGCAGCTGGAACGTCACGCTCGGCAGGTTGTCGATCACGTGTCATGACGCTCGTTCACGCTGTCCAATCGAAAGTCAGACATGAGTCCGGAACGGCAAAGATTGATACCCCGTCGAAAGATCATAGTGAGCTGGTCGGAAGAGTTCACTTTAGTAGTGATCCCAGGAGTCGTCCATGACCCCAGAACATTTTGAACCGGAAGAACAGTTCGGTGTGATTGTGGCCGCGAGATTTGCACAGTAGAACCATCCCTGAGGAAGACTACCTGAGAGAGGATCTAAATCTCAATGGACCTCGGAATCCTCGTCGAACTTCCATGTCAAGATCGTCTGCGTTTAGGGTCACTGAAGAATGTTTCACGAAAAGCCACTTTATCCCCGGAGAGAGATGATCAAATGAACGATATCTAATTCCAAAACTAACCGCTGTCTCTATCAAATCGACCCTTTACAGAGACAATACATGGAATGCTGGTATTTCTTCCTTGAATTACATTCATTTCAGTGTTCTGTGGAGAGTTTGCTATTCCTGCTATGTGACAATGCAAGGTGTAGTCAATTTGCCTTAGCAGGTTTGTGTGGTTTCCAGTGTTCGATGCATCTGTGAAATATGTTTCTCTATGTTAATCCATTGCTTTTCTATTTACTAACTTTTTTCAAATCCAGCGGGTCGGCTAATAAGACCAGAAAAGTTGCGGTAGTTATCCGCTACCGGGGGTTATCCGCTACCGGGGGTTATCCGCTACCGGGGGTTAACCGGATCTCTCACAGTTCGATGCCGAAATTAATCTCTTAATACTCATGGGTAATGTTTTGTTTCTGCGTATAATATAATGTGAATAAAAAGGTATTTTAAGAGCTTAGAATAATAACAATGACTGGAGGTGTACGGAGAGCCCTAGCTCTAGTCATTGCACAAGCTCTGGTTAACAATTGCACAAACACTAGATATATATATATATATCAAACTGCATGCATGGGCATAAATGGTATCCAGAACTCTGGATTGGATCAACAGCGGTCTCATTGCCAGCATCTCATGGTATCTCCTGTCCCACTATGAGAATCTCAAATGGCCGTTTGCCACGTTCTTAGCTGCACGTCAGCCCATGCACTCGCTAGGAACAAAATAAAAGCGGAACGGATAAAGGGGTATAACCGTTAAAGTTAAATAAACGCAAAATGTCGATTAAAAGGGTTTGCACTAGTGAACACACTCCTCAAGATTTGCTGCTGTGTTTTCTATGACAACCTCGGGTCCATAATGCAGAACATCGTCTCACCACTCCCTACCAGATGCAGATGCCTCGTTTGGTCTTTTGTGTTGTTTCTGTGATGTAATGTGCAGTGCGATCACTGTATGACTTATTGTTGTAATATATTGATTATGTATATATATTTTCTTTACCAGGCGTTCTTGCCATTCTTTGGACAGCGAAGTTATGTCTCGTTCTTTTGTTTTGATACAACACATTTTTGGACTTCAAATTACCATGAGGTCGGAGCAGACACTTACGAGGTGCTGCTTTCATCTGAGGCTATTTGTGTAATTCATTTTTTTTCCATTTTGAGTTTAATATTTCAGGACACTAAAAGGTGACAGAAATATAATGTTTTAATCCCCCCAGTAACAGATGGACACCATTGGATTAAGACTAGACTAATATTAAGATTAATATCTCTCTAATGCACGCATGTATGCATGACAAACTACAAACATTTGTCACTATTGTTATTTTCGCGATACTTTTAATGACCTGAAATGGCACTTTTCATGGAAAAACGATGAAACCAGTATTTACACAAATACCCTCCATCAAACGCTCATTACCTCTGCTTAAAGGAAGTGATTCATTCGATGTGTATTGGTACAGTGCCAAAAGAAAAATGCTTCACGGTTTCGATTAATTTCAGAAGACAGTATTTCACATCTGGTTAAATACCTTTGTCAAATACATCTGGAATGTTTAGATTTTTTTGTGCAATTACATTAAGCTCACCTCAGATAATTTAATATATGATTGTGTGCGAGATACCGAGACGAACTTCCAAATCGGATCGAGTAGTGGATGTTAGGTCAGAATTTAAAGTGTCTTAACGAGGTAGAATTGGCCTCCTGTTCCAGCTTGCGTAGCCCTGAGATTAATAGAACACCGCCTATGTGCTATGTCATTTATTTAGGCATTCTAGCAATCCTGTAAAAAGTTGTTTCTACATATTGTTTTATATATTGCTCAGCAGATTTCACTGCACAGTGCCTTTCTAATTTTGTATGTCATGACTAGTTGAAATAGTAGCCATTCTCTGTACGATATGTCCTTTTTCTAGATGCTTTTATAACATTACATTTACTTTTAAATAAGTTCTGTGTAATAAAACATTTTCTTAAGCCACTGCAGTGTCCCAAGTTTTAATATAAACGTTGAGTTGGAAGTTATTTTAATAATGGCACCATATGTACTGTTTATGATCATAATAACGTAACCTAATCTCACAAATCTTTTGAGACAAAAAAGTATAAATATCTACATGGCGTCACACTGAAAGAATAAATAGGTGGGTTACATAATAAGGGACATTATATAATAGGAGGAGAACAGAGGCTTGGCCATAAAGGCTGAGAAACTGAGTTCTGCTGCCATCTACTGTATGTTCTTCGCTACGGTATGCAACTGGATTTATAAGAATAATTTCAATTATGAAAATTCATATATCATCAAGTTAAATATCATCAAGTTAAATGCCATCATGTTATATATCATCATGTTATATATCATCATGTTATATATCATCATGTTATATATCATCATGTTATATATCATCATGTTATATATCATCATGTTATATATTATGACTATTAGGTTTTTGTAGAATAATTACTAGTAGACTTATTTTATTGTTGTACCAATCAATTACTTGTCCTGATAGCAATGATCCATATTGGGAATATGTACCCGATTTCCAACTGTCCATTTTCCATATCTGATAAGGATATCATTAATATTGTCAGAGACATCTTGCAAGTTGCTGATTTTTAATCTTACGGGTTCTGTATGACGTATTTAGGCTACGTCACGTGTTGAGTGCTACTGCCTCACGACTCTAAATATAAGTACAAGGATCTGCTATACTAATTGTAGAGTTAGAAGTCTAACAGACACGTTTATTTTATTTTCTAGAATGATTGATCTGTACTGTCTCCATACTAAACACTGAGAGGGCTCTATCTGCCTATAGGGCTCTATCTGCCTATAGGGCTCTATCTGCCTATAGGGCTCTATCTGCCTATAGGGCTCCATCTGCCTATAGGGCTCCATCTGCCTATAGGGCTCCATCTGCCTATAGGGCTCCATCTGCCAGGGCTCCATCTGCCTATAGGGCTCCATCTGCCTATAGGGCTCCATCTGCCTATAGGGCTCCATCTGCCTATAGGGCTCCATCTGCCTATAGGGCTCCATCTGCCTATAGGGCTCCATCTGCCTATAGGGCTCCATCTGCCTATAGGGCTCCATCTGCCTATAGGGCTCCATCTGCCTATAGGGCTCCATCTGCCTATAGGGCTCCATCTGCCTATAGGGCTCCATCTGCCTATAGGGCTCCATCTGCCTATAGGGCTCCATCTGCCTATAGGGCTCCATCTGCCTATAGGGCTCCATCTGCCTATAGGGCTCCATCTGCCTATAGGGCTCCATCTGCCTATAGGGCTCCATCTGCCTATAGGGCTCCATCTGCTCCATCTGCCTATAGGGCTCCATCTGC
This sequence comes from Dallia pectoralis, assembly GCA_029465975.1. Lineage (NCBI taxonomy): Eukaryota > Metazoa > Chordata > Actinopteri > Esociformes > Umbridae > Dallia > Dallia pectoralis. The sequence continues at coordinate 16,555,393 of CM055735.1, forward strand.
CTATAGGGCTCCATCTGCCTATAGGGCTCCATCTGCCTATAGGGCTCCATCTGCCTATAGGGCTCCATCTGCCAGGGCTCCATCTGCCTATAGGGCTCCATCTGCCTATAGGGCTCCATCTGCCTATAGGGCTCCATCTGCCTATAGGGCTCCATCTGCCTATAGGGCTCCATCTGCCTATAGGGCTCCATCTGCCTATAGGGCTCCATCTGCCTATAGGGCTCCATCTGCCTATAGAGCTCTATACATTTACATTTACATTTTGCGCATTTAGCAGACGCTCTTATCCAGAGCGACTTACAATAAGTGCAGGCATTTCACATATAGCTAAAACACACATCAAAAAGGCAATAAGTACATTGTTCCTGGGTGGGTGCAGGGGGAAGTGCTAGAGATAGAAGAATGATTCGGTAGTGAAGTTTCAAACAGTCGAGAGTTGTGGAGCTCCATTCATGGAGCTACTGGAGGTACAGTTTGAAGAGGAATGTTTTTAGACGTTTTTTGAAGATTGGTAGAGAGTCCGATGATCTGATCTCCAGAGTGGAGTTGTTCCACCATTGCGGGGCAAGCACGGAGAACAATTTAGACTGAGCAGATCGAGAGTTGCCCTCCCGTAGGGATGGCACTACCAAGAGGCCGAGGTGGCAGAACGAAGTGCTCGCGTGGGTGTGTAAGGCTTGATTAGTGACTGGATGTAGGAGGGGGCGGTTCCTCTTGTTGCCCCATAGGCTAGCACCACGGTTTTGTAGTGGATGCGTGCTTCGACCGGGAGCCAGTGTAGTGTGCGGAACAGCTGAGTGACGTGGGAGAACTTTGGTAGATTGAAGATCAGGCGGGCTGCTGCATTTTGAATGAGTTGCAAGGGTTTGATGGCGCGCACTGGGAGACCAGCCAGAAGGGAGTTGCAGTAGTCGAGCCGGGAGATGATAAGTGCCTGGATCAGCACTTGTGCGGCTTCCTGCGTAAGATACGGCCTTACTTTCCGAATGTTGTAGAGCATGTACCTGCAAGACCGGGACACCGCCTTGATGTGTGCAGAAAATGAGAGGGAGTTGTCAAGGGTCACGCCAAGGTTTTTCCCACATTGGGTAGCAGGGACTGTGACGTTGTCCACCGTAATGGACAGATCCTGGAGCGGGCAGGCTCTTCCTTTGAAGAAGAGCAGTTCAGTTTTACCTAGGTTGAGTTTCAGATGGTGTGCAGACATCCAGGCCGAGATGTCAGTCAGACATGCAGAGATACGGGATGCTACCTGGGTTTCAGACTGTGGGAATGAGAAAAATAGTTGGGTATCATCAGCATAGCAGTGATAGGAGAGGCCATGTGAGGATATGACAGAGCCAAGAGACCGGGTGTATAAGGAGAAAAGGAGAGGGCCTAGGACCGATCCTTGCCTATAGGGCTCTATCTGCCTATAGGGCTCTATCTGCCTATAGGGCTCTATCTGCCTATAGGGCTCTATCTGCCTATAGGGCTCTATCTGCCTATAGGGCTCTATCTGCCTATAGGGCTCTATCTGCCTATAGGGCTCTATCTGCCTATAGGGCTCTATCTGCCTATAGGGCTCTATCTGCCTATAGGGCTCTATCTGCCTATAGGGCTCTATCTGCCTATAGGGCTCTATCTGCCTATAGGGCTCTATCTGCCTATAGGGCTCTATCTGCCTATAGGGCTCTATCTGCCTATAGGGCCTCTATCTGCCTATAGGGCTCTATCTGGGCTCTATCTGCCTAGGGCTCTATCTGCCTATAGGGGCTCTATCTGCCTATAGGGCTCTATCTGCCTATAGGGCTCTATCTGCCTATAGGGCTCTATCTGCCTATAGGGCTCTATCTGCCTATAGGGCTCTATCTGCCTATAGGGCTCTATCTGCCTATAGGGCTCTATCTGCCTATAGGGCTCTATCTGCCTATAGGGCTCTATCTGCCTATAGGGCTCTATCTGCCTATCTGCCTATAGGGCTCTATCTGCCTATAGGGCTCTATCTGCCTATAGGGCTCTATCTGCTCTATCTGCCTATAGGGCTCTATCTGCCTATAGGGCTCTATCTGCCTATAGGGCTCTATCTGCCTATAGGGCTCTATCTGCCTATAGGGCTCTATCTGCCTATAGGGCTCTATCTGCCTATAGGGCTCTATCTGCCTATAGGGCTCTATCTGCCTATAGGGCTCTATCTGCCTATAGGGCTCTATCTGCCTATAGGGCTCTATCTGCCTATAGGGCTCTATCTGCCTAGGGCTCTATCTGCCTAGGGCTCTATCTGCCTATAGGGCTCTATCTGCCTATAGGGCTCTATCTGCCTATAGGGCTCTATCTGCCTATAGGGCTCTATCTGCCTATAGGGCTCTATCTGCCTATAGGGCTCTATCTGCCTATAGGGCTCTATCTGCCTATAGGGCTCTATCTGCCTATAGGGCTCTATCTGCCTATAGGGCTCTATCTGCCTATAGGGCTCTATCTGCCTATAGGGCTCTATCTGCCTATAGGGCTCTATCTGCCTATAGGGCTCTATCTGCCTATAGGGCTCTATCTGCCTGCCTATAGGGCTCTATCTGCCTATAGGGCTCTATCTGCCTATAGGGCTGCCTATCTGCCTATAGGGCTCTATCTGCCTATAGGGCTCTATCTGCCTATAGGGCTCTATCTGCCTATAGGGCTCTATCTGCCTATAGGGCTCTATCTGCCTATAGGGCTCTATCTGCCTATAGGGCTCTATCTGCCTATAGGGCTATATCTGCCTATAGGGCTCTATCTGCCTATAGGGCTCTATCTGCCTATAGGGCTCTATCTGCCTATAGGGCTCTATCTGCCTATAGGGCTCTATCTGCCTATAGGGCTCTATCTGCCTATAGGGCTCTATCTGCCTATAGGGCTCTTTCTGCCCAGGCAGGGTGCACACTGATAAGAGCAGCAACTCAACTCAGGACTCCATTCATTTATGGACTGAGGCGAACTTATCGGCACTGCTCTACAGAACAAGGATGTGACCCAGAGAGCAAGCAGGCCAATACTTGTTGACCAGGAAGCCTACAACAGCTTGTATGATGACAGTGGTTTCCAATTTTGCACACAATCTGAAACTTTGCCCAACAGAGGGGAACAGGGGAATGGAGCATCAATAAAGTCCTTGACTCCCACTTGACCATGTCACTGTGAAACAAGCGTTTTGATCATATTTTTTGTGCTCTAGTGACACCCAGTGGCGGTTTGAGTGAGCAGCACGATAAGAATCACAATATGAAAGGTTGCTCCATTTCTGTTAAACCAACGTTCAACCAATAAATTATAAATCCCTATAAAATATGACAAATAAAAAAATATCAACAGATCTATCAGACATTGGACCACAGGAGTGATGGTGATGGTTGCTGATTTGGGTCTCTGTACATATCTATGTAGATATTCCATAAAACAATATGTTGTTTTCTGGCCTCAACAGCTTTTCCTTAAAAAAGGATATTTCAAAATGACATCAAAGTTTTAAATGGTAGTGTAAAGAAACAGTGTGTGACAGTGGTGATTGTGTGAAATAAATGTACTACATAGTTGGTTCGTCACTGATTCGTACTTCTATGCACGTGGAACCCGCAAAGATTAAAAAATATCCACACAAAGCCACAAAAAGTAATGGCTACAGCAGAATTCACTTTTGTTGCTATACAACCTTTTTGAATGGTTATTTATACAGGTTCCATTAATAACATCATTAGAACGCTTCTTCATCAAACCCTCAAGAAAAGTTTATTTTTACTCTATCACCAAAAGATTGACCTAAAGTATTGCTGTTGTCCGTGTGAAATGTTTGCCAGCTGGTTAGCAGAGATTGTGGTGATGGCAGATATTGAATTATTTGATAGATATGTCTTACATAGCAGTAGAAACACTAGACATTGTATTTGGCAAAATCTACACTGCTGCCACTAAGTTAGGTGTACGTATGAGCTGCCGAGTGCAAAATTGCATGCATACGCGAAGTCAGGTACAGTGAACAAAGAAAGTATGTGATGTCACGGGTGTGGTGTGTTTGTTCCACACAGGGAGTTTAGTGGGGTGCACTTCCTGTGTTCTGGTGATTGGTTTGAGCACAGCCGTTTCTGTTAGCTAATCACCGGGACATAGTTAGCGGTTGCAGAGGGATATTTAAGTCACTGGGGAATGTCACAAATTTTTGGACATTATTTCAAAGTCAAGTTTGGTATAAGGTGAGTGTTTTTGCTTTCATACGTTTTTGTCTCTGCATGTGCACACTACACACTAAAGGATCTCGTGACAGATGCCCTGCTGATTTTGGTACGTACGCCCACTGACGAAGACATTTACAGTCTATAATTTATATTTAAAAAAATAATAATAATAATAAATCCAGAATAACGCTTTTCAAATAAGTTATAACTTGATTAGCATATTACTCAGCATACACTTCTTTCACAGTATATTCTGGAATGTCGTTCTTGAGTTCCCTGTTTTGCGAGTAGGACTAAACCAGGTAACAATCATACAAATGCCTTAGGGCAACCTGTCAGTCTCGGACAGGACCGTTGCTATTTTTAGTTTTCCCGAATATGAGTGTGCCTCAGAAGAGGGTCAAATTGGCGATAAGTTTCGTTGCAAATTTGCAGTGCTTGAATAACACATGTTGTTGGTCTTCTTAGTGAATAGACACCAACAAGCTCTTAATCCTATACACCACAATGCTGTTTTCCGTTGCGTTGTCTTGACTCAAAATACACTTATCATTTTTGTGGTTCGACATAAAAAAAGTACATTGCAAAACTATTTATAGACTCGGTTCCCAACAGACATGAAGAAAAATCCAATTTTTTCGACCAACGACATTGCATAGCGACAGCCAGTGTGTGGCATGTCTCCAGTCTGTCAGGTTGACTAACTAGTAAGCGTCAGAGCCCAGAATGTCACAGGAACCGGGCAGATCTTGACACTCTGTCACAGATAAGCATCACATTTTCTCCTCAAAGGCAACTGAAATATTAAACTCCTGGAAGCGAACGGTGGATGTATTTAAACTGCTTCCTCTGCGAGCTAGATAAACCCACGCTAATCTGTGATTGCCTTTATGTGATTCTGGGGCAGTTTAAGCCTATATGTAATATTAAGGGCGCCGTACAACAATAACCAGATTAAGGGCACTGCTTATTGTTTCAATTTGGCCGGATAAACAGATCTGCAGGCGTGGGCAACAATGAGTCATTGGCATTTTACATCACGTGTGATATGCGTGATTAGGTAATGGAGGTGCTGGCATCCTGCAGACAGAAACTGGACTCTCTTGATCCAACCTTTTTAACTTTTAAACTATTTTTTGTCTTCGCTAGCCTTTTCTTATTACTAAAAAATACTTCACTCTTATTGGCTTTGGACCCTGTGGTAGAAATATATATTACTGCCTACTAATCAATGTTCTAGACACTGAAATAACAGTAAACACTGAATGCAGACTTGACGCAAGACGGACCAAAGTGTTCCAAGTTCACACGATAACAGTTTATTACAATTTAGATTATTTGAGACGAGCCTCTCACAGATGGCTGTGGTCAGGCTCTCTGCCTTCACAATAGTCAGTTAAAAAGCTTTAGAGTGTAGGTACGCCTACAGGTTTACACACAATATCGCAAATGCAAATCATGGGGAACAGATGGGTCTTTGAAATCTCCAGAGTTACCTTTTTGAGGGTTCCTTTGCTCAAAAGGCAGAGGTCAACAAATGTCCCTAACGCCTTTAATACAATTACCCCGAGACAGACAGCCACGAAGGTCACGTAGGTCACAGTTGTCCAGTGTCATTGTAAAAGTTGACTCGTTCATTTGGACATTGATTGGGACAAGAGAGGCCTATCAATCAATTGATGTAACTATGGGGTTCTTCCAAAAAAATTCTATGAACATGTTTAGGTCAGCCTGTGGGCTGAATTTGGTGGAACAAAGTTTTCGTTGTAGATTGTGAGTTGTCTGGAATGTTCTCCATTTGACCAGGCGGTGGCATGACAAACTTGTTTGTGAATAGCTTTGCCAAACCTCCCAGACTCACAGTCATCAATAACCGTTTGAAAGGTTCATAACTTTCACCTGTTTAAGTGCACATTATAATATTAGCTATAATTTCTTCCAGATGTGAGGGGTGCATAAACGTTTTTCTGCACATTTTATTTTAATTGTATTAAAGTTTTTAGGTACATTTTGGTGTGAGTTGTTTAATTAGGTGGCCCTTTTCAACAAATGTAACTATCCGTGTGTCCCAATATGGCCAAAAAAAACCAATTGACTAAAAACCAATTGACATGCCAGCTGACAACATTTTGCTTGAGAAGGATAGGGGCAACAAGAGAAGAAACCGAAAGGCTAAAAAAGGTAAAATAACGCCTTAGTAAAGTTCCTATGAACTATTGATTTGGTGTCATCAATGACATCAGGTCTGTCGACAGTATGTTTGCAATTGGAATTGCCGGCTTCAAATACTAGACCTCACTACATATTGATTAGGTGGTGTTTGCGATTGAATGAGTTGTCACTGGTTTCTCCCACTCCCGAGGGGTGAGTAAAGTCGCCCAGACGATCAAAGAACGCCAATCGTTGAGAGCTTAGACGTTCAACTCAAATGAGCAGCTGCTCATCTGGGTAATAGTCTTCTCTTAAATGTACAGGTTGTCTGTCACAGAAGGCGTTTGGGCGTTTGATTCTTGCCTGACATCCAGACTTACTATGTGTGTGTGTGTGTGTTTTTCCCTCCGTATCGCCGCCTGTCAGCTTGGCTCCTCCTCCACAGCCGGCTTACTTCATTAGGAGCCATCAGCCAAGCTGAGCACTGTCAGAGACGGATTCATGGTTTTTTCCTCATTCTCTCTCACACTTCCATCTCTCTGTTTCCTCTCTCATTCTCTCTCACACGTCCATCTCTCTGTTTCCTCTCTCCTTTTCTCTCACACGTCCATCTCTCTGTTTCCTCTCTCCTTTTCTCTCACACGTCCATCTCTCTCTCCGTTTCCTTTCCTTTTCTCTCACACGTCCATCTCTCTCTCCGTTTCCTTTCCTTTTCTCTCACACGTCCATCTCCATGTGATTTGCTACTCTGTCAACCTCCCTTAACCTCCCTCATTCTCTCTCCCCTTGCTGAATTTACCCTCTCCCTAACTCTTCCTCATACTCCCTCCTTATCCTTGTCTCCGTCTCGTCTTCCTCTCTCTATCTTTATTTTCATCTCCCTTTTACATAATTGTCTTAATTTCTGGTGTCTATATTTCTTATGCCATCAGAACTTCACAAGCGGGACACACCCTGTTGTAACATTGGCCTCTGTCGAACCCTCTGTCAACTCTCGTCTTTCTCTTTCATCTGTTAGACCCCCCAGCCTCTGATCATCTCAAGGCTAAGACACACACACACACACACACACACACACACACACAGAGCAAAACACATGTATAACTAATGTAAATGGGAACATCAAAATTGACTGCCCCAAAAAAATGAAGAAAATTCAAATTTTTACTAACCTAAACCTAAACCTAGTCCCACATTCCTAAAGCCAGTTGTAGCTTTAATCCCTATAGCATAACACCTCAGCTCAAATACTAAAATACTCAAATTGGTGACTGGGAAAATGTCTCGCTAATCAAATTTTCCTGTTTCATCCAGTGTTCAGGGGACCTTTGTGTCCCTATTTATACAGTAAAAAACTGTATAACACACACACACACACACTGCCCCTATGTCCACGTTGGCCTTATCGTCCTGACAAGTATTAGGAACCAGACTTTGGGGAAGTAGAAAGCGTGAAATCCGATTGCTTTGGAAGGTATAAACGGAGTCTGTGTGGTTTCCAGAATCCGAGCAGGCTGGTGAAGTAAACAAGTGGGATATAGTCTCAGTTCCAGGGATTTTCTTAATGTTGACGTTTTAGAGGTTGGCTTAAATGAACGTTGTGTACAGCGAGAGCAGACTGGAGGCTAGGCTGGAGGCTCTGAGAACAGACAAAAGAAGGAGACACCTCAGGTTATATAATGATGCTGTATTTCTTCTGATAGATTTTAGTTATGAGACTGCACAGGTTTATATGAGAATTGGTTCAGGTCTTGGTATTGGCTGCCTTCTGGAATGTATATTGTCTGATTCCTTACCATATATGGAATCAGATGGCATTTTGTTACAGCCTGACAACAGCCCTGTGTATCCAATGTCAATGACATGTTAAGGTATGTCAAGACCAAGTCAATAACTTAGTTGAACACTAGGGGGCAGTGAGGTATCACATCTCCCTTTTGGACTATCTTGCAGAGCCACTACACTAGCCCCTTTTGGGCAAATTTGCCTCTCCCACTTGCTTGCAGGAGACAAGAGCAATGTAAGGACTGTTTGACAAAAAAAACACAAACATTGGCAAGAAACCGTTACCTGAAATACACAAGAAAATGCCAATCATGGTGGCAGTCTGTTGGAGTTTCCCACAAGGCCTAGCTGCCAGGTCAGTGCTTCAATCCATTAGGTATAAATATTTCCACGACTACGCCACACATTAAAGCCTCCTGGATGTGATGATCGACCTTTGGTTGCATGAACTCTCAGGGTCAGCCACAGCAATTTCCACATGCAGGTTAATTAAAATTTTGGCGGGGAGAAGCTCAAAGTTAAGATGCTGCTGGGTCTTTAGTGGAAATATGCAAATTAGTAAGATGTGGAGAAAAGACAAAACTGTGTATTGAAATCTAGGTGTTCATAAATAAACTGCCTTCCTCTCAACTTTTGCTCCCTGAGACCGACAAACCACTGTTTGCATTTGCCGTTTAAAGGGTTTAATCCCATCTGAACCTGAAAACATCATATTTCTTCTCACAACCATTAATAATTAATATTATTTGTTTCTCTTTCAAATGGGTCAGACCCTGTTAGCGTATTAGCACCTTGACCCGGCGAATACACAGTCCTTTGAAAATCCTCAAGTTGTTCACGGCCAAGCTGCTTCATCATTGCTCAGCCCAGTGCTCTGATAATTCAACAGTTTAACAGAATTAGCCCATGAGACCATGTATCTACTGAACTGTTCTGGAGGGAAATGACATTGTGGACAACATTTTATGTCAACAGAGGCAGTTTGAAAGGGGCTGTGTTCCGGAGTTAGATCAATCGTCAAGCTGTGTTTGCATGACTGGAAGTCTATGGGAATGTAGAGCAGACTGTAGACGAACAATCTCTAGGAAGCATCGGCTCACAGGGCTTGGAATAAAGACCTTCGCCACACTTCTACTGAACGGGGAGAAATTAAAATGGAATCCTCAAGTTCATCTGACTTTGGGAATATAAATCCTGAACTGTCCTTTAAAACTATACCGAAAAAAAATAGATATGGAGGAGTGGGAGGAGTTGGAGGCTCCGTGGTAGAGTACTATGATACTATGCTATGAGTGTATGATGTCATGGGTTCAAACCCCAAGCCGGTCGCAGTTTTGTTCTCAATCAGCCTTCCTGGTTAAATAAAGGTTACATAAAAAAATTACTAAGGATATCAATGAAATAAAGTAAATCTATTGATTTCACATATGTGGGAATGGGAACAGATATGCATCTGTTGGTCACACCCCGTAACAAAAAAGTGTAGATCAGATTAGAAAAAAACTGCAAATCAGCAAACAGCTATTGCATATCTTGTGTGAGCACCATTTGGTTGAACACCGTGATACATCTACTTTGAGTCAAATTTAAGTCAAATTATCACTCAGCTTTTTGCTCTAACATTTGCAAATGTCTGTTTTTCTAATACACTTTTGCCCAATCATGGATAATAACTTGACATTTCATTTTAATATCTTCAACAACACTTGTTTTGTTAGCGCACTCTGCACACAGCTAGCATTAGCACAAGCAAGCAAGGTTATTTATATGGCACATTTAATACATAGAAGCAATTTAATGTGCTTTACAAAGAAAAATAAGAAAAATAATGAAATTCATGCATTGTATATTCATCCTCAATGAATTACCGTTTCACAAAACTGTTTACTGCACAGCCAGTTCTACCAAGGCCCTCAAAGGGCCCCAACAATTTTTATAATAAAGGTTTTTAGAACCTTTTCCCTCAATCAATCATTTATGCCACATCAAAGCTATTCTCTTGTATATACATGCAATTTATTTAGTTTTTTTTAGATCCTATCAGGTTCTACACTTGCCAAGATTGACGAGCGCACAAATTGTGATAGCGGAGATTTTTTATGACAGCCTGTTGGACAACCCTGCAGTCAGCATGCCAAATTGAAGGCTGTCTCAAAACTTATGACAACAGTGGAATTGTTTTCAGGGACAAAACTGAACATTTGTCATGCACATGGGAGGTTTTTTGTGCATGCAAAACATATTTAGATTTTTATTTCAACCAAAGCTGAGCTGAATAGAAGCAATGAACAATTTTGAGGCGTAATAAATTTTCGTGTCAAGAGATTAAAATAATTGATTGCGATTAACTGCAGAGGATAATGTATTTAATCACAATGAACCAATTTTACAACTCCTGAATTCCCGGAGTGTCCCCTCGTCTCTCCGCCTGAGCTCCCGGAGTATCCCCTCCTTCAGCCGCCCACGATGGCTGCCGCTACACCGCCCACGATGGCTGCCGCTACGCAGCCCAAGATGGCTGCCGACCCACCGATGCCCAAAAAGGGCTGGAACTGCTGTCCCGGGCTGCCTCCGGGTTGGACGATGAACCCTAGTCGGCCTCCGGCTAAGCCGCCGGAAAGGGTTGCTAGGTAACATTCACCGGTGCTTAGCATTGTTCCAAGTCACATTTGATTTAGAGGCGAGTGTTTGTATATATATATTTCTGTGGTTGTGGACTGTATAAGACGTGATATGCACATTTTTCCTTTCAGTTTAGACCAGTTAGCATTTTTGTCGCCGGTTACAGGTTTGTTTTACTTTTGATTGTTCAATATAACCTGATAAAACGGATTATACGGCTCTGCATATGGCTACCCGCACTTCACCTTGGACAAGTCATGACAGTTGCTAGATGAATGTTGACTGGAGTGTTTTGAATAAAGACAAGAATGAAAAGACAAGGAGGACCTGTCTCGAAATCGAAACTACTATTTCCATTGAAAATGTAGGTTATCGTAATCGCCTCTCCCAGCGTTTAAATCAACATTGTTAAGATTCATGTCTTCAGTTTTATGTCACGCTAACCATTCCAAACGCCGTCGTTCAGACAGCGTAGTGGTGCAGAGAAATCCTACTGACCTGGGAAACTGGATTATTCATATCCGACACATTAAACTGAGATTGACCTCGTGACCTTCTAATCAGCGCCTTCGTAAACAACTTATTCTGTATTTAGCCTCGATAACGACACATTTACATTAGACCGGACTAGATTAATGATATTATGTGGCTGCAGTTGAGAGGCGCCGGGGAGATTTTAACCGGAACGTCTAAAATATATAGGCTAATTAGATTTATAACGAGACACATATTTATAACGAGGCACTGCCATTATCTACTGAACTTATACATGGATATCGGCTACATCTTTTCCACGCAATATTGTTGTGATCTAGAAAGCTTTTTATCCCTGCAAGATTTTGCCACTGTCTTTTCGAGTTTGTAACTTTTTATTATTTCACAGGGATAATATTTGATACTCTCAAGTCTTCTCTTTTGTTGATGTCCAATCTGTTCCAGGTGAAGCGTGCCTGTGGCTGAATGATTCAAAGGTCGTTCAGGGTGGCACTTCAGTATGTTTCATTACCCTACTTCAGCGATAGTGTACTGGCCAATCTCGCCAGGCCATTGAAAGTCACTACAGTAACCACTCAATAAATGTTTAAGGGGAGGCCTATAATTTCATGGTAAAGTGGAGAAGAAGACAAATAATCTTTGGCATATTTTCTAACACTTGAAGATGACACGCGCGTGGACACGTGCAGTTTGTAACACTTGTGTGCTCGTAGAAGCAAACACACGACATATCAATCATTCTGTGTTAGTTACTCTCTCTCTCTCTCTCTCTCTCTCTCGCTCTCTCTCTCTCGCTATCCCGCCCCTACACACACACACACCAACGTCAAATCAATTTATTTAGCATCTCGCAAATATGACCTGTGATTGTCGTTTGTTGGAGGTCAGTCGGCAGTTGATGCAAGAGATTTTGGGAGAGCGAGGCAGGTTCCCATTATCTTGTCCCTTGCATTGTAATTATTGCCCCTGCTCTTTCTGCGCCGCTGCTCTCGTCTTTCACCGCCATTGTCATCGTGATTGACTGGCGCAGCGGCCGAAACGGCGCACGTGAAAAGCGCACCAGACACCCGTCTCACGACCGCCGTGGCGCCTGATCTCCTCCTCCTTCACACTGACTGGATTTCCCTGCATTCCTTCAATTTCATCCTGTCCTTCCGTTTTTCTTTTTTCCCGTCTACCAGGTGAAAACAGCAGCTAATACACTTTGACGTGCTGGCGTCCTGTACATGTGATGCCCAAACAAGCTCTTGTGAACATACAGTACATCTATGATTTATGTTATGCATGTAAGATGACTCTGTGTGTCGCTCTCAATATGTCCTTACAGTATATAACGTGCTAAAAAAGCCAAAACTTTATTAAATTTAGTGTTTATAATTTTTACAAAACTGCAGACATTTCACATCTTTTGGTGCAGCACACATAAGAAATACACGAATAAAGTGTTTTGTGTCCCTTTTGACAGCCCATATTCTGAAGGGTCATTGATTTTTGAGTTAACTAGCTGAAAAACGTGAGAGTTTCTGTCTGGCACCTCTAGTGCCAAAGTGGCATTTTGTTGATATATAAATAAATTGGAATTATTCACAAAAAAACACATGAAAGAAACTGTTTACGTTTACTACAGTGTAGTGAGATCGATAGAATTGTTTTGGCTCATCGGCGTTTGACACAATAACAGCCAGGTGGGCATTTTAGCATTGAACGGGAGTTGCTATGCCAAAATCCAACCAGAATGCTACAACATTTGGTTCAAGGGGTTGGTTCAATGACTAGATATTCTTTATTTTGCTTTCCTCATACAATACATTTACAATCTACATTATTTAAAAAAATGTAATATCAAAACTTTCTGTATGATTTAAAAAAAAAACCTGAATATATTTCTGTCGTGAAGCGAGGCTGAACGCATGAGCAACGAGTTGCCCACAACGACGGTGGGTCATTCAGTTTATCCGGGAGGTGGAGGAGGCCTCGTGCGAAGAAATGAGCTTTCCTTTCGTATTACTATAATTATATTTAATGACGCCCATTGATGAGGCCACTGACAACATTTGTCCTGAGGCGTTTACATCTTCGGTCTAATGGCAAGACTGTCACCGCACCCTGTACGTCCTCTCCCCGGTACAGGATACCAGAGGATGCTGTCTGGTCCCATTTGCCTGGGTGTCTCGACCTGCTAGACGGAGCCCTGGTTGCAGACAAGTCTGAGCGATACACCTTGTCAGAGAAGGAAGTTCATCAGCAGCCACAGAGAGTTTCATCGATCGAGCTGCCCCCGAGCCTGGCCAGGTAACCGATTGGATTTATCCTGCTCCGGATAAGGCACCTCTTCTCAATCTGACACCCGCTGGCAGAAAAACGCACGTACGTTCACTCGCCAAGAGCACACGGGAAAACACACACACACACAGGCAAGCGCACACCCCTGTGACAGTCGAGATGTCTGGAAACGCACGTGACATTTAGCAGACAGCGGGGAATGTTGGGTTAAAACACACAGACGATCCAGGAGAAGAAGAAAATAAACGAGGCTAGGATTTGGGCCTTGGATAGATACGGGAACATTTGTCATGCGTCCGTCTGGGCTTATTTTAGCATTGAGAGATGGGAATCAATCTTAGGAGTAGGACAAAACTTGAAGTAAGCGATTGTTGTCGCCCTCGAAGTTGAGCGGGTCAGTGACATTGTGTCAGATCGACTTCTTTTCTGGAATGTTCCGTCGCACGCCGCACGGGTGCGAAACACGTTTTCGGCAGGACGACATCGTTTATAACGGCGCGGGTGTGCCATTTTAACGAGAGCAAACACATCGGGAAACGCGGAGCGCTTCGTTAATGTGGCATTCAGCTCGCCACTCGAAGTTTAAAGAGGCAATGCATCACAAATAATGTACAACTAAAGATGAGCAAAGTTAAAAAGAAAACTAATTAGACGACTAATCTTTAAGCCAGGAGCTCTACCTATAATGGCCATAATCTATGGACTTTAATATGTTTGAGAGAGTACTCGGTGGCAATTCATCTTCTGTGACGCCTCAAGGCAACGGGAGAAAGAAAAAACAATATGGAAATGGAAAATCTCATAATAAATGCATCAGAGGCTTTTTGTCTTGGGGAAGAAGACTGCCATTCGAAGTATTTACCATTATTCTGTGCCTGTTAAACCCCTGTTAACTAGCCCTCTAGACAATAAAAATCTTATATATTTTTAGGGTATGGTCGTATTCGTTTATATTTGTTTTGTAGCAGACATACATAGTATTGAGGACCGCTACAAATGCCGCAGTTTCAACAAAGAGAAAAGATATTGTGAATGCTTTGATTTAACATGTTGTTAAAATAGTTCACTCCAGTGTGATATTCATCGTGCTAATAATTTATTCAGGAGAATAAAGCTCTGATTTAGGAAATCGTGCAGAACCCCAAAAAGTCCCCAATTGAAATGTAAATGTTCTACCGGTGCTGCTACTGGCCTGGTATTTTAGACTTCATCCAGGTTCTGAACCAACATATCTGACGATGTAATTATATACAGATATCTACATGTGCTAGTCATAAATACGAATCAACACATTGTCATATGTTGTTGCCAGAGCTGACGCGTAGTGTTTCAAGAACGTTAGACAACTGTGGTTTCTCGTCCTTCGTTGTGGACCTTGAAGAGACTTGCTAATTAGTTGGGTCGTCCGAAGCATCTGTCCGGCATCTAAAAGCATCTCACCATGTGGATAGTGTCAGTGAACGTTTGGCTGCATGCCAGAGTTGTTTCTTTTTTAGATTCTCCACATCCAGTTACGTGCCAGTACTCTAGCCAATACTCGTTTTCCCCAGTAACTTTAAGTCTGATTCTATTCTGTTATTTGGCTATTTGCTGTTATCCGTTCCACCCCAGGATTCACAATCGAGGCCCCGTTTCATCGCATTAACTCCCAGTGGTACGTGTTTTTTAAAGCACATCCAATGGCATTGTGTTTTTTATCCCTCTTCTCGCTTGACCGAAGTGCGTAGACTGGAATCTTTGTGCGCCGGAAAGAACGCACTCTTCAGCTTTTTACCTTTTACCTAAGAGCTTTGCTAGAGCACGACGGCTTTATTATATTTGTAACCCTAAACCCAGAAGTTGCTGGCCAATTGCCGCCCGTGGGCCTGTAAGCTAAATCCGGAGCCGGATTTGGACGCTGGTCTTGCAATGATGCAGTTAACTGGGACTTCACTGCTTCAACAGGCCCAAAGCTACTTGATTTAACTCGATTTCACACACTTTGGAGTTTTTCCGATGACAGAGCCGTGCAAACTAGCAGCATATTTACTTCGTATCGCAGTAGTCTGTAGTATCGCAATAGCCTGTAGTATCGCATTAGTCTGTAGTAATGCAGTGGTCTGTAGAATTGCAGTGGCCTGCAGTATCGCAGTAGTCCAAAGTATCACAGTAGCATATAGTATCACAGTAGTCCGTAGTATCACAGTAGCCCGTAGTATTGCAGTAGCCTGTAGTATCGCAGTAGCCTGTAGTATCACAGCAGTCTGTAGTAATGCAGTGGCCTGTAGAATTGCAGTGGCCTGTAGTATCGCAGTAGCCTGCAGTATCGCAGTAGTCCAAAGTATCACAGTAGCATATAGTATCACAGTAGTCCGTAGTATCACAGTAGCCCGTAGTATCGTAGTAGCCTGTAGTATCGCAGTAGCCTGTAGTATCACAGTAGTCTGTAGTAATGCAGTGGCCTGTAGAATTGCAGTGGCCTGTAGTATCGCAGTAGCCTGCAGTATCGCAGTAGTCCAAAGTATCACAGTAGCATATAGTATCACAGTAGTCCGTAGTATCACAGTAGCCCGTAGTATCGTAGTAGCCTGTAGTATCGCAGTAGTCTGTAGTATCGTGTAGTATTGAGCTTAAAGGCTCTCAACTTACCAGAATTACTTGCAAGGGAGTAATGAGGCAACCGTAGTCCTCATTACATAGACCCCATCAACACCATCAACCCCAGACAGTACGGCTTCCATTTGGCACTGACCAATGAGAATCTCCCATGTATCGTCAGTATGCCGCTTCCTACAGCCACGTTTCAAGGCTGTTACTTTAGCCCAGCCGGACCGTCTGAGCTGACAGATATTTTCGAGCCCGCAGGAAGCCGACTTACTCAAAAGTCAAACCCCTGCACTCCTGCTAAGCGAGCTCCCGGGCGGCCGAGAATAAAAGCTAATGAAGCCCCCATGTCCTGTTTGGAGGGTAATGACCGAACTTAAGTCAGAGAAAAGGGGATGTCTCCAAAGGATTGACTCCGTGTGAGCCCACTTTCTCGAGTGTTAATCGTGGCACAAAGGAGGTACTTAATTATGGGTTGTCATTAAAAAGCTGTCAGTCAGCCTCCACTCAGGTCTGCCTCCAGCTCATGCCCATCGCCACGACACCGATACCACGGAACGCAACTCACTCCTCAGAACACAATCACCGAAATTCTAATCAACCCCGTTATTTTGTTTGGTTCCTTGCACCTTTTCCTTTGGGAGGCACTGGTTTGTTTTTCTGCTAAGCCCGTTGTAGTTAGGTGTTGAACTGAGATTACTAGCCTGGTACCTTCCTGTATATTTGCCTGTCCTTTTTGAGTCCTGTAGCCAGTCCCTCGATCAAGCCGTTGGCCTCCTCCGGTGGTCTTTATTCCGATAAACGTATGCTCTGCGGTTGAAACCGAAGCTCTGTCTATTCTTGTGTTCATTGCAATAATATACTTCATTGAGTTCAGCACAGTTATGCATCTGTCTTTTAACAGCTACCAAATAGCACAGTTTTCTTTCTGCTAAAAGATTAATTAGAGTCATTACAGAATGCATGCCCTCATCATGTCTCGTGGAATCACCATCAAACTTTACCTGGGTCAGTTGAACAATCGCTTGTAACACTGGACAATTTGTCGAGCAAATGGAAAGGCCGTGCTGTGCAATTTCGGTACTTCAGGAACCAAAATAACTATATCATAAATGAAAACTGAAGATGTTTATAATGTAATGGGAAGAAATACGGGGAACGAACACTAGGCAAGGGTTAGTGGCAAGGGTTAGTGGGCAACAGCGTTATAATGGGCAGTGCGGTTATAAAGGGCAGTGCTGTTATAATGGGCAGTGCTGTTATAAAGGGCAGTGCTGTTATAATGGGCAGTGCTGTTATAAAGGGCAGTGCTGTTATAATGGGCAGTGCTGTTATAAAGGGCAGTGCTGTTATAATGGGCAGTGCTGTTATAAAGGGCAGTGCTGTTATAATGGGCAGTGCTGTTATAAAGGGCAGTGCTGTTATAATGGGCAGTGCTGTTATAAAGGGCAGTGCTGTTATAATGGGCAGTGCTGTTATAAAGGGCAGTGCTGTTATAATGGGCAGTGCGGTTATAAAGGGCAGTGCTGTTATAATGGGCAGTGCTGTTATAAAGGGCAGTGCTGTTATAATGGGCAGTGCTGTTATAAAGGGCAGTGCTGTTATCAGAGTTGGGAAAGTTCACTTTCTACATGAACTAGTTCAAAGTTCAGTTCACACATTTTAAAATGAACTAGTTCAGTTCATAGTGGCTTTCCACTTTACTCAAAGGCTGCAGGTCTCCGTCAATATACTGCACCAACAGGTTGTCCAGCTGCGGCTGGGAGATGACAACGGAGCCGCTACTGTAGGCAGTTATCGGGATCTGGGTTGATTAGGTCGCGGATCTGCCTTTGTTTTTTGTCGTTGATTGTACTTTAATTTAATATGCCGTTTCAGGTTTGCTTTGGATGAAATTGATGTGCGGATTTTATTTTTAAAACGTTTGCACAAAAACGTCTGATTTTGCCCATCCTCACCGACCTTGTCATAAAACTGAAAATTAAAAGTACAATTCGACGCCTCCTTGCTCCTTTGTCGCTCATAGATACTTTTGGTTTTTATTTTAATGATGACGCGGCGGTGCGACACTAGTGGCTGATGTTGCCAGATTGGGTGTTTTTTCCGATACATATTCATCTCTGTTGTAGCCGGGTTTGCGCAAGGAAGTCACTATAGAAATCTGGCATCATATTAAACGAGGGTAAACTAAGAGAACGTGCGGTTCAAAGACACAAGAATGAACGAGTTCACAGGAACGTTCATCAGCCAGTGAAGCAGTACGTTCAGTTCACGTTCGCCCAAAATATGAACGCGTTGATGAACTATTGTTCAATGAACGCGTTCAGGCACAACACTGGCTGTTATAATGGGCAGTGCTTGTATAACGGACGACAGCGTAATAACGAACGACAGCATAATAACGGACGACAGCATAATAACGGACAACAGCGTAATAACGGGAAACAGCATAATAACGGACGACAGCGTAATAACGGACGACAGCGTAATAACGGGAAACAGCATAATAACGGACGACAGCGTAATAACGGGAAACAGCATAATAACGGACGACAGCATAATAACGAACGACAGCGTAATAACGGGAAACAGCATAATAACGGACGACAGGGTAATAATGGACGACAGCGTAATAACGGACGACAGCGTAATAACGGACGACAGCGTAATAATGGACGACAGCGTAATAATGGACGACAGCGTAATAACGGACGACAGCGTAATAACTGGGAAACAGCGTAATAACGGAGGACAGCGTAATAACGAACGACAGCGTAATAACGGGAAACAGCATAATAACGGACGACAGGGTAATAATGGACGACAGCGTAATAACGGGAAACAGCATAATAACGGACGACAGCGTAATAATGGACGACAGCGTAATAACGGACGACAGCGTAATAACGGACGACAGCGTAATAACGGACGACAGCGTAATAACGGACGACAGCGTAATAACGGACGACAGCGTAATAACGGACGACAGCGTAATAACGGGCGACAGCGTAATAACGGACGACAGCGTAATAACGGACGACAGCGTAATAACGGGCGACAGCGTAATAACGGACGACAGCGTAATAACGGGCGACAGCGTAATAACGGACGACAGCGTAATAACGGGCGACAGCGTAATAACGGACGACAGCGTTATAATGGACGACAGCGTAATAACGGACACAGTGTAATAATGGACGGCAACGTTATAATGGACGACAGCGTAATAACGGGCGACAGCGTAATAACGGACGACAGCGTAATAACGGGCGACAGCGTAATAACGGACGACAGCATAATAACGGACGACAGCGTAATAGCGGACGACAGCATAATAACGGACGAAAACATTATAATGGACGACAGCGTAATAACGGGCGACAGCGTAATAACGGATGACAGCGTAATAACGGACGACAACGTTATAATGGACGACAGCGTAATAACGGGCGACAGCGTAATAACGGGCGACAACGTTATAATGGACGACACCGTAATAACGGGCGACAGCGTAATAACGGGCGACAGCGTTATAACGGGCGACAGCGTAAAAATGGACGACAGCGTAATAATGGACGACAGCATAATAACGGACGACAGCGTTATAACGAACGACAGCGAAATTACGGACGACAGCGAAATTACGGACGACAGCGTAATAACGGATGACAGCGAAATTATGGACGACAGCGTAATAACGGACGACAGCGTAATAACGAACGACAGCGTAATAACGAACGACAGCATAATAACGGACTACAGCGTAATAACGGACAACAGCGTAATAACGAGCGACAGCGTAATAACGGACGACAGTGTAATAACGGGAAACAGCATAATAACGGACGACAGGGTAATAACGAACGACAGCGTAATAATGGACGACAGCGTAATAACGGACGACAGCATAATAACGAACGACAACGTTATAATGGACGACAGCGTAATAACGGACGACAACGTTATAATGGACGACAGCGTAATAACGGGCGACAGCGTAATAACGGGCGACAGCGTAATAACGGACGACAGCGTAATAACGAACGACAGCATAATAATGGACGACAGCGTAATAACGGACAACAGCGTAATAACGAGCGACAGCGTAATAACGGACGACAGCGTAATAAGGGGAAACAGCATAATAACGGACGACAAGGTAATAACGAACGACAGCGTAATAATGGACGACAGCGTAATAACGGACGACAGCATAATAACGAACGACAGCGTAATAATGGACGACAGCATAATAACGGATGACAGCGTAATAACGGACGACAGCATAATAACGGACGACAACGTTATAATGGACGACAGCGTAATAACGGGCGACAGCGTAATAACGGATGACAGCGTAATAACGGACGACAACGTTATAATGGACGACAGCGTAATAACGGGCGACAGCGTTATAACGGGCGACAACGTTATAATGGACGACAGCGTAATAACGGGCGACAGCGTAATAACGGCGACAGCGTAATAACGGGCGACAGCGTTATAACGGACGACAGCGTAATAACGGACGACAGCGTAATAACGGACGACAGAATAATAACGGACGACAGCGTTATAACGAACGACAGCGAAATTACGGACGACAGCGAAATTACGGACGACAGCGTAATAACGGATGACAGCGAAATTATGGACGACAGCGTAATAACGGACGACAGCATAATAACGAACGACAGCATAATAACGAACGACAGCGTAATAACGGACGACAGCGTAATAACGAACGACAGCATAATAACGGACGACAGCGTAATAACGGACAACAGCGTAATAACGAGCGACAGCGTAATAACGGACGACAGTGTAATAACGGGAAACAGCATAATAACGGACGACAGGGTAATAACGAACGACAGCGTAATAATGGACGACAGCGTAATAACGGACGACAGCATAATAACGAACGACAACGTTATAATGGACGACAGCGTAATAACGGACGACAACGTTATAATGGACGACAGCGTAATAACGGGCGACAGCGTAATAACGGACGACAGCGTAATAACGGACGACAGCGTAATAACGAACGACAGCATAATAATGGACGACAGCGTAATAATGGACGACAGCATAATAACGGACGACAGCGTTATAACGAACGACAGCGAAATTACGGACGACAGCGAAATTACAGACGACAGCGTAATAACGGATGACAGCGAAATTATGGACGACAGCGTAATAACGGACGACAGCATAATAACGAACGACAGCATAATAACGAACGACAGCGTAATAACGAACGACAGCGTAATAACGAACGACAGCATAATAACGGACGACAGCGTAATAACGGACATAATAGCGAGCGATGACAGCGAAATAACGACAGCGTACAGCGACGACAGCATAATAACGAACGACAGCATAACAGTGTAATAACGGGAAACAGCATAATAACGGACGACAGGGTAATAACGGACAACAGCGACAGCGTAATAATGGACGACAGTGTAATAACGGACAGCATAATAACATAATAATAACGAACGACAGCAACGTTAATAACGGACGACAGCATAATAACGAACGACAACGTTATAATGGACGACAGCGTAATAACGGACGACAACGTTATAATGGACGACAGCGTAATAACGGGCGACAGCGTAATAACGGACGACTGCGTAATAAAGGACGACAGCGTAATAACGAACGACAGCATAATAATGGACGACAGCGTAATAACGGACAACAGCGTAATAACGAGCGACAGCGTAATAACGGACGACAGCGTAATAACGGGAAACAGCATAATAACGGACGACAGGGTAATAACGAACGACAGCGTAATAATGGACGACAGCGTAATAACGGACGACAGCATAATAACGAACGACAGCGTAATAATGGACGACAGCGTAATAGAGGATGACAGCGTAATAACGGACGACAGCATAATAACGGACGACAACGTTATAATGGACGACAGCGTAATAACGGGCGACAGCGTAATAACGGGCGACAACGTTATAATGGACGACAGCGTAATAACGGGCGACAGCGTAATAACGGACGACAGCGTAATAACGGATGACAGCGTAATAACGGGCGACAGCGTAATAACGGGCGACAACGTTATAATGGACGACAGCGTAATAACGGGCGACAGCGTAATAACGGACGACAGCGTAATAACGGATGACAGCGTAATAACGGGCGACAACGTTATAATGGACGACAGCTTAATAACGGGCGACAACGTTATAATGGACGACAGCGTAATAACGGACGACAACGTTATAATGGACGACAGCGTAATAACGGGCGACAGCGTAATAACGGACGACAGCGTAATAACGGGCGACAGCGTAATAACGGGCGACAGCGTAATAACGGACGACAGCGTAATAAGGGCGACAGCGTAATAACGGGCGACAGCGTAATAACGGACGACAGCGTTATAATGGACGACAGCGTAATAACGGACACAGCATAATAACGGACGACAACGTTATAATGGACGACAGCGTAATAACGGACGACAGCGTAATAACGGACACAGCATAATAACGGACGACAACGTTATAATGGACGACAGCGTAATAACGGGCGACAGCGTAATAACGGGGGACAACGTTATAATGGACGACAGCGTAATAGCGGGCGACAGCGTAATAACGGACGACAGCGTAATAACGGATGACAGCGTAATAACGGGCGACAACGTTATAATGGACGACAGCGTAATAACGGGCGACAGCGTAATAACGGACGACAACGTTATAATGGACGACAGCGTAATAACGGACGACAACGTTATAATGGACGACAGCGTAATAACGGGCGACAGCGTATTAACGGACGACAGCGTAATAACGGGCGACAGCGTAATAACGGACGACAGCGTAATAACGGGCGACAGCGTAATAACGGATGACAGCGTAATAACGGGCGACAACGTTATAATGGACGACAGCGTAATAACGGGCGACAGCGTAATAACGGACGACAACGTTATAATGGACGACAGCGTAATAACGGACGACAACGTTATAATGGACGACAGCGTAATAACGGGCGACAGCGTAATAACGGACGACAGCGTAATAACGGGCGACAGCGTAATAACGGACGACAGCGTAATAACGGGCGACAGCGTAATAACGGGCGACTGCGTTATAATGGACGATAGCGTAATAACGGACACAGTGTAATAATGGACGACAACGTTATAATGAACGACAGCGTAATAACGGACGACAGCGTTATAATGGACGACAGCGTAATAACGGATGACAGCGTAATAACGGACGACAGCATAATAACGGACGACAACGTTATAATGGACGACAGCGTAATAACGGGCGACAGCGTAATAATGGGGGACAACGTTATAATGGACGACAGCGTAATAACGGGCGACAGCGTAATAACGGACGACAGCGTAATAACGGATGACAGCGTAATAACGGGCGACAACGTTATAATGGACGACAGCGTAATAACGGGCGACAGCGTAATAACGGACGACAACGTTATAATGGACGACAGCGTAATAACGGACGACAACGTTATAATGGACGACAGCGTAATAACGGGCGACAGCGTATTAACGGACGACAGCGTAATAACGGGCGACAGCGTAATAACGGACGACAGCGTAATAACGGGCGACAGCGTAATAACGGGCGACAGCGTAATAACGGACGACAGCGTTATAATGGACGATAGCGTAATAACGGACACAGTGTAATAATGGACGACAACGTTATAATGAACGACAGCGTAATAACGGACGACAGCGTAATAACGGGCGACAGCGTAATAACGGGCGACAGCGTAATAACGGGCGACAGCGTAATAACGGGCGACAGCGTAATAACGGACGACAGCGTAATAACGGACGACAGCGTAATAACGGGCGACAGCGTAATAACGGGCGACAGCGTAATAACGGATGACAGCGTAATAACGGGCGACAGCGTAATAACGGGCGACAGCGTAATAACGGGCGACAGCGTTATAACGGGCGACAGCGTAATAACGGGCGACAGCGTAATAACGGATGACAGCGTAATAACGGGCGACAGCGTAATAGCGGGCGACAGCGTAATAACGGGCGACAGCGTAATAACGGGCGACAGCGTAATAACGGGCGACAGCGTAATAACGGGCGACAGCGTAATAACGGACGACAGCGTAATAACGGACGACAGCGTAATAACGGGCGACAGCGTTATAACGGGCGACAGCGTAATAACGGATGACAGCGTAATAACGGGCGACAACGTTATAATGGACGACAGCGTAATAACGGCAGCTTTAGTCCCCTTCGTCTCTATGTTTTTTTCCTTCTATGTAGTTGTAGCCTGTCGCATCTTCTTTTGCCAGTCACTTGTTTTTGTCCTGACCTTTAATATATCTCCCCTGATGAGGTCCACAGGAGCTGCGCAGGGACGGGGCTAGCCCTGAAATTAAACTATTAATAACTTAAACCGTACACAAACTACTAATTAAACACAAGGTGTGGTACATTTCTACATGAACAACCTATTTTTTCAAAAAGCATTAGAATTTTGCCTCAGGTTCCTGGTTGAAATAACATAACACCAATGTCTTTACAATTTGTTTCCATGATCAAAATGCAAGAAATAAAAGTAAATTAAGGTTGTGCGTCCAAGATGTTAATGAGTTTATAGTTAATATTCATATTGCCCCGTGCATTCTTAACTGCCACCCAGAGGGGAGCTTTTCAAAGTCTGGGAGAAGTAAATGGGAGGGGTCATTAACAGTAGTTAATGCATTTCTGTGAGTGTGACACATTCAACATGTCACTGACCTGCCTTTGAGGTTCTCAGTCAGCCTATCCATATTCATAACGATTTACATTGTTTTAACTTTTTTTCTCTTTATATTTTGTCTACGATATCGAATAATGAACACAGGCATGTGGGCGCATGGAGAAGGAGCAGCAACTGAATTTGCATGCGAGCCGTTTTTAAAGTGTAACCTTGGCAAACGTTATGTAAACAGTAATGTAACCAGGTAAGTAGACAGTAATCTAAGCAGTAATGGAAACAGTAATGTAAACATGTATGTAAACAGCAATGCAAAAAGGTATGTAAATAGTATGTAAACAGTAATCTAAACAGTATGTAAACAGTAATGTAAACAGGTATGTAAACAGTAATCTAAGCAGTAATGTAAACAGTAATGTAAACATGTATGTAAACAGCAATGCAAAAAGGTATGTAAATAGTATGTAAACAGTAATCTAAACAGTATGTAAACAGTAATGTAAACAGGTATGTAAACAGTAATCTAAGCAGTAATGTAAACAGTAATGTAAACATGTATGTAAACAGCAATGCAAAAAGGTATGTAAACAGTAATCTAAACAGTATGTAAACAGTAATGTAAACAGGTATGTAAACAGTAATCTAAGCAGTAATGTAAACAGTAATGTAAACAGGTATGTAAACAGTAATCTAAGCAGTAATGTACACAGTAATGTAAACAGGTATGTAAACAGTAATCTAAGCAGTAATGTAAACAGGTATGTAAACAGTAATCTAAGCAGTAATGTAAACAGTAATGTAAACAGGTATTGAAACAGTAATGTAAACAGTAATGAAGACAGTATGTTTAAACAGTATATATACTCTACAGCCAGATACTTCTGTTGTTAATTTGGTTTGCTATAGAATTTGTGTTTTTTTGCTGGATTTAACCATTGCTGCATGTTTTTTTGGGGGGGGTTAATATAATTAGTTACCTTCGGTTAAATACAGTTTCTAAAGCACGTGTGGACCACAAAGGATACATTGTAATACAACTGAAGCGATGACAAATCAACTCTAGGGGATTAGAGTGCCATGGAATGTATTTTCCCACCATGTTAGGATACTATTCCCATCACTGCTCTGTACTATTGGGGTTTGATCTTAGACCCAAAGGAAAAGTGCCCCCTGCTGGCCCTGTTAGTTTTTAGTGTTGCAGCTTTAACCCGTTGTACCATTCAGACCATTCAAAACTGTTGTGTGTATTGAACGTAACCCAGTAATGATGTGAACAGGTGTAACTACCTGGTGGGATTGATTTAAGAGGAAGGGCTTCTTCTAAATGTTTGTAACCATGTTTTTGAGAGTCCGAGCAAAAATGGATATAAAAGAAACGAAAAAGGATCTAAGGGTGTTGTCATTTATTCAGTCAGCGGAAATCGAGAATACCTGTAACGGCGGAGTTACATGCAGACGGCTGAACCAATCAGCAGACCACCAGCAAATGGGTACCGCCAAAACCTCAGTGACATTCCAATAGCTGAATCTCTGTACCTGTGCCGTGCCTTTAGATATATTTAGGCACATTTAGACACCATTAGTTCATTTCACCTCTATGAGCATCACTGAAACTGAACTGCCTCCTGGGAAAACAAACTCAACCAACCTTTCACCTTTAAGCGTTTCAAAGCTGCATCTCAAAACCAAATAAAATATTTGAAGTCAAGTCCAAAAAAATGCTACGAAAATTCAAAGCAATATCTCCTTTTCACGTTGTCCCCCCACCCATGGACAATAACACTGGGTCTTACATGTGACCGGTCCAACACTGATTAAACGCACGCTTTCACAACCTGCAAGGTGGAGCTTTGTCATCTCCTCAACCGGAATAGGGTGGCTCTTCTGTTTGCACCCACTAATGAGAGTCATTAACTGTTGAAGGAACTGACAACTGCTCTGTGACAGAGGTTGACAGTGCCATGAGAGGGGTTCACCTGCACCACACACACACATGCGCGCACACATGCACACGCGCACACACACATACGCGCTCACACACGCACAAACATGCACACACACGCGCGCACACATGCACACACACACACACCATACACACACATGCACACGCACACCATACAAACACACACACTCACAGCATGCACGCACGCACACTGACACACGCATGTGCACACACAAACACATGCACTCACATACACAGGGACACACATTTCGTTTTTTTTTTTGAGGACATTAGCATGACAGAGTGTGAATTACAGGGAGACTTTGCCAATCCAACCCATATTCCTTCTTTATCTCTCTCCTTAGCTTTTTTCTTTTCCTCGTCTCTTTCACTTTCTTTTCACTGTCACCGTTTCTCTGTCCCAGACCAAATGTACATTTATTTTGGTGCCTCCGTCCTGCCTCTGCCTCACCCTCCCACCCAACTCCCTCCCATCTTTCCCTCTGTTCCTCCCCAATCACTCCTTTCTCCCTCCCTCCTTCTCCTTCTCTTCTCTAGTTTAACATGTCCCTCACTCCTCCTTTACTTTTCCTTGTTTCTTTCCCTCAGTCTTTTTTTGTGCGTCGTCACGGTGTTGCCGGGCACACCTGCCACTTGCAGCTGTCAGTGACTCCACAGAGTCGGGGTCTGGTACACAATTGGACCGGGGCCTCACGCGCTGCCTCCTGCTGGTGATGACTCTCCCTGGCCATTGATCAAAGTCACAATCGCACTCCGGCCCCGACTTTACCAATTAACTTTTCCTTCCCCCCTCCCACTCCATCAATCGTCTACTGTGTTGAGCCGCGTGAGGCCGTTGCCCTATTTAAATTGGCTTCCCGCGATGTGGGCTCGCCAAAACAAGGGAGGGGGCTCATCAACGTTGGTGCCGCCGTGAGAGAAAGTTAGTGTACTAGCAATTGCAAAAAAAAAATGTTGCTTGGAGACCCCGGAACCCTTGGTGACTGTGGATGCCACATCGACAGCGTATTTTTTCCTCAAAGCTCGACAGCTGATTGGACGCAGCCGCTGACATTAGATGTTAGGGTGCCGGCGTCTGACGATCAGGGTGATGTATGTACACCCACAATGCACCAGTGTCAAGTCATGAGTGGCGCAGAGGCCTGACTGCCTGGCACATAATAGAGGTATGACACCGCTTATTTGTTTTTCCCGGGATGTGAAAACCCAGTGAAGCAGGAGGTGAGAGGACGAGAAGTGGAGCAGAGGAGGAAGAGGAAGAGGAGGGGGAAAGGAGGTGGCGGCGGCGGTGTAACAGAACGAGCATGGCAGCACGCAATGTTCAAAAGCCGTCGGGCATGTGTTTTTCCGCGAATGACAATTTGGCACAGACGGGTAGCTCCCGGTCATGCCTGCCTATCTGAATAAAATGGCGGATGCGCTAGCTACTGGCATCGGTTGGATTCGTACTGTAGGTGTCTCCGGTTTTGGGAAAAATCAATCAATTCAATGTTCAGCCCCCCCTCTCTCTGCTTATAATTTGAGCCAAGTTATTCTAAATTAAATTGGCGAAGGTTCACAAGGAAATAAGGCAAACGCAAGACCCGTAATGTTGGTATTTTTAAATTAGGGGCGCGCGCACACACACACCTCCGGCTAAAGATCCGAATCTTGTGGTAAACACACGGTAATGAATTAATTTCTCTTCACGGCTCACTGGTTGAGGGAAGCGCGTGATGAGTAATGAGGGAAGGAAAAGTTGATAATGAAATGACTCGAGTACAAGATGGATGGAGGCGGTTGTGAACGGCAACAGCGTTTTTTTGTTGGGACACACTGTATACTGTATGGGCAGCACCGCTACCGTTATTTGCCGTTCACACACACACAACCCATTTGCCCTTTGAACTCTCGAGCAATGGTATTTCACCCAGTGACCTTTCGAAAGACTGGGGCCAAGGTCATCGTTTGTTATCGACTGGGCGAATGGGAGTTGAGGCAGGTCTTATGTCCAGTCCACTATTGAACGGGCGGTGGGGGGCGTGAGGGGTGGCATTGGTGTGTGTGTGGGTCTGGGAGGTGCTCGAGAAGGTTGGGAGGGGGGGGGTCGCTGTGGCAAATCTGGGGGGGTCCAGGCATGTACAGGGCTGATAAGAGGTTGGGTTGTAAATAGTTGGAAAGACTAATCAATGTTCGGTCAGTACTGCAGTCTTGAGACAGATATAGACGCGGGGGTCTACGGAGAACAGCAAACCGGGGATGCTCTTTAAAATGTTTTAATTACAAACACACACGCATACAAATACATATTCTATGTCCCGGCACTGACGAACGAACACCTATCAAAGCAATCAGCTGATCACAGAGTCCTCGATTGGATTGGTCTGCGCTGGGCCGATACGATAACCGTACGAACGCTCTGGATTAACGTGGAACACACTGGGAAACGTTGATATTACTGGAGCCGCAGACTCAAATGGACGGTGTTATTGCGCCGTCCGCGCGTGGCGACATGTGCGTAGGGAAATAATAATGGAACGCGGTAATCTTAAGGAAACAGCAGGGGGTAAGCAGAGCCCAGCCCGCCGTATCCGCTCGGTACCTGGACTGAATGATTGCATACTTATTGTTGTTTGCACACTAAGCTTATTTCCGATAATATAAAATCAACCGGCGGCGATGTCCTTTGTCTATTTCAGCATTTTTTTTACGAATTCTTGGGCGGTAAGAACAAGTTCCCTTCAATGTATAAAGGAACTGTTCAGGCACGTGGGTTTTAGATTTTCTATCAGTGAATACCAGAATATCCCATTCGGTGCTGTCATTCAAATAACCGGTCGCTGTATGGAGAATTCATTTGATTACAGGTTGTCATAGCAAAGATTTCTGCATCAAGCAGGACCCAATCATCTTATGTGAGAGGCAGGCTAATGGCTAGGGCTTTTTTCCATTTGCATACAAAAACTTTTTCAGTCAATACTTTTTGTTTCTTTGCTGCTAGAAAGCTTCAGTGACTCTTTTCTAGTGCACCTTTCTAGTCTGTAATCATTGAGTTCTGATGTTTCTTCTCAGATGACAGTTGATGACCTCAACGATCCCGGTCTGTACGTTTTTTTACGGTTTGCATTAGGTGTCTGTAAGTCATTTTAGATGTAAACAAATAAAAAATTTAGACTAAGGTAAAAACCTCTGAGCTTGGGTTTATTCTCTTAAATGCACTGTCAACACTGGGACCATATATAAACACAGGTGTGTGCCTTTCCAATACACGTCCAATCAATTTAATTTACCACATTGGACTCCGACGTAGAATTAATACCCGAACTGACATATTCATCCAGTAGGGGGAGTTGGGTGTAAATAGAACACTCTTCTGACCATAGCAAAAACAGAGCAAAGATGCTATTCCTTCCATTTTGTTAATGGTCCTAATTTTACACTAAACATTGTTCAAACCCTATAGTTAAAAGAGAATAAACAAGCACGCCTAATTTTGTATTTTTTAATTTTGTATACAAATATGACGAGTGAGAAAGGGATCGTTGAAAAAAGCTTGAACCAAAATGTGGAACGCAATAGATGAGACTGGGAGTCTGCTGCATTCTTTTATAATTTGAGAATGTTTTTAGAGTAAGAAAAAAAACACTGTTCAACGCACTTAGTAGTTATTTCCCTCTTCACTGGCTTATTCTGAAACTAGTAAATCCAACCAACAAATAGAGGAAATCCAAATTGAACAACAGGCAGAAAATTCTACGGTAAAAAAGAATGGAGAAATCAGAAAATCCACACAGATATAGTGTTGGTATCGGGGCCCTTGACTCTGAACGTAACAGGAAATCCACACAGATATAGTGTTGGTATTGGGGCCCTTGACTCTAAACGTAACAGGAAATCCACACAGATATAGTGTTGGTATTGGGGCCCTTGACACTGAACGTAACAGGAAATCCACACAGATATAGTGTTGGTATTGGGGCCCTTGACACTAAACGTAACAGGAAATCCACACCGACATAGTGTTGGTATTGGGGCCCTTGACACTAAACGTAACAGGAAATCCACACCGACATAGTGTTGGTATTGGGGCCCTTGACACTAAACGTAACAGGAAATCCACACCGACATAGTGTTGGTATTGGGGCCCTTGACTCTGAACGTAACAGGAAATCCACACAGATATAGTGTTGGTATTGGGGCCCTTGACACTAAACGTAACAGGAAATCCACACCGACATAGTGTTGGTATTGGGGCCCTTGACACTAAACGTAACAGGAAATCCACGCAGTTATAGTGTTGGTATTGGGGCCCTTGACACTAAACGTAAAAGGAAATCCACGCAGATATAGTGTTGGTATTGGGGCCCTTGACTCTAAACGTAACAGGAAATCCACACAGATATAGTGTTGGTATTGGGGCCCTTGACACTGAACGTAACAGGAAATCCACACAGATATAGTGTTGGTATTGGGGCCCTTGACACTAAACGTAACAGGAAATCCACACCGACATAGTGTTGGTATTGGGGCCCTTGACACTAAACGTAACAGGAAATCCACACCGACATAGTGTTGGTATTGGGGCCCTTGACACTAAACGTAACAGGAAATCCACGCAGATATAGTGTTGGTATTGGGGCCCTTGACACTAAACGTAACAGGAAATCCACACAGATATAGTGTTGGTATTAGGGGCCTTGACACCTGTATAACTTGAACCTGTATTGCCTCACTGTGTCCCATTGCTATTTGCACTCTTGTGTTCAGTGTATTTATTATGTAAATGTATGTTGTCCTGCACATTTTTTCACCTTATCTTGGCCAGGTTGCCCTTGCAAATGAGAATTTGTTCTCAATCGGCCTACCTGGTTAAATAAAGATTAAATAAAATAAAAAAATACACAGGTACAAATGTAAGAGGGCTGATATTAGTATGCATACTTGGCAGCATATGGTCAAATGTAAATATTGGTTACATAAAAACAAAAACTATAGCATAATATAAAGTCATCCAAAAAAATATTGTAAGTGTCCTGTGGTATCTGGCTCCAAGACATTAGCAGCAGATCCCTGAAGGTGTCCTGTGGTATCTGGCTCCAAGACATTAGCAGCAGATCCCTGGAGGTGTCCTGTGGTATCTGGCTCCAAGATATTAGCAGCAGATCCCTGAAGGTGTCCTGTGGTATCTGGCTCCAAGACATTAGCAGCAGATCCCTGAAGGTGTCCTGTGGTATCTGGAACCAAGACATTAGCAGCAGATCCCTGAAGGTGTCCTGTGGTATCTGGCTCCAAGACATTAGCAGCAGATCCCTGAAGGTGTCCTGTGGTATCTGGAACCAAGACATTACCAGCAGATCCCTGGAGGTGTCCTGTGGTATCTGGCTCCAAGATATTAGCAGCAGATCCCTGAAGGTGTCCTGTGGTATCTGGCACCAAGACATTAGCAGCAGATCCTTAAAGTCCTGTATGTTGTGAGCTGGAGCCGCCGTGGATCGGACATTTTGGTCCAGCACGTCCCGCAGATGTTCAATCGGATTGAGATCTGGGAATAAGAGGCCTGAAAAACACCCTGAACTCTTCATCATGCCCCTTAAACCATTCCCAAACAATATGTGCAGTGTGGCAGGAAGCGTTATCCCGCTGAAAGAGGCCGCTGCCATCTGGGAACACCGCTGCCATGAAGGGCTGTTCCTGGACTGCAGCCATGTTTAGATGGGCGGCACGGGTCAAATTGACGTCCACATGAATGCCCGGACAAATCATCTCTCCAGGTAAACGGTGCACGCGAACACGGCCGTCCACATGAGGTAAACAATAACAAGACTCATGGGACCCGGCGACTTTCTTCCACAAGGTCCAAGTTCCAGTTTGAAGGGGCTTACGTCGCTGAACAGACCTGACCAATCTGAGGCTACGTAGCCCCATATGGAAACAGGTTGTGATGCACTGTGTGTTGTGACACATTCCTTCCGTCTATATATTATCACATTTTCTGTGACACATGCCGTAGTTGACTTTCTGTTTTTTCGGACCAGACAGGATAGCCTTGGTTGCCCTCGCGTATGTATCAATGAGATTTGGGCACCCAACAACCGTCTGTTTGTGGTTTGTCCCATCTCGGACCACTGTCAGAAGATACTCACCAGTGCTGCCCAGAAGCACCCCCCGCAAGCCTTGCCGGTTCAGAGATGCTCCGACCGAGTTGTCCGGCCCTAAACAATTTGTCCCCTTGTCAGAGTCGCTTAGGTCTGTAGCCCAGCCCATTGCTCCGGCATCCAACACATTAACCACGAGAAATCATTGTTTGCTTATTATTTCAGTGACCCAGACCTCGACATGTGCCTTGTTAGGTGATGATCAACTGCATTCCCTTCACCTGGGAGTGGTCATAATGTTTTGGCTCAGAAGTGTAAATTCAATTTGATGCCACTGAATGTAACATTAGAGCAGGTCCTTAATGCTACATGCCACTCAGTGCTGTCATTCAAATAACCGGTCACCATATGGTGAATTCGTTTGATTACAGGTTGTCATGCCAACAATTTTCGCATCAAACAGGACCCAATCATCTTATGCGAGAGGCAGGCTAATGGCTAGGTCTTTTTATTTGCCCAAATTAAGTCACTTTTTCACTCAAGCCATTTTGGTTAAGTTTCTCTGCTGCAAAAAATGTCTAATATAGACAGGTGTGTGCTTTTACAATTCATGTCAATGATTTGAATTTACCACAAAAAAATCTCAAGGATAACTGATATAAACAAGACGCTCCTGAGTTTAATTTAATATGAAAACCACAACTGCTTGGGTCATGATTTTGTTATTTATCCAGTAGGCCTAGATGGAAATAGAAAATGTTTCTGACCATTGTAAAAACAGGGCAAAAATGCTATACTTTAAACATTTTGAATTGTCCTACTTTTACTATGAACACTGTTCTAAAGAAAAATGCAGATTATGTATAACATTGTATAGTTAAAATAGAACTAACAAGCACACCGAGTTATGCACTTTTTTCATCTTGTGAAAAATGCTTGAAAAATGGAACACAATAGATGTGCAGATGTAAATTGGGTGAGAATCTTTTCTGCATTTCTCAACAATTTAAGAATGTTTTAGAGCGAGAAAACAACACTGGCCAACGCACATGTAGTTATGTCTCTCACCGCTGGCTTATACTGAAACCAGTAAATCCAACGAACAATTAGAAAAAGAAGGAAAGAAACGCAAATATTTTTAGGCAGAGGATTCAGTGGAACCGAAAGGAGAATCAGGAAATCTACACAGGCAAAGTGTTGGTACTGGGTCCCTTGACTCTAGACAAACACAAATCTCTCAGAGTAGAACGGAGAAACGGTAATGCTCAAGGCGGCCATTTGGAACAGACTGTTTGTTCTGTAAAACATTCAAGTAGCTAAAAACCAAGATGCAACAATTGGGTACGTGCAAATGGAAACGTGCCATTATATAAAGTGATGTTATGATTGTAAATTCCATCAAATGCCACTGAACGTCAAAGCGATGTCATTTACTATACTGCATACTTGGCTGTATAGTTGGTCAATGTGCTGCATATTTTTTGGTTTGTTCTATCAACTTCTTTAACGGGCAGTCAGCTCGCCATCCATCAGCTCGTTCGCAGGACGTCATGTTTGTATGTTCGAGAATCCATTTCACCGTGACAAACAGCCTGCCACGAACACGGCATTCGTGTCAGACACATGGTTGGCATTTTAATTCAGCGAACTAATAAAGAGGATATTTCTGATGGTGTTTATTTGACTTTTAAATAGAATTCATCACTCCTGCGCCAGTGTAAATATGTTCCCAGGACACAGTGAGTTATGGCTTATTTAATTAAAAGCTTTTAATGGCGCTGTTTGCAATTGGAATTACGTCACCACTAACACCTACTGTACTCCTCTTAATATACTACTGTGCTATTACCAAACAAACTGAATTCTGTGAACACACACACACCTACACAGATGGGAATGTATGTGTGTGTGTATGTATGTATGTGTGTGTGTGTGTGTGTGTGTGTGTATAGAATTTCCCTAATGGAAAACCTAATTGAAAAGAAAATACTTTAAAACTAGCCAGCGCTCAGTCACACTATTTCCCATATTGTCAGCAACAAACTGCGCTGGTCGCTCTTCACTCTGAAATGAACACCAACAAGATTTATGGACGCTGATGAAGGATTGCGTTTCTACCCACAAATGCTCCTCTCTAACGTCGTTTGGAAACCAACCTGGCACTTTCATTTCTGCAGAGTCATCCTAAATGCAATGAATTACCAAGAAAATTAATAATCTCAGATGAAGTCAAAGGTTTCACATTTGCAATTTTTTTCCCAGAGCAATGGTATAACTGCCTTTGGATCATAATTCCAATCTGTAAAAATGTGTGTGTGTGTATGTTGTGTGATGGGACTGTTGAGTCCAGAGTGCGATGACCATGACGAAGGTCAGTATAAACACACACACACACACTGCCTGGCTTTCGAAACTCATCGCTCCAGACAAATGGCATGTCCACAAACGTTTATTTACCACGACAAGATTCTAAGAATATAAGTTTCTCTAATGTTTTCTAGAAATTTCTTAACAAAACCATACATGTTTTGCCTGAGCCAAAACACAGTAAGGCGGTGTCAAGCTTTAATACACTGATTGGTTGAAGGCGACCCTTGAACCCTTGTTAATCTGGGGATGCACAAGGAACATAAACAAGGGACGTTCGTCGACAGTTGTTGAGTCAGTTACTAACAGACGCTCAATTGGGCGTTGCCGATGTTAGCTAAACATTTTGTTGGTGGAAAATCTGGCCGACTATCTAAGGTTATCACGGCTAAATAACACCTCAGGGCCATTTTGCTCTATTTGTCTATGCTTTATACGTGTATTCAATATAAGCAATATGGGTGATTATGACATTAGAGTGTGAGTATAAACACCTGAAAAGTAAACACTCCGTGAAGAAGAACCCGGTTATGAATTCGGCCGTCTTGCAAAGAGAATACGGATAGCTACCGGTTTACATTTACAGAATACATTCGGCAACGTTTGCGTGACAACGCATTTAGACACGGCGTGCTTCAGAGCTACACGATTGAAATGAAACCATAATGCTATCCCCAAAAGGCCGTCATGTGCAGTAAACGCTGCCTGCCTGGATAAGTATGGCGGCCGGGTGAGGTACAAACCAGGAGAATGTCAGGACCTGGCCATTGGGAGGCCTCACGAAGGCCTGGAGGTGTCAGACAGGGCAGGACAACAGGGATGCCTCTGGGAGTCGCCTCTAATTGGGGACCGTATTTAAAAGTGCCGCATTTCACACGGTTCACGTGGCTATTTGCTAAGCCCGCCCGTCTCGCACCTCACCGTCGTTACTTCTCTTTTGTTTATGCGTGGAAGACATAAAACCTGTCGTATCCCAGGCATTAGCTTTTAATCAATATTGAAATGCCACAGAATTTTTTACCCGCCGCAATACACCTGGGGACTGTTTGTGTTCGCTCTTATGGAACGATTTGTTCCTCCACTCTTGCACTTAAGCGGTGTCTCTGAATCAGTCCTTGTTATTGCAACCCATGTGAGAAACACACTTTTGCCTCACATGTCAGGTGTGACGGTAGACAATCCGAGCAGTCATTTGCTGGCAGTGCCTTGCACGGTCACCTGTTTCTGACCAGAATCATTTGTGACTTGAACGCGTGCTTTTGATGGTACACTTTTAACGAACGCAACGAGCGTGAAATTCAACCGCACCTGTTCATTTCGCTGTTTCCGAAGGAATAAATGTGAACAATTTAACATTGAATTTAGGGGGGATGTATATGACATGTTCTACATGTGCGTCATTGCAATAAAGCACGCCTATCCAGTATCCAGTGTGTGATTGTGCCAGATCCAAAATAACAGAACGCCTTATAGGATCCCACTTGACTTGTAGAGGCTGCAACGTTGCTCACTCTCTATAAGGGACCACCGGAGGGTTTCATTGGCCCCTACACCCTTGATCATTTCCCCTCATTTACCTTCAAGTCACATGAAGAAATGACGAAGGTGCGCGTGAATGCACAAATGGAGGGTCAAATGGCCCTATGGTGCCTGACTCGGCATGAAATAGGCAAACAGGCTAGGACTGGTTAGAGTTATAATTGGCCTTACAGATACATTATCTTACAGATACCAACAACACAAACGTTATAAGTGAACAAAATGACCCAGGTAATAAAACTGCTTCATGCTTGATTTTCTTTTAGGATTAACCGAATAAGAAAACGTATTCAAACAGAGATGTACAATTTTTAACCGACTGACCGGTCGGTTCCGGCCCACGACGACATCACCCCACACGCGACCATACCGCCGCCACCCGTTACGGCATGCCAGCGGAGTACGCCGATTTAGCTGGTTACGTACGGCGGCTCAAACAGAAGGGGTTTATAGGCCACATGACATTTGACCCCGTCCATCACGCGTCAAGCTGCTCGACAATCGTCTTAAAACAATTTCCCCCCCGAACACAAACAGCCTCGTCTCATAGTCATCATTGCTCTCCCCATTGCCGCTATATAACGTCCGTACATTAGCGCCAGTGGAACGATAACACGCTACGGGGCGCCGGATTGGCGGTCCACCGGACCGATCTGTCGCGGCGCTCCACCGACGGCCCAAACCAAAAAAAGATGAACTCAATGTTTTGCTGGTTGGCGACACCATTCGTCGTGACTCTTGATGTGATTAGTGGCTAAAAAAACACAGGCTGTAACGGGTGTGAAAGCTCGGGGTTCTCTACAAATAACGGGGGAACCATTAACTGGCCTGAAGGAACTCAAAAACATCTACACAGGCAACATTGTTCGCCGCCAAATAATAACTTTATCAAATAATGACAACATACGCAAAATTCAAAACGGACTGCTTGATTAAAGTTGGGGGGAAAAATGTGCTCCAACCTTGATTTGCATATTTGAAATAATAAGCTTTAGGCAATATTGCAGCTAGAAATGGCAATGACCATGACAACATGCTCTCGCAGCTATTAAGATATCTGAATATAACCTCTGGCATCGCATAATATGAACACAATATGGTACGGCTTTGGGCAGTTAACTGTTTCAAATCTGGTGTGAGCTGTAATAACATGTTTATGACAATGCCATGGCACCTTAGTCAAAGATAATTGTTACTATGAGAAGAAAAAGCCGGAGGAGAAATGTTTTTAGAAATTGTAAGATGGAAACGGCATGATTTTCTTATCTACAATAGGATTACATCACATTCCTGATAAATACACTTTGAATGAGGATGAAAATAATAAAATACAACTGCATGTTCTAGATTAGAGCTCACCGTTTAGAGCCCCCTATTTTAGAGCCCACCATTTAGAGCTGTTTAGAGCCTAGTGTTTAGAGCTGTATAGAGCTGTTTAGAGCTAAGTGGTTAGAGCTGTTTAGAGTCCACCGTTTAGAGCCCATTGTTTAGAGCCCACCGTTTAGAGCCCCCATTTAGAGCTGTTTAGAGCTGTATAGAGCTGTTTAGAGCCTAGTGGTTAGAGCTGTTTAGAGTCCACTGTTTAGAGCCCATCGTTTAGAGCCCACCGTTTAGAGCCTAGTGTTTAGAGCTGTTTAGACCCTAGTGTTTAGAGCCCACCGTTTAGAGCCTAGTGTTTAGAGCTGTTTAGACCCTAGTGTTTAGAGCTGTTTAGAGCCCACCGTTGAGAGCCTAGTGTTTAGAGCTGTTTAGAGCCCACTGTTGAGAGCCTAGTGTTTAGAGCTGTTTAGAGCCTAGTGTTTCGAGCTGTTTAGAGCCCACCGTTTAGAGCTGTTTAGAGCCCACCCGTTAAGAGCTGTTTAGAGCCCACCGTTAAGAGCTGTTTAAAGCCTAGTGTTTGGAGCTGTTTAGAGTCCACATCAGGAATACAACCATATATTCAGTGGGTTACCAAAATCGATATCCCCTAAATTTATTTTTCAAGGATCATTTCATGTAGCGAAGCCCGAAACTCCAAACACCAAATTTACCTCGTTTCGATCAACAAAGGCTAGGGACAAATATAAATACCCCTGACACTGCAACCGTCCATGGGCCAGTGTTGGTGATTTTGTATTCAATGTGAATATATATTTACCTGAATCATCGTTTCTCTAGTTCCTTTCTGGGCATGTTTTGATTATTTTTCAATTTCTACCTTCCCAGTGTGGACAGTGTTTTTTTTATTGACTTAAATAAATAGCCTTGGTCCTCGTTTCTCTTGATACAATTATAAGTTTCAGGAAGACTTATTTATGTCTTCGTTTTGATGAAAGGTAGGTAATCTGAAAGAATCTCAGCTCTGCGAATCAAGGTAATGTAGTCAATTACACCAAATTGACTTTTCCTTTCAGACTGTGCTTTCAACATGATCCTTGAGGCAATAATTTACCATCCCTGCTCAAATTAAATCAGCAATTACATCGAAATGAAGTTAAAAAAAAGAAGCCCGGGGGCACCTTAAAAGTCAGCAGGTTAGATCAAGAGTTTAATATAATTTATCCAGTTCTTCTGTCCCTCTCTCCCTCTCCTCTTTCCCAGCCCCCTCCTGCTGTCTGTGTCCCCCAGCCATAGCAGGATAGAGAGCATGGTTGTTTTGATGTAGGATTTGATAGATTTGTTTGGCGCCACATTCATTTGCTCCATATCAGAAAGCTGACAGGCCGTAAAATGAAAATTTGCCTTTGATTTTCAGCATGACTTTCTTGGGGCCAAATGTGAAGGTACTCCCTGTGCAATCCACGTGTTTTCCTTTATATGGGAAAGTGCTTTACATACAATCATATGTAGGAATTGATGTTTTGCATGAAGGCAAACTTTGAACAATTCTAATTTGAATAATATTTGTTGAGGTGACACTATTGAGCGCCAGTTAGGGATAGAACCCTGCACTTCAATATATCTGATTCAATTAAAACTCATGTGGTTTTTCAATGATACCCACATTGTCAAATTATTTTGATAAAAATGACAATATTTTTTTGTTTGAATCATTTTCTGAGAGCTGTTTCGAGTTAAATACCCAGGTGTGCGGAAAATTAACACCACACTTTAATAAGAAACGAAGGAACTAAAAAACTAAAAACTAAATTATCGTCATACCACTCATTCTTTACAATACATTTTTAAAACATGCTGTTTTGGTATAATGACACTTTTGTCAACAAATGATCAACATTCAAAACAATACAACATTTTCTCTCTTCCATTATTACAATGTATTCAATTGTATCTAGAATCCCGTTGTGATTATTCTCACTTTATTATTAAAAGTTGAACAATGTGTCATGATTTATTTCGAACCAGGAAGTCATTTTGAGCGACACGTGCGAGTGCTTGCGCACTCTGCAAATTTTCCCTCGCCTTTTTTCTCACATCTGATGTTTTGCCGTTTGCCTAAACCACCTGAGGGAGTCACTAGAGCGCAATGACAACAGAATATCCCTGGAGCTCACGTAACAGCATGGCTTAAAACCTAGACTGTGGTGGACAGCCCCGCACACCAAAAGAGCTCTCTATACATCTGCATCAACAAACAGGCAGGGAAAGTTATTCCTCATTCCATCTTTTACTACATCCACGATATTTGCTCATGGCAAGAAACTAAATCGACACTTGCCATTTTTACATCCCTTAGGAGATCTGTCTCATGTTGCGCTTACACACTTTCATATGTTCCCCTGACTAAGATGCAGTTGAACAGAAATCCAGTAGCCGGCAAGCCAGTCTTCCCAGCAGTCACTGGACTCCCACAACCCAACAGGTGCAAGGACACCCAGCCAGTGTTTTTGAAGTGTCCCTTTGTTTCTGTAACGCGGGGCCCGAGGTGAGACCAGAACAAATCCAGAACAGCCCGCGCGGAAGGAGAACGCCGCGGAGAGAGCGCACGACGACCCCGTTGCTCTTTCCGCCCGGTAGCCCGGCCGGTGTCAGCACGATGATGGAGCACTCTCATTCCGAGTTGAGAGAGCGCCGAAGGTGCGATTCGGCGAGACACTGAGTTCTTTAAATCTGCGATGTCTCAGCCTGGCTCTCCGCCTCATTCGAAAAAAGATAGATGGGCTTATTGGTGCCAGCTCAAATCGCAGACATACCAAAATCCCATGGATGTTGTTATTCAACACAACACACAGTGAGCATTTTTGTTACTATTCACGGGGGCCATGAAAAGCCGGGGGTGGGTGTCAGTTTGGATGTATTTTTAGTCAAGCACGTAGGTTGTTACCGGTCAACGGAACATTTTTTTCCGTCACCAAAGCTGCCAAAATCCTGTGAAATGTATTCTGCCCCCGGTGGCTCTACATGGAATTGAGATGGCATTTCTTAGCCACCATCGCCGTAATGAAAAGATTGTGTTAAAAAACTAAACAGCCAAATAGAGATGGTTCTCTGATTATTTTGC
Source organism: Dallia pectoralis (assembly GCA_029465975.1). Taxonomy (NCBI): domain Eukaryota; kingdom Metazoa; phylum Chordata; class Actinopteri; order Esociformes; family Umbridae; genus Dallia; species Dallia pectoralis. Next base: position 16,596,645 of record CM055735.1, read on the forward strand.
TGGTCACTGGATTGCAATTGAAAGAGTGAAAAAATATCTATTATCTTTCAAGTCTCATTTTTTAGTCTACAGTCCGACTACAACAGTCGACATTCCTGTGGACGAATCTACAGTTATATGCTGTAATTCACTTAGCGTCTTCTCTATGCAATCACTGCTCTATTGATGTGCACGAATTGGCTGTAATAGAACTGTAATTGCGAACGATGTTACTCAATGTTTTGGAGGAAGCACATGTGCTCGCTGTTGACTGCCGGTGCATTCTGACAACATACAGTGTTGTCAGTCATTCACGCTGTAAGGGCCAATTACGTTAGCTCTCAGACACACCTGCGTCTGTGGCAGGAAAAAAACATGACAAGGCTCGAGAACATTTCCACTGACATTTCGAGAAGGGAAAAAGAAACAGTGTTTCAAGTCAATGAAAGTGGATCATGCTGCCGACTGGTGTGCACAATGTTCATATTCACATCGCCGTTATTCTCCGGAGCAACTTCTTTGTGCAATTATTATATATTTATTTCATAAAAGCAGCAATATTTTCATTTAGTAATATATTAGAAACTGGTAGGAAAAAAATCCAAGTCAAGGCACCCAGTGGATACAAAAAAGTAGTGAAAAAATCTTTATTGGAGGGCTAAAACATCGGCCCACTAATATATTGTTTTTGTATTTTCATGCTTTACACGACCCCTCCAAATAGTCACTGTTAAAAGTGTCTGTACAGTATATCACTCAAAACCTGTAACCTACCAATGTATGTTTTTCAATGCAGTGACTCCAAACCCTTTACCACAAATTGAATTCTGCTCCACACAGAGTACCTCTGCAGTGCCCAGTGATTAGCATTTTATCAGTAAGACTATGTTCTCTCATTACATCCCTGTGTAGATAGGTCACGCACACCCAGGGGCTCTAGTAACCATAGTTGGGATACAGATGAAGGAAAAAGTATTTTAACATTTTGATATAGGTCAGCGGTTTTACGTTATTCAACTATCCACATTAAGGACGTAAACTCAAACATTGATCGAAGATCAACTCCCCTCTTCCATACGCGCCAGTTCTGTCGCGGAGATGCATTTTCTGGAATGTGGTTTCCAAGCAACGGAGTGGCAGGAGGTTAAGTACCGTATGATCTGTTGTAAAGCCACAGTTTATATACAGCGCCTCACCTCCGCGCACAATCCTCCGCTAGTACTTCACAAGACCTCTTCTGACAGCGACGGCAAAAATCAACACACACTTCTTTCCTTCAAACACTTTCATCCCTGCGCCATGTGTGCCTTAGGAGTAAACTAATATTAATTTCCTGGCTTCCGTAACGACTGATTCCCAAACGAAAATGCGTCATGATTGTTTTTTTTTTGCCAGGTCGTAAATGTCAGCTTCCTCGCCACGTTCCTATTGTCCCTGTTATGGTGTTGTTGAACAATGCTCACGTTTTAATATCCTGAATAAAGGGTTCTTTGCCAGTTGCAATGCATAGAATCTATTAGCCTCGAGCTGAGCAGAGGATAGTGAGATGTTCCTCCTCGCAGTCTGTATGGAGGTTACATAACCCATATATGGTGGCTTGACATTCTTGGTATAAAATCATATCTCTAAGTGGGCAGGTACTTTGCGAATAAAAATGGAATGCCTTTCCTCTCCATTAAAATCATCCATAAAGAAATCCCCAGGAAGCAGGGAAATAAAGTCAGGAGAAATAAAAAACTGTCAGTGTTGAATGTGGGATAGTGTTCAATTCACCTGTGAAGTGACAGGGTTCAAAATCCACTAGTCTTCTGCTGCCAAAAAATCTGGGCTCCCCTTCCAGCCCAATGTGATCCGACCGGTAAAAATAGTGTGGAGGATATTCCAGGCTCTTCATTCGGTCACAAAGTTGTTGCCCGAACAGCCGTCTGAAAATGTACATATCAGTCAACGCGAAAGTCGTCTGTTGTTTTGAATGAGCAGCATTAACTCTACATTCAAGGCTGTTTATTAGTAAGTTAGTACTAGTACCGGCCTTCATAAACATGCCTGATTGGTTGTCTCGTAGCATGCCATGTCTGCTAGCATACATTTACAGATTGCGTAGGACTAACCGGTTATACCGCGGTAGACGCTTCGACGTAGCATTGCGCCATCTGCAACGATATCTGTTTGTTCATCTGGCCTTTCGAAGGGATCAGTCGTTCTTACTCTGAACTTCACCCTCTGTGTTCAAACTCGATACGTGAATGTGTCTAAAACAGACGATAATATATGAACACGTATCACCTCATGCTTTCTCTGTATCTGCCGTTTTATGTTGCGTTCGATTATTCCACAGACTTGACTCTTCTTTTACGATAGGTGTCGTATCTTGCACGGCTAGTTAGCGAAAAAAGTGTTACTCAGACTTTTTCACTGTCTGTTACCTGCTCAGAACATTTTAAAAAGAGAAATCAGGCCCATTAACTTTTATCCCAAAAAATGTATTGCTTGAACACTCTGTCGGCAATCTGCGCCATCTCCAGACCACATTTCATGTGAAAATGTTCAGACCTCGTTGATGATGACAATGAAAGATTTTCACGGCGTACCCACACGTATCGGACGGCTGAGAAGCGCCTCCAGTTGTTGTCCCACAATTCGGGGGAAAACGTGGTTTGCATGCTTAGCACACATGTAAACACTGACCACGTGCACTCCGACTGGGGACATCCGTTTTAGCGTATATCCGTATATCGCGTCCGATGGTGCGCGGAGGACGATGATGATTCAGGTCAGACGGCCCCTTTCGCGTCCCTCATCCGCCCCCCCCGAACTCTCTACGCCCGTCCTGGCTCCACAAAGCGTCTGATTGGCACGCGCAGGCATGTGTTCACTTCGTCTGTGCATGCTGTCGAGAATACCGGCTGTACGTTAAACTACGAACGACACCGGAAAATGATGAGTCGGACCAGAACAAACAGGCCGGTGTTTCGTCTTCGCCGGTTGATTTCTACAACCCGACACAAGGGTGGCATTACACTTCATTACACGTGATTATATTTCGCCGCCAATATAGTCGGCCATTCATACCATTTCGAAGCTCCATTGTCTTTAGTTGATTGATTTTAATTACCTCGTATGTGTTAAATCTCGGTCATGTTTTCTAAGAGGCTTTATTCTAATCTGGGTTACTTCAGCTCTGAAAGGCGTCAGAAGAATGGGGAAAGTGATATTGTTCTCCAGCCCACCACGCTGCTTCCCTTTTGATTTCTTATCTCTTTTATTAGCTCTACATTGTGATTACTTCCCGCTTCTTGGCTTTCGCGATCCTATTTTTACGCCGCAATATTCCCCCAGAATTGTTATCGTAGGGCCGGTTCATCTTGTCACGCTGTTTACGTGTGATTGATTTGCGGGGAGCTGATCTCTCACATTTACCCCTCGCTAAGCGCCGACTTAGCGGGTTGGAGGGGTTAGTTTTTCATGGGTGATAGACATCTTTATTAAGGGAAGAGAATGCGTTGGGCCCTTAAGCACAGGCATTTATCTGTAAGCACCCGACGTCGAGCAGGCGAGCGGACGGACAGCCCGGGGGCTCATCCATCACCGCAGGGGCAATGGCCCGAGTGCCTTCCGTCTGCCCCCGCCATCAACCTGAAGGACAGAACAGGGCCCCGAGTCAGGAGGCGAAGCGGGAGCGACTGTCTTCCTGCAGTATTTCTGCACCAGGGGGGTTAATGGCTCGCCCGGGTTTCGCCAATGGAAGATAATTTCCCTTTTGCTCAGGAAATTGGGCTCAGGGTCACACTGCAGGTCAACATTGCCCACCTCATAACCGAGGCTGTCAGCGGTTTGTCCGGCACAATTAAATCGTTTGAATACATCGGAAGGAGCAGGGAAGCTACATTATCTCTTAAAGTGCGACGTGACACTGCAGCCGTCTCTTTTACCTCGTAATTTTAGGCCTTCCGAGGCCAAAAAAGAAAGTGTCGGCCTCGGAAAGCGTTCGTTATTATTCGTTTTTGAAAAGTGGGACTTTCCAGCTAGCGGACGTCAAGCCTGGCTCATGCCTTTATGTGATCATGTGTCAGGGTAATGACGTTGGTGTTTGCCCTCTTTTTGCCGCCGGCGGCGATAGCAAATGTCATTAACGCTCGTGCAGATGATGACTCAAAGCACTTGCATTAAACTGTGTCTACGGACGTGACTTAAGGGTGAGGAGATCGCCTTTATTTCCTGCTCTTTAGCCTTTTTTGTAATAGAGTTGAGTTGCTCTACCGTGCCCACGTTCGTCATTCCAGTGAGCGCCGTGTTGCAGTTCGACCAGGATTATCTCAATGTGGAACAACACACACACACGTTGACACACACACACAAAGAACGACAGCCAGAAGCTTCCTCCCTTGTTGCTGAGTTAGCTTGCTCAGTGAGGACATTATTTTTGCCCAGTACTGTAATTCTGTAATCCAATAGGTATTACAGCTGCCCATCAGTCTGCATTGACCCACATTATGGATGCAGGTGTTAAATGATTAGCTGAACCAGGTGGCGTAGCATAGGATTGCTACACTATATTTGCTGGCAATCCCTTAAGCAAATAATTCAGAAGTGCCATTTTAAGTGTTCGTTTTTTATTCTTGTCAAGCGACAGTAATGTCACCCAAACTAAAGACTATCACTGAAAAAAAGACAAATATGCCTGAGTTGTCCTATCAAGTTAGTTCCCATGCAAATCTTTCACTTGATTAGGGTATTATATGTATGGTATTGAATATCTGATCTAATTTTGTCTTCACATTTCTGTCTTCACATTGTCTTCGTGCAATAACCGCTCTGGCCTTTATGCTGCCTCTCAAATAATGTTATTCTGTTTTTATCCACTAAGATTAGAACTGCTTGGTATAAACCCATAACCAATCCACTTGGTTGAATGAGCAGCTCTATACTTTGTTCATCTATTTTGGCAGTACACATTCTAAACAAGACATCCAAGTACTTTTTCAAACGAGTCCACATCAGTGTGGTTTATAGCGCTAGATAAAAACGGTGTGCTAATTCGATAGCAATAATACGTTTACTGACACACTGTTGTTGTGGCCTAGGTAGAATTAGGTTATTTTCTCAAATAAAACATAAGCCCTTATCTATACACACACACACGTACATACATGTACACACACACACCTGAATACATGTACACTCACACACACGTACATACATGTACACACACACACGTACATACATGTACACACACACACGTACATACATGCACACACAGGTACATACATGTACACACACACACACACATTACGCTGATGAGCCAAAACATTATGACCAAATATGCTGTTGGGCCTCAGCGCGCCGACAAAACAGTACCAACCCGCTGAGGCAACGACACTACAGGACCCCCGAAGGTGTCCAGTGGTATCTGCTCAATTGGGATGGAGATCTGGGCAATATGGAGGCCAGGGAAACACCTCAAACTCGTCATCATGTTCCTCAACCCATTCCTGAACAATGTGCGTGATGTGACTTACGCTAACCCAATCCACTCAGACCTTGACATGTGCCCTTGTTAGCAGATGATCATCGCTTTCTGCTTCCCCTGTGAGTGGTCATAATGTTTTGGCTCATCTGTGTTTGTATTAGGGAAATGTGCTGGTGTAGATGTACACCCAGGAGGTGGCGTGTGGGAACAGATCTGCTCGTTCAGAAGTCGTTACAGGTCTTTGCTCTTGCTTGGCCTAAATGTCCAGCCCTAATGTTGAGCGAATAAATGGTAGACGAGCTTCTTCCTTTCAATTATTCCTACCCGCGGTAAGCAGACAGACACAAGCCTCTCAACTATTCCACTAAAGCACAGACAACAACGGGACAATATTTGTTACGGGCCTACAGCTTTTTTGCTAGCTAGTACCTTAATAGATATTTAATGAAAAGAGAAGCATCCTTGTTCTTGATAATTGCAGAACGTTATACAGAAAAACAGTTTGTACAGCAGGCATCAGGGCCAAATGCGATGTCATAGGAAATGTGGAACAGTTGTTTTGCCAGTCTTACTTTATGTTCTAATTATGAGCCTCCGTTTAGGAAATACATTATTTTTAACAACGACAATACCGTCAGCCTTTCACAGAGTAATTTTCCATCCATTCAAAAGGGCATAATTACATGTAAATGTATATCATTGTTTTCACACCTGCTTCACACATCACTAATTTTCTCCACGGCAACAACTGGGAGCGATGCTTACTTTCTACACGCGCACACGCCTGTTTAAACAACACAAACAAACCAACACAGAGACACGTCTTTTGAATCTGTACTCATGTAATCTAGTCTGTGGCGTCTTCGGAAATGATAACTGTACTACGGAGCGCGCCCTTTATCAAGGACACCCGAACGCCGCGCGCCAAAACACGTCACCAATTGTTACGCATCAAAGTGTGAAAATCATTCGTTAAATTACCCGTCATCACCACGGTCGACGCAGCCTTTGATTGGCGAAAAACATAATTAACTCTCCCCGGGCCGGTCGATGAGTGGGACCTCGAGGTCTGCCGGAGAACCATGCACCCTATACCCTAAGTATTGGATTCCTATCCTGGAGCGCCCAGATGGCTTGCGGCGAAAGTAGCGCGCTGTGTAGGGAGTAGAGTGTCATTTGGGATATGACGCGTGTTGGATCAGGGAACAGCATTCTTGACTCACAGGTAATGGAACTGTCATATTTTTTCCCTGTCAGATAGAGATCTGCTTTTCCCACCTCTCCCGCCTTCCTGCCGTCCTGTTACGTTACTTCTCCTTATCCTGCGATATTAAAAGCTGTATAAATCTGACATTGTTGTTGAAATCCTGTAGCGGAGTTAAAACAATGAAAACAAGCAAACAAGCATTGAGAATCACTTGGACGCGGTGAAAATCTGCATTGCTCCATGGAGAGTATGACGTCATATTGGAGGAACTAACTTAACATTTGAGCTTCCCAACATGGATTCAGTGTTTTTTGTATTCATATATTGAAAATATTACAAAATGCTAATATTTTCTCTAAAAGCCTGGAAGGTACATAGGAACACATTGTTATTCTTGAAACATTTTTCCAACTGAATTACTTTCCGCTAGGGTTGCACATTTTCCATAACTACCTTTGTCCATATTCTCTCGATTCCCAAATAATCCTGATTAGAAGTTTCCTGAAATGAATAGAAAACCGAATGTTGCAACTCCATAGTATGTTCTTTTTTGTATAATATTTCCTTGGAGAAAAAAACCTCAATAACACTTATTCAGTCAGTCCGGTCCATAGGTAACTTACCAGACAGTAGTTGTTGTGAACATTTCACAATCTAGAATATATATATATATATATCTCAACACCTAGCGTTTGGAGTTCAAAAACATTTTAACCACACCATTTTAAAACTACTTATGACAGCTCATGACAACCGTTTTAATCAGCTGTTTCCTATGACTAGGTGTAAAGGGGTCTGTCACCACTGTAAACATGCATTTAATTGGTCGATTAATCGGATTGTTTGTGTGTACGTAATTAAATATCTGGCACAACTAACACCGCATTTAGCTTTTTCCGAAGGCTTTACACAATCAAGAATGAAGACAAATTCAGTGCACCTGAAAGTTAAAAAAGTCTTGCAGAATTCTACTTCTTGACACTTGCTCTGCCTTTAGTTTGTTCACAGCATGTAAAGCCTGCGAGATGTGACTCTCTGGGGAAAGAGCTTGCCAACCCTGGCCTGGTACAAGCTGAAAGGACACTGTGGAGGTGGGAAGACTCATTATATTCCTCACTTAGTTTCCATTAGTGCTATAGTGCGGCAGGAGGAGGTGGAGGAGGAGGAGGCGGATACAACGTCAGAGATAACACTTCGGCCCGGTCCCTCGTCCCCCTCGAGGGTCAAAGTTCATGAGTCACGTGACACACTCGTCCGCTTTTCCCTGGTTCTATTTCCGAAGGAGCCGTGAGTGCGGGATCTTTCGGGGATTTTTCTGGCGGTTGTGCCAAACACTGTGTGCGTTTTCGTGCGATGAGCAATGCGACATCAACACAGACCAGTAGGTGGGTCCGGTCTCTAGGATGATTGCCAGAAGAATGGTTCCCCTACCGGTGTGTCCGTGTGTATTTACATGCACTTTTATTAGTGTGTGTGAGAGTGTGTATGTGTGTGTGTCCACTAGGGCAGAGAGACAGATTCCATCTGGACGTGCTTCTCTTACTGGGCCAACAGCATTCCTGCTGATAGTAAGACACTGTGTTACTACCTGGTCATTAAACACTGTGTTACTACCTGGTCATTAAACACTGTGTTACTACCTGGTCATTAAACACTGTGTTACTACCTGGTCATTAAACACTGTGACACTGTGTTACTACCTGGTCATTTTACACGGTGACACTGTGTTACTACCTGGTCATTAAACACTGTGACACTGTGTTACTACCTGGTCATTAAACACTGTGACACTGTGTTACTACCTGGTCATTTTACACGGTGACACTGTGTTACAACCTGGTCATTGAACATTGTGAAACTGTGTTACAACCTGGTCATTGGACACAGTGACACTGTAACCAGGAAGTGAGGCATGTCCTATCAATGATGAAAATGGAGCCAGTTGTTGTGAAACTGGCACTCATGAACCAAAATCGATGACCATTTTTTGTTTATGGTCGAACATGGTCAAACTGTGTGCTACATCAGCCATTTTGTATTATGTTTCAAAACCAAAACCTCCAGCTATGGGACAATAGGATTGTATTTTCTCTTACAGTTCAGATGATGGTCACATCAAAGGCGTTGAATGAATTTCAATACAGCAACATTAACTTTTCCAGCACCGAAAGCCACAGTAATTTACACATGCCTCCCTGACAGCCCAGTCAAGACAACACGCATTTATAAGTAAGTGTGGATCGTGTGATGATAAACGCACTCACGTTTCACAGTATGTTTCTGATTTATCCTTCTCCAAGATAGACTGGATATTTCCCCTAACCGAAACATGATGTGTTGTTAGAGCAGACTGCAGACTGTAATCTGGTTTGGCACGGGCCTGGACCAGGTGGCCCTGACACACTGTCCACATTACCGATTAACATACCTGGATGAACCATTCATCCCATCTGCCCTTTACATATGCAATCTCATGTAACACACCGGGGCAACGGCGTGGCGACAATTCTGTGAAATCTGTGCCCTCGTTTTGATCCCGCTGTGCATAAACCCCGCCAATGCAAGATGTGGTTAATTGATCTTTTTCGGTGAACGGAGCATGTGCAGTGTGTTATGAAAGACGACAGTCCAGTGAAGTGACAAGGCGTCGAGACTGGATGAAGCTAAATCGGATTCGAAGTACCTATGGGCTTTGGTTTATTGTCTAAATTTTTGTTGTTTGTTAGCATGCTACCAATGCTAACACAACTTGAGGTAAGGATCGTTTTAGAGTGTGTGTTTAACTAATTGCCTTGGTTTCCTGGATACAAATTATTGTAGTGTGTAAATTTAATTCATTAATTACACGAAATAACTCAGCCTCTAAATAATGTATCTAACCATGTCACGCCCTGTCCTTTTGCTTTTTTCGTTTTGTCAACAGGTAGAATACTAATGTATTATATCCCCATCGTCATACACATAAAGCAGTGCTGCATACTTTCAGAATCCATATTATATTTAACACAAATCATTTTCCATTATTCCTGAAAACACACTTGGTCGAAGGCCTGTTTTGTGTAATCGCACGTGACATGACTTAATTTCCTTCCAAGTGAAAGAAAATGTCGGATTGATGGAAGCCAGGAAATTCTTGTTTTTCCCCCTATTTATTTCGGAAATACAATGTGAATACATTATCTCTTGGCAGTTATTAATATTATAGTTTTTTATTATTATTTCTACTTTGGAATAAACAAGCGATAAGTAAAATCCCCGATCTCTCCTCACTCAGCCTTGGCTCAGACCTGCATCCTCAGATAATGAATGCAATTAAGGCCTTGCAGCATTAAACCGGGAAGTAAACAGAGAGCTTAGTGGCAGAACAATATTACCCACATTTTTATTTATTTACGGAGAAACAAGGAGATAGAGGAAGTGTTACCTTGAGAAACACAACTTTCTGCTGTGAGTGGAGAACGAACTTCCTATATACGTTTCTGGGAGTGCTTGGAAAATGTTTTCAGTACAGTAACAGTTTCCCAATGATTCTAGATTTCTATTACATATTATACTTGCAAAGAGTATGCCTTTTTTGTATGCTTTGACCAGAAAATAGTATTTAGGAAATGGTTAATCCAATATGAACTTTTGCGAGATTGATTTTCAATGGGCAGTTGTCAATTTCCCTTGGGCAATTATAATGTTATATTTAATTTATTTTTACACCCTGATAATGTGTTTTGCCAATTTTCTCTGTAATAATTTTTGTCTTATCTTTTGAAAAAAGTGTAAAAATGTATCATCTGGCCTCATCTAGAGGCCAGGCCATCTGTTGGATAATTTTGCATTTAAAACAGCAAAATATCCTGCAATATAGCGAGATAATCAAAATGCTCAGAGACATTATGTAGACATTTTGCACCCTAAAATAAGAGAAAAGTCATACTGTATTTACAGTACCAATGGAAGTATTGTGTTTCAGAAGACTACATTTACTCATCGGAAATTATTTTGAATGAATACAAACGCATTCGCTTGTACAGGTGTACTTAGTAAAGCACTCCACTTCCAAATAAACATGATTAGTTTTCTAAAGAGTAAAGTGTCCGTGTGGAAACCGGTGTGCTTCAAAGGATGTAGGCAGTGCAGACCTGGATTTCAAAAAATAAAATACAGCCTTATAAATGTCATTCAATTAGAAGTTTACTAATTAACATTTGAGTAACAAAAAGGTCACCTTTCGTTTCGTTTTCGTACGTAAATTAAATACCGCTAACAGCACTGTGTCGCCGAGTGGCCACATCGTTTATTCGTGACACTAAACTTTTTCGCAGGCGCGTAAATAAGCATATATCGGAAGCCATTTTAGCTGCCATGGATACCGACCGGTCCGTGTTTACTTTCTACCTAATCTGTTAATCGTGTTTTCATTTTCTAATTTCCTGCGAGTACCCACAAAGAGCCAGTGGGACCGAGCGCTTGTCACTCACAAGCACAGGCGCTTGGGCGATACCGAAGCATGTAGAGTTATACAACGCACCTGGGAGTGGCACCTGCCTACAAGATGGGGGCAGTGGGTATCTGATAGGATCTGTCGCAGCCCCTCCCACATGACGTCGTGTTTGAGCCCGTACGCTGAACGTCCAATCTCTCTATTTTGGTGCGGAGTGCTTCGCAACTTGAGTGGATGTTGGAATAATAATTGCTGCTGGTAAATGCTGCCTGACATTTTAAAACATCACACAAAGAAATACTCTATACATTTTCTTTTTTCATTTTACTGTTAATGACATTCCTGTTACACTGTAACACATCTATTGGAATGCGGTGGAGAAACTAGTTTGTGTAGATGATTAGTGACATGTTGTTCTCATGATTCAAAGACCATTTTATTGGGCGAACCTAATATAGGACTGCTTTGCTTCCAGAGTGGCCTGAATTATTCAGCAAATTGATTCTACAAGTGTTTGTCCATGCAGATGCTGCAGACTGAAACCCGGTAGATTCATACTTACAACTGGCCTTTTACATCTCTATTGTGCTGAGGTCTGGGGACCATACAGGCTGTAGGTAACTGAACAGGGATATGTTGGACCAGGCTGTGCTTATCAATTGTCCGGAACTGGTGATTGTGTGCCCAATAGAGCCGCTCCGTATTATTTTTAGATGATAGGACCGAGTTGTCGCCAGCTGCAATCGCTCATTCGCGTCAAGCGTAGTCACTCATACCATGCTGTTCATGTCAAAAATCATGCAAATGTTCGATCAAATGAGTGCTTGGGTGCCTGTGTGTCTGCTTTATAAAGCAATGTGAATAAACAATTTTACTTAAATTACGCCAAGCGGTTATTAGCTGGCGAGCTAAGCTAGCCGTCCTTCATACAAAACAAGACCAAATACTGTCAGGGTAATTCTGGAAGGTGAATGCAGATTTAGAGCTTTGGCGAAACATACTTGGATTATTTACACACTTTCTACACAAAATGGCAAACGAAAACAGCAACCTAATAAAGAGCATGTAACTCACATTAATGAAACACACCATGGCCTCCACAAACACAAACTTAAATAGGCTGCTCAATTAGTGCAGCATGGAGTGGGCTTAAATTCCAGACCCTGACAGATACTTTGGGGTCAACGCATATGAGGATAAACGCGTAAACCATAAATGAAGATCAAGCTCCCGCTACCTCTCCAATTCATCTACAGTTGTAGTTGCCTTTGAAATTCTGCTGCAACAGCTATTGCTTAGACGACCCAACCTTTACGACGTAATTACAATAATACAATGTACGCCGGGCATGTGTAAATGTACGCCACGAAATACAGACAAATCTTTTCCGATTCTACACACATACAGGGAAAAAGTTCCTCAGATTCTAGCGAAGGTGATAAACAGCCTGATAACGCAATCCAATCTTTCCCTTCTATTTCCTCTGGTGACTCTGGCAAAAGAATGAAATGATGGTCACTCACGGCAATATACTGCACAACAAAAGCGCACATAGATTGAATGCTTCTCTGACCTCCTTCCCAACTTGCTGTTGTCAAATGCAATGATACAATGGTTAGGGACGGTAAAATCATGACACAGACAATAACATTTACTGGACAAGTGGTGATACACACAGTGAGCTTGTGCGTGCGTGTGTGTGTGTGTGTGTGTTGGATAATGACGTCTTAAGAAAGCCTGTGCATTAAAACTACTTGTTGCCCCTGCCAAATTTCCTCCCCCCCCCCACACACACACATCAGGTTTGATAATTGGCCCCTGCTGAATTATGACAGCCTCTCCTTAAAGCTTCCCCCAGCTAGAGTTATAGCAGAGACCGACGGCAGACAGACCTTATTAAAATACTAGGCTGTGGCTGTGAATAGCGTGTGCTGGAAAGGGTGTGCTGACAGTTGTAACGGCTAAGCTGTCCTAAATAACAGCGCGGACGCACTACACACACAACCAGAATTGGTAGCAGCTAAGCCGCTAGTGACACCGATGCACCTAGGGATGTGATATGGGACAGGGGAGCATTAGCACACAGATTGATGAAATGGCTAATATAGCTCGGAACAATGGGTTTCTTCATTGGGGGGAAATGTCTTCCGCTCTTATAAAATATGTGGTTTGGCGTTTTTTTTTTACGTCAATTTCATTTTTGATCGGTGGTGTTCATTCCTTGTTTACAAACAAAAAAGCAACATTTCACAAGTGGAACTTACGCAGTGTTGTTTACACTTGCATATTTCAGTAATGAACGCGTGAGTCCGTTCATTTTTGTCGCGATGAAAGTGGCAAGTTCAAGTGTCTTTCACAATTATTCCTGTCATTGGCCTGCAGAGAACAGAATGAACGGCGGCCAAAATATTTGAGTGGTCGAGGACTGACCGGTGTGATACCTGGCAACCGGAGCACAGGAAACAATTGGAGTAGCAGATGTTAAGGGAGGGAACTGAGCTAGACGGGTATTTATTTAAGAGGGACCTGTAAATGAGTTGGTACCAGTATGTTTGTACATACAGTAATTTAGCAGAGCAACTTACAGTAGTGGGTGGATATGTATATATATATATATTTATACCAGTAGCTTTGGCATTTGTACGTAGAGTGGGCCTGTTGACCACTGTGTACAGCTTGAGAGTGATGAGCGTTTAGAGAGCGCTGGTGACAAAGCAAATAGCACTGTGGTAAATTGTTTTCCTTGACAAGCGTTGGCATTTGTATGTAGAGTGTGCCTGTTGACAACTGTGTATTGTCCACAGTCAAGGATTGGTAGGGCGGTCATTTTAATTAGCAAGGGGGATTTGGCAGCCGGGATGACAAATGCCTTGTTGTTGAACAAGAAACTAGTTCTGTATTTAACTTTTGGTTTGGAATTAGAGTGAACAGTCCCGCAATGTACCGTATAAGTGTTGACATGCTCGAACTCCCACCCATTAAAGGCTAGGACAATTGGGGGCCACACATTTAACCGACGTGACAAGATAGATCGACCTACCTAGGTTATAAAGAGATCGAATGAATCCAGAGGCAATAATTTCAGAGAGTCTTTTCATGTTCGCAACACATTTTACCCAACAAAAATACTGTATCACGAAAGTAATTCATTCGCCAGGCCTCGCTAGTTACGGCAAGTCCGTGGATGCCCGGGTAAAGTTCTCAGAAGAACGCTACATCCTCGAACGGCACGGCGAAAGCCCGAACAGTGTCGCAGTCTCACAAAACCAACATCAAAAAGCAGACAGCTCCTTCGTACCAAACACCATGTAGACGATCATCTACGCTGTCAAACCCTTCACACTAATACACAGCTCGGGAAACATTCTCCGTTAAATAGTAATAAGGGAGACAAGGGAACGATGAGAGCTAACCACGGGAGGGATAAATAAATATTTAAAAAAAACTATCAAATTAAAGCAAATGACACCTTTTCAGGAAAGCCGGCGAGGGGTATGTCGCGCTGATGGAATACTCAATTCTCTGCATCATTTGGCAAACCGAGCTCGCCTCTCTCCTCTGTTCTGCCTTAACGGCTGCGCCGGCTGTGACATGATCGCCTGCGGCCTCGTCTCAAACGGCACCCTGTCTCCTCTGCGCTTGTTCACTGCCTAGGGAACCGGCGAGGGGTTTTGGACCCGCGGCGCGTAAAAAGAAAAGACGCCGCTTCCATTAAGGAGATCAGAAGTCGGTGCCATGCAGAGGAGGGGCGGGGTTTGCCCGGTGGCACCTCTAGAGTTTTCACACGCCGATAACGGGATCAAGGGAAAAGCCAGAATCTTTATGAGGTCCAAACACACCGTCAGGGATGTGAGTTTTATGTTTATTCAGCACTTAGCGATACTTTCTTGCTCTTCTCTCGGTCGCTTCTACATGCCTTATTGGTTTGTTTACTCACATTATTTTGGTTATTTCCCTCAGCAATGGCCCGAGTTTACACTCTCGGACGCGCGATATAACGTGACCGGAAACGTGCTGTGGAACACAAGTGTATGTGTGAAACACACGCACACACACACACATACACACGCATGTACAAAAACACACACGCACATAAACACACACACACACAGGCATGTCTTATTAGAATGCCCTTCCATTTGTCCGTTAGTCAGTCTGCATTACTTATTCATTCTGATTAAATCTTTAAAATAAATCGCAAGTTTATGGTTTTCGACAAAGATCTTGGCGAAGGAGACTGGCACCTTTGCCCTCTACCCGATGAGCACCTCACCTGGTTGTTTATAAAATAGGTCATATTAAATATATTATAAATATATTCCAATAAACATCCATAACCAGTGTACTGGATGGTTCATTTATGCTCCAATCAATATTTAAAACGGATTAGTGAAATCTTACTTGTATGCTGATATAGGACCACTTCTCATCAGATCCGGACGTCTTTCACAGCAAGGGGGCAGTGTTGTCCTTCTATGCCTCCCATTACAGACCAGTTATTTAAACTGAGTGCTGGATCTCAGCATGCACCTGTGCTGGAGGGGGGGGGGCATCCTCGGGGGGGCAACCCCCCAGGGTAAAGGTGAGAGAAGGCGGAATCGCCAAATTCAATAACGGATTGGAATTTCCAACATTCTAACAGAGGGGATGGATACAAAAAGAATGGAAAGGTGTGATGGAAAATGAAATTTCCCACCGCAGCTCGCTGGCTCAAATCTGTGGGACACCTCGAGTCTATTGAAAACTGCCTGTCCACCTACAAGTGAACACCTCAACATCTCCGTATGGACATATTCACATGTATGGCTCGTGCTCGGCTTCTGCAATCGAAATTGAGTTGATGATGTCGGGAGAAAAACATGTTAAGCGACTGTGTTTATTTATGTATCTACCTACGCGTGGTCGAAATCGTAATATCCACACTACGAATCTGAAAAACGCTTCCTGGTCATTTTGATTATACATGTTTTCAGTTAATAGATCCCCAAAAATATTTTGTTAATATTTAAACACGTTTGTATTTTGTCAACACATTGTTAATTATTGCTACAATAACCTGGGGTTAACTGCTCTGTGACAGAACGACAGGCTTTTTCCCCTTGTGAGCCGGGGAACTAAAACGGGTGACCTTCCATGTACTGCCCCTCGGGTACTAGGTGAGCCATCCAATTGCAACAGTCTATGGTTTTGTTCATACGGCACTATTCATTTGAATGGGTACATGTGTCCAAAACATTTGACTGGCACTGTGTGTATCCATATATATCTATATATATATCTATATCTATCTATATATATATATATATATATATATATATATATATATGGTTTCAGAAATTTGACAGCTTAACTGCAGGGACAACAGAATTAAAAAAGCTGAATATTTGAAATGTAACGCTTATCTGTGGTCGCATTGCCACACCCTGAGTAATAACATCTGGAAACAATGTTAGCTTTTCCTGCACATTCGGGAAGTGAAAAAAATAAACGTGTTTTGCTTTCCTCTAGCTATTTAATTTCTAACACCTCCCTTCGTATGCAAATGTTCATAGAAAGAATTACGGTCTGTTCACGCTGTAGTCATCTATTGTTTGTGCAGGTAGCAGTCAGACTTCGGATACGATTTGAGTGGTAAAATCTTCTGAGGAGTTCCACATGCCTGTATCATCACCAACTGTCACGTAAACCAATAGAACGAAGTGAAGAAAGCCAGGCAGAGCGTAAATCACATTCGGTTGGCATTTTAATTAGACAAATTACAAAACAACCACGAAGCACAAACTGAAAAACTATCAAATGAAAGTGTGCGGTTGCGACTTATACAAAAAGACCACATACAACACAGCTTCCAATAATACACAAATAACACAACGCTCACCTACAACGACACATAACATTATAATAATCACAAGCACCCATGAACCTAACCAGGGACTGTGAATAGTCCACTGATTAACTAACCTACGCCCGGGGCTTAGCTAAACCCAAAACAGCTGTGCTCCTAATCAACACGACACACAGAAGTGCTCTTCCCAAACACCCTGTGACAACACAGCTCACCCGTTTGTGACACCAACTGAGTTAGTAGTTCTGCATTTATTTTCTGACATTTATCTGGCAACAAGGTAGTT
This sequence comes from Dallia pectoralis, assembly GCA_029465975.1. Classification (NCBI taxonomy): domain Eukaryota; kingdom Metazoa; phylum Chordata; class Actinopteri; order Esociformes; family Umbridae; genus Dallia; species Dallia pectoralis. Next base: position 16,613,867 of record CM055735.1, read on the forward strand.
TAGTATTCTCCACTTCTTCCACATCTCTAGAAGTCTGCCAAAATATCAGCTGTTTGCCTTGCACCGTACAGAATGGTCTTCTCACGTAAATTGTCTTTTTCATGCCTTGAACAAATATTGTTTACATAACTGACTCTGCTCGTTCTAAGGCGGAGTGGGGGAGTGCAATTAATGACTGCTGTATATATTCTCCAATATCAAATCCTTTTATGCAAATGACTTCCTCACTCCCACCCTCTGACTCCGTTCCATCCAGGGTGTAATCAGGTATTTTAATCCCAGCGTTGCCTGGGGCGACACGATGCAAGTCGCTCGCACTTTATCACCGCTGTGAGCGCTTTGACACACAGCCGTGGTGTCGCCCCGTCCAATGTTTCATCCTGAGTAGCTTGCGGCTGTGTGTAAATACTGCGGTGCGCGTGTGTGTTAAATGTTGTTATGGAAGCCATACATTTAATGGGACACATGGAGTGTGTGTGTGTGTGTGAGTGTGTGTGTGTGAGTGTGTGTGTGTGAGTGTGTGTGGGGAGTGGCGGCATGCTTACAAAAACACATCCTCACGACCAACCAAACGGCGGGTATTATATCCTCGTAACCAATAACGTGAAATAAACCAGGCCTAACGTGTTCTACAGATCTACAATTTACCCATCAACAATCCAACGACAGACCCGTTTGGGAAGTCCTTCCTTGTCTCGCAGGCTGGTTTGATTAAACTTAGTAGAGCCGCGTTCCGAGAAATATCGATCTTGGGCAAACGCAAGTGTGCTGTGTGATTTTCAAGTGGGCAGTAAACAGACGCCTTTAAGTACTCACTAATGCCTCTGACAACAGAATTAGTCCGCCTCTGGCTTCTGTTACGGCCGGAGTGCTTAACTCTTTAACACAATCAGCGACATCATTGGCCTGTTGTGTCGTCTCTCAGGTATTCAATGCCGCTTTTACACTCCACGAATACACTTAAAAATACCTTTATTAGTTCATTGAGACAGCCTGCCTATCTAAAATATTTTGGAAGAATTTTTCTACCAGTAGTTACATAATAGGTTGGTCTGTTTCCAACGTTAGGCTTTTTATATTCATATTTTGGATCTTTTATTTTACCAACAAGATTAACGAAGAGAAACAATACATTCAATTGATTATTTACATAATACATGTTGTATTACCTACCTAAAATGGTATTTAATGAAATTGTAATTTAAGTTTTGCAATGCATCGCTCTTCAAATCTTAACTTCTTAAGATTTAATCTGAACCATCAGTAAAAGTGTGCTTTTTAGATATTGCTTATGATGTAGGCGTTAGCAAGCAGTAATCACTTCTATTGTCTTTTTTTAATAAGGAATAAAAAGCCATAAAGAAAAATGCATAACCCTGACCTGCGGCTAAAGCTTTGTAGAGCTTGACACCTTAATCCTTGACCTTCTCTGTCGTGCAGTTCCTCTGAACTGTGTCTTGTTGATCCATGCCATCTGTTTTTGTACTTCCCTAGCAGTATCGCAAAAATATGACAAGAAAATATTTACATACCGCTCCGGTCATTTCAAGACCCTGTAGTTGTAGTCCACAAGTTTGTCACGTAAAAGGGAAGTCGTTTGGCCAAACCCTCGCGAGATCCATCTAGCCGTAAGACATGTTGACCCTATAAAATCGACTTTGCTGTTGCGACTTTTATAGAAAAAAAGGGGGACAATGGCCTGATTTAGTGCAATGTTAACCTTTTTTGTTAAATATCTTGTGTATACAACCACCGTCTCTACATGACCTTAGCTACATGTATGTACCATAAGCTGCCATGTGTGTAGTGGGTGTCGCTGCTGGTTACATCATTGTGTGCCAGTAGGTTACTGCTGTCTGTGGTTGTGGCTGGCCAATGCACAGGCCAGAGTAGGTGAGCATAGTGGATCTGTCGGAACTCCCACACGATCACAGAGTGGCCCGGTGTTCAACATCAGTGTTCCCACTCGATAATCTGTGCTCGCTGCAAATTCACCCCGCACATTTGTTTTTGTTTGAAAACATTAAAGATTTACTTTTGCGATCGTGTGGGCTGATCTGCTTTCAGAGTATAGGCTGAAAAGATGCACTCAATATCTGAAATGTCACGACTATTACCGAATCTTAAGCACGATTGTAGAGGAAATAATATCTACTAGACGGGGCATGATCAGGTCTCATGGATGAGCACTAACTTGGAGAAAATCTGAGCGGGACAGATGGACGCCACTGTAAAAAATTCATGCCCCGCTTTCTCTCGAACCTCACCCCACTGGAACTACACAGCATTCAATTAACCTAGCGCATGTTCGTTCTTTTGTTTTCTGACCAAGTCATCGAAAAGCTTCGATTCTCTGGCTTTGAACCTTCATGCAGTTGTGATTTAGGGCGAGTGAAGTTCATTAAGATTGTTATTGAATATTCGATTTGATACAATGTTTTGGCAACAAGTTGGCCCTCAATTACAAGCTGAACCTCTATACCCCACCTTAAGCAAGGAAACCCGTCAACCTCTGATCCATCTGTAGAGAAACGGTCTTGTCTCAATTCCTGGGTGCCATCTCTACCAGGCCTCTGATAGTAAAAAATTCCAACGTCCTTCTCTGCCTCTTGTCTATCGGTTTATTGTGGTTTTCCTGTCTCACTTCCCTCTCGGTTTGTGTCGGGAGACTTAGGTGCAAGCGGTGTGCCTTTCGTTATTAGAATACACATGGCTGCCACTGGACGGGGCCGTCTGCGATGTGGAAATGAAAATGTTAACGTTAGTGCTGTCGCGAATTCTCACACAACCTTTTAATTCCTTACCGTTGAGTTGTCCTGGGTTTGGTTCTCCAATTGCATCTCATGGCAAAGTTCATCATTAGAAACTCCGCAGTAACCTCGTTAAATCTCATTAGCGTTTCCCGAAGCCATCGTTACGTCGCTGCTATTAACGACCGCCCCAGAACGTTTTCAGCTCACTAAAGTATCCCGTTAGTTACTTTTCTGGCTCTTTGCAAAGCACCGCTCAGCTAAACTTTGGATGAATATCATTTTTTATTTGAACTTTGTCAACTTCTCAGTTAAGTTCACAGCAGATACAAAGTGCACAAAAACTTTTTTTTTCTTTCTTCTTTTTGACAACTAAGGTTGAATTAAATATCCTATAAATCAAATAGGCTCGTTTTCCACTTGATTTGGTACATCTCCCTGTTCTCTAATACAGATTGCTCCTACATACAAAGAGGCGAACACATGGTCGTTGTTTGCTCCGTAAAGCCGGCAGACGGGCATTGGAGCATTCAGCAACTGTTCAATTGAACGGTCGAACGGGCAGAAACCAAGTGACCGAAGTGACTTTGAGCGCTGTGCGATGGTTGATGCAGGGTTTTCAAATATCTCAGGTACGGCCATCCTCCTAGGATTTCCACGCGCAACAGTCTCTGTGGGTTCACACGGACCATCGTCCTCTGGGCGACAGGAGCGAGTGACCAGACAGGGTTGAAGGAGACCGGCGAGAATCGTGCACGTTGACAGATGGGCCACCAACAGGCGAATAACGGCCCAGCAGAACTGCAGTGTGCAGATTCCACACCGGGTCGACTAAAAAGACAATAATAAGCGGCTCCAGAACAACAACTAGAACAACCAACGCTGTACAACTGACGAGTGAAGGAGTGGCCTGCGAGGTGTGGTGGAAACAGACACGTTAATACAGTTTGGATTCAAGAGACAACAAATCTCTTCGCCAATTCTGTTTATTATAGAATCTTGCAGAACATTAGGTCTCCTCTCACCTCCTTTAAAGCACGACTGTCAAAGCTACTGTCTACTCATTGCACTTGCTGACCCCCCCCCATTTCAGATTTACTGCCCCAGTGCCTTGGTCTGTCCCCTTGATACCTCTGCTACCACAGTATAAAACTGTATTTGTCGTACTTGCCACTTGCTCTACATTTACTTGCACAATATGTCCAGTGTTAGTTGCCTTGCTCTTTTGCTCGTCAGTTTAATCTACCTCTTTTACCGATCATATCGCACTAATTTGCACACTGTTTACGCTGCTGCCCTTTTTCCTGTAATTAGTTGTTATTTACTTTATGTATATTTAGATGCATATTTGTCATTATTTATCCCCCTGTGTAATTATTGTATAATCTGTGTAACTCATGTGTAACTGTCTGCCTTGCACCTTCACTTTATTCTTGGCCAGGTCGCCATTTCAATTGAGAATGTGTCCTCTATGTGCTCACCTGGTAAAATAAAGGTAAAATAAAAAAATAAAGTAAAAAATAAGATGTAGAAATCCACATCCAGTCTGACATGAACCTCTAACCGGAATCAAACAGTTGGTCAGTTTTATACAGGTTTAATCAGGAAGATAGTTGGTCAGTGTACAATAAGTCACACCCTCTGGTCCAGTTGCCATCTCCCCTTACTTTTCCCTTAGACAATAGAGATAAGGCATGGTAATTGCAACTGAAACACAAACCCCACATGAGCTATTCCTTCAGTCCTGAGAGCTGATTTATCTCCAACAATATTCCACCATTCCTTACTGAGTGATCTCAAATAATCTATGACAAAGGTCCCAATAGAGCATTTTTGGGATGATATTTGGCTTTCTGGCGCACTGTACTGGCGTTCATTATTCAGCGACGGCGTGATGCCAACGCATTAGCAAACACATCTCTGTGGAACCCTTCCAGAACGCTATGTCAATACTATTTGCCTCTGTATATTTATTGATGCGTGTTTGTGTAGTTGGCCGAATCTGCATTCGGCGTCTTAATATTATCAATTTGTTTACAGCCATAGGTGAAAATGCATTTTAGGAATCATTTGAATGATTTCAATTGAGAAATGGAAAGATCCAAGAGCAGTGTGGACTCATTCAATCCTATTAGCACAAACACATGGTCTAATGACTTACATGATGAACGTTCTGTCTGTGTGGATTTGGGAAACAAACTCTAGATAAACAACACACAAGCCAAACACAAACCTACACCCTAACCAACCGCAACCCAACCACAATCCTACACACAACCTAACCACAAACCTACACACAACCCAACCACAATCCTACACACAACCCAACCACAAATCTACACCCAAACCAACCGCAACCCAACCACAATCCTACACACAACCAAACCACAAACCTACACACAACCCAACCACAAACCTACACACAACCCAACCACAACCTAACCACAACACTACCACAACCCAACCACAACACTACACACAACCCAACCACAACCTAACCACAACCCTACACACAACCCAACCACAACACTACACACTACCCAACCACAACCCTACACACAACCCAACCACAACAATACACACAACCCAACCACAACCTAACCACAACCCTAAACACAACCCCACCACAACACAACCACAACACTACACACAACCGCAATTCTACACCCAACCACAACACTACACACAACCGCAATCCTACACCCAACCACAACACAACCACAACCCAACTTGCAACTTGTTGTTATGAGAAATATGCATCGTAGTAGATTACTGAAACACAGTTTCTCTCTGTTAATATTATTATACATAAAAAATGTTACTTCCGTAACTCTTGACTCTACTGAACATTGCTAAAATTTGTTGTGGCCACAAATGAATCGAGTGAGCTTGCTAAACTGGCTCATTAGAAAACAATATTTTATGGCATGTTATGTCTTTCAATGCCAAGATAGCCTTCAAAGAAACGTGACGGTACTGGATTCAGATTTAAGAGAATAAAGACGGCCCTATGTATTCATTTTTGTCCTGGATTTTGGAGTTGTTTTATTGATTCTTTGATAACACAGTACTTTAGTAAATGATTAGATCATTTTAGACATTGGAGATTACAATGAAATGCCAGGGTTAGTAGCCCATTTCAGCCAATCAAATTGCAATTCTAAGAACCTGTTTTATAACTCCAATAGAGGAACATTACATGATTTTGGGTTTACCAACTGTGATAACAGTTTGGCGAAGCTCTTTATGCAATAAGTGAGTATTTGCTGATATAACATACCCCTAATAATACACATCCCCGTTTTACCGTTACATCGTTCAATATATATGCAACGGAAGTTTAGATTTGCACAACGTTAGTGTAATATCCATTTGACAAGAGTCCTTTTTTGCGAACGACTTGTTTATTGACGACCGTCTTCTGGGAACATTACCTAGACATCGTCACAGCTCTGAAGCTCCAAGCCATGTTCCCCCTGCTAGCTGTTCGCGTGGGCGGATATTGTTGTTTGCCTGAAAGGAGGACGGGTTGATAGGACACCTGTACTGCTCAGTTGACGACTGGGAGCTCTCACTCACTCATCGCACGCTGAGGGGGAGTGACAAGAGCGGAAAAACAGGGTGTAGGCCACAAAGTTTGCCCGCGGAGTGCTTTCCATAATACGAACGGAGCGTCGGACTGGAAACCCGCCCGTGAATCATCCTAGCCTGAATTGGAGTCAAAATGTCAAGGTTCTCAACAATGTAACGACCGCAATGAATGAATCTATGAATCACACGGCGCTCCGCCGATGCGAAAAGCCAACGCCGGAGCCGAACAATACGCCGCGCACAAAAGCCGCTGTCCATTATCGGCGTCGCCTCGATCTCCCGTCACTTATTCAATTCTCGGGGGGATTTCGGCACCCTGGTTTTCGCTCACCCAAGTGTAATTTGAAGTGTGTCAGAAGGAGGTATTGTGCTGCTGCCGCCTCCTCCGAAACGCCCCCTTCCTCTCTTTCCTCCCTCCAGTGCTCTAGCAGGTGTCAGCGGCAGTTCATATTTGCACCCAGGAACGCGGGTAAAGAATTTCGGCAAATACCCATCCTGACAGTCCATATAGATCAGAGCGCGAGGCGACACCCCAGCCCGTGTTCAACAGAACGAGCTGCCACGTCACAGGGGACCGTTTCCCGGTCTTCTCCACCGCTCGCCTCCATTTGTTACGGTCGGGGTCGCCTTTCGTGTCCGGCTGATGTCATGGCGTGCGGCGGCGTTTGAAAGATCTCCTGGCGTTAGACGCCGCTCCGTTGTCTTTCGTCCAACCTCGTTTTGATCAAAACCCAGCTTTGTCCTCGGGTTCACGTATCAAGAAATAAGACTGGATGCAATGAGAATCGTATGATCAGGATTTATTTAATTATTCTAGCTAAACAAATACCTTAATAGATGGTGCTAGCATGTGTTGTGTAGACATTGGCCAACAAACAAAATATTTGTTTAACACTTTTATAATAATTGTATAATTTTTGTCACTCAAGTCACTGGCATACAAAGTCACTGAAAGTCAATAGATCAACAAGAAGCTGACTTTACTACTATGAAATCTACTAACGGCAATGCAAAAAACACATGCGTGTTGATACTAAGAGTATACATGTAACAGCAATATATGGAATATGCTAAAAAAACATCCGATTGCCGAAAATTTGAGAAACACCAACCTGTGCACATGACCAAGGAGAACATCAAACTATCGTTCATATTTCGGTCCCTCAAACATGTCATCCATAGCAACCTGTCACAGCCCAGTCCGGGGACTCTTCATTAATGTCTCGGTTCGCTGAGTCTCGGCGACATCTGAAACCGTAAAAGCTACACATTTCCTGGAACTGGAAAACAGTGTGGCGCGTTCCGTCCTCGGTCGCGTTCATACAGTGACACGGCATAAATTATTCTAAAACGTTACCCGACCTTTTCTGTTGACAGGCGAACGCTTGGATGTTTGGCGGCTGCGTTACATGTCCGTCCGCACAACCACCTCCCGACCTGTCTTTCACCATCAGCAGGTATGAATCGGACGTGTTTCGTGACATGAACGGCAGTGAGTCAACGGAAAAGGCAGACCGCGGCAAAATTGGAGAAAATTAAACGGTTAGGTTTTTGCTGACGGTCTAGGGACGTTTATTAGGGAGAGTTATTGGAGCTCCTGGTGCGTGGCTCTTTAACGACTGCCACAGAAGAGAGGCACTTGATTCGCTTCCACAGGATGTGGCCATCTTGTGTCCACCAATCTGCAAGGGGAGCCATTTGTCATTATCACATTTATAGGTATTTGCCCGGTTAGCTTTGTTACTTTCCGTTAGAATATTCACATAAAGAACAATCGTATCGGACAAGGTTAACCGGGGGAGTAAACCGAATGAACTCGAATGACTAAATATCTGTTTTTCGACATGTGCTGAGTTTTCCGTACTCTCTCGGTTTCAGTTTACAACAGTTCCTTTTGTTTTGTTGAGAGAAACACCCACGGTCTGTGGTTTGCCAGGAGCCACTGAATACTTTTGACCTGAGACTTCACTGTCTGTGGCGGTATCCAAACCTCATGGTGTGCCGGGCGAGCTAACCACAGCAACAAGATGACTGGCTCTCTAATGACGAGACAGACCTACTATTTATCATGTAAATGAGGCCTTCCCAAGTATGAAAGGGGCCTATATTTAGGTGTGTGTCTGATAGCATTGTAGCATTTCTCTGCCAAAAAAAAGTCTCCTACATTATTTGTCGAAAAGGTGAAATCAAGGACACACGTTTACTTAGAGGAAATGGATCTAAAACATGGATCTACATCAATATATACTTTATAAGTGGGGCTTTTGTTTGCTGTGACTTACAAATAACTTTATAGTACATACAGTGACCTTAGACTTACTGTCTCGATAATAATATTTGTACTTTACATTACATTCCATTAGCATTCATTTCAGTATTATAAGATAAGGTAGAGAAGCTGACAATGAATGCAATGTCCAATAGCCAGGCCCAACAGACAAGCCCAATAGCCAGGCCCAATAGACAGGCCCAATAGACAGGCCCAATAGCCAAAAGCAACAAACACCAGGTATGTTAAAAAAATCTGGACAGTGCACATGACGTATAAACAACATAAACATGTTCTGTCCGCAACACTAACATTAGAACCTCACTTTAAACTCATAACACTATGAAAACTACATGTTTTTATTGCTAAGTCCCTGTGATAGTGTTAGGAGAGGGTGATTTAGCGCCTCCTGGTGGTAGATATCAGACATTAGACCAGGCTCCCTTGTGTCTGTTGGCTCTAGCGACTCCTAGTGGTAGGCCGGTGGATGCGAGCTCGATCGTGGTTGGTGGCCAGGGAAAGCGTTGTTAACGACTGCAAAACGCGTTGGCGAAAAGTATATTGCACGACAGCTCCTAATCTTTATCTGAAAGACTGAATCGCGAATAGGACATTGAGAAAATGAGATGGGAAAAAACTGTGATAAAAAGATAAACAAAACTGAAAATGACTAGCACGTTAAGTAAATCAACCGAATGCGATCTGAACTTTAAGTTATATTGCGAACACTAATATATAAAAATCCATGTTTTAGAACAACCTCGATTTCGACGTCACCACAAACATTTCTGAGCAATGGGTCTCAGACTGATTCATGTAGCGGTCACAGGACTGCACAATGCAGAATCCTTCAGTTTGAGACCTCAGGCACTAATGGTCGTGATGTGTCCGACCAGCCGCGTTTTAAAGTCTTTCCATTTGCTACCGTGATGCGGTGAACATGTAGCAAAGCACACAAGGTGATTGACAACCTGACCATGAATTCAGTCAGTAATCAATACGGCACGGCCGAGTGGGATACGAAAACTAATACGGTATGACACTCAGTCAAGAGAAAAGAAAACCATCGATGCTCTCAAACAACGGAGCGCAATTATTTGTGGCCCGGCGTCGGTGACAACCACGACACAATAATAACTTTTAGCGGCGCGTCAACAAACAAACGATAAACACCAAGCCCATGGTAATGTTTGTACTTTTCATAGAGAGACCCCCGTCGTCTCGAGGGTTATCGCGAGGGGGGGGAAACGGCACGAATGGCAGCACGATAACCGTAAGACGAGACTTGAGGGATTTCGTGTGACTTCAGTAAATAATACTTTTTCCCCACTCTTCTGTTTGTTAACTCACGTAGTTAGCCGTTTTTCTTGTGTACTACACCCGATAAATCAACTCCACCGCGCTAATGCTCGTTCTCGCTCACTGTCTCTCCTGCGCTTTCTCCATCGAGCTTCTCCCTCCTCTCTCTCTCCCTCTCTCTCTCTCTCTCCCTCTCTCCCCTCTTCCCTACCTTTCTCCGTTCACACTTCCCCATCCGCGAGGAGAGACAGTAATCCTCTTAAAATGCTCTTTAAGCAACCATTTGTCATCCGGGAGTCGCGGTCTACTGCGTCTTTAGAGCGCTAGTCACATTGGGAAAGTGGAGGGAGGAGGGATACAAGCAACGGCTGAGATAGTGTGTGATGGCGACCGCAGTCACGTGGCCACTTCTGCAAATGGCATATTTTCGGAGTCATTAAGGTGCCCTCTCTCCGTTAGCCCACAGCTCTCGTAATGGCCGCCGCACAGATTTCCTGTTAATCAGAATCTTCGCCGAAATTGAATTTCCCTGCGTTGTCGATCTCCCACGATCTTTTCCACGAAGCGGACTTAGATAATGAATAGACTTTAGAGAAAAGTTAATGAGGCTCCATAATGGTCTGTTTAGGGAAGGATGTGGTGACTCTGAGAACGCTTTGACGGTAAAGTTGCCATCGATTCGACACTAGTTGAAATACTAAAGCATTTGGATTTTTTTGTTCAACGTATTACTTGACTTCAAAATATGTGATTTAGAGGCAAATGGAGGATTAGTACTAAAATAGTGGAATAGGTACGCATATACAAAAGTCTTTCGATTTTTAAAACAATTTATCGCAAAAGCGGGAAGTGAATAAATATGATTCATTGGATGGTATACAGTGAAAACTGAATAAGTCACCTTTTACAACGCTGGCTTTATGTATAAATGCTGTCAACAGAAGAGCTCACCTTATTGTACTGATACAATCATGTAATTGCAATGTAACAGCACAGGGAAAGGTGCTTTTAATCAATTTATATGTAAATGTAATAATTTCTGTACAATAAGAGTACAGTGTCATGTCTGCATCTCTCTGGTTTGTGTGCTATTTTGTTCAAGACGGTGAATGCAATCAAAGACATTAACTGATTTTATTTTCCCCCTAGCCTGACAGATTTGCATAGATTATAGAAAAGCTATAAGATAGGTAAAAAAAAAGTCATTGGTTGCATCTATAAAAGCCCAGCACTTTCGCTCTTTTGACTTGACCAGAAATACGCTTGTCAACTCTGCATACATGAACTCACGCCTTCATGTCATTAGCGCATTATTTCTTTCTGACGCTCGGGCGTTAAAGATTTTGACGTCGGCTTTGCTTTCACAGACAGAACGAAGAGGTGTCTTTTTTTATGTTGCCCCCGACTTCATCGGAGCTTCACGGGCTTGTAATATACACATACGCGTCATTGTGCAATAAGTCAATGGCCCGTGACCTGTTTACTAAGGATGCAAGTCAGCACATTGCGGGACGTTAGATCGTCGTCACGGGATGAAATTGAAATGCGGCGGTTTCATTCTGAATGGTGAAATAAAACAGCGGGCTCCCAAAGAGCCCAGTTGACTTTAATCTGCATTAAAAACAGAAAGTCTGATGTTCGGAGAATTGAAGGAGACAGTGGGTTAGGTGTCCCCTTTAGCATCTACAAGGGGAATAGCCAAAGCAATGTTTTCACAACACTAGAATGCCTAAGCAGTTGACTATAAAACTTAACTACAGAGTTTGTATTAGAATTTGAATTTTTATAGCCTATCCTGCCCAACACTACAACTGAGCGAACAAACAGCTATTTTATATTTGTCCCAGGCTACAGACGCCAGACCGTTATATATGGGTAAGTAACTATTACTTAAACTAATCTAGACTACTGAACTAGTCTTTGACAACTGTGGGGATTTCACAGTCCCAGCAACTGTGAGATATTTCAGGTACTTGGGACGATAGGTTTTATTTCAGTCAATTAATGACGACCAGAATACAAAAAGACGTACGTTTTTTGCCGATCATAAACAGTGCATGTCAAAGATTGTTAAACTAGTATGTCTAATAAGCAGTGACTGAAGCCCTTTTCGTTTTGGTCCAGAACTATCAGTAAGATCACTGCAGTGTCCACTCGGCAAAAAGGAATAAGACACCTGGCACCCCAAAACCAGCTATGGGGGAGAATTGAGCACATCCTGCAATTAAATGCCCACTCGTTCACAATCGCCGTCTCCTCTAACGTCAGTGCATTCGGCGAAATCTTCATAACTTGATCGTCTGACTCCGTGATTGGACGCACTCTCCTCGAAGTCAACGGGAAGAGGAGAGAACTGCAAGGAACAAAGGATCGCCTTAACAAGTAGAATCACCTTCAAAGTAAACGGCTACAGAAATGTGCAGTCACACTTTACCTTGCCTGTGGAGGTGGATGAAATGCTAGTGCCTATATTGAAAGCACTGTCACACTTGAGGAAAATTTGATTCATGTTCTGCGGGTTATTGTTTGTTTCTCACAACGAGCAGGGCACAAAGCATCTCTTGTAGAGTGAACACAGAAGGTCGCTAACAGGGAGAAAGGGTACCCAATTTTCTATAGTAACATCATGAGACATTACTACGTTTTATTGATATAGTTTTATCCGTAGCATATTTGTGGTCTCTGCCACTGCTGGGTTTAGCTTACCATATGTATAGCGCTCAGGGATATAGCACAGGTAACATAGAACAATACCACACAAAGACACCGTACGCAGAGGGAACTTATATAGAATCTCCTAATGAGGGGATGGGCACCAGGTGTGTGTAATGACTGAAGTCGCCGAAGTCCGCTCGTCGGTAATCATGGAGCTTCGGGGGAGTTTGTGACAGCCATGACATTAAGGCAAGGTTGGCACCACTAGCGTTGTTTATTTAGACATATCTGTTTTACCATAGGTTATCCCTAGAGCCAACATAAAAACTCAGCTTTCCCCTGTATTTGCAGGTTGATATATAGGTTGTCATCATTAAGTCAATCTGAGGAGATAAAGGCACGGAAAATAAACAATGATTTGGGGGTTAATCCTTTGGTCTGCATTTGCCGTGACACATGGCAACGCTTCAGGTTACCATTAAAACGAGGCAATTAAGCTCATTATGAAATCCACGCTGAGCCTGCCAAAATGCTTTAAAGGGTTCCAGAAATTATCACCCTTTTCTGAGTGAATCTTTTTTCTCTCACTCTGCTAAAGTGAAGCTGAAGATTGGGAATCTTTGAGAAATACAGAAGGCACTTTGGAGAATTGTCTGCGTATGTTTGAGAATGAATTCCTGAAGTTAAATGTACAGAATATAAGAACTAGCAATCTTTTACACAGCATATATATGAATAGGTGTACATATTAGCGTGAGTATATAGGTGTACAGTGGACAGAGAAAGTCTACACCCCCCGTGTGTGATGTAAAAAATGAGAGACAGATAAATCATGTCAGAAATTTTTCAACCTTTAATGTGACCTATAACGTGACAAATTCATTTGAAAAACAAACAGAAGTATTTTTCGGGGGAAAAATTCCAAATAAAAACCTATAAATAATTGTATATATGGATATATGTATCTGCACTAATAAATTAGCATTGATTACTTTATAATCCTACTACATTATTGTCCCTAGTACATCAGGAGTGATTATTCCCTGTAACGGAGCTGTAATTAATCAAAATTGGCAAATAATATTTGATATACATTTATACAAAGTAGCACATGAGCAATGCAAATGTAAATGTTACAGAAAACATTTGTAAGCATGTACAGTATGTGCAAATGTGTGTGTGTGTGTTAGGTGTGTATTGAGTTTGTAAGTGTGTGTGTGCTCTCTGTCTTTCCTTAACCTTTGACTAACCTGGACATGCGGCAAAATTCGCAATAAATGCCTTACATTGATTAACCATTGAATTGGTTGAGCCGATCCAGCACAAACGCACACACAGGTGTATACAGGCTCTAGACTCCAAAAGCCCTCGTGCTGGACAATCTTCAGGAAAACTAGGCAATCCAAAATATGTACACGTACAAGTCACCTAGGCTTGATGAGATGGCCTATTCTGGCATGCCCCATTGCTTGTCTTCTCAACCTCTCATTCTTAAATTCTGAAATCCACCTGTCAAATCTTAGGGCCTGCAGTCCAGACCACTGGCCATTCCAATGGGTGTTCAACAGGGTTCAGTTCTTGGGCCAACCACATTCTCTGTGTACACCAATCAACTGCAACAGCCCTATATGTGACTGACTATTTACTTTTAACTGCTGTCTGTTCTACTCTAGCTCAATTCGGTAATTACTGTACATTGTGGCCGACATTCTGGTAACGCAGAAATGTTTGAAAAAAACTTTGATTGTGATGAACCAAAGAAGTTAGCCAACGCCTTATGAGATGGAAGCCATGATGGCTCCTCAGAGCCAGTGTGATGTGTCACTAACTGTTATTCCTTCTGTAACGATACACCACAACACCACAGTAACATCACCATGCCTATCTTCTGGTTCTGAATCACTGCTTGGGTCATCCCTGTCACCACACAATGACGCAGAAGAGGTAACCAAATGCAAACAGTGTTTACAACAGACATTTGATCCCCGTTAAGAGACAGACTTATCCGGAGTTTCTGCTCATTCATTCCCTGTGCGCTGCAACATTTGGTTTTGATTTGAGGAAATCAATTATAGAAACTCGTCTTCTGTTGCTTTTGGTCAGTGAAGGAATGCAGGGAAGGCAGGTTTGTTCTGCAACACGACTCAGAGACACACACTGTTCTGCTGTTCCAGTGGTCTGTTGCTCCCGGAGTAGGTGGGTGATTTACCTTAAAGACAAGCCAGACAATTCCAGATAATGAACGAGGTTGCTCCTGAGTCATGATGAATGCCTGTTAATGACTCACATGTTGTAATTTAATTATGATCAAGGCCAAAGGAAATCAACATCCATGGCAAATCGTTACACTTTAATATTCACACAAATGTACACAATGTCAAATGTACACACTGTCAGTAGCGCATCTTTACATTCTAAACATAAAGGTTTCCGGAACAAAGAACTACGGGGCAAAGTAAAGGTCACAAGATTCAACTACATGCCAATTATTTTATATATATTTACACGCAAATACACACACAGTAGATAAAAAATAGGTCGTATTTTTGAGTAACAAATGTAGCAAATATTCTTGACATTGTGACACAATTGCATGTTTTCCCTTAATACTTTCCCTTAAATTTTAAGAAATACGTCCACAAATCTAGGTGTATTACTGTGAATTTTGCCAATCATCAAGCGTGATACAGGTGAAGAATATGTCCGTTTTACCCCAGAGCTCTCCTCTGTTTGCTCAATAAAGTTTGCATACAAATAATTCGCTATACGAACCGGAGTACGCACGTTTGTACAAGGACATTTCTTTGTCTTTTAGGCGCCATACATGTTGTGGCAGTTTAGATTTTCTGTTAATTAGAAGTGTTAGGGTTCACCGAAGGTGTCCGTGGTGTGTGATGAGAGTAGAACTACAATCAGAGCTAACTATCAGTACATCCAGTAAGGCGTTTATTCGGCATGTCGGCACTTCGCGTTACAGTCACATACGCGTACGTTTATAAGACCCGCACACTGTGAGGTGATCCACAGAGGCCGGAGGGAGAAGCCCGGTCGGGTTTTCACTCCCAGAAACCTCTGCTTCCTCGATGCCGCCGACAAGGTCAAGAGATAAAGACTGAGGAGTGCGGGGAAGACCTGCCCAGTACCCCGCTCGATAAAGAGAAGAGCTGACGAAGCCTGTGAGGAGAGTGAAGGGGAGGGCATTAGCCAAATCCGTCTGGATCACAAGCCACTGGATGCGATCCAGCCCCCCCCCGACCACGATAAGGCCCTGATTATGTGTCACCCATCAATTTGCCCTTATCCTCGCCGCTGTCTCTCCTGAGCAATAAATCCACTCATGACAAGCTCTGCTCTTCAGCAATCGTTCCCGCCTCCCTCTCCCACCCCAGACACCCCCCGACACCCAACCTCCTTCCTCCCCGTCTGCCGTCATTCACTTCCGCATCTGTTTCTGGCTGCACTATCCCAGCAGTGCAGTGCTGCGGTAGGAGACGGAAATGAGGATTAGGGAAGTGTGTGGCTGCTGCAGGGATTGTAATTTAGAGATTTAATTGATAGCTCCATACCCACCAGAGTCAAACTTCTGGTGGGCTGGGATGGGCACAATTATGTACGAGTTTTCATTTAAATGTCAGGTTTTCTTTATATAATACATTATAACACATTATTAAGAACGATGTTAGATGGTTTCTTGGTCAGAATCAACATCACTAGACGTCGCGAGTCCACGTAGCTACGCAGTTTGCCATTTTCGAAGTATTTTATATATTCCCCTCATAGTGGCATCTGCAAATGATGGCCAGTTAAATGCGTTAAGCACCTATTAATTACATTAGGAAACCAAATTGGGCAGTCCAGGTTTGATTTATTGCTCAGCTAACTTGTTTTGTCACTCTAGGGACACGCAGATCATGGCGAGCGGAGATGCTCATTCAGAGCGAGACGGAGACAGTCGGCGAGGCGAAAAAAACGTTTGACCCTGGCGTGTTTCACCCGGGCTCTCCATCCGAACCCAAACGTCAAGCGGCGAGGGCAGAGAAAGACTCTCGGTTGATTTGAGAGAGGATAGAAGGAAAGTGAGCTTGTTCGCGCTCCTGAGAGGACAAAGGTGGGTGTTGTCTGATTCGTTAACCCTGTGTCAGCTGGTTGACAGTGTGTGTGTGTGTGTGTGTGTGGCACATGCGGATATATACGCACAAATGCTACAATCTAGATGTCACCGTGTATTAAAAAGGCAAAAATCAAAAATAACATTAATGGTCAAATTTGGATTACGGTCCACTTTTTCAAATGTCTGAAGATCCTCTTGATTCCAGTAATTGTTCAACAAGGATTTTTGACAAAACCTGTAGATTTGGGAAATCACTAATATGTTGCCACTTGCATCCAGTCAAGGTATTATTCAAAATAGTTTTGTAGCCTTGTAAAATCGTTACATCGCAAAGTTCTCAGCGCAACTGAGCAACCCAACAGTGCCATCGCCCGGTGGAAAATATGGCATTCAATCCATCACCAGACATGTGTGTGGCTGTGTGCTTTAAATGTGTTCGTGTGTAGTGTGTGTGTGTGTGTGTGTGTAAGTGCAAATTAGGAAAAAAAATTGTGTGTGTGTGCATGCGTATGAGGACGTGCGTTCGTAGAGGATCTCAAGAGTGTGTTTTGTTTGCGAGAGTGCGAAAGGACTCTGAGGTGCAGATTAGAGTGCAGGGAAAGATAGTCAATTAGTTGAGCAGTCTGAAGGCCCGGGGGTAGAAGCTTGTTTCCAGTCTCTCTGTCCCGATTATGGCGCTCCTTAACGGTGTCTGCTATCTGGTAACAGCGTGAACAGCATTCCTGGGGGATCTTTGTGGCATTTCTGAGACGTAGTACGGACTAAATGGTCCCCGGGGCCGGCGGTGGGCCCGAGACGGCCTGTGGGGCCGAACTTAACACACTCCAAAGAGCCGCACCGCTGCGGGGCGGGGGGTTCCGTTTCGGTAGCCCGGTGATAATGCAAATGTTCCAACACGCTCCAAATGCTTAATCTGCAGGAGTTCGTGAGGTTCCTATGCGACCTGACGAAGTGTAGCCGCCCGGGGTTTGTCGTCGTACGTGGTCTGACCCATCGGTGAAGAGACACCGATTGAATTTCCTCGCACACCGGATGCGTTTAAATGCACGCACGGTCCATGTGAATGAGTCTCAAGGGAGCGATCTTAGCATTTGGGATTACTTGGTGTACCATGTCAAGCTACGCCATGTTTGACATGTTTTAGTGTAGACCACACAACACGTGGACACAGGAAGAGGTGCGCTCACGAAAAACGTGGATTTTTACGTCACACAATCTAATGTAAGTGTGTGCGTAAACCAGTGATAATTAATTTTTGTTCCAACCAGTAAGGGCAATACCTGTTACACAAAGAACCAAATGAACAATCAACTTGCTGAAACATCTACCTCAAAGGTGCTTCATATTGCTGTATTTATTTAATTGTGTATTAATTACAGCGCAATGGATCTATATGTTGTTGTCATCATCGCGCACGCAGACTGTACGACCACATTTTTACTTTCATAAGCATCTCGCTAACAAAATAATGTCTCAACGGTTAAAAGTACAATTTTATAATACTGTGTTCATGACGCTAACAGGAGACATCTTGTTGAACAGAGACGTCACCTGACTTTCAGAATCCTTGGGACTAATTGATACAAACTCTGCGCACAACAATCCAAGAAAGAATCGCCTGTGAAGGAAAACGTTCACGAATTACACGTTTCCAATCTGTGTCTGTCCTGTCTTTACTGGCCTGGGCTTCAGCCTGTCTGGGATATGGTCTATGAGAAAAATTGACACGGGATGTTTGAAGGGGAGAGAGAGGCAGATTGTGGAATCCTATCATCATTAGGTTATTGCACAGATGTCTCTTCCCCTTCACTCTCAATGTCAATTAGTTTGACAGGCTACATTTATTTTAGCATGATCCTCAGTGCCGGCTATGTTTATAAGACAGTACCATTTGATGTGCTCTTCTGTTGTGTTTTGAAGATATGCTGGTTGCTTTGATTGATCGGTCATTTGATGGACATGCGTTTTTGTCCCAGTAGGAATGGCGTGCGACTACGGCAGAGCAAAGTGTTGAGCGCAAATAATTTGGCAAAATATAGCAGAAGCATGTCTTCCCGAAAATTCACTCCGGTGTCGCGCAGCCTACTTCAAAACGCAATAGTATTTTCTTGTTCCTCAGCCGGCATGTTGAATTACCACAAGATGAATCCCCATATTACATCTTAAAATCAGTGGCCCTCTGGAAACCTGGGACCCCTCTCAGCTCATAATATTTTGGCTCCTGCTCTGGGCATTGGCCCATAAATGTTGGGACATGATTTTCAAGAACAAACAAGAGGGGACGACACCTGTGTACTGAATGCAACGCTGAAATAGAACACATTCACCGGTAACACTCTTTTTATCACAATCTGCCGTGTAGGAGAAAAGAACGGTGTGTGTGAGTGTTGACTTTGATCTTAGTTTTTTGCGCATGTCTTTCCAGTCTTGGACAAAAAATCTGTTTAAGGACACAAATGGACATATCCATACCTTAGAAGAAAGGAGAGCAAATTCACTTTATCTTTTTGTAACTATTTAGGGGCCACGTTTAAAGTATTGTTACCAAACAAAAATTCCCATTCTTCGTGGGCAAACCCATAGGAACTTCTGTCCACAATCCACACGTATGCATCATCCGCATCACTATCACAACTTGTTTTGTGATGCCTTCATTTGTCCAAGGACAAATGCCTTACATTATGTAACTCTTGATCCCTCAATTTCTCAAACAACTCTTGGTGAAGGGGTCACACATTTGTCTATTTATTCGCCGTAGAAACGAACGCTCTGCTTGCTTGACGGGTCGACCCGCAGCTGTTTTCTCTTTAAAATCTTGCCCTCTTTCTTGGCCCGCGGTCATAACTGCCCTGTCCAATAACTCTTCTCATGTTTAAGCAAAGCGTCTGGCTAATAGACTGCTCCCAAATCACACACAAGGGGACTGGTGGAGGGAACTGAATGTCACAGCAAATTTATCTCTTTTCACCACCACCCATCTTCCCAGAGACGATTATTTAACCTTAGGGAGGTCAAAGCCTCCCGGAAAGCCTGAGAAAACGCGACCCGTCGGAGAGGGCCAAGTACGAGAGAGATAGAGGCGAGCGTGGAGCGACAAGAGAGCAAAGAAAATAATCAAAGACAAAGAAAACGTAACCAAAAACAAATGATACTCATTAAAGGCTTCAAGAATCAGAGCTCATTATCACTCAGTGTTGCATTGTGGGAGACCCGGGGCAAAGCGTCTGACAGCAGTGCCCCTGACCACCCGTGAAACCCCTCGGCCCCCGAGACGGGTGGCATCGAAGGTTGCCGGGAGATTTGAGAGGAGTGAGACAGCGGTGCTTGGTCAGCAGTTGTTTTATGAAGGATATTAATGAGCCTTGAAGAAAGTAGAACCTCTCTGAAGCCTGGCTGGTTTTATTTATTATATCTCTGCTCTCTTAAACGCCGACCAAACCAGCAGGCAGAAGAGCGGCAGCCAACCGGCAGCCGAGTTGCTTAACTCATTTACATCGCGGGGAATTAAGTTAAGACGTCGCAAACACAGTGTGGAAATACTTTGATTGCAAATTTTTTCTCTGAGGACATGTTGTCCCCGTCAATGCAGACGAGCGGTACTGTTGTTATGTCCCGGAGAAATAGAGGAATTAGTTACTTATTTTTTTTCATTTGGGATATTCAGGGTGTATAGTTTGACAATGCACGGGCAACCTGTCACACTGATCGTCCTCCCTTCTGAATAAAAACACAAGACCTTTTCAATAAACCAATACGGTTATGTTGTTAAAGAAAGCGTCGTCTGTAGTTGTATGCCTTGTGTGTGTACAGTATTCCACAACGCTTCGGTTTAGGGAAAATTGCACAGTAGCGGGAAAAGGCCGAAACTGAACTGGCGTTTCTAAGCTCTATGGTAAACCCTCCAGTTCGCAGAGCAATTCTCCGAGATGTAACTTATCTTCTGACAAGGGTTGGTCCCGAGGCACTGCGGTTGTCGGGCCAGCTGGAGAGCATGACGGAGTTTAACCTAGGCACACAGACCCGTCACCCTCATCCGCTTCTTTCAAGGGCACGGATTCAGCTTAGAGCTACAAAACCTGGCATTGCAAAACGGCGTCTTGTCGAGATTTTCAACGTCCCCGCTCAAATGAAATGTTGCACTGAGACTCTGTTCTTTATCGTCCCACCTCGCCTCCGGCGCTGCTAAGACACCAGATCGCCGCTTTAGCTTTTTGCGGGCGAAAGACTGTCAGGAAAACAAAAACATTGCAAAATCGTCTGGCTTGTAATGTTAGGCCGTTTCCACTACAACAAGGGTTGTGTTTCGAGGGTTTATCGGATCACTGCAACAGAACGACCCTCAGGTTGACTTTAGTCCAGCGACACGAGACATCGTCCATTCATTACTGTCGGAGAAGGCTGTTAAAAACATGCCCGCGGTATTGGTGCTGTCAGCCAGAGTCCGAGCTACTGGCCGGACACAAAATAAAGCACAGATTTACACACTGGCTGAGATATCGACTGAGCTCGAACCAGTGTGTTTGTTTATTGGTACCATGGTCGGAAATACGGAAGTAGGACCTACATATGACCGCTGTATATATATATATACACACACATTTGGTCGATTGAGAGTCTTCAAGGGCGATAGACTCTATTAACAAGAGAATGATGATCAATGGTTATTCTGTCGTTTTTTTTTGTACCGAATATGAACAATCTGCATTTTTAATGATCTTTGTTAATATAATATATCAATCAAATAGTTTGAGCATTTTTATGGTCGCCCAATTTATTTCCTGGTGCAAATAGGCGGGAACCCGGAGCTCATATTCAACTTAATGGCCAAAGTGCTTGGGAGGTCAATCGGGGTAACAAATGTATAATTAAGCAAGAAATTGCTGTGCTGTGGTGCATTTTACACATTAATATGAGTCCACATGTGTGAATTCACCCAAAGAATAATTTAAGCACTAAGCAAGTAGCCGACGAAAAAGTTGCATTAGCCAAAAGCGTACACTTTTTAGTAACATTTTAGTAACAATAACACTTAGAACAAAGCGAACTTAAAAAATGCAGAAGCTAATCCACATGATCATCACACACGAACGGCCAATGTCTACAGACGGTAATGGGTATGGCAGAGTTAAAATCGGGAGAGCTTAATCGTGGGAGCTCAGACTTGAGTCACCAACAAAGAGCAAAACGAACACTGTCAATAATGACCGCTTCAATAGCATTATAATGCTACAGCGCGTGTTAGCTGGCTAGCTAGTATCCGCCGTGCCTTTAAACTGTCCGCTCTATGAAAAATGAATGAAAGTGTTTAGCGTAGTAAAGTACACTGACACAATACACAGACTCTGTGAAACCTCTCGGACGTGTGTCATTGTTACCATGACAACGGTGTATTTGACAGTTTGAGTGAAAATGTATTGGAGGGCTGGCGCTATCACGGTCCTGACGAAAACCCCAGCCTGGCTGATGATTGTGGGCAGAGGCGGGTCGGGTACACCTGTTGTTGTTAATCGAGCTAAAACAATCTTAAGCCTGTTTGAAAAATTTTACAACACTGCTTTTGAGAAAAGGTTCAACAGAACAAAAGGATATACAGTGGATAGAGAAAGTGGATTTTCTCCACTTGAATGATGACTTCACCGTATTCCATGGTATATCTAATGCTTTGGAAATTCTTCTGTACCCTTCTGCTGACTGATATCTTTAAACAGTGAGATCCCTCTAATGCTTTGGAAGCTCTCTGCAGACCATGGCTTTTGCTCTGAGATGCAACCAAGAAAATGTCAGGAAAATCCTACTGGAACAGCTGACCTTTATTTGTGATTAATCAGAGTCACTTTAAATGACGGCAGGTGTGTGATGACTTCCATTTAACATGAGTTTGAATGTGATTGGTTAATACTGAACACAGCCACATCCCCAGTTATAAGAGGGTGTGCACACATATGCAACCATGTTATTGTAAGGTTTTTATTTCCCCCCCTCAAAGATTTCAGTTTGTTTTTCATTTGAAATGTTCACGTTATCGGTCACATTAAAGATGGAAAAAAGTTCTGACGTGATTTATCTTTGTCATATTTTTTCACATCACCTATACCTGCCTTTTTCATGGACCACCCTTAATTCAAACAGCTTTATTGGCAGAAAATGTAGTTCGGTACTTTCGCTTGTGCAATAAGCAAATAAAGGCAAACAAACGGTGCTCCTAAATCTGTGTTCGCCTACATTTCTCAAATTAGGGGCCACATGTGAATTGTTCTAGTCTTTGCATTTAGTCACATTCCATTGGTGAAACCCTAGCCCAAACCGCGGGAAAAACTTGAAGTGTCTTTTCAATATACTGAACTTCACCTAATACGTCCGATAAAAAATATAAACCCTCAGTGACCACCAAGGCGTGAAAACATGTGTGCCGGCGTTTAACACAACATATTTGAAAAATACCCTGAGAGTTCCGTAATTCAATAAAACGCCTGGTGCCAATCTACCCGATCAACAGTCGGACCAAAAGGGGAATAAATAGAAGTATTGATTGTTGTGAAACAGAAGCTTCTTGAATCTGCAGGAGAGGCACCTGGTCTTCTGTAAATTATCAAAGGAAGGAGAGCTGATTGGCTGGATTGAAACACCAGCCAGATTAGCAAAGGAAACAGCGGCTCGATGAATGCAGATCGGTCCTGTATATTCTCGACACATAGCAGGAACGTGGCCATCTTCCAGACCACCATTGGCCCTGTTTTTGCTTTTAAGCTGTCCGTTGTTTCTGAATGAGCACAATGTATTTGTGTCAAGCAACCATGTCTTTCTTGTTCCTCATTTTCCACACACACGCACACACACACAGACACACACACACACACACACATGCACACATACACGCACGCGCTTTCCCTATAACCTCAACTCTTTCCCTTGTCAGAAATCTGCATCGACTCTGAAATGCCTTTGATTTTTCCTTCGCTTATTTCATTATCATACCTGCTCTGCCCTGAAACGAAGCGATGAAGCTTTTCTTTTCGGGAAATAATTTGCGTACATCGCTGATCTGCAGAGCAATGTTATCTCGTGTCTGTACAGACTCTCCTCGCCGATTCTCTAGTTCGTGATTTATTTCCATTGCTAACAAGGTTCACATTGAATTAATAAATATCATAATAAAGTTCCAATAATTGAGACATCGGAAAAAAACAAAATGTTTTAGTAGAATCGGAAAAAACATAGACTTAAAAACACATAAGTGCTGTGTTCATGGTTACCGTCTCGTCGATCCGTAACAGGCGTGTGGTACATCCGTAGAAACAGCAAACTAGATACAAGGTCACAGTCATTGTAAATGGGAGTGCGTAAGGAAAAACATTGGGTCGTTATTTTTCTTATTTCGATTACATCAAACCTCCGTCTGAGAGTTCACGCTTTCAGAATTCCCCTTTTACAAATGTGTGGTTCTCGTTCCCTGCAATATGTCTGGATTGTTTTGCGACTTTTCTTATCCGCTCCCACCAAACCACTCGGGTGAATCCCCCAACCCGAACCCCACACGTCTTCCTGAGGATCGATGGCCAACTCCACACTCGCTAACCACTTTCCCAGGATCCCTGTTGCCTCGCCCTGGTCATTAACCGCCGTTTATTGCCGAATGAACTGGTCGAACGAGGTTTGCATTGGTTTCAGGGAAACCAACAATTTGCTAGAAAAATTCATAAAACATAAATATTGTCGGACGGTTACTCTATTTCTCCATGTTCTTTTTTTTGGCCCCAAACTGTGTTATTTGAAGTCACTGGCTGAGGTACATGGAGGAAGGCTGTGCTTGCGATGAACAACAGATCTTGTTAACAAAAGGGGAATTATTTGAATTTCGACATGCTTCTGGTGAAACTATCAAGGTCATCCAGGGTACACTTTGGGCTTTGTCTTAGAAGTTCGAAGTTCAAAACATGCCATGTGTTATAACCTCTTTGTCTCTCTTCATCTTAGCAAGGAAAATATCTGGAATATATGGATTGATAAATCATCCTAAAATAGTATACACACCTCAGTTGAATGTAGGACAACAACGTGATGGTTCTTGGCTTCCTGTCTGAAGGCTGTGGTCTTCTTCCACTACGTCAATGGCCAATTTAAGTTAAGTTTTCTGAGGACTTCGGTGGCTAAGATTTGGCCTGGGGAAGTTGTCATAATTTTGATTGAGGTTATGGAGGTCAGCAGTTATCAAAATTAAATCCAATAGCCCCTAGCGTAAGTCATAAAAAAGAGGAACTATCTCTATCATAAATCCTTTTTTAAACTAACGGCATTTATAGGTAACTTCTTTCAAAATTGGCCATATTATGGTTTGGCAATTACACACACACGTTTTGTAAAAACTCATATTTCCAAAAATGCAATAAAATTACATATTTTACTTTATACATTTTACTGTTTCCTTGAATGAACAATGCATATATTCATGACAGGCTCCACTCTTTTATTGTAGCTAACTGCCAAAGCAGAGACAATATTAAAAAACAAATAAACTACAAGCAGGAAATGAGATTGCGAGCATCAGCTATAATAATTCAGGAAAACAGTGCGTTTTCGTTTCTACCATTTTATAGCTAATGGAAGCCTTGGCAATTGCCTATGCCCCATTAGAATAGCTCCTGCCAAGGCAAACTGGCGACATGAAATGACTTACCACCAGTGACGTGGTGAGCTGTACCAATCTCCCAGAACCCCAGGGCCAGATGACGTGTTAAGCAATTGACAACAGGCCAGCCGACTGTGTGTCGCCTGTGTGTGAGAATAGTTACCATGTGTAACAGTGATATATTCTGTCATACGACTCACCGCCCTGCATCCTGGATTAATGCGAGCTGAGCTGTCATCCTGTTACACTGAAACATTACACCGCATGGGTGTGTACTAAGCTGCTCCGGAGAAGCAACTCAGGGCGCTCTCGCTGCAACCGTAAATGAGTAATCAGCTGATGGACCAGCGTGATGTATCCGCTACTATCTAACGAGTAGCTCTAAGCCCTTGCTCAAGCAAGACGAGCTGTCATATCGAACAGCAGTGAAGATACTCTGAACCCAACCGCGCCCGTTCGAAGAATATTCATCGCCGCGCGGCCTCACCGAGGCAGGATTAGCCGCCATCTTGTATGAGATGGTTTTCTACCTGTCGCTACTGGACAAGGGTGCGGACGCTGTCGGAGGAATCTCGTGGTATCGCCATGACGACCTGTCTAAATTGTCCGCGCTTTTACGCCGATCCGGTCGACACCGGATTTTAGAAACTACCCAGAAGAGTACGGAAGAATACGTCCTCGAGGCGTTCGTTAACACTGCGCTGTACGTCATGTGACGCAATCCCTAGTCTCCCATTGGTGCAATCCTCCCTCGTAGGTAACCAAACGACCCGTGTTCCTAGCGCTGGATGCCTAGGGCGTCTGCTGATAGAGTGGCAGGTAACTGATTAACATGTTTGAATTGCTGCAAATGATGAAATACAGTGTAATATAACACACACACGCGTTTACCACACTTATTATAATCTGTAACAACCCCCATTTACTTTCTGAACAGTGGTTATTGGAGCCTGATGCTCTAATGGCGGCCCACCAGTGCTTCACACACAGGTGCGATATCTTAAAACAATAGAGTACGCTCTCAGAAAGACCAATACATTCTTTGATTTTAAGATTAAATGCCATTACCATTATTATTATTATTTCACAGAAAACTAAAATATAACCAAATACCCCAGCATTAAAACCAATACATTGTTTTAAAGTTGTAGTCTGAGGTAACTAATTTCTTAGAGGGCTCAATATTCCACTACAACGAATACCCAATATCTGCTTAACATGTGACCCAAAATGGACAGAAATTTTATAACAGTTTCTCAAATTGTTAAACATTGGAATGATCTAAAACCGAGCTCAAACGGGTCCTCACCCAGGCAAACAGATACGTATACATACTCAATTACCGCTGATTGTCTGCTATTAGTTATTAGCATTAGTATTACTAGCAGTAATGGCTGTTATCGTTCTGTGTATGGCTTTATGTTTTTTTGCATTGTTGACTAAGAACCTGCAGGTACATGACTTAAAAACTGAACTTCACTGCTCGGTCTTGCTGTTAAGCCCAAACCATAGAGAGCATTATCGTGATTATAGATATGGGTAATGCAGGCCTGAACATCACATGATTTACCACAGATGTTGACAAGATCTCAGAATCCCAGCGTGCTAAAATGCTTACAAAACAGAAAGTGGGGAAGATTGACGCCGAGCAGGCAGCACCATTGTTCCTGAGCCGAACCGGAGGGTAATGACATGCTTATGCCGTGCAAATTTGGCACCCGGTATTAATTGTAGTATTTACCGAATCCCACCTGACACGACGCCCTCATCCGGCAATTAAAAGTTCACATCAAGTTAGCGCCAGTCCTCCTCGGCTCGGTCCTCGAAACACAACAGTTGCAAAAGCAAAAAGGTTTATATAATAGTATATAGTACAGTGTATTTAGAGTCACCGGAAAATAACTAAAATGCATTCAATGTGGTGTCAATATTGGCCTGCCGAATGTGTTACCTACTTGAAAAGTTTGATTATTTTTAATATTAATAATAATAATAATTCATTACATTTATATAGCGCCTTTCTGGGACCTCAAAGCGCTTTACATGAAAGGGGGAATCTCCTCAACCACCACCAATGTGCAGCATCCACCTGGATGACGTGATGGCAGCCATATTGCGCCAGAACGCACACCACACACCAGCTTACTGGTGGAGCGGAGACATAATGATTTAATCTGTTCGATTATTGTTAAAAAGCTTGCGTGCTTGATATTGTACCAATGTAGCACGCTGTTTGTGTAAGAATAAACCCCAGGAGATAGTTTGTTATGATGTAACAAAACCCACGGGCTCCATTAGGCACTTCAGTAACCATCGCTGTCACTTCACTTGTTCTTCAAATGTCACACTCTCCTCTCAGTGTCAACACATTTCCATATGTACACTTAAAGCGTTTCCACTCCTCGTGCTTTGCCATTGGGTGTTCTAGTCCACACCCGTCAAGGATATAATTTTGAAATGTTTTAACCGTAAATACCCGTTTCTCTGGAGGAAATGTGTCCTAGGTACCATACATTAGACATTATAGACCCGGTAGCTTATCTGAGGTATTTTAGCACGCTATGCTGCTCCAACGTTCTAGCACACATGTCAATGCTGCGGTGTTTAGACTATACCTTAGAGTCAAAGTAAATCCTTCAATTTATCGATCATTTATTTATAATTCATTCATAAGTGTTTATTTGTAAAAAGAAACAAATACTTTAGTCAGTTGCCTACTATGTTCCAATAAAAAATGGAAAATACGGTAGTGTATCACTGAAGTTAAATAACTTTGTGCTTTCATTGGGTTATCTAAGGTCAATCAAACTTGTCCACAAGTGGATCTTTAAGCAAGACACTGAGCACGGGGACATGTGTAATCTGCCATCAATGGCAGTTCATGAGCAGAAAATGAAGGATGCCAAGAAAAACTGGTGAGATTCTGCGTGGACACATTTTCTTTTATCCCTCTGATTTGTGTTGCTCTTGAAATGTTTAAAAAATGTTTTGTTGCATGATAGTTGTAACACATTATTAGTTGCACACATTATTACAATAAGTATGTCTTGTTAGATATTATATTGATTAAAACAATGCTTTAGTGCGCAACCATCTCTTTCTGAGCTACCACGTCTCTTCAAAATCTCCCTGAAAACTTTACAATTTTTGGCAACCAAACATGGAACATAACTATCAATCAATCAAATTGTTCTAAGTTACACTGAAATACAAAACAGAAAACAACTGATTGCTTAAGTACCGGTATTCACCCTTTTCAGTCAATATTTGCTAGAGGCCTCATTAGCAGTGATTACAGTCACGTGTCTATTTGGAAATGCACATCTGGACATACCAAAACCTTTCAACTATTTTCACATTCTCCACTGAGGTCCTGGCTTTGACTGATCCACTCCAAGAATGTGTTGGTTTTTAAGATGTTCCAATCCGGCCTTGGCAATAAGTATGGCGTCGCTGTTCTGCTGTAGATTTTTTCAAGCCCCGTTTGCAGACTTTTGTAGTAGGTTTTATTTCAGAATATAAACAATAGTCTGAATACAAGGAAGTAAAAAGAAAACCGGAGCACAAACATTCTAACCCGTTCGCCCCAATGTCAGAATCCTCTCTTACCAATTAAGAAATGCATTTCTCCTCTCTCCTCCGAACGGACGTTTTAACGACGCGTGTCATGCAGAAGTGCAGGGAAAGTGTTCTGGGAAAGACTTGATCAGGCACAATGGTCAAGGTGTCATCTGGTCATATTCACGAGACTGTCTCAGAGAGAGAGAGCCTTCAAGACCTTTCATGAGAATGTCACAGTCATTGGCTTTAAAGGTCATTGCCGAAGACACAGTGCATATTTAATGTGACTCTTCAAACGTGCCTATAATCTCGAGAGCGTCGCATTAGGATGATGTGATAATGCTGATCAAGTGAAAGCTGCCACATAACAGTGGGACTCTAACAGGGGCCACTTACTGTGTAAAGACCTTCAGCCAGTGCATTACCAGAATATACTTGGGATTCAAGAGCTGTGTGGCAAAAAAAACATGTAATTTCCTGCCGTCTAGGCGTCTTGCGACGAAAATAGTTAAAACATTGCACACCTGACTTCCTTGGGGTCCGCCTCCCGCCCCCGGGAAAAAACAACAAAAAATAATTTCATTAATTTACGTAATTTAGAAAATCGAACCAGAAAAAGAGTCTTCGGGCGCTATTGCAATTAGAAACGGGGTGTGTGGTGGGGAGTTGTTGAGAGTAAAGTAATAAATTAAATGTTCCTCACAATGAAGTCACTTGTTATTTGGGAAGATCCGGATTTTCAATATTTCCAAGGGCAATGGGCATGCATTGTTAAAAGGACATGTAGCAGACAACTCCTAAACCTAATGAGCCTGATTCCCCTCTAGGTTTCTTCCTAAATTCCACACATCAGAGAGTTTTTTCCGCTGTGGATCAACATGTTGATGCGTGCTCTATTGGGTTTTAGACTGGGTGTTTGTAAAGGCACTTTGTTACAACCTCGTCGTTAAAAGGGCATTATAAAATACATTTGATTGAATTAAATATATTCCTGCAGGGGCCAAGATGACCCACAGTCAATAGTAGAGTATTAAAAAGCTTGAACTTGAGCTCTGGACACGGTCTGCACTCTTTCCATGCATTGAAAAAAGCATGAAGCTTCCATTGAAATAAATGAGAAAGAAAAACCTACGGCCTTCACAGTCGATCAATGCTATTCACGCTATCATAGAATAAAACAAGGGTGGCACGGATTTCCTTGTCATTTGAATCCCATTGCAGGTCGTCTTTAATGTGTCGGACTATGAACTTGTGAAAACCACATACAGGCTTCATCAAGGCCAGTTCTTTGACAAGGCGTTGCTATTGAAATATCTAATCTAGTGATGACAAATCTACTGTAACCTGTCCAAAACATAATTCCATTTTTAAATCTGGCAAACGTATGTGGTCAATCCCTGAACAGCTTTTAGCCGCCGTCACATACACAGCTCTTGGCCAATAAAATAGATTATCACGGCACATAACCTCACATTTTTTCAAAATGTCCATAGCATTGAATTGCGTACTGATCTTTGTGTGGTGGTTCCTCTGGCCTGGATCAAAGACAATAGGTACATAGGTGTGGGTGAATGCGAATAAATGACCCCTGTGAGTGTTGATTAAGAAGGCTCTGCAATGCAGCTGGTGTATTGACAACTCGCATAACGGATGTTTAGTAAATGGTCTTAGTTCTCCCCGTGTTTGTCAGCATTACCGTTGTTCCCTCGCTGCTGAGAGTAATAGAACAAACCGCCCCGGCGACAGAACCCGGTGATTTGTTGTGTTCCAAACACACAACGGCGTGACACTCCAATAATGGGCCGGCGTGTTCTGCTCAAACAAATGGCGCTGAAAGTGGCGTGATGGAAGCTCGCTCGCTTAATTCGTATTCAGGCAGAGCTGTCCAAGTGTACATCTGAGGGGAGGGTTGGGCGCCGTCCAAGCCGTCTCAACAAAGAGACGGATCCATACTAACGACAAATTAATAGAGAGGAATGGCGCTCAATTGGAATGACTGCACCTGAAGGACCCATCTTCCTTGATCGGCTTCCAAGCGCTGACTTGATAAGTCAGGAAGTGCGAGGGTAAGAGGGCACTTACGGAAGTTTAACGTTATTAGACGGAGTTTGAGAAGTTCTTTTCAGGCTTCCTGAGTGGCACACAGGTCTGTGACACGGCATCGCTGTGATGCCGCAGTACTGAGAGAATTATTCCTTTCATGGCATGCTGTTCAGGCATCGATCCTGGAGCGCCGTATGGGTTGGGGGGGGATGTTCGGACAGGGTTGCCTCGACACTGCCTCCTCATGGTGGGTCAGGGACGAGCCGGATAAGCACTCTCCTCCAGACGCGCTGGTTCCATGCTGTGCGTTGGAAGAGGAGAGCAGTGATTCATGAAGGAACTTTATTTCTCCATTTTGAAAGTTTTTCGTAAGAAAGTACACGATGTAATTACCGTTGCCGCTTTCTTTGTGCCTTAAAGTAAAAACGAGACATTTACTAGACATTTGCCTATTCGGAAAAACAAGCGAAAGAAAACCATATTCAGTTTTGTAGAATTCTTCACCCTAATCCTTTTATTGGATTAATAACATTATTTTTCGTATATTCATAATCCACCTATTCTGTCTGAACGGAATGTTGATCCTATTAGACTCTTGTGTTTTATGTCTTTATGTGTACTGTGGTTCCCAACTCGTTACTGCTAATTGAAATCTCAAAAAGCTATTAACGCGATGAGTCTGAATTTGAGACCCAATAGAGTCAGAATGGTTTCACCGATAAACTATTGGATTATAACATTGGGAACTCCAACAAACCCAGTGTGTGTCATTTGTTGTGCTCTACGATTCCCAGAAGCCACACAGGAGGAGTTGGAATGTAATCGTTTATTCTATAATAGAAGATAATAGGAAAACCC
Organism: Dallia pectoralis; assembly: GCA_029465975.1. NCBI lineage: Eukaryota > Metazoa > Chordata > Actinopteri > Esociformes > Umbridae > Dallia > Dallia pectoralis. The sequence goes on from CM055735.1 coordinate 16,645,630, forward strand.
AAGACATAGTCCATAATATTGTATTACGCTCTATTCAGACTGCGTAAATTGTCGTGGAAATTTTTCCGTTAAATAACATAAGCATTTTTCATGTTAATAAAATGTTTGATTTACTTTAGCAAGAACAAACTCTTGTGGCACCAAATGACGTAGCAATTTGGTGAAAACCATAAACTTGAATTCTGTATGACAATGACAATGTTTAGGGTTAAAATTATTTTGCTATTACTGGTAACTGCTATTACTGGTAACTTGCTTTCAGTTTATTTCTGAATCTGTTTACTGCACTGGAAAGAGTTTATTCATTACCACGCATTCCCCTACTACAAACATTCAGCAAGACGTCATCTTTAGACCTCAGTAACTGCGGGGAGTATCTGGTGAAAAATGGTCTCACTTCACCTTTGAACAATTACTTTTTCAATGACAGTGTTTTCAAATCTGTCATCGAGTGTCGTTCATCTGTATATAACTATAGTAGAGAAAAAAGTCCAACAATGATTTTTTCTTTTCAAATGATAATTTGTTTGGACATAAAAGCTGTTATGGAATCTCTTCTAAGCCTGATAATCGTGGAAGAAATAGAAAAAAAAATGCAATTATGTTTTTTTGGTATTTGGTTTGTGGAACACGAAGCGTTGATAGGTCTTCGCCGTAAACCTTCTAGCAGATGGTGTAGTCGGTACATTATGACAAACTCGTCTGAACACGAACTATAACCGTGTTGCATGTGTTTATGTAGCTTCAAAACATCATTAAACACTACGGGCCGTGGTCAAATAATATTTTTGCGGGGATCCATTTTTGGAGTTCAGGATGCAACCTTGGCCTTTAGTTACTTGAACGGAGGACAAGGTGTCAGCGTACAAGGAACCAGAAAAACGTCAAGGGCATAAGTGTGACGTCACGGCGTGGCCGTTAAACTTTACAATCGCCGTTCCACACGCATACATTAACCAGCTCCTCCACTCGTCAGTCATCTCTGGTGACGGGCCCCCAACCTGTGTCAAGCGCTGAAGCGATGAAATACATCAATAATCCCTCTAATCACCGCCGCAGTACCGCAGACGGACTCCGGTAATGCGCGTCGGCGCGTCCTCGCGTCCCCGAGGTGAGATTCATCGACGAAACCGAGCGAGACCTTTGTCGACATCGGCAGAACGCCTTCGCGCGGAGTCCGCTCCCAGACGGGCTAGTCGAACGGACACCCGCTCCCCATTCGCGCGTTACGGATGTTCCCCTGGCCTCCATCGCCTTGCCAACCCCGCCTGCCGTCGCCACCGGTGACACGAAAGTGGCTGGCATCGCCCCCCCGGCCTCGAAAAGCGACCCATTTAATTAAATAACGACAATAATGATTAACAGCCTGTGAAATGAACAAGCGAGAGTGAGAGCTCTATAATCAAGAAGCCTTTCACAAGTCTGCCTGCTCCACGACCAATTTAGATGAGGGAGCAGTTCTGAACAGTACTGGTGGCAAGGCCCGTCATTATCCACAACAAATGGCGCAAATGGTACCAACAGACGAGAGGTCCCGGAGCCTTGGGCCCAGTCGTGCTAAACAGCAGTTGGGCTTAGCCTCTGAGATCAAACAACACCCAGCACAACAGAAAACACAGTAGCAAACCGTACGATCGTGCACTGCTGAAGGTATATCATTTCAGTAATTGCTGTTGTCTCCGACGCGTCACACTGTGTTTGCTGTCGTCTCAAAAAGAGGACGATAGTTGGTTTGGAATCGTGTGTTTGGTCATCATTTAAGCACATTTCTTTCAGCAATAGCATCTCGAAAACGAGCCAGAAAATATCCTCCTCCAGTGGATGAAGATGCTCACACAATGTATTTTGCCTTCTGGCACAGCTGTGTCAGGGGACATTTTCTTAGTAAAATTACTATTATCACTGCGGCTATTGTGTTAGGCCAAACCTTTCCTTTATGGAGACTAGTGCCTAGCTGCTGTACTCAATCTAAATAACTGCAAATGACTCCGCAGCCTAATTAAAAGTCCAGCTCAGTGAAGGGCAGTTGACCATCAGTACTCATCTCCGAATGCTGCAGTGTATCCTTAAGGGCACAGTCCCCACACAGCACAGTGCCTGGTTTAAACCTCGATATTTCAAGAGGTTATTTGGTATCATGCCGCGTTCTACCTAAGTATCACAGCGTATTCTACCTCTGTATCACGCCGCATTCTACCTCAGTATCACAGCGCATTCTACCTCTGTATCACGCCGCATTCTACCTCAGTATCACAGCGCATTCTACCTCTGTATCACGCCGCATTCTACCTCAGTATCACGCCACGTTCTACCTAAGTATCACAGCGCATTCTACCTCTGTATCACGCCGCGTTCTACCTCAGTATCACAGCGCATTCTACCTCAGTATCACGCCGCGTTCTACCTCAGTACCACTTCACATTCTACCTCAGTATCACGCCGTGTTCTACCTCAGTATCACTTCACATTCTACCTCAGTATCACGGCGCATTCTCCCTCAGTATCACTTCACATTCTACCTCAGAATCACGCTGCATTCTCCCTCAGTATCACTTCACATTCTACCTCAGTATCACGGCGCATTCTACCTCAGTATCACTTCACATTCTACCTCAGAATCACGCTGCATTCTACCTCAGTATCACTTCACATTCTACCTCAGAATCACGCTGCATTCTACCTCAGTATCACTTCACATTCTACCTCAGGCTTTCAACTGGACAGTGATTCTGCTTAATAACAGTTAATTATGAAGTACACAAGACTATGTTTCAGACTAAATTATTTAAAAAGAACGATTAAAACTATACATATATTTTACTTCTACGCCTATATTCTGCAGATGTTTTATTTAAAAAATTCAAGTGGAATAAAAGTTTAGGATACTCAGCCTTGCGCTGATTACTGTCATTTTTCTGTTCTCTAATTGTCCACTGTTGTTTTAAGACACTCTCGTGTTCTGAGATTTTACACCACTTCAACTTCCTGCTTTGAAGTCATCCGTTCTGTTTCACACGCCAAGCGTTAAGGGTTACCTGAAGGAGGAACTGAACATGACAAGCGTTCTTATTGCTTCTAGACCTGAACACACCCTACAAGAATGCCATATAAGGCCAATGACGGCTCAAGCCTGTCAGAAGTCCCCGAATTCTAGATGACAATCGGGGCCCAATCGATTCTCAGATTCAGGGCAACTCGTTCGACAAGCCGAGATGGTGGGATGCAGACCGTTATGGAGCAACGGAGTGCGTAAGCTGCCTGCGAACCGTCTCCTATCGCAGCCAACAGCCCACTCTGGGCTAAGGAGGGAGACGTAGTGTCAGGGTTATAAAACCTCATTGACGTGCTGGTTGACAGCCAGCTCACCGCCGCACAAACGGAGGACAGACCGGCGCCTGGTTTGACGTGACTGGAAGTGCCAACGGTTCCAAATCACCACGGAGTGGGCATAGATGGACAGTTATTGTCAGCTCCTCCCAATCTGTGCTTGTCGAACCATATACAGGGGAAATACTGTAGTGATGGGAGGGTGTTAGGAGCTCCCGGTGGTTCTAGACACTCTTCACACCACAGACCATAATGTTTGTTATTAACAATCGATACATATTCTTCTTTTTTAGCGGTTGGTTGATGAAGGTTCATTCTGTTCAGGTTTCGCTGACGATTTGGTTTTCCGATCAACACCCAAAACACCCGCTATATATTTTGTTATATTTTACAGTGATCGGTCTCAGGTGCTTTTTGTTGAAAGAAAATGAGAGACCCAATTGGAAAAAGTCCATGTCTTGCTGCAAGCAATAGTCTACTGTATGTAGACAATATTCAAACCTCCTAAGAAAATATGTTCTCATATATTAGACATTTGTGTTTGTGAGAGTCTCAGTTAGAGTAAAAGTTAATTGCTCAGATGTTATTTTGAGGACCCTACAGAAAATGCCCCCCCCCCCGAAAATATGTTGCACAGATTAATGGTTGGTAACTATGGATACAGCAACGCATCTTTGGGACTCATTAACAGAGATGAACTGAATCTCATGTGTCTCTTGATTTGCCCAGTTGAGTGTCATTTCTACGATAAATGCATCTTAAACTCAAGTAGGTTAATAAGTTTTAGTTTGTTCCATTACTCGGGAAGAACGCGCTGGAACGACGATCCATTTGGCGAACGGAGGTACCGAAGACAAAACCATTCGCCATCTTCACAAAACAACAGCTTGCACTTTTCTCTGAAGTCACATAGAGTGGAAAGATAGCAATTTAAGGCACCATTTCCTCCTCTTTCGTCAGATAGATCTTGCTTAAGAAAATGTCCAGATTTGTCTGTGTTGTTGGCTCGAAATTCTTAAAGGTCTTCTTTATTTTCACTTTTCCTTTCACACGCAAGCAGAATGACGCCCTGGAAATTAGGTTTTAGCACTAAAGCGCTGAAGCTCAAAGCTTCCCGCTGGCCACTAATTTGTATTTGACAACTGAAGCAAGCAGTCAAAAGAGCACTTTGTGTACAGCTTGGAAACATTGTGGGGGCAGAACACACTGGATGCTGGTCTTCATATGCAGGCGCTTTGCAAGAGCCCAGAACGTTCCACTAATGTCCCCTCTGTGGAGGAGAGATAGTGCTAGAAGAGGGAGAGAACACTGCAAACAAGGAGGTGGCGAGAGATGGTTCAGAGAAAGTGAATGGTGGAAGAATACAATTAGAACTAATTGAGGAGGATAAAAAAGAAGGCCAAAATGAAAGAAGAACGGGAGGCGAAACAACAAGAGCGCTTCAATTAATGTTGTTTGCATAGTACCTCGGAGACTCATAAGAAGGACATCTTAATGGAGGCAAAAATTGGTTTTCTATGAATATTCAGTAAATATAAAAAATTGTACTTCTTTAATGAGTGTTTTACATAACATCCACAATATTCGATTGTGTTTTGAAATCTTTGATTATGTAACATTAGACATTGTGCCATCAGGGCATCGACCGACAGCATAAGAAGACCATACGATAATTCCCTCAGAGATTGGGGTCAGGACAGTTATGGTTTTGTACTCAGCCGAATCATCCAATTCTTTCACATTAAGCAACCACATATCAAGCACGCAGTTTTGAAGTCATACTTGAAAAGTGAAGCGAAAAACAATGAAAATGACAAATCTGTTCCTTGTCACACACAAGCCCCGATCTCTTTGTCCTTTGCTCTTATGTATGTTCTCTGGTGTGATATGACCCAGTAGAGACACACGTGCTAAGCCTTCATGTTGCCAATGCTGGAGCCTCACATGTTCCTAATGTATGCCGTTTGGATGAAAGCTTATGTTTTGTCACTTGCATATATACTGACGAGCCAAAACATGTGCTTTGGTCCTCTGTGTGCCGCCAAAACAGCTCGCCGAGGCGTGGACTCTAGAAAACCAGCCCCATACGCGGCAGGATGATGCGCTGTGTTTGAACCAGATGGGTTCAACTTCATAAAAACCGGTGGGGTAAACTAAAGAGAAGCGAAAGCAACGTTCTCCAAGCTAATTAAACATTATAGAAAAAGCAGGGGACGGATGAACAAAGCCCAAAAGAAGCTAGGTTTTAGAGAATCGGATAAAGAACCATCTAAACCAATTTAAGTTTTGATTTCTGTCATATTGTGAACGGGTGGACAACAATTAAAATTTTCTGTTGCCTTCATTTGCTCGAATTTACCATGGGGGACAATAATTCTGGAGGGTCATCTCATCTCATCTTCAACCGCTTATCCGGGGTCGGGTCGCGGGGGTAGCAGCTCTAGCAGGGGACCCCAAACTTCCCTTTCCCGGGCAACATTAGCCAGCTCTGACTGGGGAATCCCGAGGCGTTCCCAGGCCAGTGTGGAGATATAATCTCTCCACCTAGTCCTGGGTCTTCCCCGAGGTCTCCTCCCAGCTGGACGTGCCTGGAACACCTCTCTAGGGAGGCGCCCAGGTGGCATTCTTACAAGATGCCCGAACCACCTCAACTGGCTCCTTTCTATGCAAAGGAGCAGCGGCTCTACTCCGAGTTCCTCTCGGATGACTGAGCTTCTCACCCTATCCCTAAGGGAGAGGCCAGCCACCTTTCTGAGAAAACCCATTTCGGCCGCTTGTACCCGCGATCTCGTTCTTTCGGTCATGACCCAGCTTTCATGACCATAGGTGAGGGTAGGAACAAAGATTGACCGGTAGATCAAGAGCTTTGCCTTTCGGCTCAGCTCTCTTTTCGTCACAACGGTGCGGTGAAGCGAATGCAACACCGCCCCCGCTGCTCCGATCCTCCGACCAATCTCCCGCTCCATTGTTCCCTCACTCGCGAACAAGACCCCGAGGTACTTGAACTCCTTCACTTGGAGTAAGGACTCATTCCCTACCCAGAGTAGGCACTCCACCGGTTTCCTGCTGAGAGTCATGGCCTCAGATTTAGAGGTGCTAACCCTCATCCCAGCCGCTTCACACTCGGCTGCGAACCGATCCAGTGAGTGCTGAAGGTCACCGACCGATGAGGCCATCAGGACCACATCATCCGCAAAAAGCAGTGATGTGACCATCAGCCCACCGAACGGGAACCCCTCCCCCCCATGACTACGCCTTGATATCCTGTCCATGAATATTACAAACAGGATTGGGGACAAAGCGCAGCCCTGGCGGAGGCCAACCCCCACCTGGAACGAATCCGACTTACTGCCGAGGACACGGACACAGCTCATGCTTTGAGCGTACAGAGATTGGATGGCCCTGAGAAGAGACCCCCTCACCCCATACTCCCGCAGCACCTCCCACAAAAGATCCCGGGGTACCCGGTCATACGCCTTCTCCAGATCCACAAAACACATGTAGACTGGATGGGCATACTCCCAGGCCCCCTCCAGGATCCTTGCGAGAGTAAAGAGCTGGTCCGTGGTTCCCCAGCCAGGACGAAAACCGCATTGTTCCTCTTCAATCTGAGGTTCGACTATTGGCCGAACCCTCCTTTCCAGCACTTTGGAGTACACTTTACCAGGGAGGCTGAGGAGTGTGATACCTCTGTAATTGGCACACACTCTCTGGTCCCCCTTTTTAAAGAGGGGAACCACCACCCCGGTCTGCCACTCCTCTGGCACTGTCCCAGACTTCCATGCAATGTTGAAGAGGCGTGTCAACCAAGACAGCACTTCCCCACCCAAAGCTTTTAGCATTTCTGGACGAATCTCATCAGTCCCTGGGGCTTTGCCACTGTGGAGTTGTTTGACTACCTCAGCGACTTCCCCCAGGGAAACTGACGATGACCCTCCATCAGCCTCCAGCTCTGCCTCTGTACTAGAGGGCGTGTAGGTCGGATTCAGGAGCTCCTCAAAATGCTCTTTCCAGCGCCCGATCACATCATCAGTTGAGGTCAACAGTGTCCCATCCTTACTGTACACAGCTTGGATGGTTCCCCGTTTTCCCCTTCTGAGGTGCCGAACGGTTTTCCAGAAGCATTTTGGTGCCGACCGAAAGTCCTTCTCCATAGCTTCTCCAAACATCTCCCACACCCGCTGCTTTGCCTCTGACACGGCAGCGGCGGCAGCCCTTCGGGCCTGTCGGTACCCTGCAACTGCCTCCGGAGTCCCCAGGGCTAGCATATCCCTGAAGGCCTCCTTCTTCAGTCGGACAGCTTCCCTGACCACCGTGGTCCACCACGGTGTTCTAGGGTTACCACCCCTTGAGGCACCTAGGACCTTGAGACCACAGCTCACCGCCGCAGCTTCAGCAATAGAAGCTTTGAACATTGCCCACTCAGGTTCAATGCCCCCAACCTCCACAGGGATGCCTGAAAAGCTCCGCCGGAGGTGTGAGTTGAAGATCTTTCGGACAGGGGCCTCCTCCAGACGTTCCCAGTTCACCCGCACTACCAGTTTGGGCTTACCTGGTCTGTCCAAAGTCTTTCCCCACCCTCTGATCCAACTCACTACCAGATGGTGATCAGTTGACAGCTCTGCCCCTCTCTTCACCCGAGTGTCCAAAACATGCGGCCTTAGATCAGCCGATACGATCACAAAATCGATCATTGACCTTCGGCCTAGGGTGCTCTGGTACCATGTACACTTATGCGCCTCCTTATGTTCGAACATGGTGTTTGTTATAGACAATCCATGACTAGCACAGAAGTCCAATAACAAACGACCGCTCGGGTTTAGATCAGGGAGGCCGTTCCTCCCAATCACGCCTCTCCAGGTGTCTCCATCGTTGCCCACATGTGCGTTGAAGTCTCCCAGCAGAATGTATACAATTTAGATGGAGCCGATGTCAATTTAATACACAGCTGAACAGAAACATGCTCTAGAGCTGCACGGATATTTCTTCGGCGCCAAAGAGATTAGTCATTTTGGAAGACATTAAATGTGTTGCTTCCCACATGTAAAGCTACAGTTTAGTAATGTTGATGTTTTCCGAGTAGTACATTTTACCATTATTTCTAAGAAGAAATGCACAGGAGTACATTTGGAGAACCAACCGGGGTGATATTTTAATTCTCTCTTAATAGTAATAAATTGACATTAACTTCGAAATATGATTTGTAAACAACGAGGGCAAATATGCAAATATCTTTAGCCATATCTTTCTCTATAATGATTAAATGTCCAGTCACTCAGAACGTCATTAGGGTTAGGGCTATGGTTAGGGTTAGGTTTAACCATAACCTTCTGGGCCCTTGTGTCAGGAAACCCCAGCTTCTGTGTCTTAGAACATAAGGCTTTGTTTATCCATGAGCTTAGAGCAGTCGTCTCCTTGCAAGGCCACAGCACATTGAGATAGGGGCACGTTTAAGTATAAATGCTGCTGTATAAATCCACGTCTTATATTAAATGACAGAATCTATTAGACACATTTAATGCAGCCTGACTGACCCAGTGAAGGTTGTTCCAGGTCAGTCGGCATACGACTGACGTACCGATGTAACAGAGTAGACTTCCCACTTCAGCACTTCATTTTTTTTAATAGGGCTTTATCGCTGTGCTTTGCCAAACAACACTTCGGTTTCACTTCAGTTTCAGCGATGCCCTTTTCAAGTGTTGTGGGCGGAGAATAAACAAAATTCCCGAGAGCAACACTGTGACTAAACTGTCCCCACGCTAATGCACGCTAGGAGCAAGCTGGCTTTGTCTCTCCCCACACCCGAATAAGACACTGATGGGTCGAATTAAGGAAGAAACCTAGGGAGGAACTCTGCTCTGAGGGGTGGCGAGTCCTCTGCCGGCTGAGCGGGGTGAACTTATAGAGGAATAATTATCAAATGCAGAGTCTTATAAAATAGACCAGTTCAAAAACATGACCAAGTAGGAACGGGACAACCGGGAGGAGTGAGGGTTAGGCAGATAGGACCATCAGCTGCTCGGCCTGCAACACTAGACACCTGTCCTCCTCAACAGAACCCTTATCCCGAACAGCGCGGCCAACACTCCGGCCTGTCGCACATCCCCTATTCTCAATCGAAAAAGATTCAATGATTGATTACTCTTCATTAACACGTTACACCTGACAGGACCCGGGCACTGTCATCATTCCCCCACGTCTCTAATGGCAATTTAGATGATTAATTGAATCTATTTGTGTTTTACATCTCGGGTGATATTACGCACGGACTTATCCGTTTTCGGCCATCAGGCGTTTGGGGTTTGACAATGGGCCCGTTGGCCTAAGTGGACGGGCTTTATAAGGATAATGTATGACCCAGGTGCGGAGGCCTCCAGGTCCGCCTTCTGACGCTCCTGGTACTTTATTTGGGAGGTTCATTTAAAGTGCCTTGACTCTTTACTGCCTCCAGGATATTTCAGTGATATAACAACTGCGATCTGTGATAAGCTCTTCGTCTGCTGTCTGACAGTTCATAGCTAATGGTAATTTAGCTGACCTCATGGCAGTCCCACCTTTAATGCCGTGTTTGTTGGACTGTTGATGGTTAACAGGTCTGGTTACAACAGCAGCCAGAGCACCAAGGTCTAAAAGTGACAGCAAGATTAGCTGGCCAATGCACAGACTCTGGTGGAGCAGGCATTCCTGATCTGGGAACAGGGTTTCTCAGACAACAGCTGCCAGCTGAAAAATCCCAGGTGAGAAACTGATGTCCTTCCATAATAAAAAGGGAAAAAGCGAAGTGTGTAACTTCTCCGCCTTCAATTGACATGCCACAAATGCTATGCTACGATTGGTTGAGTGCAGCTCGTTTGCATTCCGTCGACATGTGTGAGAGTCCAACGTATGATAACACGTTTGACCTCACGTGCTGGCCGACAGGTTGAAGGTCATATATAGCCTTAATCACTTAACACACAGCAGGAGCAATGCCCCCCCCCCCAGTCGAAGTCTAGATTATTACTTTTCCGAAAGAAATCGAATCGTCCCCGTAAAACGTCACGCAAACAAACACCGAAACCCGAGCTGAACGTTCAACCCGTTCGCCAGCGTCGATCGGGCTTGTCACGTAGGCATTTTTGAAAAATGGCCCTGCCTTTGTATGTCGCACAGCCTCTCACATCGCATTATAGCCCGTTGAGCGCTTTCACTTCATGGGAACATTGAGCTGTGTAAAGGTGCTTCCACCAGACCGGGAATAATGTGAATAGATGGGAGCCAGAACTGTGAAGCCCTAGCGAGCAAGAGTTCATTTGGTAAGTCATTCCGCCACATCACTCAACATCACTCTTTACATTCCACCATTTTGTTTCGTGTGACAAACACCTCTCCAGAAATCCCCCCCCTCGCGCGTGGGTGCGTGTGTGTGTGTGTGTGATAAATATAGGTGTCCCGCGTGGGTCCGCACGTAACGACGGTGCAAATATCTCTCCCTTTCTTTATCTCCTCCTCTTGTCCACCTTGTTGCCCTTTGTTGTTCCCCCATTCCTCGCGGATGTAATTTAGCCGCGGCTGCGGCGCGTGGCACCATTACCATAATGACAAACCGCGTTCTGTTGGGGTTCTAGAAATCCTTCTGATTACATTTTTCCGGCTGGAAGTTTGCCGTGGCCGCGCCGTTCGTTTTGATGAATGGAAGTCTTTGCGCAGTGACACGATGCTCTACCGTGCTTTATTTACCTGTCCGCGATCGCCAGCTCCACCTGCCTACCTTCCCTAAAAAACATTTCTCCTCTCACAGCATGCAGGCATTCCCCAGGACCGGTTGCTAATACCCCCCCGGTACTGAGCCAGAACAGCAAGGCCGTCACTATGTCACCGGCTTCCCTCCGTTCCTCCGTTGGGTGTTTCATCTAATCTGCTAATGATTTAAAGGGCTCTCTCTCCGATACGAGGGCGAGGTACATTCCACTCCCCTCCCATTCTTTCCCACTTCTCTCTGCCTCCTATTTCACACAGCCGCATAGCAGCGGATGAGATTCATGCTCCGGGTACACCGTTTCAAATAATCATCATACTTGGGAGAGGAGAAAATACACACACACACACACACACACACACACACTCATACATCATTAAGGAAAAAGTAGCATCGCAAAGAGGGAAGAAACGCTCAAGCGTAGACGAGCAATACCCTCTCTGACACGGCGAACCGAGCGTTTGCTGGGTTTAGCGTTAGCACGTAGGTTGGCTAACGAGACAGATGGACGACACAGATTGCCGGCATTAGCCTGCTCCTGATCTAGATCATGATTCCTCATCAAGCTAATAATTCATCAGAGGGCTCCGTCTTTTTTTCCCCGTTCGCCGAACAGGCACCGGCTAGCATAGCATTCGACTGACCTAAGAACTGGAAACCATGGAACGCTTTAAAAAAACGACCTACGGGGCAACCGTAGTGGCTAGGTGGATTTTCTTCCCCCAATAGTCCTGGCCCTGCTGATTCGTTTATTCTTTGCCTGTTCCCGCTGCAGAACATTTGTCGCTGCTTGTCCAAACATAGAGCAGTTGGTGCAATCGAACTTGAAGCAGGGTCCCTAAGGAATCCCACGTGTCGTGAACTTTCATTTTGGCCTCGATTGAGCCATTACATTTGGATGATGAAAACAAAAAAAATACAGAAGAACGTTTCATGAAATAAAGAAGTGCCGATGGGTTTCGCAATACAAATTGCACTAACATTTAGACGGTCATTAAACCATTGTTACAATTATTTATTTATTTGGAGAATTTGATTCGTAGACATATTGAACACCTATGTGAAACATTTGAATTAAAGTTCTAATATGTCTCACAGACTATATTTGGATAGTACCATAATGAACTATATATGGTCATGTTAGTAACAACCTACATTTCAGGGTATTGTTTTGTTCAGAATAAGGGCCTAGGGTTAGTTAAGGGATTGGGGAATAATTCAATTGGTTGAAAGTTGAATTGTTGTTCAAAATCATCTAGTAACCATGTACTTCACCCGATCCAAATACAGTTCGCCGACCTTAAGGCCATTTTCCCAGACAGAAAAACCAAAGCCTTGTCCGGGTCCTGAAAGCAATTTCAGTGAAGATTCCTCAAGCACTCCCCCCCCCCGTTGTCAGCTCCACCATCCCGTTGTCAGCTCCACCATCCCGTTGTCAGCTCCACCATCCCGTTGTCAGCTCCACCATCCCGTTGTCAGCTCCACCATCCCGTTGTCAGCTCCACCATCCCGTTGTCAGCTCCACCACCCCGTTGTAAGCTCCACCATCCCGTTGTCAGCTCCACCATCCCGTTGTCAGCTCCACCATCCCGTTGTCAGCTCCACCATCCCGTTGTCAGCTCCACCATCCCGTTGTCAGCTCCACCCTCCCGTTGTCAGCTCCACCATCCCGTTGTCAGCTCCACCACCCCGTTGTCAGCTCCACCATCCCGTTGTCAGCTCCACCATCCCGTTGTCAGCTCCACCCTCCCGTTGTCAGCTCCACCATCCCGTTGTCAGCTCCACCACCCCGTTGTAAGCTCCACCATCCCGTTGTCAGCTCCACCATCCCGTTGTCAACTCCACCATCCCGTTGTCAGCTCCACCATCCCGTTGTCAGCTCCACCACCCCGTTGTAAGCTCCACCACCCCGTTGTAAGCTCCACCACCCCGTTGTCAGCTCCACCATCCCGTTGTCAGCTCCACCATCCCGTTGTCAACTCCACCATCCCGTTGTCAGCTCCACCATCCCGTTGTCAGCTCCACCACCCCGTTGTCAGCTCCACCATCCCGTTGTCAGCTCCACCATCCCGTTGTCAGCTCCACCATCCCGTTGTCAGCTCCACCATCCCGTTGTCAGCTCCACCCACCTGTCCTCGGCTGATAACCGTGCAGAGACTGCAGCAAACTGGGGAGGCAGCCAGCCGATGTCCAGGGGGGGGAACACCGTAATGAAAGGCAGCGGCACAGCCGGACGTCTGTGAGCGTATAATAGAAAACCACCCGCCCCGCCCGATCTCTACACATGACCTGGCACAGGATTTATGGCTTTATTTCTTTTGGCCTTCGGTAAAATGACATCCGTTCCGCAGATAGCAACGCATCCCGCAAACTGATGAGTGCGTACGGACAAAAACGCACAGGACCGCGCAGGCTCACTCGCCACGTTAAAATGCGCACGTTAGTGATGCGCGGGTCGGGGTTTTTCCAACCCGCGGGTCCCGCGTTTATGAAATTATTTGGCCCGCCCCAGCCCGCCCCGCACCACTTTATCTATTTTTACAACCCGCCCCGCCCCGCCCCGCCCCTGCGACCATTAAATAGACATGCACTGTAATGGAAATTAAAACATCCTTTATTACAGCTTGAAAGTGCAGAAACATCGCCCTTTTAACTGACAACAACAGACGATTATGAATTTAAATTAAATAGACCATGAATCAGTTTATGTGATAAACAATTTAAACATTTAAAGCAGCGTTTATAATCATTTAATAGGCAAAAAAAAAATCAATCCGATTTGTATAGGCCAAGTACGCTACATATGAACTATGAACTTTGTTTTTATGTTTTTTTTAACACACGGGAATGTTCATTTGGAGTTTTTGCGTTCGCTGTGCAAAAAAAGAATGGCATTCACTGTACCAGGATTTAATCTGTTTCTCCTAGACTCTAGCACCAAGCCAGCAGAGCTGAATGTGCGCTCGCTTGATGCGCTTGTGGCCGGGATACAGAGTATCATTTTTGACAGCTTGGAAAACACAGGAAAGGAGACTGACTTGACTGGGACTGCCAGAATTGTAGAATGTCCTGGGCACGCAATGACCCGCCCCAACCCGCACCGCAAATAAAGTGACAATTTATTTACCCGCCCCAACCCGCCCCGCTGGTAACCCGCGGGGTCCGTGGGTTATGAGACGATCCGCGCATCTCTAGCGCACGTCACAAAGCGACCAGCATGTATTCATACGTTGATAAAAATATGCCGGCCGTGCGTGGGCGCCGTGCGGCCTGCGAGGGTCGGATAGCATATTAGATTTGAACGATGTGTCACCTGGCTGTCACCGGTAACAGCGGAGAGAGCGAGCAACACGGACCCAGGCGACGGGGGACTTTTTTTCCCCCCGAGCGCGGCGGTGCAGTGGAGTGGTTTGGTCGGGGGACGACCGCTGAGTGATTTAGTTGGGTGTTTATCAGAGAGTTCGTTTTGCCTGGGGGCGAACACAGGGCCAGGCTGCCTGCCTGCCTGCCTGCGCGCTGCAGTGTCCCAGTGCTTCGCCCTGATTAATTATGGTGGCACCCAACACACACTCCCCCGAAGTCACGGGTTTTCTGAAGAGAACACAAAGTGCTCAGCGAAGTCGCGCAGTGCGTATGGACGGAACCACTAGTCCAATTCCCAGTTTACCCGACACCCCACCCCCCAAGGCGTGTTTGCTTTTCTCCGAATGAGCCTGACGCCTGAATTACCTCAGACTTGCCGCTTCTCGGAAATAAGATGTTTTTCTCCCTTGTTTCTAAAAAGGTATGTTTGTATTCGATTCATACCAACCACGTTAATTAATTCAACTTCTATCTTTAGTATGAACAGAGGGAACGTCTGGATGGACCCTTTTGGACAGAAAAGTGAGTCTGGTCTGTTTCAGTCCTGCAGGAACATGTCTAAAAGTTAATATAGGAGCAAGAAAAATCCACAGGTGCCGATCCGGCAACTCCGTAAAGATCACGGATATTACAGAATGCTTAAGCGAAAAGAAAACATTTAAAAAACTATCCTCAATCACCATTCAAGTGGTAACGACCAGTAAAATTTCTGAAAAAAAGTATTTATTGCCGTCTTATGATCGTAGTTATTTTAATGTTGAGCTGATCAATTTGACGATGGTAATACTTCGACAGATGTACGTTCTGTACATCTAACGCATCGTTCGTTCTATCAGACGTGCTCGGGCAGAAATGCCTTGGAAAAACATTTGTGAAAGAAATAAGGACAAATTGAAGATGCCTTGTTGAAGCTAACTAAATGCAAAGCTGAGCCACATTCTCAAATCCTGACGCTCTCGGGTCCCGAAAAGCAAGTTAACTTATCACAATATTTTTCTGCATTTAATGACTTGCTCCGTGTTTCTTCAGCCTCTTGATCTTTATTTAAAATGCCATTGCAGCCCAGAGGCTATATTGGCCCTTCGAGGTCTCGCCAGTGGCAGAGATTTGACAAACAGAATACATGATTAATAAAGAGCCAGGCTGGCCCTTTGTCACAGCACAACTACGGACACACACACCACACACACACACACGCACACCAGACTCTAATCGCCCTCACACACACATAAACAGACAGAAAAAACACTAGTGCATTGTTTTTGTTGTAAGTATTCTGTTACCTATTCACTCTAAGTCCAACCTATATTTACATCAACATCACATACCTTGTAGCCGTGCATATGTAACCTGTACATGTACTGCCTGTACTGTATGTAACCTATAAATAATAATTCATTGTGTTCATATTATTGTTTAAATTTGTCTCTATTCAGTCAAAGCCAGAATTTCACATACACTTATTGAAATCATTGAAATCATTACAACTCTTTTTTCACAGATTTCATGTTTACATACAAGTCAGTTAGTACATCTACTTTGTGCATGGGCACTTTTTTAATTCTGTCCTAGTTCACCCCCCATATGGGCACAAGTGATTTTTCAAACAGACAGATTATTTGACTCTCAGGTGTTGTGAAAAACAAAGACTGAATCAAATTTAGAAGTGTGTGTGAGTGTAAACTCCTGACTGTATAGTTTTTCCCCTTTTGATACTCTTATCTCTTTGTGTTTCTAATGCTGCATTGTTGGAAAGAGTCCCATCAGTACAGTACGTCACCGCTAGTCCAATGTGTTTTGTCACAAGCATGTGACAAACACAATTTGTTTTGACTTGCATGGTGAATCATAGTTAATTATTTCCCCCCCCCAGTCGCGGTCACTGTCCCTTTCACTTTTCTCATTGTCATCGTCCAATCTTTCGGCAGCTTCAGTCGAGGATCTCTCCTATGCTCAAGTGGAGGGGGTATCTAACCAGAGAGCCAGTGAAGTATTGCCGACCATTTTCATATTAGAGGTAGAAAATGGGAACCTCTCCAGATACCATCACAGTCTAGGTTATTAGGTGCAGTGCCACTCAAGAGAGAGGGAGGGAAAGGCTAAGATTAGTTTCCCACTGGAAAAGGTGTTCTAAAGCTGGACCCGAGTATGCCATTCCCTGGTGCAAACACACTGCCAGGTTATATTGTTTAAACCCCTCAGGTGTGAATATATTACCCTATTAACCTCGCGGAAGTCTGGACATTATCGTGTGCATGACAACTCTATGCTTCATTTTCCTGTCTTGGCACCTGTGAATTTTGCCGTGCGCAAAAACACGTACAATTTATTCTATACGGTACCCTTCAGAATTATCGGACTCCTGGATAACTGTAAACAAAATGGCTGTGAACCAGCATCATGTTACACGCCAGATATTCGTTGTGGATTCTTAAAAAACAGATATGATATTCTCAAAAACATGTGTGGTTGTTGTAAGCAGTAGACATTAATTCACGGCAAATTTTGTTTTCATTTACAAACATTGGGAAGGTCAGACTGAATGCAACAAGCTGTTGCTGACCTTTAAAAATGAGGAAGTGTATGTAAAAATGATAAATTAACAGCTACCTGTTTGAAATACACCGATAAAACTCTCTCCGAACTTTAAAGCTGAATTGCAGAAGTTGCTTGAATCTTGGGTTCGCCACTTCTCTCTAACTACAATTGTATTCCACCTTAATGTCAATAATTCACTGAGGCCTTGCCAGAATGGCTTCACTCTCATCAACATGAATATGAACACCTGCAGTTCGCAAGAACGTCATTGGACCTTTAACTGGAATCTGGTTGCCATGTAAGCAGATCTTTTCGGCGACAAACACCAGAGGTGGGTTTTTTTTATGAACGAACTGGCTGTTATGTTACACGCCAGATATTCGTTGTGGATTCTTAAAAAACAGATATGATATTCTCAAAAACATGTGTGGTTGTTGTAAGCAGTAGACATTAATTCACGGCAAATTTTGTTTTCATTTACAAACATTGGGAAGGTCAGACTGAATGCAACAAGCTGTTGCTGACCTTTAAAAATGAGGAAGTGTATGTAAAAATGATAAATTAACAGCTACCTGTTTGAAATACACCGATAAAACTCTCTCCGAACTTTAAAGCTGAATTGCAGAAGTTGCTTGAATCTTGGGTTCGCCACTTCTCTCTAACTACAATTGTATTCCACCTTAATGTCAATAATTCACTGAGGCCTTGCCAGAATGGCTTCACTCTCATCAACATGAATATGAACACCTGCAGTTCGCAAGAACGTCATTGGACCTTTAACTGGAATCTGGTTGCCATGTAAGCAGATCTTTTCGGCGACAAACACCAGAGGTGGGTTTTTTTTATGAACGAACTGGCTGTTATTTTAAATTGACCTGTGTTGCATGACAAAAGCATATTGGAGAACAACAAGATAACAGGTAATCACCGTTCATTTCAAAAAGTGGACAGTGGCAAAACGGATGCCACTCATGGGAGATTTGTTTTCAACAACAGCCCCTTTACAATGTGCCAGCCCTGATGAGTCATATTTATCAGCCTCCGCATCATCAGAAATCTGATCCTGGAGCAATTTAGTCACCCCGTGTGAAAGGTGTGTCTTTTGAAATCAGCTTATCACATGGCTGCAGATCATTGATTTTTGTTCTCTTTCGTGTGGGAGGAGGGAATGCACGCGAAATAAAAATGAGAATATAACAAACCACGCAACACGTGTCTCTGCTGGGGGGTAATTGTGGATACGATTGGCAGTGTATTGTGTCTGGACCTACTGGTGATATTAGTGCTTCGCACAGTTGTTCTTGGGCCCAGTTGTTCAAAAAGTTTCATCTGGTTCAGAATGATCCGGATTTGCTATCCAGGATCAAGTTATGTCGTTTTTTGACGGTTTTTAAAGCAACATTGGATTGAATGACCTGATCCAGGTATACATTTTTCAAGATTGCCAAATCTGGACAAAAATAAACTTTTTGACGGTTTGATTTTAGGAGGCAGATCTCATGTTTGGCTTTGGTTTGCTTTGTTTGGTTAAGGGTGATTTGTTCCAGATTACGTGATGTAATACGATTTCAGAATCCTGTTTTCATTTGAACAACACATTTTCACGATTTGATCAAATCCAATAGCTGAAATCCACACAGATTACTTCTGTAAAACTGGCCACCAAGATGTGTGAAAAGAAGCCATTTTGTATTGATAGTGTTAAAAATGCATAATTGAGTATTGCCCCCAGCAGACAAACACACTAATTAAAGGGGCACAGCCCACTGCCAAGGACATTCCACCTCAACGATAATAAAGAAAAGTAGTGCAAGTGTGTAAATGTCCGGTGAACAGTCGAATCAGTCGGCAGTCCCCAATCACTCGTATTATTCTGCTTTGTCAATCTGAAACTAAGGGCAACGGGCCTCTCAAGTCCGCAAGTCCCTCTCATTGAATCCTAACCCAATGTTGGCTAGAACTTCAGAAGAAGGTTTGGTTTACCAGTGTTAAACAATGTTTTCTTTTTTCCATTACACTTTTTTTGCACGACACTAGACCACGGTTGGTCATATTAGTCATCAAATGAAAGACTAGGACAAATCTGAATGTTTTTCGGAGAGATTTGTGGGTTCCCTCGGCTGTTTTTCTTTGTTGGCCCTTGCTTTGGTCGTGGTGGTGACCTCTGATTGACCTCTGA
This sequence comes from Dallia pectoralis, assembly GCA_029465975.1. Classification (NCBI taxonomy): domain Eukaryota; kingdom Metazoa; phylum Chordata; class Actinopteri; order Esociformes; family Umbridae; genus Dallia; species Dallia pectoralis. Next base: position 16,664,775 of record CM055735.1, read on the forward strand.
TTGACACAATCCTCGTTAGGTGTTGTGGAAATAGAGCCAGGCGCAGATCGTGTTCCTCGTTCGTGGAGTTCTATTAACCAATTTAAACCTCCAGACACAATGAATGTAAACTAAACGTACACTAGAATTAAATCAAATTGCACAATCGAGGCTTACTAATAAAAATTCAAAAACAGCGATGTCCCTAAATAACAATCCGCACTCACCAAATAGTGACGTGACTTGAAACAATGCTAAGAAAAGTGATAAATAACTAGAAACCCTTTATAGCCCAACTAATCACTGTGCTAATGCTAACCACTAACAGCTGTGCTCAGAAAGTGAGAAGCCCCAATGCGAACCTAAAGGCGCGTGGAAACTAAACCCTCACCACTCGTGACTTTCAGTCGTGTCCTTCAAGATGGTAAGTTTAATAAAACCAGAACCATTGCCTATTATTGATGGCTGCAAATGTTGTATCTCTAATAAGGTAAAGCAAAAAAAAATAATTACAAGATCGACGAACACAATGTTATAATTTGACTTCATTCAGGATCTCCCACATGGAAAGAACCTATATAAACATATATGTTTTAATATAGGTTTTGATATATGTTTTTAATATATGTGACATATATAAAATTGGCCGTTTTCCTATATTATATGTACATATATGTGCATATATGCACCTATATGTTAGGTGCATATATGCACCTATATGCACCTAACATATATGCACCTAACATATATGCACCTATATGCACCTAACATATATGCACCTATATGCACCTAACATATATGCACCTATATGCACCTAACATATATGCACCTATATGCACCTAACATATATGCACCTATATGTTAAATTATTGAAATCCATAGCTACTATGCAACATAAATAAAAGCCCAAAATGTAGAAATGTACATTATTTATTTACTTAAGAACAATCAAATAGAACAAAAACAAGACAAAAAACTGAACATTAAAAAAACGATTAAAACACTTAATACACCAAAACAAATCTGTTACCGTAATACAACGAGTAAGAGCGCAATACTTCAACAGACTTCATCAGGAACTCAAAGTACTTACAGTACAGCTGCGATTGGAGACATCTTGTATGTACATATAGGTCTTATTTGTGGATATAAAGAAGCAATACAGGAGACCTATATGGCCTGTATCCTTACAAAACAAAAGTATACTTTAAGTTCATTTTTGAGAGTATACTTAAGTTTAAAAAGTATACTATTATTAAGGTACTAAAGTACTTATTTATATACTATTTTTATACTAAGTAGACTAAATTGGCCCACTTTATTGTTTATTTAGTACACTTTAGAGTACACTTAGTTTATTTTAAGTATACTTTTAAATACTTTAAAGTAACCCGTGTAGTGTACTTTTAGTTTATGAAGTAGACTTCTTAAAGTACTTAAAAGTATACTTTTGTATACTTTAAAGTAACCCGTGTAGTGTACTTTTAGTTTATGATGTAGACTTCTTAAAGTACTTAAAAGTATTTCAACTCATTTAAGTACTTCAAGAAGTAAACCTAATAAATGTTAATTTACTATGATTTACTAATAGATTTAAACACATAGTATAACTGTACAAGCCATGTTTGTCAAGTGAACCTTAAACAATACTCTAACAATCAGTGCCATGTGTCTGGTAGGAGTTCCACTTGAAACTTTAGAATATACTTTTGTCTTCAAGTGTAATTAACATCTTTAAAATAAAGGAAATACAGTACATATTCAAAATACCTCTTGAGGCAAGACACACAATGTGTGTGTTTTCATAAATATTTTCATGAGATAATATTGTCAAAGCTACATTAAAGGGGGATAAACCAGCTATGAACACTTAAAATGTTGATATATACATTGTAGAACTATTTTAAACTCTAAATGTTAAAATAAACATGGTTATTTTATTTAACAATATGCTTCATTTTGTACATGAAATGCATGCTCACATCTTTTCTGCCTTTACTTGTCTGAAGCATTCATTGTTGCACTTCTTGTGCAAGATCCTCTGGACATCTTGCACTGTTATTTCTTCAAATTTCTCCCTAGCATGCCCTGTAAAAAACACAAGACAACAAGCAAACATGATTAATATATTTAACCTTTTATCGGAATTTGTGAAATTGCGCAATATTAAATTAGGATTCCAAATACACACTTGCGTGAAACATACCAAGGCAGATGAATTGTCGCCCCATTCACTGTTCGTATTGTGTACGTCTTCCTCTTCACTGCTGGGATCAGTTACGTCTTCCTCTTCACTGCTGGGATCGGGTACATTGTCCTCCATGCTGTTGGGATTGTGTATGTCATCATCCTCTTCATTACTGAGATTGGGTATGTCTCCCTCTTTGCTGTTGGGATCAGATACAGAGTATTCTGCATTGACATTAACTTCCTCTGAAGCCTGAAGAAATGAGAAAGGGTAAGGTACATCGTTTAATTTATACTATAGCCAGTTAAATGCAACATCTTATAAACACCCAGCGTGTTACAATTTATAACACACAGCATCAAAAAAAAAAATTATCAGCAAACTAGTGGCTACATGGCTTATTAGGATAAAGTACATGTTCATTTTTTGTTCCCTGCCTTTTACAAACAAGCTACCTAGCAACCTTGCCTAATTAGTAACTGTAGCTACCAGTTACCTGAAAAACAAAAGATGCAGATAAAAGATAAGTAATTGTTAACAAGGGCTAGTTACGTGTTGTCTTCTTACATGCTCAGACGTAAGTAGCTATCTAGCAAATGATGATGTGAGCATTAACCATAGCCAAGTAGCTAGTTAGCTGTTATCTCATATAGGCATAGATAAAGTTAGAATTTAGCTCAAACTCACCTGTTCATTCCATCTGTACTTGGTCCTTTTTGGAATCCTTACACCTGATTCTCGAGTTTAAAGCGTAGTTTATGGCGACTGAAACACGCTGAAATATCTCCGGTTCAACATGTGATATTTTGCTCGCGCGCAAGGAACAGGAAGTGACGTCGCTAATCAGCTCCGCCTACATCCGCCTTCTTCTGATGCTTCATTGGACATTTTCTCAGTTAATGCATGTAAAATATGTTCAAATATATGTTAATGTCCTGTCTGTCCGGGGCTTTCATTCATATCAGACTTATAAATGTTCCTCAAAATACATACAGCAAAGGCAGAATTAGTTCATAGACATTTTTATTAATACTCCAATTGATTATTATTAGTATAGTATATGAATATAGGGCTTCAAAATGTTTGGCAGTAATTATGATTTCAGCTTCAGTAACAAAAAATATTTAATGTGCAATGCATTTCATAGACATGAGTATTAGAATATACAAGATGGATCTAAAAAAATTACTTAAAAAATATTTAGACTGTTTTTGCTGTAGAAAACGTACATCTCCAGAAGAAATGTGTAAAAACGTTTTTCGATTTGGTAGTGAACTTAAAAGTTCAAGTAAGTTAACTATTTTCTAAATGTACTTTTTGAAAGTATATCATAAGTAAACTAAAAGTGTACTACCCATTTTGTAGTATACATAGTATACTTTAATATACTTTTTTTTTTTCGTAAGGGATATATGCACATATATGCACCTCAATTTTGACGATATGTGGCATATATGCGCATATATGCAGCATATATTATCATATATGTGCATATATGTGGCATATATGCGCATATATGCAGCATATATATTATCATATATGTGCATATATGCAGCATATATATTATCATATATGTGCATATATGCAGCATATATGTGCATATAGGTAACATATAGGTTACATATATGCACATATATCCTCATATAGGTTTTTTCCATGTGGGCTGATATTCAGAAAGTCTGCACATATTAAGTAACACAAAATGTGTGTCACGCCTTCTTTACAATGTTTGCAAAGTGTGATCTACGAAGGCTAATAATAGTAAAAAATTAAATGCTTCCGCCCAGGTGTGCAGTTTTCCTCACCACAGGCTGACGAGATTTGTACATGCATAACAAAATGTAATATGTGGTTTGAACACAAACACAAACTAAAATATTTTCAGTAGAGTGGGGCTACATCTGAATTGCTCAAAATGGCCTCGAAACATTCATGGGAAATAATAGGATATTTCCTAAAAAAGTGCAAATAGTAGATTTAACGATTGCATCTAACGCCGAAGATGCACTTTGCTTCTTCCTCTGAAATGTTGTACTAAACTTAAGCAGATACATGCAGGGCCCAAATTATTGCCTAGGAAAAATCAAATCAGGGCTTTGACCTCAATTCGAGAGGAGAAATAGTTGTCTTGATTTCAGACTCCTTTTCCGACAAATTCCTTATCTGATATATACAGGTTTTTAGATCAGTGCAGATGACCAAAATGGGAAGAGGAGAAAAACCAATTTAGATGAATTCGCACAGCTCAATCTGAAAGTAGTCTGCACCAAAAATGCATACAGCATATTGCCAGTTTTATATCGTCAGGCCCTTCAGATACGGAACTAACCTTCACGGTTATTGTGAATGTTCTTTGTAAAATTATGAATATGGGAGTGCACGTTATTTCTAATTAGGGATACACCTTTCTGAAATGCCCTTTGGCAAAACAAATTTTCATTTGAACCCATCGAAGAAACAAGTGACCCGTTCCTTTAGGCTCTATCCAAAATAGTCATTAAATCGGTGCTTATTTGGGAAAAGATATGATTTCGGAAAGAACCAGTAATGGCGAATGTAGTTAACTGGGAGGCATCAGGGAGGTTTTTGGGAAAAAATACGTTTACAATATTGCATCAAATTCACCAGGTGGCTTAAGTGAGTTTTCAAAAGCATTGCACTTAGCATATATGCTCTGGGGGAAAAATGCCTTTGGTAAATGCATTTTGTGCAATTCTTAATAGTTTTACATGGCTGGAAACTGACGATAATTATATAACTGTAAAACTGCAAAATTGTCAGAATGTCAGGATACACTGCAAAATAAATAAAGATGTGTTTGATGAAGTAGTATTCATTTAATTACTCCGTATTAATTGTAGGCCCTGTGTCAAGTTGTATTGCCACTCCTAATCTTTCTCCTCAGTGTCATGAGAAAGATGTCATGCTTTGCTGAGAGGCATTTCCTGCTGTTGCGAGGCGACCGGGGAATCTTCTCTGTCAATTTCACACTGTGGTGGATCACACGGTTTGGGCCCAGGGTGATATAGTTTCTCTGGAACTTTCCTGACGGGTCAACTCACAGCCTCCATGCCACTGAAGGGCAAACCCCAAGGCTTGTCTACTGACCGTGGACACCTTGACGGTGCTGCTTGCTGCTATCAAAGCTTTCCAACTCAGAGGGTAACTGCTGCACTGAAGCCAAGTTCTGGCCCCTTTTTTTCTGTCATACTTTTACACTCTCCTCCTTACTTCCTTACATATGAAGCAGAAAATACTGACGTTTCACCCCAGCGAAACAAAGCTACATCAGACAATTGGTTCTGTCGCGATTTTGACAATTTATTATTGGCATTATTGCATTATTGCAATCTTTCTTCATCTATCATCTTCATGATAGACATGCGTGGGGCTTACAGTAAGATCCTTGAGGGGAAGGAACTAAGAAGGTGTTTTTCTTTTACAGTGATAACGCTTCCTTCGCTAATGTCTTTTAATATTATGCGCAAAGGAAACTGATGGAGAGGAAAGTACAGGTGCTGGTCATATAATTAGAATATCATCAAAAAGTTGATTTATTTCAGTAATTCCATAAAAAAAATGACACACAGACTGATATATGATTCAAATGTTTATTTCATTTAATTGTGATGATTAAAACTGACAACTAATGAAAATCCCAAATTCATATGACCAGCACCTGTATAAAGAAAGTAAGAGATTTATGGCATTTGACTTGTTTCTCATCTCTATAATAGCCCGCCCATTGGAAAATATATGCATTGGGACTAGGTTGAATTCTCTGCACTTGGTTTAGGTCAAACCCTTTTACGGCTGGGATGAAGTACGACTGGTCATACCCGTTTACATTGTTGAATTATTCTATTTGCTCAGGCATGCTCAAATGCTTTTCCACCGACAATCATGGTCATATAATCAGTGCACACTAATGACCTACCTGCTAGATACACTTACCTTTTTACATTCTGTATATAGACTCTCCTTTGTATATAAATGGTTGTTATAAATGTTGCTGAACTGACCTACCTATACCCTGTCTTGTATTATTTGTTTATTGACTCTCTACTTGAGCCTGTTTTGCCTTGATGAATCGGTCTGCTATTTGCACTCTTGTAATCTGTGTATTTACTGTGTAAATGTATGTGGTCTTGCAATAAGTTTTTTCCTTAGCCAGGTCGCCGTTGCAAATCGACCTACCTGATTAAATAAAGATTAAATAAAGGTTAAAAAAAATTCAAGTCTTGTCAACAAATTGTTGTCCCTCAACAGGGTGAACTTGTCATTGGTTCACACATTTACAATTTAATTTATCTAATTTAGCAGACATTATTATCCATTGAAACTCAAAAAAGCAGGTCACATCTTAATTTTTCATACATTCTTTGTAGCCCTAACAGACATGAGATCTAGACTGTTAGCAAGCTCCAGCTGTTATGCAGACTAAAATCCCTAGAAAGGGTCTTTAAAAAATTTGACCATTGATGTAACTTGAATAGAAATAAAACACCTACAGAATTATTGTCATGTATGGAGCGGCGTAATGCGGTGGAAGCCATGTGCAGAGCCAGTTGATCTGTTCCAATCCACGTTTATTTTACATAGAACATAAAACAAACCGAGAACGGCGAAAAGGGCTAACTGGGCTAATGAAAACAAAGTGCGCGTGTCGCGTCTTATAATACCAATACAAAAAACCCACAGTAGCAACAGCACACGTACACAGCACTCACCTCTAAACCAGCGTGACATAGAATAATGCTAAGCAAGGAGTGACTTGCTAGCGACCCCTTTATATCCCTCATGATTATAATTACAAACAGCCGTGAGACAAACGTAAACAAGGAAGTGCATCACCGAAATATGTCCGTGTAGCAACGCCACCACACCAATCGTGACAGTATCCCCCACTAAAAGGCTAGCTCCCCAGATAGCCGAACGGAAACACAAAAACAAAACAAGGGAGCAACAGGAGAGAACCCACAGTCAAACCAAAAGGGTCAGTCCAGGACCGCAGGTCCAGCCCTGAATAGGCCTCGGTGGCCTGAGAGGCCGCCATCTAGTGCGGCTGAGAGACCGCCATCTTGTGCGGCTGAGAGTGCGTTGTGGCGGCGGCCATCGTGGGCGACGTGGCGGCGGCCCTCGTGGGCGCGTGGCGGCGGCCATCGTGGGCGACGTGGCGGCGGCAATCGTGGGCGGCGTGGCGGCGGCCATCGTTGGCGTAGTCGTGGCGGCGGCCATCGTGAGCGTAGTCGTGGCGGCGGCCATCGTGAGCGTAGTCGTGGCGGCGGCCATCGTGAGCGTAGTCGTGGCGGCGGCCATCGTGAGCGTAGTCGTGGCGGCGGCCATCGTGAGCGCAGTCGTGGCGGCGGCCATCGTGAGCGCAGTCGTGGCGGCGGCCATCGTGAGCGCAGTCGTGGCGGCGGCCATCGTGAGCGCAGTCGTGGCGGCGGCCATCGTGGCGCAGTCGTGGCGGCGGCCATCGTGAGCGTAGTCGTGGCGGCGGCCATCGTGAGCGTAGTCGTGGCGGCGGCCATCGTGAGCGTAGTCGTGGCGGCGGCCATCGTGAGCGTAGTCGTGGCGGCGGCCATCGTGAGCGTAGTCGTGGCGGCGGCCATCGTGAGCGTAGTCGTGGCGGCGGCCATCGTGAGCGTCGTCGTGGCGGCGGCCATCGTGAGCGTCGTCGTGGCGGCGGCCATCGTGGCGTCGTCGTGGCGGCGGCCATCGTGAGCGTCGTCGTGGCGGCGGCCATCGTGAGCGTCGTCGTGGCGGCGGCCATCGTGGCGTCGTCGTGGCGCGGCCCTCGTGGGCGGCGATGCGGTAGCCATTGTGGGCGGCGATGCGGCAGCCATTGTGGGCGGCGATGCGGCAGCCATTGTGGGCGGCGATGCGGCAGCCATTGTGGGCGGCGATGCGGCGGCCATCGTGGGCGACGTGGCGGCGGCAATCGTGGGCGGCGTGGCGGCGGCCATCGTTGGCGTAGTCGTGGCGGCGGCCATCGTGAGCGCAGTCGTGGCGGCGGCCATCGTGAGCGCAGTCGTGGCGGCGGCCATCGTGAGCGCAGTCGTGGCGGCGGCCATCGTGAGCGCAGTCGTGGCGGCGGCCATCGTGAGCGCAGCGTGGCGGCGGCCATCGTGAGCGCAGTCGTGGCGGCGGCCATCGTGAGCGTAGTCGTGGCGGCGGCCATCGTGAGCGTAGTCGTGGCGGCGGCCATCGTGAGCGTAGTCGTGGCGGCGGCCATCGTGAGCGTAGTCGTGGCGGCGGCCATCGTGAGCGTAGTCGTGGCGGCGGCCATCGTGAGCGTCGTGGCGGCGGCCATCGTGAGCGTCGGCGTGGCGGCGGCCATCGTGAGCGTCGCGTGGCGGCGGCCATCGTGAGCGTCGTCGTGGCGGCGGCCATCGTGAGCGTCGTCGTGGCGGCGGCCATCGTGAGCGTCGTCGTGGCGCGGCCCTCGTGGGCGGCGATGCGGTAGCCATTGTGGGCGGCGATGCGGCAGCCATTGTGGGCGGCGATGCGGCAGCCATTGTGGGCGGCGATGCGGCAGCCATTGTGGGCGGCGATGCGGCAGCCATTGTGGGCGGCGATGCGGCAGCCATCTTGGGCGCTGGCGTGACAGCGGGGCCATCGTGGACGCTGGCGTGACGGCGGCAGCCATCCTGGGCGCTGGCGTGAAGACGGCAACAGCCATCTTGGGCGCTGGCGTGACGGCAACAGCCATCTTGGGCGCTGGCGTGACGGCGCGGACCATCGTGGACGCTGGCGTGACGGCGCGGACCATCGTGGACGCTGGCGTGACGGCGGCAGCCATCGTGGACGCTGGCGAGACGGCGGCAGCCATCTTGGGCGCTGGCGTGACGACAACAGCCATCTTGGGCGCTGGCGTGACGGCGGGGACCATCGTGGACGCTGGCGTGGCGACGGCAGCCATCTTGGGCGCTGGCGTGACGACAACAGCCATCTTGAGCGCTGGCGGGACGGCGGGAGCCATCGTGGACGCTGGCGAGACGGCGGCAGCCATCTTGGGCGCTGGCGTGACGACAACAGCCATCTTGAGCGCTGGCGTGACGGCAACAGCCATCTTGAGCGCTGGCGGGACGGCGGGAGCCATCGTGGACGCTGGCGAGACGGCGGCAGCCATCTTGGGCGCTGGCGTGACGACAACAGCCATCTTGAGCGCTGGCGTGACGGCAACAGCCATCTTGGGCGCTGGCGTGACGGCGGGGACCATCGTGGACGCCGGCGTGACGGCGGCAGCCATCTTGGGCGCTGGCGTGGCGACGGCAGCCATCTTGAGCGCTGGCGTGACGGCAACAGCCATCGTGGGCGCTGGCGTGACGGCAACAGCCATCGTGGGCGCTGGCGTGATGGCGGGAGCCATCGTGGACGCTGGCGAGACGGCGGCAGCCATCTTGGGCGCTGGCGGGACGACGGCAGCCATCTTGAGCGCCGGCGTGACGACGGCAACAGCCATCTCGGGCGCAGGCGTAGCGGAGGCCATCTCGGGCGCAGGCGTAGCTGAGGCCATCTCGGGCGCAGGCGTAGCTGAGGCCATCTCGGGCGCAGGCGTAGCTGAGGCCATCTCGGGCGCAGGCGTAGCTGAGGCCATCTCGGGCGCAGGCGTAGCTGAGGCCATCTCGGGCGCAGGCGTAGCTGAAGCCATCTCGGGCGCAGGCGTAGCGGCCATCTCGGGCGCTGGCGTGGCGGAGGCGATCTCTGGCGTCAGATCTTGAAAGTCCAGCCATGCCTTCCACCACGCCCTAATGACAGCCGGGGGCTGCTTATGTAACCCCTCCGGGGATTTCTCTGTCCCGGAGGTAGGTGGTCGGAAAGGGTCTTCCCCCGGCGGGGGTAGTGGCTGTAGCTCCAGGGGTTTTCCTCCCCCTGTCTGCAGCCCCGGAACAGTGGGCGGTGTCTTCTGCCCGCCCCAGCCGACGTCCGATGTTGCGGGGACTAGTCGACTGAGGACGGGGTCCCATAGCAGGGCGTCTTCCAGGAGTCCTCCTCCACTCGCTCGTAGAACGCTTCCTCATCATCCGAGGAGAGGGAGTCGGACCCCCAATCACCCTGCCAGGTGTAGTGCTGCTCCTGCTGCTCCGTGGGTTGACGGTGAGCTTCATACCTCGGAGCGCTATAGCTTCCCCTCCGAGGAATCCACTCACCGTCCGGCTCTGCTGGCTTCTTGGGTGGCTTAGCATTCTGTCATGTATGGAGCGGCGTAATGCGGTGGAAGCCATGTGCAGAGCCAGTTGATCTGTTCCAATCCACGTTTATTTTACATAGAACATAAAACAAACCGAGAACGGCGAAAAGGGCTAACTGGGCTAATGAAAACAAAGTGCGCGTGTCGCGTCTTATAATACCAATACAAAAAAACCCACAGTAGCAACAGCACACGTACACAGCACTCACCTCTAAACCAGCGTGACATAGAATAATGCTAAGCAAGGAGTGACTTGCTAGCGACCCCTTTATATCCCTCATGATTATAATTACAAACAGCCGTGAGACAAACGTAAACAAGGAAGTGCATCACCGAAATATGTCCGTGTAGCAACGCCACCACACCAATCGTGACAATTATGTTGAACATTGTGAGATCACCTGATCGGGTGGGTTTAGAGAGTTGAAAGATAGGACATTGCTTGCTTATTACCATATTGATTTAACTCCTTGTACATTAGTAGAGTATAATGGAATTAAAAAACATACATTGTTAATCCATTACTGTCATTTTGGCAAGGGGTTGATAAATATATGCTGCTGCCCTGAAATGTAATTGATGCACCCTTTACTACCTCAACCTGCTTTATGGGAGTGGCCAATACGTGAGCTTGACACATTGGGCAAAGGGTTGTTTTTACTTATTTTCTGGTTCAGTTTGTCAATTCATTTGGGTTATGTAACCCGCTGGGTTGCTGTTTGAAAAAGCAGTCTTACAGAGTTCTGTCTGGAGACAAAACCTGGATATTTTCACGGATCGCCCCTGAAGCCATGTGCAGTTGGGCCAACACCGTGCTATATGATCTGTTGTTTCAAGTGTTCCCCAAACTCGACTTATTGTAGGTGATAAGACCGGAATATGGAATGCGTGTATAAAAGAGGACTTGAAACCTATTTGATACAGTTTTTGTTAGCAGGACCTATAATTTAAACTTTGGCTGTGGCTGTTTCATCATGACTTCCGTGTGATGTCGGGCCGATATTAACCATTTTCATTACAAGAAAACTTGACTTTGACACACTAGAAGATGTTCGGAATTTGAATTAGTCGAAAAGAGTAGAAGATGTCAGTCAATTGTAAAACGTAAGGATGAACCCATTTATATGCCATCTTGCAACTCTGCTCTTTTGTCACAAACTATCATAAGTACAAACACAGGAAAGTGGTTCATGTCTTTTTAAATGAGTAAGAATCTGAGGACATTCTCTTACAACACGTTTCTGCAACAATACAGCGTGCCGAAAACTAAAGCACACACATACGCCAAGGTCAACCTGATATGAACTCCGCCACTAAATGAGCTGATGGCTCGACATTAATTTTTATTGTTTTCAGATTTGGAGATTCACACAGAAAAGCCCTTGAGGGATTAAGAAATAGTATTTGTTTGCTTTTTTCACCGTCCATGAAGTACGGCATAAATCTTGTTTTCTCTGCCTGCTTTGATTAAATGCCAGCCACATAAACCACGTTTAACGGGAGTGGGGAATAGCAGTCCCCTGGAACCAGTTACTTCAGCAGGACAAAGCAGGGAATGGATGTATTCTACAGCATCAATTTTAACAGTTTCAACTGTGTGAGTTTAGACAAACACATGAATGTAGACAAACATGCGTCTTCACAAACCCGTGCGCGCGCGCGCGCAACCACACACACACACACACGAAAATGGTAGAGAACACAAAATGTAGCTCGTCTGTTAGCATTGCAAGGAAGTGGAGTGAGTTTGGGAAGGAAAGGAAGAAGACCAGATTAGACCAACCACTGTCAGTGGTACTTTGATGAGCGTAGCTGCCCATATTTATGATTAAAAATTGTGCATCTCTCTCTCTCGCGCTTTCTCTCTCTCTCTCTCTCTCTCTCTGCCTAAGCCCTTATCAGTGCTGCATGCGCTTAAGTCTGATAGAGCCTCTAGCCATGGGAAAAGATAACAGAAAATAATTAGTTAACATTCAGCTTTGAGCAGGCGTACATTTTATTCCAGAATTTAAAAATTGGCCGGGGATGATGGAAAGAGCTCAAACGGCTACTTGCTGAAAATTTGACATTTCAACTCTTGTACATACATGAAATGTGTGTGTGTGTGTTTGTGGGTTCTTTTTTTGTCTAGGAGGGCATATTTTCTCCATCTAGCAAGTGCAGACTCTATCTTTGAGATAAACTATATTGAAAATCCAAATTCCCACCGCGGTTACTCTCAGAGGTAAATCTTCAAGGATCTCGAAGAAGGCAGTACCCACATTTTAAACTGAGAATAGATTGTGGTAAATGCATTTCATATTTTCTCTCCATGCATTGCAAACACCCTTTACATAATGATTGAAACCAGGTGATGTTTGCACCTGTGTCTGGGTCTAGAATTTCATTGAGTTGTCGATTCTTGTTTACAGATAGGGATGCAATTCGGGCTCTGTTGAGATTCCAGTCAGGTCGAACATCTCGTTTTGCCCGTTGCACAGGTCAAAGGGGATGCAGTATGGGGCCATTTGGAACCTCGTGTCGCTCGTTTGTTTCCTACTTTGTCAATTGCCTCGTGGACGAGTTACCCCTTCAAACACCAATTTAAACCCAATGAATGCACAATATATTATAGTTTACCCAATGCAATAGCCTGTCTGGCCCGATTGTTATGGTGTGACTGCACAAAACACTGACCATGAAATCCTCTTTTGTTAAGTTAATGAAAGAACAAGGTCGGCAAAAGTGGTTCAATAAGGGAATTCATTATGGGTTTGTCCTAAAAAATCTATATTTATTTTTAATAGATTTCCAAACATTTTCATATCTTCAGCATTGTTCCCCATCTGTGTGGGCTTTTCTTTAGTCTAATATAATGTTGTAACGCTGGGAGTGGGATATGACCACGGCTCACAATATGTTTTTGACTCCCCCTGGCACGCTTTCAGCAACTCCCAGATGTCAATGCGCCTTATTCCGCTTTAAGCTTTCCATTGGAGACACCCCACACGGAGTTAGGCAGTAAAAAGAACCTCAAAAAAGGCTTGTTACTTTATTTCTACTTCAAATCGTACCATTACACAGCTGGAATGTAATCTCCATCTCCACCTTCTCTCACGGGTTATATTCCCTAGGTACCAGACTGAATCCCAGTGACCCTCTTCAGACCAGGGAACTAGCCAACTCACTACTAGTTTGAGCCCTCGCTGAAACGATCTCTCGCTCGTGTCCGCTCTTATTTTTTATAAACCTTCACACGTGCGGCCTGAGGGATCATCTCCGCATCAGCTCAGGTCCACATGCTCCGTGGTACGCGGACTTCTGACCACCGGCTTGGTTATAGCGATGTTACTAGTGGTCGACAAATGACCACAACTGTGTGATGAAGCTTTATGAGCAGCACAAACATTCAAGCCCACAGGGTCGTGAGAATCTGTTCAGTTAGATGGCGACCTGATATGCATCAGACATAAATCTCCCTTCTAGTCACTTCCTTAATTCAGTGGTACCTGTGGTCTAAGATAACAATTGAGCATGTTGGCTTTATAGTTAAGACTATTCCTCGTTCTTGCTTGTACACCGAACTCTGATTTTCTTTTACAACTCAGCGCCGGTTCCTGGGTTGACGGGACACGTCTCCCTGGGGCGACCTTAGGTGGTTTGTATCATGCGTGAGAAAGTTCAAACGACACACACACACTAGTACATGCGGATTAAAGGGCGAGAACTGAAAAATAAATGAGTCATGTTTTGTTTTGTGAGACTTTCCTGCCACACGGACTATAATTATTTTGTACGTACGTAGTTGTGGTTCACATTGATCTCTTACAGAACTGTTCCTATCAGCAGACACGCTGATAAGCCAAAACATTATGACCACCTGCCAAATATGCCTGAAGGTGCCATGCGGTGACCGGCAACGACTGTACGTGACGGTCCATCGCATCCCGTTGTCGCGTTGAGATCTGGTGAATGGTCGCCAGGGCAACGCCTTGAACTCTCGATCATGTTCCACGGTCCGTTTCCGTAACAACGTGTGCAGTGTGCAAGGAGCGTAATCCCGCTGAAATGGGCCACTGCCATCGGGGAACACGTCGCCATAAAGGGGTGCGCCTGGTCTGCATGAATGTTTAGTCGTTTTTTTAATGTTTTGTGTTACAAACTGGCTCGGGTTTGGAACAAAGTGGAAGGCAACCCACGTTTAAACCAACAGAAGTTCATCTAAATAATATATTACCGTAAACATAATATGAGGTAGATCTGAGTATCAGTGTGTAAGCATGAGGGAGTTAGATGGTGTCCGATCAAGGTAGCGGGAGAGAGACAGTTAATGAGAGTAGCAGGTATCTTTGGGACACCCTGAGTCCGGGTGCGTCTCATTCTGGGACACCCTGAGTCCGGGTGCGTCTCATTCTGGGACACCCTGAGTCCGGGTGCGTCTCATTCTGAGACACCCTGATCCCGGGTGCGTCTCATTCTGTCCTGACCACCTTCTACAGCACCGCCCTATAGTTCAGCAAAGAAGAATTACAGCAAATTAGTGAGCAGGTGTCATGGACACTCCAACCGGTGTGCGGCTACGCAGCTCCATAGGCAGCGTGTGTTGTGGCTCATTTGTCCGGAAACCATCATTCAAATCTTATGTAACTTGTGCCACTGTCGTCCCTTGTGTCGTGTTTCGGGTTCGGACCAGACGAGAAAGTATTCTTTGCGGTCACGCACATCAATGACTCGTCGGTGCGTAACACATTTAATACATTTAAAAAGAACTGAAGTTTGGTAAAATTGTTTACCCATCAAAAATGTAAAGCAGCATGAGTGATGGGCTCATTGGACAGATGTAACATATTTTGCCCAGACATGCAACACGCACTGGAATTAAACACGATATATTAAAGAAAAACCAACGCTAAATGCAGCTATTTTTAAGCAACGTGTTCCAAAATGGCCGTGGCGTATACCTTGGCAAACGATCGATAGCCCACGGCTAAGTACTATAGTTAGACCCACAGGTCCCCCAACACAACTTATTGACGATATACACACCAATCACAGTCTAAATTGGAACACGCTAAAAGCATACCAACGGGACACGATCTCATTTACCGCCGCTAAATCCCTGGTTTAAATTTTTTCAATTAACAACTTAACAAATCAGCAGTGACTTCGTTCAGAACCTTCAAGGTTGTCAGAATGACTTCCCCTCTTCCAGGAGTAGATTAACCGCTTGAGTCACAGTGGCGTGGAAGCAGCCGCGGAGAAAGGTGAATGGAAAACTTCCTCCCTGATGAAAGCAATTAGGCTGCCGGGAGAGCCGCTGTCTGTCCGATCCGGGAAAAAGGTTACACATTCACAATGAATCCCTTCTGTTGACAGGTTGGTGTCTCAGGCAGACCAAGGTCGAAGGGCAATATAAAAAGGGTAGAAAAAGTTTGAGTTGAAGTTTTGCACTCAGTTTGGCCTGCTGTTTACCGTCCATCTCTTCTGTCGTGAAAAGTAGACATTCTAATTGTACATCGGTGCATTGACATGAAATTAGTTTGGAGAATTTGTTATTCTAACTAGGACAATAGTTTAATTTTGGCAAATATATACTTAAGAAAAATATAATATATTTTTAGGACTGTATTGTTTTATAAAAATATTTATTCATTTATAAGCAAGGCTTAACTCACCGTTGACAATAATAGTTTATTTGAACTCAAACTGAAAAAAAGTCCAACAAACTTGAATGTGTAGATGTTTATATTAAAATTGGTCATATTAGTTCACATTCATGTTCTTATTACCTCAGCCTAGTAACCTCTCTACCCATGTACTTCCTCTCTTTGTGTTTCTTTTGTCTTCTGCATATCCTCCTGCCTTACTGCTTTTGTCTATTTTTAGCTAGATCCTGTCACCTATCTGGTCCAGAACCTTTTTTTCTTGGACCTGGTACCTATGTATGGACTTATGTTGAGCGCTTGCGATGTAACTAATATTTCATTCTTGTTGCATCACTGATTAAATGTTTTGAACGTGCCTGGTTACTCAGGTTGAGTTGATTTTGGTTACGTCATATAATTTGCTTGAGACCTACAAGCCTGGCTGGTGCAATAAGGAAACATATTAGCTGAATTAATGTATATTGTGGGAACCCCAAATAGTATAAATCCAGAGTGCGACACAGCTGTTTTAGAGAACATTATGAAACCTAAACAGGCCTTTTGCAAACTAATGTATTAATAAGAACAGTGAATGCTGTGGGAAACCTGTCCATGTTATTAGATAAAACTTGGAGCCTCTTACTGTCTATGTTTGTGTAACTGTGGTCCTGTAGTTTAGCATTTTTTGTTATTGAGCACATCCCATCATCCAAGTTGACTTTTGCTTAGAGCCATTAATCACGAGAACATAATTGTCGTCAGATTAAAGCGATGGCAGGAGTGCCCATGGATCCAATTTGGTGAGTGACTCACTTTGGTTTTAGTTATCCGGCAATAACATTTATGGTACAATTAATTTCCTTTTAAATGTGTTGTAGCCGGGAGGGGTGACGACACATGTCGATAAATATATGCTTCTTTTGTCATGCACGTGATTTGGATGATTTATTTCTTCCTATGTCTTTCCATCTACTACTAACAATGCAAAAACAAAATACCCAAAAGTTGGTTAACTATCTCCATCCCATTAGCATGTGATTAGCAAGTAATCATCATCATCCTCATCACGCGATAAAGATGAGATGAGGCCACAATAACAGCCAGGCCGACCCAGAATAATTCCAACCTCCTGCATTTAAATCTTTGCGATGCTAAATGCTAATCACTGGGAGTCAATGACATCTAATGGCGCTTGAATCGGCTTAATTTTCAGCTCTCTCTGCCAGCCCAACATATTTGCAAATGAACCGTGATTAGCTATGTAAGCATTTCATTTACAAACATTTCTTCAAGAGCTATGAAAAAACATGTCTGAATAGATAATCAGACACTTCAAAGCAAAGGGTATTTTACAGACATTTTTCAAACAACATCTTAACTTTGCAGTTATCGTTACCCAAAGTTATTAAGTAACTAGTTTGCCGAAGCTAGTATGTGAGAGAAGGGAAATCCACAGCTGGCATGTCCTGCCTGTATCTTTCAGAGAAACGACAGACAATTTGGCTATATAGCAGTTTCACAAAGAAAGGGTTTATAATTCGGTTAATTTGCTGACACTTATTTAGAGCAACGTACAAATTCTTTTTTTAAATATAAAAAAGATATTACAATATAATTATTATTATTTTATTGGTGTCAAATTTAGGCCTTGCTTCATTAAAACAATTTCAAGCAGACGTGGGACAGCCAAAGTTGAGATGTTTCACTGAAGCGTATCCAATGCCGTTCTGCCTGTTGTAACACAGCTCACTCAACCAGTGAACGTATCCCGGAATTCCACACACCAGAGGAACGCGTTCACCGGTCAACAACCTCATTTGAACTCACAGGAAGTCAAGCACACATACGGAGTTGATAGAGAGTGATAAATCAAGGCAACCGTTTTGGATAACGTACGGCAAAATCTGGACCTTGCTGGCCAACCGCATTAATGCCCGCAGAGCCTCTGGGCAATATCCTGAAATAACAGCAAAGCATTTCATTTGTTTATAGCAATTGTTATAGCTATAAAAAGGTTTATGTTCATAGTAGCTATGGTTCTTCATGTTTGGCTCGCTGCCCCTGACTTTATACAGACAAATGTACAGCAAATGTAAACGCCCTACTTTCTTATCTCACAATTAACGGCACACTTATCGAAATAGGTGTTTCTCATGGTCAATGGGAGCTTTGGCACTTTCTGAGATTGCTCATTTAGCACAATTGCCGCTACATGTGATGGTTTATATTTTCATGAAGAAAAATTCTTTAAGAAATTAAGTAGGGGCATCATGACAGAAATACTTTTCTCAGAATAGTAAAACATCAGTGCTTGAAGGAAAATATTTAACACCCTAATGTACACTGCACAATAAAAAGACGTGCTTATGAAAAATATCATTGTGTGTGTGTATACTGTAAGCAAATACACAAACAACTATCTGCATTATCATATATCAATGTGTTTGTGTGTGTATACTGTAAGCAAATACAAATACAACTATCTGCATTATCATATATCAATGTGTTTGTGTGTGTATACTGTAAGCAAATACACAAACAACTATCTGCATTATCACATTTTTCTAATTATCTAGTCATCAGAACGGTGCCTGTTTAATCGCTGGCTCTGCCTTTGGAATGAGCTACAGCCAGCGGTGACTCTCACGCTAAAACTGTCAGAGCCACTCCCAGCCAGCTTATTTTCATGCAGAACCGGTAGGCGATTGGGAGGCGGACGGTGGCAATTTAGTGTTGTTCATTAATGTTCAGCCGTTGGAGGAATTGTAATGTTTTTTTTGTTAGACTTTTTCTTCACAATGTCTGCCATGTACACAGCTTCTGATGCCGTCTGATGTTCTGCGTGGCCATTGTTCGGAACTATTTGGGAATTACAAGCGGGGTGTCAGCGTGTTTTCGGTTTACGCTCAGCGGGCAACGGTCAAGACATGCTAATGCTAATTTTTGATAGCCAGTTCAGTAAATTTGGCCAGAGCTTCAACCCTTTCAAATAAACATAGTATGGTATTTCTATCGATTGACACGGCAACGCTTAACCGATAGACATGGGCGGACAAGCCAGGGCTCATAAGAAACTACTGGAACACAAACGAGAATGACACCCGATAGAGGCTGTGGTTCCCAAGGATAGAGTACGGCCTGCAATATTAAAAAGATTCTACTCAATTATTAACATAGCCCCAGGTTAGTAGGGGAATCTATTCTTATCAGTCTGTTACTTAGACGACTGAAAGATATTATATTTGCTTTAGACTTCCACGGTTCAAATAAGAATTAGTTTCTACAAACACAAGCCCAAAAGCGAAAGTGTCCATTTTTAAAGTGCACATTCATTGGTTGTAATTGACAGTGGCCACTGTCTCTGCAAACAGGGTTGGGTCTCTAGTTGTCGTGGGTGTCTAGTTGTCGTGGGTCTCTAGTTGTCGTGGGTGTCTAGTTGTCGTGGGTGTCTAGTTGTCGTGGGTGTCTAGTTGTCGTGGGTGTCTAGTTGTCGTGGGTCTTTAGTTGTCGTGGGTCGCTAGTTGTCGTGGGTCTCTAGTTGTCGTGGGTCGCTAGTTGTCGTGGGTCGCTAGTTGTCGTGGGTCGCTAGTTGTCGTGGGTCTCTAGTTGTCGTGGGTCTCTAGTTGTCGTGGGTCTCTAGTTGTCGTGGGTCTCTAGTTGTCGTGGGTGTCTAGTTGTTGTGGGGTGCTGGAGTGTAAAGCGTGAACTCCTTTTCACCTTTCCTTCCCGTCACTGAAGCCCTATTTGTTCGAATCGGGTGAAGATAAGACACATATTAGTGTCTCTCTCTGTCTCGAACACACACGCACACGCACACACACACACACACACACAAACAAGCTCTTGCTTCAGTCCGTGGCCCCCAAGGATCTGCTGCAAATGGTAATGACACGATCCATCTCAAACCCATTTTCAACTCAGTTTTGGGAAATGAGATGGGACGGTAATGGAATCTCATTGATCTCCATGAGTTCTCTCTCATGTTTGTGCTTCAGGAGAGAGCCATTTTAATTCGCTTCGTACATTGAATCGCAGTTTCGGTTATGGCCTAGAAATAAGCAGAGATATTATGCCTAAAAATAATCTTTCACCAAATTACATTATATAAAAGCGATAGTTTATTATATATATATATCCATATATACTGTATATGGACTGTTCAGACCCAAAAGCATCTGGAGATGTGTCCGGGTAAATAAAAATTAATTTCAGGGTGAGAAAACTGACATGTAATTTCATTATTTATGTGAAATCTCATGGATGGTGGAAACAGTGTCAGAATTGTAATGCTTTTCTAATCTCACATCTACAGTATCTATTGTGATGTTTACAGTTTTTCTGGCCTCGAAATGAAGAGCAAGAGACAGAATCACATTTTTTTTATTGGTACATTGAAAACATTTGATCTGCAAACTGCACAAAACTATTAACCTGAAAATAAAGTATGAAAAGATCGTCTTTCTCCGGGGAGTATTTTATGGCATCTCCCATTTCCATAAAATCATGATAAACACATAACAAGGCAGATTCTGCACAACCATCCCCCAGACATTTCTCTACGTTACTGCAATTCCACAGAAACGGTAAAACACTTTCGTAATTTAGAGAACATCGAAAAAATCAACAAAATGTACACAGATTTGATTGAGCTGGCTGCAATTCCGGTGACATTGTTCAAATCTTCAAGTTAAACAATTTTACATACATAGAAATATAATCATGGGTATTCTTTGCTAGAACCAGATCCTGGGACATCACAAAAAGTTACATAAATTCATACAAAAATCAACTCCCACTTGATTTTTCCATTTTCACACATACAGGGCGAAAAGTAAGATTAACTCTTTGAAGTCATTTACCTCGTCTGTTTTGACTGCCCACCGTACTTTCTGATGAAGTTTTTACTTGGCAGTGTTGCAAACTATTTTTCCCGCCCCGTCGGGTGAGAGAACTCTTTCCAGACAAGTCCAATTGGTGCCAGGGTCGGGGAAATCCATCGGCAAACACGAAACACCTTTTGATCTGAGAAATGCGTTGCGTATCGCTCGTAATAGTTTTTTTGCCCATTAAACAGCGGCACTGAAAACATATCAATGTGACGTCGTTGAAATGCGGATTACGTCCTCGAGCGTGCCGATTGTTAAGCCACCCATAACAGTACGGTCAGACGATTCCAATGGACTAAAATCCCGTAATGTAATCGCTCCCATGCTGCACTGGGCATCCAATGCAGAGGTTTATCCAGGTTACCGAACCGGGCTATAAATAATTCAAATCATTACGGGGCTTGAAGTTCAAAATGGCCTCCACTTCATACAATCACGTTGGCAATTACAATGTCTCTCTATTCACCTCCCGTTCTCCCCGTCGAATAACTTGGCAATCAGTAAAGCAGCTGGTTGTTATCAGTTATTACGCCTTGTAGAAAAAAAAATCACGGGCACTCGTTTGCAATGATCTGATGTCTTCGAAAATTCGAGGAACGGTAAGGAGGCCTGCCTGTTTTGATTGTAGTGTAGGTGTAGTTACGTACGATGGGAGATATGGAGGGACGGGTAGAAGCAAGTCCATAAAATGTTCTGTAGGACAACAATTCATTTTACAGTTTTTTTGTCCACTTAAGATTGTAGCAGCTGTATTTAGCACCAATTGAAGTGTATTTATCGTCTAATCAGGGTAGCTGGAGAGAAGAACAACACAATGGGCCAATCTGGAAAAAACCTAAGTGTGAATACGCGTTGCTGCATCAAGTTTGAATTGAAAAGCATGTTAGACACTGACATCAATGCCCTGTGCTTTATTAAGACTAAAAATGTGCATTTCATTTCTAAGTTTTGACGTGAAATAGGTCCTGTCACCCACTCCCTTATTTCTAAAACACAAGCTCCTACGGAAGGCATTTTTTTTGCTTTGCTAGTGTCATTTATTTGTACAACTGTGTGTCGGCTCGGAAAGCTGTGAAGGTTCAAGATGACATCACCAAGAGGCAAATGTAGAATAAACCATAATACATCCTGGACCCAGTACAGAGCCCTGAGGAACATCAAAGTGTACCTTTCATTTGCGATAGCATTGACATTTACAAACCGATACATAAACCCCTTTTCTCGTATATTTCGGTGTTAATTTTTACATTTACATTTTAATTTAAAAGTCTTGACGGATGCAGTCTCGATAGCATGATGGTCTTGGCAGTTCTGTGCAATCTCAGGACTATGCTATTAAACAAATATCCTTATTTAGTAAGCAGTCTTATTTGTGTTTTCAAAGGAACATTATATTTTTTGTCAAAGGAGTTGAAAAAAGCATCACAGCTGAAGTGATGGACAACTTTGTTCGCGGAATGTTGCTTTTTAGCTAGCGTTGCAAAAGTTCTACCCTAGTTTCATAGCACATAATTGTCTAGTAATTGTTCCGTCCGTTCATTCTAGTTATGTTTTTGTTAACCTGCCATAATGTCATTGTTTTTCTTTGCATAATACAGTATAGCAGACGAACCCAGTTAGGCACAAGGCGATGTAATACGGCCGATAAGACATAAAAAGGAGCTTTTCAAAGGCACTGGACTCTGAGTTTACCGATGGTACATCGGGAAAATATTTTTCGGGGAAAAGAATCGGGGTATTTTGTGAATGTATTTTGTGAATGTATCACAAATGCACCTACATGTGCAGCTATAGTACTGTATATTCCAACATGCATTTCGGGGGAACATGCTATAAAATAACAAAGTCGTACCCCTGAGAACTTCAAATGAGCGCAGGCACAGAGATCAGAGCCTGCTGTTGTACCCCCTCTGTTTTTTGGCAGAAGTCATAAAAAGACATTCAGGGAAATTACCTCCCTTCTGTCGGCGACAATGTGCGGACAGCAATGATAAACAGCAGGGAGTTTCTAAGCACCACTGACTACCATTGGATTGGCACATTTCCTGTCCGTCTGTAACCCAGTCTCTTCTGACCCAGACTCAGTTGTTAGAACAGACAGACGCGGTACCAATGCTGTTCGGTTGACATCGAAGTTCCTGGGTGATGTAGCAGAGTGTATACTCTAAAAATGTATACAAAACCATGCCATTACATAGCTAATTATGTCTTTAGTTCTAATTGACATATTGCACTACTTTACGTTGTGTGCCTGCAAATCAGTCAACGTGTATCCTAAAGTCATCCCTAAAGTAAAGGATATTCACAAGCGAGCATTCGTCTACTATTTCCACCGTATGTTTCAATATAGCTACAAGAAATTGGCAGAGTAAACAATGGAAATGTGTAGAACTCACCATGCTGGTATTTTTACTGACGCCACTCTCCCCATGACCTTTCCCTAACCTATCCAGATGACATTATAGAGACCTCTCTGTACACCCATGCCGGTGCAACGGAATGGCTAATATATAACTTGTGTTAGCATTCGCTTACGCTGTGCTCTCGGACGTCGCTGGCGAGTGGCTGACACTGAATCAGGCCAACGGGAGTAAACTGTGCCCAGAGGGCGTTATTGAACACAGTGTCTGCGGAGTTAAGTAAAAGGCCTAATTCAAATCAATTGCCGGCATTAACCTTTCCTGCTTCACCGCGACAGGATCAATACGCATCGCAGAGCTAACTGACTCCGAGCAACTGAAGGACTCACGCCGGAGTGAACCGAATGCGTTCGATCGAAATATGTAATGTCATCGAGGGTCAGTTTTTAAGTTTAATATTTATATAATGGATTTACAGTCAGGTTCGAAAGTTTTTTCATCCCTCGTTGAGCAAAAAAAAAAAGAGACACGCATTATAAAAAGATGCATTTGCTAAAAATGCTTTCCGAGATATGGACGCATGTGAATATTTGACCGTCATTGAATACGCATTTATTTTGGTTAAAACTAAATTAGTTACATTTTCTACAGGGTTTCTAGCTTCTACTCTATGAACTAGGCATCATGGAATAGTTTGAAATTACCAAAACGATCGCCGGCATACTGGCCTTAAACAACATGGTATACAACAGAGTGACCTTTTATTGTGGCCAGCCTAAGGCATCAGCATCTTGATATGCCACACCTGTGAGGTAGATGAATTATTTCGGCAAAAGAGAAGTGCTCACTAACACAAATTTAGACAGATAGCCGAACAATATTTTAGAGACAAAGGCCTTTTGTGTACATAGAAATTGTCTTAGATCTTTTGAGTTCAGCTCATGAAAAAAAATGGGGGCAACAACTAAATAGTTCATTGTAAGTCGTTGGCGTCACCAAGCTTTTCCAATTACTGTAAACTTATTGCATGTAATGCATCACACGTCATCAACTTGTGGCCAGGTCTTCGCACGTTGCACATAACGTGCTGTAACGTCGTCATGCAAATGAGTCCACACGTCAGACAATCACATCAAGAAACAATACGATTTTATACCATAATATCAACCAAATCTACGGTGGCACTCCTGGTGAAAGCATCAATGCAAAAAATGAATTGTCAAGCACGCAGCATACAGACACAATACTCTGCAGGCCTGTTCCCCATCACAGAAATGAATGGATTCAATATATGTGTAATGGTGTGTTCAACAGAATATCATTAACAGGGAGAAAGGCCATTAAAATATTTCATCTCTCTGAAGACTAGAAAGTTGCAACCGAGAAGAACTGCTTTTGTTTATGGCATTATTCACACCCGTAACATTTATCATAATTGAGATGAGCGCGCTAAATACCTGCAGAATTAATTTGGTTAAATAGGTAGCTTACGATACGATTTTGGCAAAATGTTACGACGCGCCCTTGGATGAGGATGAATAGTTGTGGAAATTAAAATGTGTTATTTCTGAGTGTCTAATGTCCTTAAAGGGAAATACATCTCTATAGATATACGGAAACATGGAGACACCCAAGGAACAAACATGACCAGGTTCAACGCCGCAACGGGTGTTTTATTATAGAAAATAGGAAGCCAGTTTAGAAACACAAAACGTCCGCTAGCCACCAAAACTGCACAAACCGCAGAGGCATGGACTCCAATAGACCCCTTGAGGTTCCCTGTGGTATCTGCCACCAAGACCTTATGAGCAGAACTTCTATCAGGTGCCATGTGAGTGGCCATTTGAGCTGCCAAAGCTCGAACGTCCACTCTGACGCAGCAGGAAATCAGTGTGTATATATGCACATATACTGTACAACACAATCCCTGGCAGTGGCTAAAAACCAGTTTGGACAAGACGCAAAGATTTCAATGCACAGTTTGCTTGAACTAAACCAGTCACTCGAGAGGTGTATTTCATTACGGAACCAAAACACAGCCGTCACAAACCATAGGAGCTGAAGGCTATCGCAGAGTGACTAGGTACTGTTCGAGTATCATTACATCCATGTTAACCTGGAGAATTGTCGTACACCGACTAGCGTGCACTCACTCCTGCTCAAATGTTGCCAAAACAAAATCATGGTTTATTCACTCCGTTCTATAAAACAAAAATCTTTAGATAATTTGTTCACTTTCCCGGATTTTTTATTTGTACCATGGTAGTGAAATCAAGGAAAGATTGTAATTTTCTGGTTTGGGTAGGGCTTGGCAGGAGAGTAATTTGGTACTGGTGCCAATTCAGGAAGATGTCATTTATTATCCTAGACAAGATATCAGCTTGGAGTCTTCCGCTTTAACGCTTGATGAGGTGGTAGAACACACGCCACGGGATCGGAGACCATTCAACCAGGCACACGTCCGGGCTCGTGGACTGGGAGCTTCACTCAGCGAGACATTTTTGTGGATCTGTGTAAATTATTTTACAGCCAGTGTGTGAGTCATAAAACTAAACAACTTTGTGTTAAGATAACTACATACCAATAGGCAGGTCCCTTACATTTAATATAAATATGTAACATAAGCTTATATAGCAATGTTAACATATTTTATCACAGTGCCAATAACCTTGGCCACATTTTTGGTAAAACATTTCCTCAAGCTATTTTTAATTTATTTAACCAGTTAGGCCAATTGAGAACAAATTCTCATTAGCAATGGCGACTGGGGGATTGAACCCAGGACATCATACATACAGAGCATGCACTCTACCACTGAGCAACCAACTCCTCCAATAGGAACCCAGGACATCATACATACAGAGCATGCACTCTACCACTGAGATACCAACTCCTCCAATAGGAACCCAGGACATCATACATACAGAGCATGCACTCTACCACTGAGATACCAACTCCTCCAATAGGAACCCAGGACATCATACATACAGAGCATGCACTCTACCACTGAGATACCAACTCCTCCAATAGGAACCCAGGACATCATACATACAGAGCATGCACTCTACTACTGAGATACCAACTCCTCCAATAGGAACCCAGAACATCATACATACAGAGCATGCACTCTACCACTGAGATACTAACTCCTCCAATAGGAACCCAGGACATCATACATACAGAGCATGCACTCTACTACTGAGATACCAACTCCTCCAATAGGAACCCAGGACATCATACATACAGAGAATGCACTCTACCACTGAGCAACCAAATCCACCAATAGGAACCCAGGACATCATACACACAGAGCATGCACTCTACCACTGAGATACCAACTCCTCCAATAGGAACCCAGGACATCATACATACAGAGCATGCACTCTACCACTGAGATACCAACTCCTCCAATAGGAACCCAGGACATCATACATACAGAGCATGCACTCTACCACTGAGATACCAACTCCTCCAATAGGAACCCAGGACATCATACATACAGAGCATGCACTCTACTACTGAGATACCAACTCCTCCAATAGGAACCCAGGACATCATACATACAGAGCATGCACTCTACCACTGAGATACCAACTCCTCCAATAGGAACCCAGGACATCATACATACAGAGCATGCACTCTACCACTGAGCAACCAAATCCTCCAATAGGAACCCAGGACATCATACATACAGAGCATGCACTCTACCACTGAGATACCAACTCCTCCATTTTGATTTCTCTAACAAATTTAGTCTTAGATCGAGCTGATAAACAATGACATTTACACGAAGTGCCAAAGATAAAAATGTGGTGGATTCTATGTTTAAAGACCTCAGAACGATTGTTATATGATGGACAACTCATTTCAAGGATGGAACAGGTTTTTGTAGGTTCTTTCATATGTACAGTATCTCACAAAAGAAAATACACACTTCACATTTTTGTAAATGTTTCATCATACTTTTTATGTGACAACACTGAAAACAATGTAATGTAGTCTGTGTACAGCTTGTATAACAGTGTATATTTTCTGTCCTCTCAAAATAACTCAACACACAGCCATTAATGTCTGAACCGCTGGCAACAAAAGTGAGTACACCCCTCAAGTGAAAACGTCTAGCACTGGATGGAGAACATTTTGAATATTCTCTAAAGATGTCAACCTAGTTGATGTTGGCCCATTGAGAAATTTCAATTGGAACTGGTCCAGAACCAGTCCGGAACTGCTGCCTTCACTACGTTCTCTAGGGACAGATCAGAGAAAATGATTAAATTAAATCAGCAGCTCCTAGGCCCTCCATGGAATGAGTTTGACACCCTTGGTTTGGAGTATTGTGGAGCGTCTTCCGCTCTTATTGTCTGATGGGTCAATCACTATTCAGCCAGAGGTGTAGGGGACCGGACAAATCATGTTCGTGTTAGGAATGCGGGAAATATAAAACAGACTTAGATTTTTGTCACGCTGAATTATGACCTTAAACCTTCTGCAAACAGCCGGAGCAGATGTCGGCACAGTGAAAACTCACAGAATTTGATTGGCGACCTCTGACCTCCAATGTCAACATAATTGACGCTAAGTGGAATCACTGGAACAGGGAACAAATACAATGGGGGGGGGGAAGCTTCAGCACGTACTGCAAGGAGCTTGGAAGAATTTACCACAGGACTACGTGAGGAGTCAAGTAAATGGATCTTATTGGTATGGGCTTTGAAGGCATTTACTAAGTGCGGTAGATTACGTGGAACTTACGTTGGCTATTCTAATGGAACAGACTATAACATGAGAAATATGAAAACATGGAATCTGGTCTCAATTAGTTGGCCCCTTTCTACACTCTTATAGTCATACGTTTGTAGTGTAACTTTTTTGAAAGGCTTAATAAATAGACTTTTCTAATGTTCCAAAAAACAAACCATCGACCTGCGTTTGAGCAAATTCCCCCTGGCCAGCCCAGTAATACAGGAAGCTCGCACATCTTCTGTGTGCTGTAACAGACAACACTTTATCACACTTCCAGTTTCTCTGTGGTTACAGGAGGAGAAATAAAATAAACAACCTAGTGCCTCAGAGTCAAGAGATTATTATTATTAAGAGATGGGTGGTTGGTCATTGTAATTCCTTCCCAGCTATTAAATGTCTTCAGTCTCAGGAAAGGGTTAACAACAGGTTTCCTGTACTCCATGATGGAAATCAGATAGGGTCATTTTAGGTCTAAGGCTGACACATTTAAAGGTTCGGTACGCTGTTCTAGGAAGCAGAGGTTAATATGAAACCTGTAAAAACCTAATAATGACTCCCTATCGGGGGAATTTGTCAAATCCGTCCTTTGTTTTCCCCTCAAACCAGAATACGACAGAATACATTATCATTACGGGTAGGCGGTAAACAACCCAGCCTCTGACGAAATTGGCATACAAAAGAGAAGGAGAAAAAACACCTGTTGCTCGAACCACTGAAGCTCGCAGTTTAATTTTATCAGCCTGCAAACAATCGCTCATTATTTAGAAGATTGATGATAAAAATCAGTGAGCTGTGAAGTATTCTAGGAAACCAACACATAACTGGAGTTCCTACTTATAACAGCGAATGGGAGCCTGGTCAACCAAATCCTCATTGACGGGGGGGGGGTTGGAATACAAGACAAGTTATTCCGGAATTATCTCATGGTCCTTTAACCTTTTTAATATATAAGAAAATTAGCTGACGCAAATATGCCCCGTCTTAGACTTCCAAATGGACTTGGCGTCTGTTTACTTTTGAGGATTAATATTCAAGATGAGCGGCGCAGGTCGGGTCAGCTCACTAATGCTCCTTTTGGGTCAAACTTTGGTTTTAATAAAGTTAAGTGTTAAATTGAGGTTTAACAGCGATTGGTTTGCTCCAACCCTGCCAAAGGCCTGAACATGTGCATGTTCTATAACCAATAACGGGCATGTGCATGTTCTATAACCAATAACGGGCATGTGCATGTTCTATAACCAATAACGGGCATGTTCTATAACCAATAACGGGCATGTGCATGTTCTATAACCAATAACGGGCATGTGCATGTTCTATAACCAATAACGGGCATGTGCATGTTCTATAACCAATAACGGGCATGTGCATGTTCTATAACCAATAACGGGCATGTGCATGTTCTATAACCAATAACGGGCATGTGCATGTTCTATAACCAATAACGTGCATGTGCATGTTCTATAACCAATAACGGGCATGTTCTATAACCAATAACGGGCATGTGCATGTTCTATAACCAATAACGGGCATGTGCATGTTCTATAACCAATAACGTGCATGTGCATGTTCTATAACCAATAACGGGCATGTGCATGTTCTATAACCAATAACGTGCATGTGCATGTTCTATAACCAATAACGGGCATGTTCTATAACCAATAACGGGCATGTGCATGTTCTATAACCAATAACGGGCATGTGCATGTTCTATAACCAATAACGTGCATGTGCATGTTCTATAACCAATAACGGGCATGTGCATGTTCCATAACCAATAATGGGCATGTGCATGTTCTATAAGGACAGAAGGCCTGATAAATCCAGTCGAGGCTTTCATCGAATCAAGCGTGACGCCAATCAGGACAATCTCTCGGACCTGAAAAATCCATTGCGTTTTCAATTGTCTCTGCCGATCAACACAAGAGAGACGGCAGCGAGGGCCCCGCGGTGAATGGAAAGTGTCATTTCTTACAATAGCACGAGCCCAGCAGTTGGGACGCGATCGCCTCGTCCGTTTCCTGATTGTGGTCTAAATGGTGCCGGCCCAAGGTTAGAGAGGCCTCATTGAGCACACCATTTGGAAAACGACACGATGGCCATTTTACATTTCATTGCCTCCCCACTTTTGACGGGGAAGTGTTGTCCCTAAAACAAAGGTCGTCCGCGGATTGTCAGACGCTCGCGTCCTCACCCCTACAAATGTCCTGATGAAAAACTGCCAATTTGACAACTAAAGTCGCATTTCCAAAAAAGCACTGTTTATAGAAAGGTTTGGTTTTGTCAAGTCAAAATGGCTACAGGCCTGCTGTGCAATTTGTCAGGTTTTCACAAGGGCAATCTTAAAATATTTTTTTTATAATAATGTTATCTTAGATTAGATATGCATTTATAGTGCTATGATAATGACAAGAAAACACACACTACATGATTATCTACACATTATTTGAAGAAAAAAAAAATCATACATTTTGCTAATGTACATTACCATATTTTGTTGTCTTAATCACAGCGATGTTTAACCGTGACAACACAGGAAGCCCAAGGCACAGCCAACTCTCTGTTACAGTTATCATCAGGTATGTGTTCCTGCCAGAGTGATACAAATGTCATGACCTCAACATTCTGCCGGTTCCTGCTCTACAACAATTGAGGACTATGACCTTACCTCCAACATGTCCTAATCCAGGCGTGTGTCATCACTCGCCTGGCTTTCCAAAACATGCTGTTTATTGGGCCCCCGGCCAATTAAACTCTGCAAAATACACAGCCCTTGTCTCGTTCCTGGGACCCGTTGGAGAGGAGGGTCAGAATCTGCTTTTCTTTCGGCGGGTATATGGAACGGAGGGAGAATTTGGAACAATTAACAGAGAAGTTGTAGGGTACAGGCACACAGGAGGTCAGGTGAGGCGGCTGAACAAAGATCCTACATTTATTTTGTTTAGAGAAATATTTTTAGCCGCGGTGTGCCGCTGGGCAAATGGAAGGCTTCGTTTTATTGAAGTGCCTGTCGCAGCTTACGCCTTTTGTTTTATAGAAGAGCCTGCCGTAGCCTACGCCTTTTGTTTTATAGAAGAGCCTGTCGTAGCCTACGCCTTTTGTTTTATAGAAGAGCCTGTCCCAGCTTACGCCTTTTGTTTTACTGAAGAGCCTGTTGTAGCCTACGCGTTTTGTTTTATAGAAGAGCCTTTCGTAGCCTACGCCTTTTGTTTTATAGAAGAGCTTTTCGTAGCCTACGCCTTTTGTTTTCCTGAAGAGCCTGTCGTAGCCTACACCTTTTGTTTTATAGAAGAGCTTTTCGTAGCTTACACCTTTTGTTTTATAGAAGAGCCTGTCGTAGCCTGCGCCTTATCATTCAAAGAGCATGATGCTGAGGAGAGAGAAAGCTACAGCCCAAGAAATACACTGGCAAACCGTTAACTGTTAACAAGATGTGTTAGCGTCAGGTAATTTAATCAATATAATGTCTTAAAATGAAAGCGTATCATTAGTTCTTCATAATAAAATAAGCGTGCACACTGAGCTATGGAACACCTAACCATAATGTTTTTCTTGTGATAATGTGACTACCTAGGAAAGAAACAAATCAAGTGTCTGCCATTGGACCAGCCCAGATGACATGGTGCAATTCAATTGCTTTTCAAGGAAAATATACCTTTCAGATGTACAAATTACAGGCAAAGTTACACAATTTTCCACCAGATAAGCCAAATTAACAGATAACTTGGCAACTAAACAAACTATTAGGTACACAACAACCGTAAAAGAAAAAGACGTGATTCTGCATCAGCAGTCTCTCAAATCATGATTGTCACTAAATTAGTCTAGCCAGCTGTTTAAATTTTATCGTCGTCCAATAGAGAGCAGGCATTCTGAGTCAGGTGACCAGGTACCTCAACAGAAACTCCATTGGTTGTGTTAGTTTTTGTCTCTGATACAATTTTAAATGTCGCCCTGGTTGGAATTGGAGGAAATAACCTTTACCATACAATTGCTTCTGGCACGCGGCAAATAGCACAGCACACGGCAAATGGGCAATAGCACAGCAAAAGGCCAATGGCACAGCAAACGGCCAATAGCACAGCAAAAGACCAATGGCACAGCAAAATGTAATTGCACAGCAAAAGGCAAATTGTAATTGCACACAACAAATGACGAAGAAGACAGCAATTGGCAAGGACAGATCTAAGAAGAAGCGGAAATCGTTGCTCAAAGACAATATTACACAGTGCAAAGACGCCCTTTTGCTTCAGAAGGCAACTCCCCCCAACTAGATCACAGCCCAACTTTGCCAGGAATTAACACAAGACATAAAACATAAAACAATCAGGTTTAAAACTTGTTGACAAGACTTGTCCCTGGCATCTGGGCTTGGGCACCCGTAGGGGCGGTTGGAGTGGCTGGTGTCGCCGAAACACTCGCCTTGACACAATGACCTGTCGTTTTTGGCTTGAGTTTGGTCGAATGTAGGCACACCGCAGCTCGAATTGGAACAGAGAAATGGGCCTAGCACAAAACCCTCTCTATCTAATCCATTGCATTACCTCACTCTCACAATCATTCTGACGTAAATTGCAACAAACCCCCCCCCCCTATTAAGGTGAGTGCACTAACAATCTTCTCTCAGCTGACACCCAACTCTGGGCTTTCAGTGTGTCTCTGAATCCCAGACAGAACCAGTTTAATTAGTCACAGGTGCAGACTGTTGTTTCTAATCCAAAACTGCCATAAAGATGGCCAGAGGGATGCACTGAGAAAAGGTGCTGCAACTCCACTAAACAATGTTGTCATTATAAATGCGCATTGTATATCTGCACTGCAGGTTCAGAAAACAGTCAGGAGAGCAGGCAATTAGCAGGCAATCTAATAATTAGGACAGGAGAGATGTACTGTCCTATTCAACCTTGAATTACACCATCTAACGATTGAATATTTGCACTTTTGTTGTTGCATTGAAGTCAATAGCCAGCTCACCAAAACACGTCGAATGCTCATCCATAAAGTCGGGTAATCGCTATACAGCAAAATGTATGAAAGTAAATGATCAATGAAAGATATATACACATATACAAATATACACAGTGATATACAGACATATACAGAAATATACTGACATATACAGACATATACAAAAAATATACAGATATATACAGACATATACAGAAATATACAGACATATTCACATATACAGACATATACAAAAAATATACAGATATATACAGACATATACAGAAATATACAGACATATTCACATATACAGATATATACAGTAATATACAGACATATACAGAAATATACAGACATATACAGATATATACACATACATACACACATCTCTCCTGCAGGGGCAGTACCTGCACACATAGTTCTGTCACACATTTATCTCTTAGCTTTGTAATAAACCAGAAGCAGATCACATTGAGTATTTGTAGCTTCATGAATAAATTGCTTTTTGTTCTGATTTCATGGTAAGTCGATGCTTGCTCAAAAACTCCGCCCAGCCTTACCATAGTAAGGAAAGTTAGGAAAATGTCAATTATATCAAGCTGTGCCTTCAATAAAACAATAGGCTAAAACAAA
Organism: Dallia pectoralis; assembly: GCA_029465975.1. Classification (NCBI taxonomy): domain Eukaryota; kingdom Metazoa; phylum Chordata; class Actinopteri; order Esociformes; family Umbridae; genus Dallia; species Dallia pectoralis. The sequence continues at coordinate 16,698,329 of CM055735.1, forward strand.
ATTGACAAATAACCCCCAGAAAATGCAACATGGCATTTAAAGGTGGCCTCAGCCGAGACAGTCCTTGGAAAGTCAGGACGTAGCCAACTGCCACATTAGCCCACGGTTACGTTTGCCCGAAATGTATCTCTGAGATTGAAGGGACAATTCTCGGAGAGTGAGGCTGCGTGGATGGATGGAGGAACAAGGACAGAATCGTGTAATGGAAAATAATGTTGAGGTGAACATCACCCGAATTACATTCTTGCAATGTCAAAACACTCGCTCTTTAAACCTCCAACGCCTCAAGTATTTCCAACGTAATCAGACAATTCGAAGGTGACTGTACCCAGTACAATAATAGCTTCAGTTACCGTCGGGCAGCCGGTTTAGGGTGGTCCACCAGCCCACAGATATGTTGTTTAACCAAAAGCCCCCTGCACAAACGGAAAACAGAACGAGCATCTCTTTATTTGGAACAATTCGCTCTGTGGGTTAACGGTGAACTTGAGGGCTCGAATGGGAAAAGCCCTGAGAGTGGTTTAGCATAACCCCACATCTGTGTTAGATTAGATTAAACTTTATTGTCATTGGACAGTGCAAGTACGGTACAACGAAAGGCAGTTTGCACCAAAAGTGCAAAAGAGCAGTGGAAAAGGTACAGTGTGAGCATGTGCAATAGAAATGGAATAGTAAATGTGCAGGTATTCAGTTCAACAATGTACAAATTGCAGATGTGCAGAGGGCAACACCAGCGGAGAACATCTGTGCAAGTGGTACAAAGGATAAGCATTGTGCAAAAGGCAAATATAATAAATATGCCAGCAGTGTGTAGGGCCAGAGGTAGCAAGAGGAGTACAGGAGGAGAACCACAGGATGATATATATGTGTGGGGAAAATATTATGCTTACGAATGTCATTGTCAGCGATGACAGTAACATAATGTCACCGTTCATTGTAATGAATTCACGATTATATTTAATGAATATCAAACATTTTCCTGAGTAACTGTCTAACTATTTTAGACGAACAAACTATTCATAACATTTATTTACATGATGGATAATACTGATATCGCATATTCAGAAGTTGTTTTGCTTACTCTGGGTTGTGTTCTTTACACAGTAGCCAGTATTAGGTTCGACAGTCAAGCCCTTCTGTAGACAGCGAGTCTTGTGGCCTCGGCTTAACACCGTTCGTCGTTAAGAAATGCATTTACCGTTCGATTGAATATTCAAATGGGCAAAATGAGTAAGCGGCGTGTCGGAGTGATATCATCAGCTGTACCAGACAAGCGCCCGTTCCAGTATCAGGAACATCCAGATCACGGATACATCCCGCGAAAACAATGCTTCATGGCACGAAGCACGCGTCGTCTCCGACTGATTGCGTGCCCACACATTCAATAATGTTGGGTCGTCTTCACAGTCCCTGGACCTCGACTGGCTGGAACATTCCAATTGAAATTGGATTGTTCGCAGTACTTCGCACTAAGGCGCACGTTCTGCTGTCCATTCAGAAATGACTGCGTGTTGCCATAGGGACAGCAAATATTTGCATGTATTTTTTATTGTTTTGCAAGACCCCCGAATTGTACATTGTACACTACACCAACGAATGCTATAGACAAATGTTTGTCCATTCTCGTGATATTGCTAGAATAAGATGTAATTGTAGTTGCCAAGATGTAATTGCTGTACAATGTACTACAAACATTTGGACCTGTCAGAAAAGGCAATAGCCTTAGTTGTATTCACAACTGTCAAAATGGTTCACATCCCATAATCCACCCCGTAGTACAGCTTGCCTGGTAACACACATTGTAAGTATAGTCCAGCTTTAACCCAGGCTTAGGGGTGTTAGGTCTGTGAGGACCAAATCAATGTGGACAGACCAGCACACAAATTAAAATGTGACACACAATTACAAGCACTTTGATTCACTCTGTAATTTGCATTAGGCTACCCAATGACTGATTAACTCCGTGATGAGAGTGTTCATGTTGAATGGGATTAGAAATCTTAAGGTGAGGGTTAAAGTAAAAGTAAGCATCAGGCCATGTTACCGTGGTCAAATGTTTTCTCACAGCACGCATCCTGTTACAAACGCCCTCAGGGCAAAGCCGCCTGCGAAACAAGATTCATGACAAAAAACGCTAATCTGCTTTCGGACTACAAGCATTTGCCTGAAAAGGATATCCAAGTGCACTACGACTGTTCACGTCGATTAACGTTCATCCTCTAGACATAACTGACAAGTTTTCACCAAAGGGCAATTAAATGTAAGTATAGAGGAGCAAATCGCTCTCTGCCCTCGCGGGTTATAAATGCTGACGACCCTTCTCATAGTGAATACATGCAAGGTCTCTCTCTCTTTCCCTGTTTCCTTGGATTGGCTGCAGGACCCCTGGAAGACAAGTCCTTTATCATTTATTTCACAATATAACCCCAGCGGAATGTAGAATTACAATTTTACATTACTGAAGAAATATGGTGCTTTGGCTAAAACCCTCATACAGTCAAAGCAGTCTAAACTGGTGCGTCATGTCAACAAGTTCCATTGTTTTCTTTCTAGCGACTGGCGTTCTAAATAGATAAAGAGAAAACCTAGCACCTCACATTAGTGGAAGTAGCTTTTAAGCAGACAATTAATGAAATAGCCACACGCGGCGGAAACAAATGTCATATAAATATCTCGAAGACTCAACCATGAACAGTTATACAACTGTACCGACATGCACCGTTGATGAAAGACGGACCACTCTGATATATACATGTTTTTCTGCTTTTCTCCTCTCAGCTAATACACAAGATAGACTAATTGATCTCTGCAGATGCTAGACAAGGCAATAGGTCACGCGTACAGCCACTCTCCTCTCTCACAACTATCTATTGCTTTTCTCCCCAAGTGCCATAGAAAGGCAGCAGAAAAAGGCATGTAATTTAAGACCATACATCTTGGCAGAAGGTTGGTGTTTGTCATTGTAAGTGGACTTCCAAAAAGAAAAATGCCATAGGGTACATACTAGGATGCCCTTTTAAAGCTAGCATTTTCAAAACAAGTGCTTGAATTGTGTGCAAGTTCACCTGAGTGGCCTTGTGATTTAGGGCACTCCGTTAGAGTTCTGAGCCATCACTATATCTGACTGGGTTTAATCCCTAGGTGTGCAACAGACGGATGTGATTCAGAAGCTCCATCAGGCGGCTCACAGTTACGCGTTCATTCTCTCTCATTGACCTCTAGCGACCCCTTGTGGCAGGTTTGGTGCCTACAAGTTGACTGAGGTCCACAATGGACGGAGTGTTCACGTTTGACATGTTGGTTGCCTTACTTGTTAAGTGAACTGAGAAGTAAATGTACAGCATTGTCTTAGCAAAAACACAGACAGAGATTTTGGCCTTTCAAACGTGTCCAGTTCCTTCAAATACCTTCATGCCATATAATTGATCTATCTCACAATATAATAATTATCTTTTGGACATCAAAACAATTATTTTACTTTTGTATTATATGAAATGGAGAAAAGAAAGAGAGTTTGAGTTTCTTTCTGTCTCGCAATACGCACAATATTTGTCATAAAAACAACCCTGAGAAGTGCAGCATAGCAAATTGAACGGAGTGATGTAATCAGTGTTTTTCCACTTTATCAGGTCTCAAACATACATACTTAGCAATGGGACCATACATTTTGCATGTGCTTCCATGTAGTTCAGGCAATGTACTAAATATCATATGGTATTTCCATGTATGACAAAAATATTAACTGCTTTTGTAAGAATTATCTATTGAAACCGAATACAAGCCAACGCGAAACTGCAAACAGTGTCGCTGCTCTTTTAAGACTAAAACATCAGAGCCCGGGGAGAGAAGAAAGTAGAAATGTGTTTAATTAGTGCAATTCTCTCTCGGCTGAGATAACATCACCGGCGTGTTGACAGTCAGCTCGCTTTTCTTTTTTTTCCGCGGTTTCTCGTGAGTACTACATTTAATTCTGTTCCACAGATAAGGCTTCACATTTCAAAGATGACTTTCATGATGCGGAATGAAGGGGAGAGAAATAAGAGACGAGAGGCGGCGACGGGAGCACATGATAATTCTTTTGCGTTGATCCTTTTCTGTTGAGGCAGTGGGAGAGACGTCGCCGGCTGCTCTGACACTGTGTGATGAACACAGGAACAATCACTTATCTCTGTTACAGCAAAAGACCTGGGATCAACACCTCCATGTTATATACTAGTGCATGTCTTCACCTACTGTGCCCTTGCAGAAAAAAAAAATATATATATATACACACACATTTAATTAGTTTAAAATGAAATCTTTAAGAGGTCCAAATACTTTGCCTGGGCCCTTTAGGTAGTGTGTTAGCAGTGTAGCGCGGACACCAATTACAGTCAATGTTAAAGCGTGCACAATAGCACTGGTAATGTTGAGTCTTTATTCTGTGATTTGCGTTGGAGTCTGTTGCGTTTGGAGTCAAGCTGGCCGTCACGATGCAGAAATATCAGCAAAAAACAGGTTGGGCCAAAACCCACCTTTTTTGGTACACTATTAAAAAGAAAGACGTCACCGGTGATGTCAGCAATGGCAAATAAACAGACAGACCAAGAAACCGATAATAAATAACCTGAGAACTACATCAAAATGAATGAACTTATGAATAGATAAATGTTCGACAGGTCAGGAAGTAAGGCATGGTGTGTCAGTACAGACGTCAGAAGACTTCACCCGCCCAACCACACCAGCCGGAATGGCAGGTGCAAGAGCGCAAGTTAGCCGAAAAACAAAATATCCTAACAGTCCGCAGTTTTGTGAAACAAGGTATAGCGGACGGACAATAGTAATGGGTCGCTAATGAGCGTGTATATGACTGCCACTGCATCAAAACCCTGCTTTATTATTGACATGAAACAGCTGACAGCCGCACCAGGATGAATTATGGGTACAGATTATTATTTTTTGCCTCGGTTTCAACCAAATGGCTCTAAACTCCTTGGACAGTGTTTCGTCAAGCAGAGAAACAGTTGTCCGAAACACAGTGTCATAGCGTACAGAATTTCGGACCAAGAGGGGGAAGTTCTTAAATGGCCAATTCAATCGCCTGAACTGAATCCGTTTGGGTGCGCGCGTCAAATGCTATGGGCAAGAATTAAAGACAAAATGACAAAAAATAGTCGCACTTTATGTCTTTCAGGGCATCTCATGAATGTCTGCAGATGTCTACGGCTTAAAGAGTTCAGGTCATGCAAATATATGGGAAAATGGACTAATCATAGCTACATTATTTAATATAATTTTATCTTTTTCGTACAAAACACGCTGTCATTTCAAAATGGTTAATCCGATAAGCATTAAAATACAGTCGAATTAAAGCTGGCAGTGTGGACATTGACCGCACAGCAATTGTACAATGTAAAAATATGAAACACTTAAATACAGAGCCAAAGAAGCTCATAACCAGTTCAAAGAGACTACAAGGTAAAGGCAAGTACGGTAGGGTGCTCTGGAGTCCATACAGAAGTCAAATGGGGTCAATAGTGGTCAACACCCAGAGAGTGATCAACACTACTAGATAACCCAGACTGTGATCAACACTACTAGATAACACAGACAGTGATCAACACTATTAGATAACACAGACAGTGATCAACACTAGTAGACAACACAGACAGTAATCAACACTACTAGATAACACAGACAGTGATCAACACTATTAGATAACACAGACAGTAATCAACACTACTAAATACCACAGACAGTGATCAACACTATTAAATAACCCAGACAGTAATCAACACTATTAGATAACCCAGACAGTAATCAACACTACTAAATACCACAGACAGTAATCAACACTACTAAATACCACAGACAGTGATCTCATCTCATCTTCAACCGCTTATCCGGGGTCGGGTCGCGGGGGTAGCAGCTCTAGCAGGGGACCCCAAACTTCCCTTTCCCGGGCAACATTAGCCAGCTCTGACTGGGGAATCCCGAGGCGTTCCCAGGCCAGTGTGGAGATATAATCTCTCCACCTAGTCCTGGGTCTTCCCCGAGGTCTCCTCCCAGCTGGACGTGCCTGGAACACCTCTCTAGGGAGGCGCCCAGGTGGCATTCGTACAAGATGCCCGAACCACCTCAACTGGCTCCTTTCTATGCAAAGGAGCAGCGGCTCTACTCCGAGTTCCTCTCGGATGACTGAGCTTCTCACCCTATCCCTAATGGGAGAGGCCAGCCACCTTTCTGAGAAAACCCATTTCGGCCGCTTGTACCCGCGATCTCGTTCTTTCGGTCATGACCCAGCTTTCATGACCATAGGTGAGGGTAGGAACAAAGATTGACCGGTAGATCGAGAGCTTTGCCTTTTGGCTCAGCTCTCTTTTCGTCACAACGGTGCGGTGAAGCGAATGCAACACCGCCCCCGCTGCTCCGATCCTCCGACCAATCTCCCGCTCCATTGTTCCCTCACTCGCGAACAAGACCCCGAGGTACTTGAACTCCTTCACTTGGAGTAAGGACCCATTCCCTACCCGGAGTAGGCACTCCACCGGTTTCCTGCTGAGAGTCATGGCCTCAGATTTAGAGGTGCTAACCCTCATCCCAGCCGCTTCACACTCGGCTGCGAACCGATCCAGTGAGTGCTGAAGGTCACCGACCGATGAGGCCATCAGGACCACATCATCCGCAAAAAGCAGTGATGTGACCATCAGCCCACCGAACGGGAACCCCTCCCCCCCATGACTACGCCTTGATATCCTGTCCATGAATATTACAAACAGGATTGGTGACAAAGCGCAGCCCTGGCGGAGGCCAACCCCCACCTGGAACGAATCCGACTTACTGCCGAGGACACGGACACAGCTCATGCTTTGAGCGTACAGAGATTGGATGGCCCTGAGAAGAGACCCCCTCACCCCATACTCCCGCAGCACCTCCCACAAAAGATCCCGGGGTACCCGGTCATACGCCTTCTCCAGATCCACAAAACACATGTAGACTGGATGGGCATACTCCCAGGCCCCCTCCAGGATCCTTGCGAGAGTAAAGAGCTGGTCCGTGGTTCCCCGGCCAGGACGAAAAACCGCATTGTTCCTCTTCAATCTGAGGTTCGACTATTGGCCGAACCCTCCTTTCCAGCACTTTGGAGTACACTTTACCAGGGAGGCTGAGGAGTGTGATACCTCTGTAATTGGCACACACTCTCTGGTCCCCCTTTTTAAAGAGGGGAACCACCACCCCGGTCTGCCACTCCTCTGGCACTGTCCCAGACTTCCATGCAATGTTGAAGAGGCGTGTCAACCAAGACAGCCCTTCCCCACCCAAAGCTTTTAGCATTTCTGGACGAATCTCATCAGTCCCTGGGGCTTTGCCACTGTGGAGTTGTTTTACTACCTCAGCGACTTCCCCCAGGGAAACTGACGATGACCCTCCATCAGCCTCCAGCTCTGCCTCTGTACTAGAGGGCGTGTAGGTCGGATTCAGGAGCTCCTCAAAATGCTCTTTCCAGCGCCCGATCACATCATCAGTTGAGGTCAACAGTGTCCCATCCTTACTGTACACAGCTTGGATGGTTCCCCGTTTTCCCCTTCTGAGGTGCCGAACGGTTTTCCAGAAGCATTTTGGTGCCGACCGAAAGTCCTTCTCCATAGCTTCTCCAAACTTCTCCCACACCCGCTGCTTTGCCTCTGACACGGCAGCGGCTGCAGCCCTTCGGGCCTGTCGGTACCCTGCAACTGCCTCCGGAGTCCCCAGGGCTAGCATATCCCTGAAGGCCTCCTTCAGTCGGACAGCTTCCCTGACCACCGTGGTCCACCACGGTGTTCTAGGGTTACCACCCCTTGAGGCACCTAGGACCTTGAGACCACAGCTCACCGCCGCAGCTTCAGCAATAGAAGCTTTGAACATTGCCCACTCAGGTTCAATGCCCCCAACCTCCACAGGGATGCCTGAAAAGCTCCGCCGGAGGTGTGAGTTGGAGATCTTTCGGACAAGGGCCTCCTCCAGACGTTCCCAGTTCACCCGCACTACCAGTTTGGGCTTACCTGGTCTGTCCAAAGTCTTTCCCCACCCTCTGATCCAACTCACTACCAGATGGTGATCAGTTGACAGCTCTGCCCCTCTCTTCACCCGAGTGTCCAAAACATGCGGCCTTAGATCAGGCGATACGATCACAAAATCGATCATTGACCTTCGGCCTAGGGTGCTCTGGTACCATGTACACTTATGCGCCTCCTTATGTTCGAACATGGTGTTTGTTATAGACAATCCATGACTAGCACAGAAGTCCAATAACAAACGACCGCTCGGGTTTAGATCAGGGAGGCCGTTCCTCCCAATCACGCCTCTCCAGGTGTCTCCATCGTTGCCCACATGTGCGTTGAAGTCTCCCAGCAGAATGATGGAGTCCCCTACTGGAGCCCTATATAGGACTCCCTTCAGGGTCTCCAAGAAGGCTGAATACTCCGAACTGCTGTTTGGTGCATAAGCACAAACAACAGTCAGAGTTTTCCCCCCCACCACCCTTAGGCGTAGGGAGGCAAACCTCTCATCCACCGGGGTAAACTCCAACACCGCCGTGCTCAGACGTGGGCTCGTGAGTATCCCCACACCAGCCCGCCGCCTCTCACCCTGGGCAACTCCAGAGAAGAACAGAGTCCAACCCCTATCCAGGAGTAAGGTTCCAGAGCCACGGTTGTGCGTAGAGGTAAGTCCCACCAGATCCAACTGGTATCGCTCCACCTCACGCACAAGTTCTGGCTCCTTCCCCCCCAGTGAGGTGACGTTCCACGTCCCCAAAGCAAAGCTTCTGCCGCCCGGGTCTGATCCGTCGAGACCCCCCACCTTCACTGCCACCCATATGACAGCGCACCCGACCCCTGCGGTTGTTCCTGTGAGTGGTGGGCCCACAGGATGGAGAGGAGAGAGATGCCACGTATCTCGTTCGGGCTGTGCCCGGCCGGGCTCCGTGGCAAACCCGGCCACCAGACGCTCGCTTTCGAGCCCGCCGTCTGGGCCTGGCTCCAGACGAGGGCCCTGGGCTTCCTCCAGGCAGGGTCTCTCTCCTTTTCCATCGATCTTTCATGGGGTCTTGGTGAACCATTCTTAGTCTGGCCCCTCGCCTGAGACCACTTTGCCTTGGGAAACCCTACCAGGAGCATGAAGCTCCAGACAACCCAGCCCTCAGGTTCATAGGGGCACACAAACCTCTCCACCACGTTAAGGTGATGATTCCCGGGGAGGCAGACAGTGATCAACACTATTAAATAACCCAGACAGTAATCAACACTACTAAATACCACAGACAGTAATCAACACTACTAAATACCACAGACAGTAATCAACACTATTAGATAACACAGACAGTAATCAACACTACTAAATACCACAGACAGTAATCAACACTACTAGATAACACAGACAGTGATCAACACTATTAGATAACACAGACAGTGATCAACACTATTAGATAACACAGACAGTAATCAACACTATTAGATAACACAGACAGTAATCAACACTATTAGATAACACAGACAGTAATCAACACTATTAGATAACACAGACAGTAATCAACACTATTAGATAACCCAGACAGTGATCAACACTATTAGATAACACAGACAGTAATCAACACTACTAAATACCACAGACAGTAATCAACACTACTAGATAACACAGACAGTAATCAACACTATTAGATAACCCAGACAGTAATCAACACTACTAAATACCACAGACAGTGATCAACACTACCAAATACCACAGACAGTGATCAACACTAGTAAATAACCCAGACAGTAATCAACACTACTAAATACCACAGACAGTAATCAACACTACTAGATAACACAGACAGTAATCAACACTATTAGATAACCCAGACAGTAATCAACACTACCAAATACCACAGACAGTGATCAACACTATTAAATAACCCAGACAGTAATCAACACTACTAAATACCACAGACAGTAATCAACACTACTAAATACCACAGACAGTAATCAACACTACTAAATACCACAGACAGTAATCAACACTACTAAATACCACAGACAGTAATCAACACTACTAAATACCACAGACAGTAATCAACACTACTAAATACCACAGACAGTAATCAACACTATTAAATAACACTGAGAGTAACTTAGTGCATCTTTGGTGTCCAGGTTGATAGTGTTGATGAGAGCTCTGACAAAAGACTTTCAAACCAGTCACGACTACAGTTTGCCTTCATGAAAGTCACCAGCCACTGGAATCCTCCCTCTGCGTATGTCATTTTGAGTATATTTATGACGCTTCAATCCAGTGTTGATATAGAGTGGTTGGGTTATAGGCAACAATAAAAAACCCGAACTCTAACTGTTTGTAGGTGTTACGGTCTTCAGCGTACTCACTGTTATTACTAGTCAACCTGTTAGGTCACAGTCTAATATCCCTTACTTTTGGCATTGTGTCCTTTTTTGAATTTCAGAGAGATTAGGATGTCAGTGAATAGAGCACAATCTCTACAGCTGAGATGAACAATGGCTCTTTTGATTTCCAGTGGTTCTTCCCTCTCCGAGGAAATATTGGCAAAAACGTTATTTACACAAAATTACAAAATTGGTCATGAGCCCATAAGATGTTTGCTCTTGGTTGCATTGCCAGCTTATCATTGGTGTGTCCCAGCAGCGTGGAAACACTGTGAAGCACGTTTATGCATTATATTTATTCAGCATTCCCGTGTGTACAGACAATTATTTATTTTCTAGTTTAACTTCTTTCAGAATACCATCAATGGAGTATTCTTGGACCAGTGTCACGTAATCTAATTGGGGGAAGTGCAGAGGGAGCGAGATGCAGGGCAAGAGAATCACGTTCGTGGGTTTTAATGGACCACAAACAAAGTATACACACGGTAATGAAATAAAACTGCGCTGTGAAGTGACTTACTAACATACAAAACAGCAAACAAAAATACTCACCAACTCTGAAACACGTAACGTTCAACATAGAAACAATCCCAAGCACCCGTGAACCTAACCAGGGACCTTAAATTGCCTAGTAATTAACTAACCTATGCCCGGTGCTTAGCTAAACCCAAAACAGCTGTGCTCCTAATCAACACAATACACTGAAGTGCTCTCCCCTAAACACTCGGTGACAACACGGCTCACACCTACATGACAACCGGTCCGATGTTTAAGCAAACCTTTGTAATGTTCCAAAACAGTTGTATCTTTTTAACACTTCTTAATTATTGGTTTAGATCACCAATTTTCTCATGTCTTCACATTTGTATAAGCAAATAATTGAAAGTGGTTCAATAGTGAATTATTCCTTACATTTGTCAGAAAGGGGCAAATAATACTGTATCAGCAATATCTGTGCACAAACTTGAATTGTCAATCGTGTACGAAAACCACTACAGATTAAGATAAGCTCGTAGACGTGCCTGGGGAAAAATACAATCCAAACAGGAGTACTCATTTTGGAAATGTATTTAGTACTTTAGTACTGCCTGTCGATGCCGGTGGTGGTACGAGTAATTGCATGCCTGCACTGGAACACTCGTTATCTCATGCACCCCCCACTCCATGAGCCGGCTGGACTGACAGGGCTGTCTAAAGCAGCGCCTGATCAGAATTTCCTGGACTTGTGGTTGACGGAGTAGAGGAAGGTTTTGGACTGAGGGAGCTTTGTGGGTACATCCAATCCCAAGTATTCACACTGCTGATATATTTTTTTACTTCAGCCAACAGAAAAAAACGTTTGGATTATATTTAGCATAAAAACAACAATAAATGATCATTAGAAAAACCTTTTGAGATTATTTTGCCACCATTGAAAACTGTAAAATTGGCCTTCTTTAGACTGTTTCAACTGTGGCTTCGATTAACCATGGCTTCGATTACATGCTCAAAATAGCCAGAAACGTGTATTCTTAAATGTAGGCTATGCAATGCCAAGAAACTGTGATTTGTTGTAAATAAAGTATGATGTTTTTGTAATTGACAAAAATATTTTTTTGCAGTTTTTACAAAGGCCTGGTCGTTTTGTACGTGATGGTAGTAAAAATTATACTTTTCTGGAAGTTTCTGGACTCCTCTCTCTTCATAACAAAGAGGACGCTTTCTAAGGTTCCACATACGTTTTTCATCTGGTCAGTAATTAAAACTGAATACACAATAACGTAACCTCTTTTACCTCTACTTAAGCTCAGGACTGGGTGTTTACGGATTTGGATTGATAATTAAGGTTGAGCAAAGGGTAAGTGCGTGGCTGGCAAGCCTTGGCAGGTGTGCCAGCATTGAAATCAGTTAAATTGAAATGGCTGGCCAGTTGTAATCCTCAAAATTGCCTGGGGAGTTAGAGATGGGAGCTTTGGACAGTGGGTTGTGGAAAAAGAGAGGGGAAGCAGTATGACATTTCCACCTTTACCCTCTTTCTTACGAGCGAAGCTTTCCTCAGCAATCAGTGCCTGTGCCTGTGCCTGTGTCGCTGACCAATATCAGGCTGTGAGTTCCAAAGACCCATCCAAATGGCCAGGAACCAGCTACAGAGTTTAGCACTGCTCTATGGTATGCTTAGGACAGGCTTGGAGCAAAACGCTAACTGGGATTCTAAATTGATTGAGCGTGTTTATACAAATTACTCAGCTTTTTTAGAAATGTAGTCTGGGTAAAATGCAGAATGGCTAGTCTCTGGGCGGTCTTCAACTGTCCCTGGCTGGTTAGTTGTGGATGCATCGAGACAAGTAGTAAGGAAAAAATAGATCACAAAAAACATTAGGTCAAAAGACCGGACGGGTGGGTGATAGAGGATGGGTGGGTGATAGAGAATGGGTGGGTGATAGAGGATGGGTGGGTGATAGAGGATGGGTGGGTGATAGAGGATGGGTGGGTGAAAGAGGATGGGTGGGTGATAGAGAATGGGTGGGTGATAGAGGATGGGTGGGTGATAGAGGATGGGTGGGTGATAGAGGATGGGTGGGTAATAGAGGATGGGTGGGTGATAGAGGATGGGTGGGTAATAGAGGATGGGTGGGTGAAAGAGAATGGGAATGAGAATGGGTGGGTGATAGAGGATGGGTGGGTGATAGAGGATGGGTGGGTGATAGAGGATGGGTGGGTGAAAGAGAATGGGTGGGTGATAGAGAATGGGTGGGTGATAGAGGATGGGTGGGTGATAGAGGATGGGTGGGTGATAGAGGATGGGTGGGTAATAGAGGACTGGGGGGTGAAAGAGGACGGGTGGGTGATAGTGGATGTGTTGGTATTTAACTAATTTCTGATTGCTCCCTGTTCTTCAAGGAAAATGTTCAGTTATCCTTTGAAAGACAGTTTGTTAGCAACATGGTTTTTGGCATCAGTCCAAGGCTGAAAAACATTTATTTCTGCATTGATGCTTCTAACCAGCATAGACAAGTTACATTTTCAAAGATCTATTTAAAGGTCTTTTCCTTCCTAAATTGCAAAATGTGTCTCAAGCTGACCAAGCAAGTGTGCTCTGGTTAATGGGTTTCAACCTCTGAGCAGTATTACCCCTTATGGAAGAGTATATTCCTCAATACTTCTTGGTTGGCGTCTGTGATATGATTGGATCTCGCTACCAGGAACTCTCAACTGTCAGGGGACAGCTCACAGGATTTGTGGTTGCAAATCATCTATATATTTCCATTAGTTGACCTTACTCAACTAACTTTAAAACCCAGTTGGGATCAACCATTGGCAACCTTATTCCACGATCAGGCAGGTCAAAGATATGACAGAGTGTATTCGGTGTCTTTTGGCATTACCCACCACTTAATTATATATTGCACTTCAAAAAGCGTTTAAATAACGGTAAAAAAAACAATAGAGTCAAGAAAAGACTACATGAAAGATTCTCTAGTTGCACTCAATAAAGAAGATGCATTGATCCCCTGCATGGTAAAGTGTTTATGAGGCTAAAGATAAAGACTAATACTGGTTTCTATATGTTGACAGGTTGTTACAATTAGGACTCACACGAGACCTGAGTTAAAGATACAAATATAGATTTTTAATATCCTTTAATTTTTAGTAAGGTGAATTCTCTTCTCTGTCTGAAAGATATTAAAGAGTTGCAAAGAACTCAAAGTGTAGGGACATTCTGGACAGGCTTCTTTAGGGCAGCTGCAGAGAGTGTTGTCATGTTAACGCACATGTCGTCGTGTCGACTCACCTTGTTAATTGTGTATGTTCCTCTGAGATATTAATCTTAACAGAATAATTATTCACTTCATAAAGAAGGTTAGGGTTAGAGAAATACATATTAACAAATATTTAATATATACAGTATGTATTGTATTTTCATCTGCGGCCGTGACCTGTTGGCTTTTATCGTCAGGCAGTATTCAGGCATACAGATATGCATACACAGTAGCTGAACACATGAACGAACAGGCGAACCTGGGAGAGTTCTCCATAATTATTTTGTTTGATCGCCAAAAATGCATTTGACACAGTAAGCCATTGAATTGTGATGACGATAATACCCAAATTGAAACGCCTCGGCTGTAACCAATAAAAAAACTGCAATCGCCAAACACCTATGATAATTCTGGTGATAGACACCGTTCTTACGCACGTGCCCCATTTAATGTTATTCACGATAACAGAAAACTCCGGCGAGCCGATAACATGCCAGCGGTGTCCGAGATGGCGTGTGGGGTTAGCGAGATGGCGCGATTCAAAAAACGTGTCAATGTTCATTATACGTATTTTGAGTATAGACATTGTTCGAAATGTGCCAAATTGTGTTACATTAAGCCTAATTTAAATGCATGTTTTTGAGATAGTGATCTGAAAATGTTTCGCCATACTTCTCCACATACGCACAGTAGATTAAATGCTGTTCAGTTATTTGGCGCTTGAGTTGGGATTTCTTTACATATAGAAACATATGTGTTTCATGTGAGAAGAAGGACGTAATATTCACGACTTGGCGTCGTGGGGCTTGGACTTTTCTTAGAAGTTTGTTCAAGTGCTTCAAATTTGCCAATTATTTTGTAACTGTTAAATCTCTGTGGCAAGACACGTCGTTCACCCAAGGCGTGTCTGAGATATGGTTTGTGATGCACGCATGACTGGAGAGCCAGCCACAACCCTCTTCAATTTCACTGTGGGGCAACATCAAACAATCAACTTTATTTCATGAAGCCCTTTGAACAGTTGTCACAAAGTGATTATACAGATTACCAGCCTACAAACCCTCAAAAGAAATCAACAGGATTTTAAAGCGCAGTGGCTCCGTAGAAAGATAAGAACCTTGGAAGAAACCTAGAAACCTAGGAGCCTGAAAGAAGTCCAGTAAATGTGTCACTAGAGTAGCAAAAGACACAGTGTTGCTCATCAAGTTGAATAACTTTGTCAACAGTTTGGATTTTTTGAAACGTTCTGTTAATTGAAGCCACAGTTTTTTGGTCGACATCATCTGTCGACCAAAAAGGGTTCAGTTAAATGTGCGTGCGTCAAATGAATAGCATCGCAAAAACAACCGTGAAATTCGTGACCCCTTTTCAACTACTCACATATGGAGTGGACAACGTATAATGGCGTTTCCATAGAAACCAAACATTTCTCCCCCTGGCATTGTATCATAAAATGACTCACTCCACACCGTAATTGTGGTTAGTTGTGCCATGCTGTTATGGTAAAGTGTGCGCTTTTTGTCTGAGCGGAGAGCCTGAGTCTGTCAACATGGTAGGTGAGTAATCTCACTGAAATGGTAATCTCATTGAAAATGTGACAATTTATACACATGGAATATAATATCTTAATATTTCAAGCGTGTATTTTCTCTTATTTTAAATCAGAATCAACTTTCTGGTATATTTGGAATTCTTTTTGCAGGAATGTTGCTGGTATACTATATATAGTGTTAGAAAATTACGAAGGAAATGCTATTCCAAAAATGGAAAGTAATTGATTTTTAATCCTAATAAATGGTTGATTATTTATGTGCTCTGACTACATAGATGAGATGCTTCCAGGTATTTTGAAATGTGTTCAGATATATTAAAATGCTAAGAAATACATCATTTTCTCTTTTTCACAATATTATCGTATCTTCCCTTTGAGGAATGCATCAATAACTCAAGTGGTCCTTCTGCCCATCCTGTTTCAGATAAATATGACTATGAGGTGACACGTGCCAAACTCCCACTACAATACAATTTGGGGAACGTGCAAAATGGCTCTGTCTCCAACGGTTCTCAATTCCCGGTTACTACTGGTTGATGTATTCACGGGACACCAGGTGATTGCAGTTAACCATGAACGCCATCCGCTACCTGGTATTATACGAATCTCGCCGTACTCATGGTCGCCGGGCTTGGACTTGACATCCCCTGGGCATAATCCTTTTTCTCTGAAAGTCCCCTAAAGCGGCAGTCAGCAATTATGTTTTGTGCATCGGGGTGGGGGAAGCGGGAACACTCCAGCAAAATAAATATGGTCTCCACAGCAGCTGCCGTGAAATAGCACTAATTGCAGATTGATTCGAAGTAGAGGCGTCAATATCTGCAATGCGGAGGAGCAGCTGCTCTCTCTCTCTCTCTCTCTCTCTCTCTCTCTCTCGCTCTCTCGCTCTCTCGCCGCCAATCCCACCTTCTGATTACCCATTGTTCAAGCTGTTTACTTACCAAAACGAGAGCAAAATATCAGGTTAACTAAGCGAACGGGGCCAGACAACAAAATGGGTCCCTTTTGGTGGTGGAAGTGTGCAATTAGAATGAATTAACACTCGGAGACAGATGCTCGACTCCTTCGAGGTGGCAAGGATGTAAATGGGCCATGAAGACGCACACTGTACAAAACAGTGATTAAGTTGCCTCAGGTAGCGAGTGTGTGTGTGGTGTGTGTGTGGTGTGTGGTGTGTGTGTGTGGTGTGGGTGTGCGTGTGTGTGGTGTGTGTGTGTGGTGTGTGTGCGTGGTGTGGTGTGTGTGTGGGTGTGTGGTGTGTGTGTGGGTGTGTGTGTGTGTGTGGTGTGTGTGCGTGGTGTGGTGGGTGTGTGGTGTGTGTGTGTGGTGTGTGTGTGTGTGTCAACCCTGATCCATTGCCTTTCTCCCTCCGAAGGTTTGATTTTAGGTTTGGGACTTCGCACCTATGTGTGTATCTGGGAGCATAGAAGTATGAATGATTTCAATGGTGAATGACCTACAGTGGTGAACGGCTGACCTACAGTGGTGAACGGCTGTCCTACAGTGGTGAACAGCTGACCTACAGTGGTGAACGGCTGACCTACAGTGGTGAACGGCTGACCTACAGTGGTGAACGGCTGACCTACAGTGGTGAACGGCTGACCTACAGTGGTGAACGGCTGACCTACAGTGGTGAACGGCTGTCCTACAGTGGTGAACGGCTGACCTACAGTGGTGAACGGCTGACCTACAGTGGTGAACGGCTGACCTACAGTGGTGAACGGCTGACCTACAGTGGTGAACGGCTGACCTACAGTGGTGAACGGCTGTCCTACAGTGGTGAACGGCTGTCCTACAGTGGTGAACGGCTGACCTACAGTGGTGAACGGCTGTCCTACAGTGGTGAACAGCTGTCCTACAGTGGTGAACGGCTGACCTACAGTGGTGAACAGCTGTCCTACAGTGGTGAACGGCTGACCTACAGTGTTGAATTGCTGACCTACAGTGGTGAACGGATGACCTACAGTGCTGAACGGCTGACCTACAGTGGTGAATTGCTGACCTACAGTGGTGAACGGCTGACCTACAGTGGTGAACGGCTGACCTACAGTGGTGAACGGCTGACCTACAGTGGTGAACGGCTGACCTACAGTGGTGAACGGCTGACCTACAGTGGTGAACAGCTGACCTACAGTGGTGAACGGCTGACCTACAGTGGTGAACGGCTGACCTACAGTGGTGAACGGCTGACCTACAGTGGTGAACGGCTGACCTACAGTGGTGAACGGCTGACCTACAGTGGTGAACGGCTGACCTACAGTGGTGAACGGCTGACCTACAGTGGTGAACGGCTGTCCTACAGTGGTGACAGTGGTGAACGGCTGTCCTACAGTGGTGAACGGCTGACCTACAGTGGTGAACGGCTGTCCTACAGTGGTGAACAGCTGTCCTACAGTGGTGAACGGCTGACCTACAGTGGTGAACAGCTGTCCTACAGTGGTGAACAGCTGTCCTACAGTGGTGAACGGCTGACCTACAGTGGTGAACGGCTGTCCTACAGTGGTGAACAGCTGTCCTACAGTGGTGAACGGCAGTGGTGACCTACAGTGGTGAACAGCTGTCCTACAGTGGTGAACGGCTGACCCTACAGTGTTGAATTGCTGACCTACAGTGGTGACCTACAGTGGTGAACGGATGACCTGAACAGTGCTGTGGTGAACGGCTGACCTACAGTGGTGAATTGCTGACCTACAGTGGTGAACGGATGACCTACAGTGGTGAACAGCTGTCCTACAGTGGTGAACGGGCTGACCTACAGTGGTGACCTACAGTGGTGAACGGCTGACCTACAGTGGTGAACAGCTGTCCTACAGTGGTGAACGGCTGACCTACAGTGGTGAACAGCTGTCCTACAGTGGTGAACGGCTGACCTACAGTGGTGAACGGCTGACCTACAGTGGTGAACGGCTGACCTACAGTGGTGAACGGCTGACCTACAGTGGTGAACGGCTGTCCTACAGTGGTGAACGGCTGACCTACAGTGGTGAACGGCTGACCTACAGTGGTGAACGGCTGACCTACAGTGGTGAACGGCTGACCTACAGTGGTGAACGGCTGACCTACAGTGGTGAACGGCTGTCCTACAGTGGTGAACAGCTGTCCTACAGTGGTGAACGGCTGACCTACAGTGGTGAACGGCTGTCCTACAGTGGTGAACAGCTGTCCTACAGTGGTGAACGGCTGACCTACAGTGGTGAACAGCTGTCCTACAGTGGTGAACGGCTGACCTACAGTGGTGAATTGCTGACCTACAGTGGTGAACGGATGACCTACAGTGCTGAACGGCTGACCTACAGTGGTGAATTGCTGACCTACAGTGGTGAACGGATGACCTACAGTGGTGAACAGCTGTCCTACAGTGGTGAACGGCTGACCTACAGTGGTGAACGGCTGACCTACAGTGGTGAACAGCTGTCCTACAGTGGTGAACGGCTGACCTACAGTGGTGAACAGCTGTCCTACAGTGGTGAACGGCTGACCTACAGTGGTGAACGGCTGTCCTACAGTGGTGAACAGCTGTCCTACAGTGGTGAACGGCTGACCTACAGTGGTGAACGGCTGTCCTACAGTGGTGAACAGCTGTCCTACAGTGGTGAACGGCTGACCTACAGTGGTGAACAGCTGTCCTACAGTGGTGAACGGCTGACCTACAGTGGTGAATTGCTGACCTACAGTGGTGAACGGATGACCTACAGTGGTGAACGGCTGACCTACAGTGGTGAATTGCTGACCTACAGTGGTGAACGGATGACCTACAGTGGTGAACGGCTGTCCTACAGTGGTGAACGGCTGACCTACAGTGGTGAACGGCTGACCTACAGTGGTGAACAGCTGTCCTACAGTGGTGAATGGCTGACCTAAAGTGGTGAATTGCTGACCTACAGTGGTGAACGGATGACCTACAGTGGTGAACGGCTGTCCTACAGTGGTGAACGGCTGTCCTACAGTGCTGAACGGCTGACCTACAGTGGTGAACGGCTGACCTACAGTGGTGAATTGCTGACCTACAGTGGTGAACGGATGACCTACAGTGGTGAACAGCTGTCCTACAGTGGTGAACGGCTGACCTACAGTGGTGAATTGCTGACCTACAGTGGTGAACGGATGACCTACAGTGGTGAACGGCTGTCCTACAGTGCTGAACGGCTGACCTACAGTGGTGAACGGCTGACCTACAGTGGTGAATTGCTGACCTACAGTGGTGAACGGATGACCTACAGTGGTGAACGGCTGTCCTACAGTGCTGAACGGCTGACCTACAGTGGTGAACGGCTGACCTACAGTGGTGAATTGCTGACCTACAGTGGTGAACGGCTGACCTACAGTGGTGAACAGCTGTCCTACAGTGGTGAACGACTGTCCTACAGTGGTGAACAGCTGTCCTACAGTGGTGAACGACTGTCCTACAGTGGTGAACAGCTGTCCTACAGTGGTGAACGGCTGACCTACAGTGGTGAACAGCTGTCCTACAGTGCTGAACGGCTGACCTACAGTGGTGAACGGCTGACCTACAGTGGTGAATTGCTGACCTACAGTGGTGAACGGATGACCTACAGTGGTGAACGGCTGTCCTACAGTGGTGAACAGCTGTCCTACAGTGGTGAACGACTGTCCTACAGTGGTGAACAGCTGTCCTACAGTGGTGAACGGCTGACCTACAGTGGTGAACAGCTGTCCTACAGTGGTGAACGGCTGTCCTACAGTGGTGAACAGCTGTCCTACAGTGGTGAACGGCTGACCCTACAGTGGTGAACAGCTGTCCTACAGTGGTGAACGACTGCCCTACAGTGGTGAACGGCTGTCCTACAGTGGTGAACGGCTGACCTACAGTGGTGAACGGCTGACCTACAGTGGTGAACGGCTGTCCTACAGTGGTGAACAGCTGTCCTACAGTGGTGAACGACTGCCCTACAGTGGTGAACGGCTGTCCTACAGTGGTGAACGGCTGTCCTACAGTGGTGAACAGCTGTCCTACAGTGGTGAACGACTGCCCTACAGTGGTGAACGGCTGTCCTACAGTGGTGAACGGCTGTCCTACAGTGGTGAACGGCTGACCTACAGTGGTGAACGGCTGACCTAAAGTGGTGCATATGTCTCTGATGAGCCAAAACAATATGACACATTCCTCTCGTGAGCATCATTAACACGTTGTGTGACTTGTGCCACAGTGGACCTTCTGTCGGTTTGGACCAGACTGGATAGCCATCGTTGCCCTCACACATCCGTTGGTAGGAACTCACCATGGCTGACCGGGAGCTCACCCAAAAAACCGTTGCATTTGAGAGATGCTTCGACCCAGTCATCAGGACCATAACAATTAGGCCCATGTCATAGTCTCTAAGTTCTTCACTCCTGCCAATGTCTCCTGCCTCCTACGTGTTGACTAGGATAACTCACGTTTGCTTACCGTCTAATCCACCCAGACCGTGACTTGTTAGTAGATGACCAACGTTGACCACTTCACCAGTCTCATACTGTTTCGGCTCATCAGAGACATATTCATCCTGATATCGAAGTGTTATTCTGAGTTCACAGTGTGCAGTGTTGGAAAATCAAGTGAAAACCACTTGAGAAACCCCAGCTAAACCCGCTGTTCTGGAAATGAGCCGACACAATCAAATCTCGCATTATGAAATATTTGCGGACCCCCTAGGAAGCGAGGAAGAGGGGTTAAAAGTGCCGCTGAGTGAGAGTCAACACATTGAGAATCAACACGGTGAGAATCATCGCGGTGAGAATCAACACGGTGAGAATCAACACGGCGTTAACCCAGCGAATCCCAGTTCCCCACTACCGTGTTGACATGTTTACAGTGCTTTTCTCCACGGGCATCACTTAAGCAGGGCAGCTGCTGTTTGTGCTCAGCTCATCAAATATTGCTGACAAATAATTGACTTAAGTGGGTCTCCTCCTCAGACGATCTGACGACATGGGAAAAATCCCGAACCATTGTTAATAATGAATAGGACCAGGCACGGCCTTACCCAAATGGCTATTCTCGTGGAGGCGGAGTTATCCAAACGGCTATTCTCGTGGAGGCGGAGTTATCCAAATGCCCTCCCACTCACTCACTGACACAATCGCGCCGGTTTAGATCATACAGAAAGAGACGGCTAACGCGCTAAATGTTTCCGTCTCTGTCTTTGACAGGGAAGGGAAATAAGGAGATAATATAAAGCTTTGATGCTTAGTTATACAGCAGGTAATTTCATGCAGTCCTCTGCTACTAAACAGTAGCCAGAATTCGTCTTCCTGTACCAGGGCAAGCGGATTAGACGAACGAGGTCGCCATGTCCAATGATACTAAGTGCCACTGACACCCACCCACTTGTAATTACCAACCTCCGTCCCTCACTGTGCAAACAGACGGTGTTAAAGGGTGGGAACACTGATAATTGTATATTAATGTGTGTGTAGAAATCGACACGGGGCACCAGCGGACGGTGACAGTGTCACGGCTGCTTTGAGACATTTCACAGCCTTACAATACAATCTCAAGGAGGAACGTTTGGTTTAAACATTTAAACAGCTCACTTGACATTTTCGAAATAAACAAATGTTAACGTCCATTTCCCAAAGTCAACAGGTAATATATAACTATCGGTTTTAAACGGAGATAAATTGTTAGGAAATGAGAATGTCAGATTAAAGTGCACGTGTGGAGAGGATACTGCATTAAGCTGCTATAATGACAGTAGCTTTTGCTTGGGGCAACCAGTGGCACTTTGGCTAGCATGGCAAGGTCTTTATCTATTATATACTCAGTAGCTGTGTGCATCTCTGCTATTCTGCAATACTAACCTTCTCTCTTTGGCATTAGTCAGCTTTGTCTTGACCAACTACTGGTCATATTTTTGGACAGAGCTGGAACTCGATGCACTTTATTATGACATGGGTGAATATGATAATTGGCTGTTCCTATTCGATTCTTTACGGGTCAACGCGTCCGGTGGGTTATCAAAGTATAATTTTGTTACAGTCTATTTCTTCCAGTTGCACTGTAGATCAATATTACTCATTTACACAAAATAAAAAAGCTAGTCATATTAAATACAATGCACATAGCAACTTTCTGTAAGAGCCTTGTATTGCGTTACTCTGATTATAAAGAACCTGCCTAATATAATATAACTGTTTTATTCAGCCAATAGCCATTTAGACGTGCAAATGGATCAATTTAATCTTTCAAACCCAGTGTCTAAACATTTCACATCTTTTTGCGGAAAAAATTTTTGTATTACAATTCGTCTTTCGGAACGATCCTACCATAAAAGTACCTTTATTAAGTGAGAGCATTTCATCACATCATACACAGCACATTTTGTATAGTGGCTTCCAGCTGGGATGATTGTCTTTTCACATCGAGGGGTTGTCTCTCTCTACAAACTCACAGAATTGAAACCATTACAAATAAATGCTACGCTTTCTGTTTGTTAATAAGTAGACGACTGTCCCATTTCTATTTGCCTCAATGTATTACTTTTTGGGGATTTTCTGTTTATTTTCCACGTTGACGTGACGGCAGTTGTACATTAGGTATAATAAAGTCGTTCAAACTGATTTCAAAAGAATACAAATTTCAAAGAAATTTGTATACAAAAAGGTGAATATGTATCTGTAAGTGTATCTTATAAGACATGCTGTACCAACAGCAATCAATCCACAGTTCCAAAGACAAGAACAAAACTGTTTCCTTTAAATCACTGTGCTATTAATGGAATCCTCTTTAGCAACACATAACTTAATGGGACCACAAAGAAACGTGCACTGTCACAACAGATTCCGGATTCAGCGTTGCCATATTTACAGTGTGCGCTTCTGTGTAAATTCAGGAACATGTGTATTGGGTGTGTAGCACTGGTGCAGCTGTTTAGTTTGGAGGCGGCTTGATGTGGTGAACATAGTGTAGTTATTCTCTGTGGGACAGATGGCCAGTTGCTGAGGTCTACCGTACATAGAAATAACCCGTTCAGGTTGAGGTCATGAGGTCATATTTTAGTTATGATTGACCTGTACTAACCCTCTGACCTCTGACCTGACCGAGGATCATTTTTGGTACGGTGGTACATAATCTCGCTGGTATGTGTTCATGCGCTGGAGTCACGTAGGAGCTCAGCTAGAGTGTCAGGGGGCGAATGGTGACCCGTTCTGCAGGCTTTACACTGCGTTTACCTCTGCGATGGACCAGGAGTAGTACGTCTGCTGGTGTACATTCCTGGTGATCGTTTCTATGTTGTTCCATGATTGTTGCTAAAATAATGGCTGAGCCCTGAAGCATAAGGATGATGATTTGGGGGGGATTTTCCTTTTCTATAATTATAGGCTAGCTGATGACCTTTGACCTTTTAGTAATCAAAAACATAGCCCAGATCTTAATATCTTGACATCAGTCAATGTAGGCAGTTTTGGCATGTTCTAGAATGTTTATTACTAAATGTCATTCTCCGTCCAGTGAATGAAAAAAATGACAAGAAATGATCAGGTGTTAAACCGTAGAACCGTAAGGCTATAATCGGGTGTTGATTAATAGAAACGCCTCAGCATACGACTATATCGGATGTTCATTCATATAAATGCCTTAGCATTAAGGCAATATCGGGTGTTGAACCATATAAATGCCTTAGCATTAAGGCTACATATATTCCCTAGCCACCCTGTTACCGCACGCTACAGAGCTAATCAGAGTTGTAACATGACCATTTTGCATTGATAGAGGCCCAGGCAAACCAGGAGACCAATTTATACTGTTCATACTTCTGTACAACATAAATGCCGTCGTGTTGTCGTTTTAAAAACACACACCCAGTCATCCATATCTCATACGTATATTTATCTTCTTCGGCTGGCAATTTACAAATGAACTAGTAGCCTATAACTTTGAATAAGGAAACTATACTTTCAAATGCAGAGCCTTGAAGCATGTTTACAGCTTTCGCGTTGACAGATTGTAGGTAGACAACCCTCAGGTACCACAAAAATAACATGCAATCCAGATATACAATTACAGAAAATTACAACAATTATAATCAGAGAGTGGGCTTCACAGTGTTGCTGTTAAAGTGACGTGTTGTGTTTAGGTTCAAAGAAGAAGTAAGGTAGAGAGGCTGCCTCGGTCTGTTTTGCCGTTCTTTCCTTGCCGACTATGCCACACACAGTTATATTTCTACTTTCAAGCAAAGCAATGTGAAAACATAAACGAATGAGCCAAAATATTATGACCACTCACAGGTGAAGCAATATTTTTTTAAATCTTCTAACAGCGGTCTCCAATGAGACTAACAGCAAATGGTCATAATGTTTCGGCTCATCAGTGTAAATTCTTGATGTGCCATTGAGGTCGCGTGAACGCGCTCTCAAACGGACGGCGAAACCTGCAAAAGGAAGCACATCTGTTTTCTGTCAGTGCACAACCCGCCTTAACATACCTTTCTCTGGAATGACTCAGATTGAAGGCATATAAAAGACAAAAGTAGGCTACAAGCTCACACACATAAACTTTCCCACCGTAGCCATGATTAATTCTACACTTGCTACACACAACACCACGGTCGTCAGAGAGCCGAGGGTGTTGTGTTGGAGCCGACAATGTGGAAGCTAAAATGTGAACCCAAATTGCTACTTTGGACAAAAGTGTCTGCGAAATTAGCAGCATTTAGAAACGTGCTAGAGACTAGGTACTACTCTGTGTCGCCAATTAAGAGTGATGTTCGCGTTTTCACTACCGAGCCAAATCTGCGTGAGTGTGCCGGTTCTGCCATTACGTGTGCTCCCATTACTGGCAGCGTAGACGGGGTCTAATGGGCCGCATATAACCGAAGTGCCATGATGTCAGCGCCATCATACTGTTTGTATAGTAACCACGTCTGAGGGAGCCATTTGGTTAGGTCGGTTCTTTCCAATTCGCGGGCCTAAATGTGAGAAAATGAATGACTAGCCTCCGTGTCCAGACCTGACCCAGCTGTGATGACACGAGGCAGTTCAAACTTACCACCGACCACTGTCAATACACTGTGACATCATCGAAGACGTGGCAACCGTTTGCACATATTTTCTAACCGACGATCCAATTTGTCAGGCAGCACATGTCAATAATGGCTATAGAAAGACTGTACTGAACAATATATTTCCCCGTCCTGTGACCCTCAGCGACCGCTAGACCGCGCTACCCACATCCAGGCACTTTTAAACAGAACGGAATAATGGGCCAATGGGAAGCTAGAGCTGATTAGGTGACCTTGATAATGCACAAACATAGTTTGGTAGCCAGGAAACCAGAGTCTGCCCGTATAGTAAGTGCTACAAAATCTATAGTGGCGATACCACATAGGGCCCCATTTTGTTTTCCGTTCCAAAAAAAACAGGACCCAATGCAGGGCAATGTTCCCGTCAGTGCCCTGACAGATTATGGTCCGTCCTGCACTGTCTTCTGCCAGTGTTTAATATCCCCTGGTTCTGCCACCCACGTCTGTACAAGAAACAACGCATTAAAGATGAACGACACAAAGTCCGGACACACTGAGCTGGGGATGGTAGATCAATAACAACTGCAATTTGTTTAAATACAGCCTAATTTAGGCCCAGACATGTCAGCGATTTCTTCATACATTATGAAAAGCAGATCATACTCTCGCTTATTTCTTGCTATACCGTTCTACGGGCAATTTGGAAGCAAATTGTTATTATTTAATGCCCATCGTTTTGAGCCATAATCCTCACCAGCTCCGATTATTATCAGATATCAGCAATATAGATGTGATTCAGATCTGCACCATTTGCCCAGCCACTCCAGGACAGATCAACATTTCTGTATGTAAACTCTGGGTTCAATTGAAACACAACCGCATTACAGTATTCATGCAGTAACTCAATTTCAAATGGTCTTTGGGTCTGTATAAAATCTTGTAACTGCTACCACTTTAAAACCTGTTTGATGTACAGTATGTTTTCTAATTTAAAAAATGTGTTGGTTTTGGTGAAAATTGTAAATAAAGTACCTGTGTGAACTGTACTATGACAGGTTTAAAATAAATGTATCTTAGCATAGTTAGGATAACAATATTATATTAGGTAGATGTGATTTCTGTGTTTTAAGTCAGTACCAGGGGAGGTGGCAATATTGAGGTGCTCATTTGTAATGCAAAATAAAATGTTAAATGGTTCGGTTGTGTTTGGTTTGATTGTGTGCTGCTGTAACTCGACACTAGGGGAGTAGTTTTTCAAATTATCATGAATTGAGCGTTCAACATGTCACTTGAAATGCCTGAACGTATTGTCCAATCTAACACATTAAAAAGCAATTTGGGACATTCTGGCCATCCATTAAATGTCTAGCAATTTCTTTTTGGCAGTTTTCTTTGTCAAATCCCAAGCACATTTATAAAAATACTGGGGGGAATTAAGTTTTAAACGACATCATTTCTCAAATTAGTTTCACTACGGCAAAAAGTGTTCATAGTTAACAGTTAACCACTATGTAAACGTCTATAGGGTTTTTCAGCTGACATGTACTGAAAGTGTTATTCCAGACCCTAAGTGTATCAAGCAGCCATTATCCCAGTGAAGATGATTCATAGAACAGTCTGGAAATATGTGGCTTTTCTGCCACACTCGCTTTGAAGTCAGTTTACCATGTCGGGATCCTAGACTTCATGCAGCGGAACGTATTTACTTTCAGACGGCAACTCATCTACGTGATGTCCGTGAAATATGATCCACAATTGGTACCGTTGAAGTGATCGACCCAGATGGCCATGAAAGTATGACCCTTTTCTGTATCCTCAGAGCTTTAACCGAAATGACGGCCGTCTTCTGTAATGTGCACTACTGTTATTGCGCTGATACTGTATCTATTGAGAATAAACCTGGCAGAAGATCATTTTCCTCAGGCTGCCTCTAAAGATTATTTGATTTATTGTCGTCTTTATAAATCAATGTGGGGCTGTGGATACTGTTGAACATGTAAAGGTTCGGTTCAATGTTTTCCTAAAATATCGGCGCACAATCCGACGAAACAAATGATTGAAAAAACGTATAGGCGCCAAAATGACTAATACATCAAAATTCCATTTCGGATCGTATCAATGCACCCGACTACAAACAAAATTACATATAACATATAAATGTGACATATATCAAACAGCTAAATAAATATATATATATATAGTATATATATATATATATATATATATATATATACAAAAGATACATTGTAGAGTAGAATTAGGGTGTTATTTCAATAGCTTTGACTGTATTGAAATGTTTTATGAAAGCAAAGAGCTTGTCTGAGCTGGTCTGTGAAATCAATGGTAATACACATTAGCACCAGGGCACCTAGATTATGTGGCTCTATCGTTTATTGGTTCAAATTGTTCCACTCCATTTGCCCGCTGCACTGAGCAGAGCTGCCCCCTCGTGCACCCAATGTAACACCCCGACAGATCTTGCTGATTGGATGGATCCCCTTTTCCCCACTCACCGGGCTTTCGCATATGGTGCCCGGTGACAGGATGTTCAGCTTAAACGTTTCCGTGACAGTAAAGGAAAGTACCTGGATTGCGGGGGTGTCATTATTAATAGCCATTTTAGCACACTCGCTAATTATGAACTGCGCGAGGCGTTTAGAGGAAAGTGAGGCGAGTGTTTGGCCTGTGGTCGCTGACGCATGGTTCTATGAATCAGAAGAATTACAGGTAGGGATACGCCTGCTCTCTAGAACGTTCTAATCAAGACAATCGGGTCTATTTATGGACAACTTTATACACTGGTTTCTAGCACTCACACAATCAGACTGAGCATTTGCTCTGACGTTGTGCAGTGTAGACACGTTATATTCATATTCTGTAGAAAAATAAGAAACCCACAGATTTAATGCTGATAAAATGACTAATGCTGAAAACCTTACCCTTAACCGTTGCCAATGATTGAAAGGTCATATTTAAGGAAGTTCGGATTGCAGATGTTGGTTCAGGGTGCAGATGTTGGTTCAGGGTGCAGATGTTGGTTCAGGGTGCAGATGTTGGTTCAGGGTGCAGATGTTGGTTCAGGGTGCAGATGTTGGTTCAGGGTGCAGATGTTGGTTCAGGGTGCAGATGTTGGTTCAGGGTGCAGATGTTGGTTCAGGGTGCAGATGTTGGTTCAGAGTGCAGATGTTGGTTCCGGGTGCAGATGTTGGTTCCGGGTGCAGATGTTGGTTCAGGGTGCAGATGTTGGTTCAGAGTGCAGATGTTGGTTCAGGGTGCAGATGTTGGTTCAGGGTGCAGATGTTGGTTCAGGGTGCAGATGTTGGTTCAGGGTGCAGATGTTGGTTCGGGGTGCAGATGTTGGTTCAGGGTGCAGATGTTGGTTCAGAGTGCAGATGTTGGTTCAGAGTGCAGATGTTCGTTCACAGTGCAAATGTTGGTTCAGAGTGCCGATGTTAGTTCAGGGTGCAGATGTTGGTTCAGAGTGCAGATGTTGGTTCAGGGTGCAGATGTTGGTTCAGGGGGTGCAGATGTTGGTTCGGGGTGCAGATGTTGGTTCGGGGTGCAGATGTTGGTTCAGGGTGCAGATGTTGGTTCGGGGTGCAGATGTTGGATCAGGGTGCAGATGTTGGTTCAGGGAACCTGTTCCTTTGGAAAGAAAACAAAGTTACAGCTGGTGACCGTTAACCTTCACTGCATCACAGCGACAGTTGGCCTGACAGGATCCCAAGTTACAAAACATGGTAATTTGTAAAGCAACGATGAATGAATGGCATTAGGGGCATACTAGTTTAGACGCCCACGTAAGTGGAAATACCATCTGTACATCTGCCATTGATCGAACGATCTCCTGGCTCAGTTCGTCCACACTCTACATAAGAATCGAAATTCAAATTCAACCGATTATAAAATATTACTACTAAATTACGAAATTCGTTTAACGTACATTAATATACACCGATTACCGTTTAGCTATATATATATATATATTTATTTTTTTGTATAGGCCTTCCATACATTTGGAGAATTAGGCCTAAAAGTTTATTTCAACAGAAGTAAGAAAAACCACAGGGATATAGATTATATGAGCAGGTCCAGCCAACTTTCTTTTCTTTGCCAAGTATTAAAAGGAAGAGTCAAGAATAGAGAACTCAGTCATCACCGTGAATAAGGAAGCCCTGCTATAGCGTTAGCGATGTAAAACCACAAAAATACATTTTCCAGATTCCCCTACCTACTATATTGCATTTCGTATTTATACAGAATATATGTGGTATTCTATAGCCATCTGGATTTATGAGTGTTCTCCCCTTTATTTCGGGGTTTTCGAGAGTAAGAGTTAGCCCTCCCTTTTGAGGCTATAATTTTAATTTTTCGGCCGAACACAAAAGAATGTCCTGCCAGAGTATCCAACTATCAATCTACGTATCATCTCAACATTTGCCGTCTGCGTACCATTATTAAATATGTGGCATAATTAGGCATAATTAAAAGGAACTGTAAGTACTGCAATTAATGTCAGTTGTCAAGCACTAAACGGGCCCCTCACTAAAGATAATGGTTCCCTGTGGTTTGGCCACCAAGACCTTTCGAAATCCAAAGACTTTTGACGCCAATTACCATATGTCACGAAGAAAGAGAGTGACCGGACACCCGAGGATCTTCATTCAAAAGAAATCGCCACCGAGATTGGCTCCTCCGAGTGTCACACTGAGGACTAATTAATTCCTTGTGAACTAACTGAACTCCGATTGGCCCTTTTGTTGTGGTGCCACATGCGAAATTAGCCGGGGATGGAAAGATGTCAGGCATTTGTGCGCAAAGTTTGACGGACGGACTAACAAAGGCTAAAGTTACCACCCCCCGAACCCCCCCCCGAATCGCAGACACCTTTTTGACCGTATAAGTGCGCAATTCATATTCATATTCAATTCTACTCCCTAAGTCTAAAAATGACCCACAGTTAGTCAGGAAATGTCTGGTGTTTATACAATAGATCTTCTTTTTGAGGCACCGACTTTTAAAGGTTTCTGAACATTTAGGTTTATGTAGGAAAACTTCCACGTTTAACAAATTGAGGTTTTTGATTGCATTTCCTACCCTTTTAATTTCTGGCCAGACTTCAATGGTCATCGGGGTCTTGTGAACAGGACAATGTGACATACTGGAATGCCAGGGATGAGTCAGGAAATTGCAGTGGGATGTCTTTCTTTTGGAATGTATATTTGCCCCAGTTTTGTACGGTGCACAAGGTAAACTGGAGCATTGATTTCTGCTCGCCACCTAACCTGCACAACTGCTAGGTGACATCAGCATGTTTTCTTTTTTAAACTTCTCATGACCTCGGCAACATGACGTGGATCAGACGCAGAGTGCTGCTTGTTGAGGGGTATTACCTCAGGGATCAATAGTTACAGACAGATATTGGAATGAGATTATGGATGTCTGATTCCCAACCAGTCGAAGAACATTGATTTCATTTTCTGAATAATGCTTCTTAGGACAAGATGTCACAATTTCTTGTTTAATGGGTATAGTTCAAGACTCGGGCAGTTAACTTGTCTTAAATAAAGTTCTAAAAAAGTATTCCTGCACAGTGAAATTATTCGTGATCTATGTCAAACCAGTTCAGGGTTTTGACCACGAAAAAAAATGTCATCTCAAGATTCAAAAATAAGCCATTACGCATTTTTCACTGGAAATAATATATTTCTTAATTCCCGGTCATTTATACTGATTATAATTCGACACTAAATCATTTCCTGCATTTCTATTGCAACTAAAACCCGACACGTTTCTATTCGTATTCACCACAGTTGACCCGTTAGCGGTTTACAATATTACGTTTCAAGTACGTCGAACAGTGCATAATTCTGTAATGTATCCAAAGTGATTATGTCGTTTTTACAGCATACCGTAAAGTGAAATGATGGAACGTAAAGTAAGATGTACACGTGAATGAATGATGATTAAAGGGTCGAGCGCGTTAGCTTAAGACAGACACTGAGTGTGCCTCATCATTATAACAAAACATAACAGGCACTACGTCCTATCAATATTTAAAACACCCAGGAGCATAGAGGCACGTAGAGCGCCCCGTCTTTCCCCCTGTGCTCCTCAGGCGAAGCGCGATTACCCCATTTGGATGGGAGTTTTAATGTGAATTCCCGATCCCCGGAAGACAATCTGGCCCTCGCTAATGTACACAACGCGGCTAATAATTACGGGACGACAGTATGGGGAAAACACATGTTAACGGGTTTCACTTCCCATGCTCGTTTGTATAGCGTGCACAGGGGTGGAGTTAACGCCTGTCCACTTGCTCGCAGGTGTGTTCGTACGTTTTCGGGGAATCGGGAAAATGTGTGGGGTTTTGTGTCACACTCCATCAGCCTGCAACGCCATCACCGGCGGACACCTTGTGTTTTAGTTTCGGGAGGGTGTGAACGCTGACTGCACGTGCCTCAACACACACACACACACACACGACCTGCAAGGACACACAAAGAATTTATTCTATTTCAGTATTGTGTGTCTGTGTGTGTGTGTGTGTGTGTGGGGGGGGGGGTTATTCCCTTAGTCCCTCTAATGGCATTAATGCGAAATCAGTGACCTGACATTACAGTCTTCGTACTGCCAAACGCTGTCCCTGGGGAGAGAAAATAGACTTGAAGAAATATCCTCGCAGTTAGCCTACTTAACAGAACATAAGGTTACACACACACAAGGATGAACGTTGTTTGGTCCATTGATTGTGTTAAATCCCTAACCTTCTGCCACATAATCTCGTTGAGAAATGTCTCAATGGTTAACCAGTTCCTCTCTGTGTTGACTAATTGTGCCCTGATATTGCCACCCCGCGCATTTGATCACAGATTTGCTGTTGAACGAAATGGCCAACTCATTGCGTGTTTGTCTTTCTACTCCTCCGCTCGTTTGGTCAAAAATAATTATTTACAAGAATTCACAAAAAATGCAATCAAAAAATAGTCTGAACCCTAGAAATGTTCTCAAAGACCATGAACTGTGGACGCTTTAGACTCTATACAAAAGATGAGACGTTCTGAAAAAATGAAAGGTACATGACACTTTCCACATCAGCCACAGATCAAACGTGAAGTAAAAACTCTATAGAGCTATAGTGATAGACTGCACATGCTTTATCTCCCTCCATAGTCTTCAGGCCGCTGCCGCTGCCAACCCATTCTAAGTCATCCATATCACTGTTCACTTCTGATGAGCGTGTCACACATTGATTGCTATTACTTTGCGACCCCTGTCTATTAGGCGTCCCCAGCATGCACAGTGACAGTTTAATCGTGTTTAACCGGGTGCTGTTAGGATAATAAGGGAAGTTAAAAATGACATTTTACAGGAGAAAAATATCCGTCTTCAAGCTATTTTTATTATTACAACAGAATAATTTAGCAAGTCTACAGTTAGGTTTCTCCGAACCAGCAGGTAGATTTGCTACATTATAACACCATATTGCCTGAACACTGAATTCATATTATAGCTGTCTCATATTGAATTTCCGAGCGGTTCCATTTCTCCCACCCTCTCCCTTCATTTTGTTTCACAGGAACATGGACGGGTAATCGTTTCCTTTTGTTATTCGGTTCGAACCGCTGATTCCCACTACAACCGTAATAGCGCAAACCGTCGCCTCAAATTGATTTGTTTTTCCAGGTCCTCCCTGTAGACGATTTCGCACCTGGACAAACGTCAGATTTTCGAGTCAATCTGGTGTGAGGCCTCTATGTTGTTCCCCCGAGAATGTACCCTTTTACCCCCTCACCAGACCCCTTCCTAATAGCGGGCTCCATTTCTCGACCGTGTGGTCATTGTGCGCCCCGGAGCTTGCGTCAAGGCAAATAACAGTGAGGGTTGACAGACCTTCGGTATCCTTCCACACTCAAGCCTTAATGTCAATAGGAGCATGACTTCATATGGGCACAATGCCTTGTTTCCGCCAGGAACTTCGGCCCCTCAACTTCCACCGGTCTCCGTGTCCCCTGAGCAGGAAATGCAGCTGCTTTAATGAAACCCAGTGGTTTCAGTGCTTATGGTAACCATATGTTTTGGCAATAGTGAAAGCAATAAAAGTTACCGGACGGCAGATTTATCTTCTCGCTGTACTTCATCAATCACTCCCCGACGGTGTTTAGAGAGACCTTTTTTGGGGAAACCGCGAGCGCTGAAGGTAGTCCAAAATATGATGCATCGTGTTGCTGGTGAAAAATCGGTTTGGACATGAGCAAATACAAGCAGGCTAATTTGGAGTACTTGGAGTATCGGAGTATTTTGATAGTTCTATTAACTCTGGCAGGTCATTCCTCAATTCAGACTTTACATTTACATCTTATTCTTTCTTCATATTGTTGGTAAATCCTGTTTCAGCCGGTCCACAATGTAAAAACAAAAGACAAAATATTTAACTTTGTTACAGTTCGTTTATCAGCAAAAGCTTGACTGAAAGTATTAAAACGTTAAGCTTTTTGGAAATCTAAATATTTTTGGAGGAGCTTGCTCAAAAACCTGATTTTAAGAACAATATGTTTGTATTATTAATTAAGGATGACGATCTTGCCAAATACTGAATTGTCAGTGGTTTACTCAACTGTGATTTTGTATAAAATGTGAAAATATTTTCTGTGGTAATTAACACCTACCGGTAATTTCTGTGGAATAACAGAGTTTCCATAGTTTTTCAGTGTATGTTACCATATTGGGACCTGTTAACCTTGTCTCTTTATACTGCTGTTTGTTTAGCATGAGGATCAGGGGGAATCAAATTGCAAACAAGTCAGATCTGGCAAAGAGAGGGATAAAAGGTTGTGAAAAGGAGGGTAGTGAAGTCTGAGAAGAGGCTGAGGAAGACTGACAGGGCCGGCCATTAGGGCTACTGCCACCTGTGTGTGTGTGTGTGTGTGTGTGTGTGTGTGTGTGTGTGTGTGTGTGTGTGTGTGTGTGTGTGTGTGTGTGTGTGTGCGTGCGTGCGTGCGTGCGTGCGTGCCTGCCTGCGTCTGCGTCTGCGTCTGCGTGAGAGAAGTGAGTGACTTACTTTGGCTTTTGAGTGTGGTTATACCATGGCTTTCGGTAGCTTAAAGTACTTCTGGCTATATCCTATTTGGTCTATATAACCTCCAGTACATTACACTGGCCTACCACCAGAACTGACTTTCTTCTTTTTATGATATCCACTGAAACCATACACTTCCGATTTATTAATTAACAATCTACCCACAAAATTGGTCAAACCCTGCCCATCATGTTTCAAATTACAGTTGAGTTTGACGTACCTTTGAGTTTTTGAAAGTCAGGAGCAAAGCAGCAGCTCTGTCACTAGGATTCCTGTGGTTCTTGAGCGCACGTTTGACTTATTACTTAGTGGGTGATTTTCTTTTCTCTGGGCAAGGAGATACTGTGGTAAATGGACTGAAAAGCTCGGAGTAATTCTCCGTTCTACTCTCACAGTTTATCCCAGCACAGGTTATGTTTGAGCAAATTTTCAGCCGCAATCCGTCATTTCACAAAATGCATACGGTCGGCTTTATCAGAATGATTTGTTTGACAAAGAATTAATCAAAGTGCTCGTTTGTTGTTGTGCATAATGCGTTTTAATGGTCTGCATTTTTTACCTGCCATCGTCTTCAGACGATAACGCAGATGAAACTGCAAAATTATCTTGAAATATTTCGATTGCAATTATGACTAAAACGTTACCCTGCTATATATATATGTTATATCTAGTTAGCTAAAGACTCCATGCTGACCTTCCGGGCTGTTCCATGAAAATAAACATTCACGTCCTTTATCCAAATCAGACAAGCAATCTCTTGTTTACCCTGACAACAGGCATGGATACGGGGTCGGCGACGGGCCATGTATCTTGGTTGTGCTGTTCTGAACATTCCAAACCTATGAAGACAATAAATTAACCAATTGTTGACACCAGAACACAGTACAGACGTTCAAACACAATATCTCAAATACTAATTGATAAAGACGCCTGTTAGTGCTTACTTCAATGAACTTGTGTCCTTTAATCACAGTTTAGGAACTAAAGACCCAGAGCATGGTGGCCGTGGCTGATATATGACAAAGCATTCTTAATAGATGTCTGGTCTGGTTTATTAGCTAATACCTACCAAAAACATACATTTTTTAAGGTTGAATAATTGCAAAAAAATAGTTCAGAGCTACAGTACGTCCCACGGGGAATAAGTAAAAAAGTACATGTATTGTAGCCACTGAGGATCTCCGTGACGTATCGTTGCAGACAGACCGCTGGCAGCCATTGGATTTAATTCTGATAAGGAACAGAGTGTAAATGACTAAAGTTGGAACGTACAGGAAAAGTCCAAAGCAAGCACTCAAGTTGCCTCGTCATGAAATTAGAAAGAAATGAAGACGTACGGTATATCCAAGGCAGTGGGAAGAATAGACCTGAGGAATTTGGAACAGTTGGACATTAGCACTACTGGGGTAATTCACGAGAGGTATATAATGTACACACCGATGAGAATTATTATTATTACACTATGAGCATTCGTATCTGGCACCTTTACATTAGCATCCTTCAAGATGTTTATGTTGCAAGGTCGCCCGGGATCAGACTTGGTCCACTTGTTGGTCCACTTGTTGGTCAACTTGTTGGTCCACTTGTTGGTCCACTTGTTGGTCCACTTGTTGGTCAACTTGTTGGTCCACTTGTTGGTCCACTTGTTGGTCCACTTGTTGGTCCACTTGTTGGTCCAGCAAATCCCACAGATTCTCAATCAGTCCAGGCAACACCTAGAACCTTGAACATCATGTTCCTCAAACCAATCCTGAACAATGTGTGAATATTGTAAACTTTTATATAATCCACTAAACACTACCATTCACTAAAACAATGTGTGAATATTGTAAACTTTTATATAATCCACTAAACACTACCTGAAAGGTTAGAGGTCACTAAGAGGTGTCCCGGTGTTTGAAATAAACTTTTTTGTCTCTTAAAATAACAAACAATGTATCAGAAATATATATTTAGGCGTACAGATTGTCAGCAACCATGAGTTCTATCTACCAATGGCACACTGTGATTGCTTATCAAAGTGAGGGCTAACTGCAGATTATGTTAATTATGTTTTAAATACATTAGCACAGCTGAACACTCTTGTGCTGTTTAAATAAGCAATACAACTGGCCTTCTTTAGATTAGTCGACTAACTGGAGCATCAGCAATTATGGGTTCATTACAGGCTCTTGTTCTGAAAAAATGAAGTCTATTCCTTATGAGCAATTGCCAAGAAAAACGAAAGATCTCATAAAACGCTGTGTTTACTCCCTTCGCAGAACAGCCTAAACTGGCTCGAATCAAAATAGAAAGAGGAGTGGGAGGCCCCGGTGCACAACTGAGCAAGAAGACAAATACGTTATATTGTCTAGTTTGAGAAATAGACTCTCCACAGGTCTTCGACTGGTATCTTCATTAAATAGTAAACCGCAAAACATCAGTCTCAACGTGAATACAGTGAATATGCATCTACGGGATGCTGGCCTTGGCAGAGGTGCAAAGAAAAAGACATCTCAGACTGGCAAACAAATAGAAAAGATTCAAATGGGCAAAAAAACACAGACACTGGATAGAGGAAGATTGGAAAAGGTGTTATGGACAGGCTAATCTACGTTAGAGGTGTTCGGGTCACAACAAAGAACATTTGTGAGACACAGACAAAATGAAAGGATGCTGGATGAGTGCTTGACGTCATCTGTTACGCATTGGTGAAAGCAATGTGATGTTCTGGGGTGCTCTGGACATAACAGACATGCGTTATTACAAATGTATACTAGCAAAAGTTAACCCGGGACAGCCAGATGAGGACTAGCCACCCTGTGAGCCTGGTTCCTCTCTAGGTTTCTTCCTAAATCCGACCGTATCAGGGGTTTTGTTCCTGGCCATCAATCTGTTTATGCATTCTCTGCCGGGGTTTGAGGCTGTGGCGTCTGTAAATGCACTTTGTCACAGTGGAGTTGTAAAACAGGCTTTCTAAAATACATGTGATTCATTGATTGATTTGGTTGTGGTGTTAAAGTGGGAACTATATACAGGGTAATGGGTAAAAACAAAAGGATATTACTCCAATATGCAACACCATGCATCCCGGTCCCGTCCTTGTCTCTCATCCCGGTCCCGTCCTTGTCTCTGGTCCTGCTCCCGTCCGTGTCTCTCCTTCTGTTCCCGTCCGTGTCTCTGGGCCCGTTCGTGCCTCTATGCCCTGTTCCACTGTCATGCCTGTGTCTGTCCCAGTCCCCGAGTCTGCCCCAGTCCCTGAGCCCGTGACCCTGCCCGAGCCCATGATCCTGCCTGAGCCTGGTTTCCAGCCTAAGACTGTGCCCAGGCGTAAGACTGTGCCCAGGTCTCCCGGGTCGACCTCCTGACCTGCATCCGCCGGGTCGATCTCACGACCGGCATCCGCCGGGGCGACCTCCCGACCTGCCCTGTGGATGGAGCTTGATTGGAGCCAACTATAACAGAACATGACCCAAAGCACAGCTCCATGCTATGAAAAAATGGTCAGATGGTATTCTATCTATAATGGAGAGGCCAGACCAGCCAGTATTGTGTAGGAGCAGCTTTACCATATGGTATGTAAGAAGTGCCAAACAAGCCAATTCAACCTGTGGGAGCAGCTTTACCATATGATATGTAATACGTGCCAAACAAGCCAATCCAATCTGTGGGAGCAGCTTTACCATATGGTATGTAAGAAGTGCCAAACAAGCCAATCCAACTTGTGGGAGCAGGTTTACCATATGATATGTAAATAGTACCAAACAAGCCAATCCAATCTGTGGGAGCAGCTTTACCATATGGTATGTAATAAGTGCCAAACAAGCCAATCCAATCTGTGGGAGCAGCTTTACCATATGGTATGTAATAAGTGCCAAACAAGCCAATCCAATCTGTGGATGAAGCTTTATGTAGATTAGCTCAACAGATATAAAACTGGAATGCTGTTATTAGACTGTTATTGCTGCAAATGGAGTGTTTGATAAAAGCAAAGTTTAAAAGACACAATTATTATTTCAATTAAGAATCATTATGTCTCACCTTGAAATGATAAAACGTCCCATTTATTTTGCGATATTTCCTGTTCAAACTCATTTCATGCATGTTTTCATAGAAAACACAAGTGACCTTAAACATTTGAACTGTACTGTATCCGGTGAAATTACTAATCTTTTCAGTTCCGAATTAAACTGACATTACATCTATTTTCGGCTATAATTATTCTGCTTCCCGCCACTTGATCTGATATTCCTTTTGTGGAAGGCATCCAAAAAAGTGAGAACACTTCAAATCTTTTCACATGAAATAACAAGCTTCTCAGAAATCCCCATGATCTAGAACGTCCCCTTTTTAACAGTTTGAAGAGAACAGTTTTCAGTTTAATATCTTGCAACGTGGGGGGGCATTTTGTTAAGACCTCACTGCTAATCTAACATTACATACCCAGGCATTTTAAAATGATGAATTCAGAGCAGGGGGATGGCAACAGTAATCTATAAAATCAAATCCTATTAAAGCGAGAAATAAACAGGAAGACGCTAATCCATATAACGTATGGCTCTGCCGATTTAGAGATGTGCCGTCTTACCCGAACGCTGGCTATGCTTATACCCGGTATATACCAGTGGCTCCCACCCTCTTCCATCAACCGTAAATTAAGTCTAATTCCGTGTATTTACCGCTCGCAATGTGGGCTTGATATATTACTAGACTGGTGGGAAGTCTTACATATATAATTCCTGGAGTGTTTGTTTTCAGCTTTGAGCATACGAAGCGTATTACGGTGATGTCGTGTGAAAGACGTTCTTTTTTGGAACGCGGCAATGAATAAAGACGTTTACTCAACTGTCAATTATGATGTAATTCCCGCATTAGTGTGTCAATTTGGATTTTCCCATTATCCTTATGTATTTCCACCAGCTGATTAACTGTGCGATTGTGATCCAATCAGTCTGTTGTCAATGGTGAAATTGAATTGGAACTGAGTCCGGTTCCCTTTATATTAGGCAAGTAATTGTTTTGCTTGTTTTCAACTGTTCCTTTGAACAGTTAAATTGAACAACAATGACCTGTATATTTCCAGGTCCAATTAGCACCAGACAGACATTAACCTCCCTGATCATTTCATTTTTATCACACTGAGCAAACAATTTCACACCTTCTTTGATCAAGCACAGAGACAACCCTGTTTCTGGAGATGTGCTGTCCTGCATGTTCTCCCCAACTCTATTTTAGCATACCTGATTCTAATAATTAGCTGGATGAAAAACAACATTGGGTTAGTGACAAATGGTTTTGAAGAGAAACCCTACAGGAGAGTAGATCTCCAGATACAGGGTTGGGAAGTCCTGTAGTATTCTTGTTCTGCTAAGATGGGTTTGAGTTCTGCAACATTTAAGGTCTGTTACTGTGTCTCAGACTTGTATCTATGTCATTTGTCACTGGCTAGAACACGTTTACGTTTTCCATGTTAAGGCTATTGTTGTCTTGGTTATTCATGTAGATATAGGTGCCGCTATTTACAGTTAGGTCGGTTTTAATTATGGTCTCACTTCAACATATTCTACTCCTGTTTTTTTCTTCATTAAGAGTATATATTGTCTTAAAAAAAATGTTTGAGTATAGTTCTCATGCCTCTACTTGGCATTGCATTGTGGGATGAAGGGAAACGTTGTGGCTGGATAGCGTGTCGTTACCATGTATTGAATTGTAAATGTGGAGACTAGTTAAACCTAAGATACAAGACAACAGCCTTCTGTAATTCCTTCACATTTTATTTTGGATTTGGTTTTTCATCTCAAACTTTTATTTCGGGGTGGTGAGATGTACATGCATTCTCTAATAGGCAGATTTCCGTGCAGTGCCAATCATATTTAAAAAAAATTGTATGAAAAAGATATACGTTTTCTCAGAGTAATTGCATTTTCTGCTTTATTAGACGGGAAAGTGGTGAATGATGGAGGATATTGTTTTTGAGTAGGTTAGATAGAAACCTCACAGCTGCACCTGGAACATCTGCATTTGAGGCGACAACTTAAATTGCTAGACCACCGTAGGCAACTTCCCTGAGCAGTTGTATTAAAAATAAAATACACATTGTTTTACCAGATTTTCTGCATCCAAGACTGTAATAACTTTTTTTAAACATCTCGAAAACATTCTTTAATCCATTTTGAAGTCTGACGGTAACAAAATTGAGTCCCTCTGTAAGATTTGACGTGAGATATAAAATAAAACATAAGATGTCTAAAACCATCATAATTACACCATTGGTTAAAAAACAACAACAACATGACAATGAGCAAAAAAATGCAATTATTATAATTTGCCTTGTTCTTTTTCTCGTTAGGTCCAAGGTTGAGTTTTCAGCTTGAGGTTCTCCAGGTTTCATGTAACAGGTAAAACAGTGTGTTTGTGTTTTCCCATTACAGTGTGTTGATATTCATCAGTCTCTGTCGGTTCATTCTTATGTTAATTTCTGTAGGACGGCTGGTGAATGGGGGACGGGGGCGTCGCACAGGAAGAAGTTGTACAATTGTCGGGTGCAGCCTCAGTCGAATATAACCTGCTGTCGCGTCATTGTATTGAGCTGGTCTTGGGTATGGGTTCTCATCGAAAGCTGACTGAACCTTTTGTTAACGTCGGGGTCACTGAGGAGTCGTTGGCGGTGCCTATTCGAGGTAGCCTCACACAGCCGCTTGATCCTGGAAGCGTACACTTAAACGGAACAGAGGGATCAGTCTAGAGCTGGCTACTGTTCAAACGGACCAATCAGGGCACTTGGACATGCATTATGGGTGTGGTCTAAGCGATGACACCCGAGTGGATATTTTCTGGAACGTTTAGCAATTTTGAATCTATAAATCAAAGTTTTTCGTTACCGTTGCTTTTATTTTGCTGTTTTTTCTTCAAATATTTAATGCGCAAATGCTTGTGACAAAGATGGCAATAATTGTGTTCAGGCATGTTAATTAGCTATAATTACAGATCTGCTTGTTTAATTGCAGTGGCCAAATGTACATTATGGCGTGTTGTTGTGACTTATGGCACCATGTCACTCGAGTCATATGCAATGTTGGTTTGTTCAACGTCCATCCGATCGCGTTTGAGTTTTACTTTTCTCGACAACTATTGGAAACGCCTCATGCCCAACTTGATATCTGTGGCCTTCATTTTTATATACAGGCAAAAAGTACCTAAAGTTTGGCTTGACTTGTAGGGATGTGTGACGAGTGGTGAGGGGGCGTGGTATTTTGGTGTGTCACTTCCGGGTTTTTGGGTGTTAGTAACAGCTGGTTATTATTTCATGTCATTAGTGAGGGCTATAAAGGGGATTGTTTAGTATTCACTGGGGCTTGGCATTGTTACATGTTACGTTGGTATTAGAGGCGAGTGTTTGTATATATATAGCTGTTGTTCTTAAACGTTTGTGTGTAAGTCGCTATGTGCGCATCTTTGATTTAAGTTCACAGTTTAGTGTGTTTTCGCCGTACTCGGTTTGTTTTACTTTGAAGTGTCTTTAATAAACCTGGTTAAACGGATCTATTGGCTCTGCATACGGCTTCCCACACCACACCCTTACCAGCATCGTTACAGGAT
Organism: Dallia pectoralis; assembly: GCA_029465975.1. Classification (NCBI taxonomy): domain Eukaryota; kingdom Metazoa; phylum Chordata; class Actinopteri; order Esociformes; family Umbridae; genus Dallia; species Dallia pectoralis. The sequence continues at coordinate 16,740,637 of CM055735.1, forward strand.
GCAACATTGATTATTAGTGGGTATTAGTTATAAAACAGACATTTGTCGAGAGCCACCTGTAGTTAGTAAACTGAGACAAACCCTATTTGGCCCAACTCTCAGTACGAGTTCAAACTTAAGGTTGAGTTGGTAAAATCTGCTTTTAACTGTGAAGCATCTCGTTACTGGAACGCGACACAAAATACTTAGCGTCATTATGTTCCTGTGCACGTCAGCAATTTGAGATGATGATTGGGGGCCTACTTTGGAAGGAATGGAACTGATTTGTTGGATTGCTGCAATATGGTTCCTTTTAACTTGCTTTGATTTTATATTGTTGGATTCTTGTGGAACTGTATTTCTGTGCTGGGTGAATTAGAAAAATAAAACTGGTCTCAAATGGGCTCACGATTCATTCCTAGCATGGAACTTAAGTTAAAGTGTTTTACAAACAAACTACAAGCATTGGACCAGGGGTTATAACCAATGGGTTAATGTTTTTCAATGTACATGTGAATACTTCATATGTCTCGATCTACGGTACTCAGTTAAACCTTATCAGGAAGGAATGTTTTAATAAGAGTGCTTGGGGATTCTGGGTATTTTTTAGGAGGCAACGATCATGGACAGGCTCGTTAATTCAAAAGCTGTTTTACGATATTAGTTAAAACCATTCCAATTATCTATTTCATTTCGCAGTTATTAGTACATAGATCAATTAGAGCAAATAATACCCACTAATAAGCAATGTTGCATCCCTACAAGTAATGCCAAACTTTAGGTACTTTTTGCCTGTATATAAAAATGACAAATATCAAGTTGATGAGGCGTTTTCAATAGGTGTCAAGAAAAGTAAAACTTGAACGCGATCGGATGGAGGCTTCAAGGGCTTGGAAGGTCCCTGGTTCTAATGCCCCCACCATCAAGATGAATAAACCTTACTTGTTCTGTCCTTGAGCAAGACTGTTATCCCTAAATGCTCCCCGGGCGCCGTTGACGTGGAAGTCGAATCAGGTAACTGATTAGGGCTGCCCCCTGCACCTCAGGGTTGGGTAAAATGCAGAGGACACATTTCAGTTGAAGGCATTCAGTTGTACAACTGACAATATTGGTCTATTCCTATTCCAACAAAACTCTAACATAAATAATGAGTCAATAAATCCAGCCACTAGCCATCAAAGTAAAAAATAATAGCTTGAAATTATAAATAAATACATTTTTGTTGGACAATATAGCTCTATTTTTGTATTTGAAAGTCTTTAAAACTTTATTGGTCCGCTTAATTGAAGGAGACAACCATCTCGTCATGTCATATCTAGACTATTTTTAAAAAACAAAATGGTCACTATGACAACTGCCCTCTACATGGCTCCCCGTATTAGCTAACTATTGTTGCATTTCGAATAAACCTTTTGAAGCTTAGAAATACAACCTTTTTCCAAGTCCGAGTGTGGGCTTTTACCGCGGTTTCTATTGGCAATGCCGTTGGAACAGAGGGAGACCTGCTCATGCTAGTCATTTTGAACCATGATTTGACAACACAATAATAGTTCTGCCATGATCAAATGTGTACTTAACTAGCAGGGAAATTGTACTTTTCTCATTGAGCGGGCCCTGCTTGACGTTTGTGGGGGTTGTGTACCTTTTGATTTCAGACTAAGCCACACCGTTAATTCGTGGTTACTGTACTCTCCCACTGATGCATTTCAATTTAGCCACACAGAGAGGATGAAACTTAGCTATGACAACCTTTGGCAAACGCATTTGACTGTGAACAGGCCTTCTACAAATAACAGGCCTTTGTGTTTCCCAAATCTCTGAGCGCCAGACGAACAGCAAACTCTTAAATGTTTGATGCATCGCCGCAGGACGTCCGTGCATATTTACAGTACCAGTCAAAAGTTCGGGCAGACCATTTAAGTGAAATAGGTGTGTCTACCATAGTTACATTAAGGCGCAAAATAGGAGCAAAATGTTAAGGAGTTTCCACATACGTTGTGTGCAAACAAATCACACAGATTTATGTTCACACTTTGCCTAATCGTGGCATACAAAACAGTTCCATGCGAAGAGATTTCTTGTACGTTTTATAAGGCTCTTTCAATAATGAAACATAATTTAATAAATTGTTGATATGTCTGTCATTTGGGAACTAACACCAATGTAGCACGTGTAATTATGATTGCTGGGTTTATGCAGTTGGCAAACCTTTCAGATGGGGGAGGGATTGTGTCCTTTGTACTAGATATCTACTCAGCAGCCAACTATCTTATCAGAGCCTTATGAGCCAGGCATGGTGCTGCCCAGATATTAACCATTAAACATCGCAAATGTTGGCTGACACTTAGCTAATCCTTCAGCTAATCCTGCCTGCTTTCATGCAAATCTCGTATTTTCTCCTCTTCCTCACTCTGGTACAAGCTGCGTGGGATGCCATATGCCATAGTCCTGTGTTCTGCTTTTTAATGTTCACGTACTGAATCTCAAACGCAGAGCATTTTCTTCTCATCACGGACGAGTAACTTCAAGGTAAATGTTTTGGCGCCTATAAAGCCAATTTATCGCTGTGTTTTTTTTAAATATTGTTCAATGAGACTGTTTCACAGTAGTTTATACGCTGTAACACATGGGCGCGGCTCAACAACCCGAAAAAAGAACTGGGTCTGTAAACGAGAAAAAGGAAACGGAGGGAGAGAGAAGCTGGGGACGGGGAAATGAGGAGAGAGACTGGCTGGAAAGTAAAAAGGAAATACAGAGAGTGTGAGGCAGTGGGAATTAGAAGAACAGAGGGGGAACATGGAGACATGCTGCGCAGTTCCTTGTTCCGTTTAATCCGCATTTTCCCATCATTCCCACGCTTGGTAGGTGGCCCTAATTGTTTCGATAGCTGATAGGTGTTGTAACACACTTCAGTGAATTACCCACCACAGAGCGACCCTCTACAGTCCAAATGGCAGGGTCCAATGATCGCTTATCCCTCCAAAATGGTTATGTCTGAGGCAACAGATTTTTGTTTGTTCTCGGCCATAATTCAGATGATTATGCTGCAATAATACTGATTGCTCTGACAAGGTCCAACAGTCTGGGAAATATATAGGGGGAAAAGATGAACACTCAGAAGCAGGAAACTATTGAGACCAGTTCTTTTAATAATAAGAGAATAGGTAATATGTAGGCCCAGTTCTTTTAATAATGAGAGAATAGGTAATATGTAGGCCCAGTTCTTTTAATAATGAGAGAATAGGTAATATGTAGGCCCAGTTCTTTTAATAATGAGAGAATAGGTAATATGTAGGCCCAGTTCTTTTAATAATGAGAGAATAGGTAATATGTAGGCCCAGTTCTTTTAATAATGAGAGAATAGGTAATATGTAGGCCCAGTTCTTTTAATAATGAGAGAATAGGTAATATGTAGGCCCAGTTCTTTTAATAATTTATGTAGGCCCAGTTCTTTTAATAATGAGAGAATAGGTAATATGTAGGCCCAGTTCTTTTAATAATGAGAGAATAGGTAATATGTAGGCCCAGTTCTTTTAATAATGAGAGAATAGGTAATATGTAGGCCCAGTTCTTTTAATAATGAGAGAATAGGTAATATGTAGGCCCAGTTCTTTTAATAATGAGAGAATAGGTAATATGTAGGCCCAGTTCTTTTAATAATGAGAGAATAGGTAATATGTAGGCCCAGTTCTTTTAATAATGAGAGAATAGGTAATATGTAGGCCCAGTTCTTTTAATAATGAGAGAATAGGTAATATGTAGGCCCAGTTCTTTTAATAATGAGAGAATAGGTAATATGTAGGCCCAGTTCTTTTAATAATGAGAGAATAGGTAATATGTAGGCCCAGTTCTTTTTCATATCGGCTTATGATTGCTGGATGGTGGAAATGACCGTGTGTACCGGGAGGTTTAAGAAATATATTTAAACAGGTTGTTTGTGTTTATTTATTGTGTTTTCACTCTCTATATCTTCCAAGTAAAAGTACAAAGAAAACATGTATGTAGTACCTAGGACCTGTTATCTTTCTGTTGTCCCAAAGGTAATTGATATATTTTAAGATCGCTTGATGATGTGTCATTGAAAATGACATTAAATGAAAATCAACATCTAACTGTGGTTAAAAGTTACTGCTTTCCAAAACGGAAAACATTTAGATTCATCATCTAACCCGTACTCGATGATTACTGTTTTGGTTCTCAGAGCAATTTCTGACAAACATCTTTTAAAATGTCAGTGTCCAATTATAATAAAAATATAATTAGGCGGGTGCATGCATTTGTCTCTTGGCGTTATCAAAGACGGCCACTGGAAACGTCAAGACAGATTCGCACATTCAAAACGGACCTTAAACATTGCACTGCCTGAGTATGTACTCCCTGGTAGCTGAAAATATCATAATTTCACATTCCCATTCAGATCGGTCACCACTCAAATTGATCACGTGAATTTCACACAGCCGAATTGTTGTGAACGTTAAAGGATCCCAATAAACAAAATTCATTGTAGCTTTGACTTTAAAATGTTCTATTCAGCTTGTAGTAGTCTATCTGTGAAAATAGATCTCATCTCAGCCCTTTTCATCCTGTCGAAAAAGAAATTCACTGAATCAAATAATCAAATGTGTTAAAGGAGAAGCCGATTGCTTACAGTGATACACATTTTTTAACATGAAAGGCTTCTGGACATGGCTCTGATGTTATGAATGTTAACAAGCCGTAGCCCTGGGAAAATGTCTACGCGATAGAGCTGGGTGTGGGAGAAATGAATGGCAATTACACGGCCCTGTCTTTGAGCTAAGTGTGGGCCTTCGCATTAAGGTCAAAGTCGAGATGAAGAGGAAATGAGAGGGAGTTTTTTTGGAAGTGAATATTTTCTGTTTATGTACACACCAGGCCACAAACTGATCTGAAAGACACAGAAAAAGACACAGCGAGACAAAATGGACACATACCGTTGGAGCTTTACTTTGGAGCATTTGTTGGAGTTCGATATCTATGTAATTGGCTGACTCAATGGGAACAGCCCTATGTGTTGTACCTAACCTATTTAGCTATGCTAACCTTGACCTTTTACCTAATGCTACATTTGCTACATTGATGTCGAGGAAGAACGACTTCCAGGACATGTAACTCACAAATCCACAAAGGCACATGTCTCTGGTTATTAAGTGACTGCTTTTCCTTATGAATAGTGTGCAGGCAGTATGTTCCACCATTCCACAAATAATTATATCTATTCTCTCTCTAGCCATTAGGATCCGATGCTTATCATTTCTCAACTGCAAGTGACCAGAACAGCCACTAGTCCCTGTACACAGCTCCCCCTCCCTCCCTCTCTCAATATCTTTCCATCTCGAGGCATTATGGCCACCAGTGGGTGTACAGTTGTTAATCTCTGGTGGTTAAATGTTTGTTTATGGCCCTGAGCAATGGACGTCCACCATCTCCCATCCCTCCACAGCCTAGGCAATAACTAGGCTCAGATAGCTGTTATATACTAACAACATAATCGGTGTGGAGTTCGAAGAAAGATGTGGTGGTGGTTGGGACATCATTTAAACGCGCATGTTAGTTGTTTGAACAATATACTGGGTTTGGGGAACTTTTGCAGAGCAGAATCGTCTGTCAGTGCATTCAGCGTGAACTAATGGAAAAGCATCTATTGTAAATGAAAAGAACATTATATTCTCAGTATTTACGCATTACAAACACTTATTTGCTGTAGTATTGACATATTATTTTTTTATTTAGGCCATATTAGCTGGCCCCGGGCAAACATTTATCATGTATGAGACGTATTAGCATCTTATTTTACTCTCTTCGTAATATTATGATGTCTAATTAGCGCTTGTGGCCTGCCTTCTCGTGGACAACTCCACTACGGAGTGCAGGGGAGACTGTTCGAGACCTCAGCCGGCACACACACCGGAGGTGAACACAATAGCAGTCAAGCTCATCTCAGCTCATAGCAGCAACCAGACCTGTCACAAGGAGTGGGTGGAGTGTGACGAAACAAGGCAGCCATGTTACACCTGTCCAGCCCAGGTGACAATGAGGCAATTTAGGCCAGTATGCCAGGACTCAAACACCTGGCTGCATTAACGCGGTCTTGCCGGGACACAGCGGCTGAGACCGCTGCACTACTCGCCTGCACCACCAGGGGTCCACAGGCAACGATTTCATCTGAAAAGACCAGACCTCGTCTGACATTCGATCAAACTCTTCAAGTGACATTCGATCAAAACCTGTGGCGCTGGTAGATGTAAACAGCAGTTGCTGCGAACTTGTCGATTCCTAATTATTTTGTTTAGAGTTCTTTTAGTCACATCGTTGTCTCTTTGCGGTGAAATATAACAGATCTGTGGTTGATACCGCACATAAAGTATAAAGACATTTATACTAACAAATACAAGCTACGGTGTCATTCCTTTACAATTAATTCCTGAATGAATGCTGCTTGTCTGGCACCGCAATTTGAACAGTTTAGACACCCGAGAGAGAAACAACAACATGTCTGAGAGAAATCCAGAAAGTACTCCCGTGCTGCGTTAGCGCAAAAAAACGATCTGCTCGTAGCCGGAACTGTCTCCACTCCAATCAGCTGAAATTACACACACTCCTACACACACCCCGACTGAGAAATTACTATAACAGCCGGTCGAAAAAAAACATTTAATTTTGTGACAGCTTATTTTAATTACGTCCTTCTCCGCCCCCCCTGCTGCAGGAGTTGGTCGAGCCCGCATCACGGCATCGCGTACGAGTCGTACGAGCCGACCCTCCGTGTGTTTTTCCCATTAAACGAGGGAAACTGAATTTTCTGATTACGGCGAGTTAGTCACAGCCATTTTTGGTCAGCGCGCCAGCCGTACGAGGAAGAGTTTTATCAACACATTGTTATGTAAGATTGACTGCAGGGTGAAAAGAATTACTTTAAACGGAGGAATCCTTCGGTGGTCACGGCCAGAACCAATCAAATAGCGGCAAAAGTGCTGAGGCGTCTTATTTACCTCGCGGTAATGGATTTGTTTGCCACTTGACAACCCCCCGTACCTCTCACCCCCACCCCATTGCCATCTCAGAGGAATATTTTGGACTGAGCTCCATTCACTTTCTGCTGGCCTGGCCATTTCTTTTGATTAGGGGAATGAAGTCCTCCATAGAGCTCCCTTGAGAATAATTGACACGCTGCCCTGGGAGGTCAAGAGAAAAATATCTACCTACCAAATAAGCATTTGTACTTAAACCCGCTGCCGAGGCGCAAGCGTCTAAAGGAAATGCTGCCGGGCATCGGATATTAAAGTGTGTGCATTATTGCCAAGCGACACAAAGGAAGCTGTTAGGACCATCACATAGATCATATTTCCATTTTTCCAATTGCGAACCATACAAACAGCAACGACAGGATAATTGATGAGAGCCTCCGTAACGTGAACGTTTCCTGAATTCGGAATGTCTTACGAGGAACGAGCGTTCAAAGCGTTCAGAGCGTTCGACTGACTCAAACTCCTGGCTCACCAACGATGCGCGCGTCTAGACTTCCGCTGCGTTTTAAACATGGATTTCATTAGACTTTTTGACGGACTTGCAGCCGGAGGTGAAAGTACATCTTCATTAATGTCCGGGCTGATCTGAGCGCATTGCAGTAAAGGACTTTTGGACACTGGGGGGGGGGGCAGGTATGCACGAACAGATGGCAGGTCTGCACAGGTTGATGGGGATGAGATTGGCAAGGTGCTGAGGTAGGGGTATTATTAACCTTCAGGCCTTTTAACGGCAGCCGAAACTTCTGCTGTTTCCTCACCTGCTCTGTGTCTGATGCCTTTATCTCAACATCCTCTTGCAACATAATACAGTTAAATGCCCTCCATACGTATTGGCAACCTAAAGATAAAATAGGGTTATTTATTTAGCTTCTCATGGTGTTATACATGCATAGAGTTCATTTTTAGTCATTGCAAACTCCTAAAGGGTCAACCATGACTTTCTGTTTCAGTGGGGTTTATATACCCGCATATTTATATATGCGGGTGAACATATGACAACCTCGCAAGCGGTCACATGACTTTATATTTCAGTGGGTTATAAATATGTGGGTGAACACATGCCAAACTCATAAGCGGTCACTTATGACTTTTTGTTTCAGTGGGGAATAAATATGCGGGTGCACACATGTCAAGAGTTTCGGATGATGGAATGAAACTGATGATGAAACATACAATATTTACACTAATCTTTATGGTGGTGTTCTTGAGGCGCACTATCGATGCATGTGAGACGAAATCACAATAATTGTCACGTTCGATATAAGAGCAGCGCGTTCAAATCCTGGTACAGTATAACAGAACAGCGAAGCGACTCAACCCCTTGAGCGAGCTCGCTGCTTTCTTGACCCGCTGAAAAGTTTTCAAAATGCACGTTGTAAATACCCGTATTGTCAATCTCTTTTCGATTACTTGAAGGTCGATGGCTTAGAAAGGAGCAGTAATGTGATGTGCATTCCGCGCACCCGATGTTGCTACGGCTGCACTGTCAGCTTTTATCTGGACCTGTCGTCCTGGCCGAGCTCCAAGTCCGTATGATGTTGGAGGCCCGTGCAATGTGATCACCCGTCCGCCCAATCAGTGCACGGTGTCGGTCTGTACTGGATCAGAGGCTATGTTTTTGTTATTCTGTTGGGATAACCCGAGGATTGGGGTTTGGGTTCTTATTTGCAGAGTCGTCGCTGTCTTATTCTATTATCCAGACACAAACACTTCAACGCGTCGTTCTGGCTTTATTCAGGGGAAAGGACGTTTTCATTGTTGACTCTTTGCTATTGAGTTTTTAAGTAATTCTAATGGGGAACTAGTAGCTGTTCTTATAGAATCTTATAATCTTTATCCGGCACAGCCTGAAGAAGACTGGTCAACCCTCAGAGCCAGGTTCCTTTCTAGGTTTCTTCATGAGATTGAAACCTACAAAGTGTTTGCATAACTACTGTGTATTAACTCTTGCGCTAGCTCTTTGGGGTTTTAGGCTGGGTGTCTGTAAATCACTTTGTGACATCTGCTTACGGGAAAAGGCTTTATAAAAATGTGACTGATTGATTAGGAGACATGTGGTTCTACACAATCAAAATTGATCAGGGAGGGCAATTTCTGAGTGGTACACAAAAACATGTTCAAGCAACTGCATACAACTGAAAATACAGTTTGGTGTGGCATTAGTGTTACTTTCAGATAGGTACCACAGTTAGCATAGCCAGTCATCCATTGCATTTACTAAAGCAGAAGTTAACGTTTACTGCCTACCGGAGAGGACAATCCTCCAGAACGATTTGACACATTGATACAGGTGAACAAAAAAAGGTTATTATTGAAATGTTCATTAGGCTGATCTAACCCTCAAAAAAACAAGAGAAATAGAACAGTTTTAAATTTCAATAAAAGAAATGCTGCGTCCATGCAAACAAAAGTTGTTGTCATGACGGAAAAATGCGACAAGTATTTCCTAAGCATATCGACACTTCACTGTAGCTCCCCACTTTTGTCTGCCTGCCCAATGTTACTGAATGGGACTGTACTTTATTCTGGCCACTCCTAGAGTAAACATTTCCTTTGAGAATCGCTCTTCCATTCTCTGCTGCCGATGACTGTCGCGAAATGATAAAAGTCGTACATTTTCCACCAACTATTCCTTACTCCATATAAATATATATTTTAGGTTGTGGTGCTCCGTTATGTCTGCATCTGCTAAGCACTTCATCCATACCGAACGTACAGTACCGTCTTAAAAACACAAGAAGTGCTCTTTCGAATATTATTAAACGGTCCTTATTATGTTGAGTTTTTAAACAAACACGTACTGCTTAATAAATATTTGAACTATCATCTCAGGTGGCCTAAAAACTGGAAGAAACTGTTGATAACAGTTTATAGTCAAACCAACATGGGAAGTGAAGTCAATAAGATCCAGTGTGTCAGAGACAAGATCTAAACTACAAATTAAACTGATAGGGTTCTGGGAGTAAAGCCACATTTGTAAAGAGTTAACGGCCAATTTAGTGTACATCAATTGTCGTGAAAACATTTTCCTTTTAAATAAGTTTAACACAATATGTAAATACTATTTCTTTTCACATGTGCTCATTGAGGGAGACCGTGTCTCACAGTTTTACAGAGTTATACTTTGATACTTTTATTTAGATAATGGCTTGAGACTCATTCTATGGTGAACTGACGAAAATGGCAGCTGCAGCACTAAGAAAAGTAAAGTGCTTATTTGAGAAAACCGCGTTAGTTTCACATATGCCGTTTCTATTTCAGTGCTCGTGTCAGCCTTTGTTTGAAACAGCATCGACTCAAATTCTGACTCAGTTGAGCATCATGGGAGCTTGCCATGCTGTCTTTGTTAAAGAACAGACACAAATGAGTCGCGTGCGGTGTCGTAACTGGCAGGTTGATTTCCTAATTCTACTGTATATCCAGAAACCACAATGAAACATCTGCTCTGTGCATCTGACACGAGGTCTTCGCTCACAAAACAAGCAAAGTAGAATTGGTTGTTTATTCAAAATGCGTCTTCCCAATCAGCACAAACTGATTCCATTATAGTTTTCTCGACTGGATTTGTCAATGCGTTTTCACATTTCCTTTTCATTTCTACCGGGGGCTGCGAAATTACAAAAAAGGGTAAAATCATAACATTGATAAAATAATCAAATATGAGCAGTATCCATTTATTAAAAATATATATTTTGTCCGTATTTCATGCTTTATTTGGTAGGCTGATTTTGAAGAACCAGTTGGCTAAAGCCAAAAGACCAGAGGCGTTTCAGTAGGTTTTGGAAGGTTTGCTGACTTTGCTCATTTCCTGATGGTGAGGGGGGGGCCTTCCCCCTTTAGCGTAGTTAGTGGGCGTGCCCTGGGAGCCACTGGAGGGTCTAAACAGAGGGGTGAACAGGGCCGCCTTACTCTTAAATCCTCATAGGAAATTGGCGGAGAGAATAATTAGAAAACGAAGACTGCATCTGTTGCATAACCATTTAGGTAATGGCTGAGAGAGTAGGGCCCGAGGAGAACGAATTCGCAAAAAGATAAGGTGAGACGTCTCACTCATCCAAACAACAAAAATCATAATGTATATTATCTTATTATAGACACTGTTTCGTCGGTTCAGCTCTATTGCAAATGACATTGCATTTCTTATTTAAACTTTGTAAATCCTGACAGGATTGTCGTGTAATATTGCCGCCTTGTACGGAACACGTTCTGATGGTCGCCTTGTACAGGCAAGTTCATCAACGCCAACCGACTGATTCAAATTCCTTTGCCATTGACAAAGTAGCAGCAGACCATAACTTATATCCCCAAGTTTATACTACGGTTCGTTTTCCAGAACTTTACAATAAAGTGCACTGACCAAAGTGCAACGTTTAACCTAAAGGAGGATGTTTGACTTCTGCCACAACGCCCACACGTAGCAATACTGAATAATTGTGTCATCTGCAACCGGCAAAACAAGCAGCCAGTGCCTGTAGGCATGGCCCAAAGGAGAACTCAGTTCAAGAATGGCGTCACCCAGTAGCAAGACAGGGACACTGGACTGAAAGGCCTTGGGTGGGCGCGTTCCTCCAGTGATTCAGATATGCCTATTATTGTCGGATTTTCACATCTGGAATGACCCTTCATACACAGCAAGCCTGAATAAGTTCACCGAACTCAATATAATAAAGGCAACGAGATGGACGCTGGAACTTGCACAAAATAATATGTCATTACTTAACAACAAAATATTTACAAAGACGAGCGAAGGAGGAAAGTTGTGGTAAAGAATATAGGCGCTACCTTTGAGTTTGAGCAACCTAGCACATCGATGTGCTGTACTGACATCGTGGCGTCTTCCAACGTTACGTGAACGTTTCATGCCAGCCGAGTCAACCTAGCTGGGAGACAAGAAAGACACATTATTACGCACATCCCATCTGACGGGAAACAGACTACTCCAATTATCCACTTGCTATATCTACGACATTAAATCAGTAGATGTAACATTTCATAACAACCGCCACGTGAAACAGATGGGATGTCCGCGTGCGATATTTGAGGAGACAGAGTACCAACCGAGGTCCAACATGTTCTCTTTGAGTTTAGTGGAGCAGCTCAAGCAGGTAAACGGTGTTCTGGTAGTGAAAAAAGTATACAAACAATGAAAAACAGGCGTGCCTACAACTACGCGTGGGGGAGAACCCTACTGGCCTTGTTTCGGCCGTCGTAGATCAGATATCAATTGTCAATCACTCCCGTCTGTGAGCTTTCAATCACTCTCGCCTACTCCAAGCGTCCACCAATTTCAGCATTTGGGGGTGGGGCCTTTGTTACGGGAAATGGGCCGTCCAGCTATGCCTGAACCTATTATGAACGGCGCTGATATTTCCCCTGACGGAAGTACGCGATGCTGCAACTTATGAAACCTGGCCATCACAGTCTAGGTATTTTCAGGATTACAATTTCAATTGTTAATAACAATTCCTTTCAATTTCCAACGGCGCGCGCTGCTAGACACGGTTGATGCACGGGTATTAGCTGATGCGTCACTGACAGAGTTAATTTGCACAACGAAAAGCCGTTACGGCGTGATGAGGCCCTGTTTGTCTTTTTACAGAACTAGGGATTTCATTTGTGACACGGCCGGCGTGAGGCGAAATGGCCTCATCAGTCTTTCAAAGTCAATGTGAGGCGGAGGGGGAAAAAAGCGAGGCCGTGGTGCATAACACTGACATTTTTTAATAGAATTCATTTATAACAAATGGAACTTGTGTCAGTAAAGAACAGATTTTCATACAGACTTCTCTCGCCACCAATGTAACCTAAGTAAGAAAATAAAAAGTACTCCTTTCATTCGGAAAAAAACTAACAGTTTACGCTTACATCTAATCAGAGGTAATTGTATGATTCTTTTAACAAGCCTTTTTTTCTTTAAATTTTTTACAATTTCATTAATTAATTTCAGTCCAGGCATCCAGACGAGAGATAGATAGAGGGAGAGAGACAGAGAGAGAGCAGAGAGAACACAACGTTTATTTCTGTAATGACACTCCAAGCTTGAATGGCGAAGCCACGTTTATAACAGATGGTTGGGACCAATTTCTGAAAGTCATCTTCTGGAGTAATCATGGCACCAGAATGGATGCTCTTTTTGCCACAAACGGTTGTTTTTTGTCTTTTTTTTCAAATTCAATTTTTTTGTGTTATTTACATACACACTAAGTGAACATTGACGGAGATTCTTACAGATGGGTTCAAGTAATATATTATTGGGTTTAGAATCAATAGGGCAGTGCATAGTACAAAGATATAGAAAGTGCAATTCTTCCTACGAGGCCGGCTGTGGCCATTCTGCAATGTTTCACCATGCATAATGGAGAAAGAAATATCAAACATGAACAACTGAAAATAATTGTGGGATGAGAGTTCAAACAATAGCACTTATGACAAACCATTACCCGGGAAATAAAATAGTTTGAAAAATTGTTTGTTCAAATCGACCGGCTTGAACTAAAAAGGGAAAGAAAGCACCTGGAATGCACATCCGCAAAGCCATCAAAGAGAGCGAGGGTGAAATATAACGGAATTCCAAAATATAAACCAAAACATCAACGGTTCAATGTAGACGAATGCACATCTTCTGCAGTGGCACATCTAAGAACAATGACGTCACGCAAACACCCACTCCGACTGTTCCAAACGCATGTAGTCAGTCAAATCCCGTCACGCCGACATGTTAGTGAAATGACCGTTTGGCTGCGGGACTATATACATGTTTGCAGACTGTATGCAGAGAAAGTGCTTTTTGTTACCACGAGAACAGAAAGCGAGAGCTCGTCGCTTCACGTGGCCCTGACTCTCGCGATGTCCTGGTCTACTTAAAATGCAAATTGCGAGCATCTGAATACTGCACACCTCCCATCCCAGTATTGACATATTCCTCATCGGATTTAAAGACTGACACGACAGCCGACGGGAGCTAGCATTCTCTCTATTTCATTCCGCAAAGGGTCAGTAAGCAACATGGATGGTAGTGTTTCAATGTTTTATTATTATCACTAAGCCACAATAAGGCCACAGAAATCGCTAATGGGAACCTTGCCACGTACGTAATTGCATATATAATTTCATATGTGATAAATGAATACTTAAGGTAGAACGCGTAATATACAGGCGTATGTGTGTGCTTCTGCATGGATTAACTGAAAGAATGCAGCGTGCGTGCGCGTGTCATATGAGCGATATACAAAAGAACAGGCGTAAGTATAAGGCACTCTAAATGCGAAATGAAAACGATTTATTACGTTGTTGCCCTGTTGTTGATCAAACCCTTAGTGAACCCCGATGATGAAACTACAGACGGTGTGAGCTAAACGCGACGCTCCTACTCCTCACCTGGAAACAGAAAGCCATGTCGTGATGACCGAGAGTGTTTCCGCATGAAGCCTACCTATAACTCACCGTATTTATTGCACAAGATGCACTGAATCAGAATACATTTTGTCCTACTGATGTGCATTCCAGTGAAGATTTACTTCATTTCCCCCCAAAGAATATCTCTTGCGGATGCTTTCATATAATTCATTTGTTTGTTTTACATATATATATATATATGTATGTATATTTAGCGATACATTTATTTTGTTATATATATATAGTGATACATTTATTTTGTTATATATATATATATATGTTACATATATGGTTATGCTATTATTATAATCAATAAAGATATATATATATATATAGTTCATATTTCTGTCATTTTATATACTCTACCATACATATATCATTTCAATCAGATGCTCATCTGTAACCATCATTCAAACATGGAAGAACTAAGATAATTCGTAGCAGCAACTTCATACTTTGCTCATCCCTGTTGATTCCACAAAGCCCCAGTTTATAGCATGGGTGTAAGTCAGTAACTGTGTATGAGATAATGGAAAAGAAAAAATAACATAAAACCAGTAACAGAGTTAACATTTGGTAGTGTGAACACAAGACTGCACAAAGTGCAAGAACGAAAATGCAAAGAAACTGAAAGAAAAGCAAAGAAGTCTTCTGCATGACAACGCATTACTGTACATTAGAACAGTTCTACAGCTTAAAAAAAGTGTGGTTACGCCGGTACTTCACTTTGTCAAGTGATACGTTTAGTTTAAAAAAGGAAATCAAATTGTACACCGTTCAAAATGAAGCACATATCAGCTGTATAATAAAGTACTAAAAAACTAAATCAATAGGTTTCAATTCTTTCATATATCTTTACATTCCCAGATCCCTTGTTTAAATGAGGAACGTTGTGACAGGTTACAGGGCATTTTATTTATTACTTTAGCTGTGTCTCGTTTTTTCATAGTGGACCAAGCACTGGTGTGTCTTCTTTTTTTGATGGGTAGTTGTCTCTTTGTACTTTGATTTTGACACAGAAATGTCTCTTTACAATGTGCATCAAGTTAAGCCATTCTGCGTGCCTCTGTTCGCTTCCATTACGGATCCTAATATGATGCATTACCCGACGATGTAGTTGTATGCCGGGTTATTACGTTGTGTTTGTGTTTCTTACGGTTTTCCGTACCCAAAAAGAATTCCTCGAAGCAACAGAAAATAAAATAATTCCATAAGATGCTTCAACAGTCAGAATTCCATCTCACACTTTCCCGTTTAACGGTGAGTTCCATGGGATTTGCGAAACACTTGGTCCTCCGGGAATTATGTTTATTATGGTTTTTTTCGTCACGTCTCTGTCTCACATCCAACACTTATTTGAGTCTGTAGCTAGGAGTTAAGAAGTACTTTCACAAGCAGGAAATTATGGCTCAGAAGACAGGCTCGCTGGAGTTTGTTCCAAGGGCCTTCTGCTTTTCCTCCAGGACACGGGACTCTTACGTTGCATAGTGGTCAAAGCTTCCAAGGTATTCCAAGCCTGCTCTGTAACAGAATTGATATTGATCCTGAGGAGAAAACAAGTGAAAGATCATTAAAATCTGTTTCCAGGACTGCAGCTAGCCCTTTTAGGGCCCTGAGCAATATTTGATCAGCCCCCATATTTTCAATTTCATAGGTAATATCCTGCAATTTTACACATGACCTGTACGTTAATGGGGATAGAAGTATGTAGCTATCAAAGCTAATTTCCTAAACTGTGTAACTGGTTGCCATGACTAAAGGTGTGCCCATGTGATGCTTGCGAGAGTGACTAACGACATTTACCATTTGTGCTTTTTTCATTATTTATTATTTTCACATGCGACAAAAGGGCTTAATACGTACTGCTTTTATTTTACCACTGTGAGTAATGGACCTTAGCCCGGCATCAAACAACACAACAACAATTGAGGCCGTACCATTGGTCCCCGTACCACCTACATTAAATATTTAATCCCTAGCATTTTCCGGGTGAACAAATTAACATGTTAATCAGACTAAGACCCCGGCATCTGTGTTCGTGATATTCAATTTCCACCGGATCAATCATTCTCTCTTTCTCTGTCTGACACGTGCACCTTTTATTAGCTGCAGCTCAGAAATAAATTAGGAGAAACAAAACACTCGAGTACGGGTTCTGCTGCTTTTATGGCATTTCCGAGGGCTAAGCTATCTTGTGACCTTGTCCTAGGCTACTGGGCACTCGCGAAACCTAGGGTGTCATTACGTGGGAGTATGGACGCAGATATTTGTTGTAAGACGTGTACATGGAACTGTCTAGTGTGTAACCTGCCTAGTAGTTCTACAGACATGTTCGGTGAGGGGCTGTAGACAGAACTGCTGGACAAGGTCTCTCACCTCTGTTTGCACCATGGCCGGTCTCTGTGTCCGGAGCATTTTCACCGTTTGGAAGATATCCACCACGCCCTCGTATCGCATTCTCTCGAGTACAATGCTGAGGGTGATGAAGACTCCGGTCCTACCCACGCCCGCACTGCCGAGAAAGATTACATGACACATATCATTTGAGCTTCCATGCTGTCGACAACTAGACTGGACTGCTCTATCTAACTTTGCGAACTAGATGGTTCAGAAGTATTTTTCTCCTATCTTTCTGCTGGGATCTTAGCACAATGTTTCTATTGCAAGTCTAGCTATGTACATTTGTAAACACCATTAAACCACGTAGTCTTTTCGTGGACACACTTACCGATATGTACAAATTACAATTATATTGGCCCCTTACCTACAGTGGACTGAAATAGGCCCATCTTGGCCAAACTGTTCTTTTGTTTTATGCACTTGACCGATGAAATCGATGAAGCCCTCTCCCGATTTTGGCACTCCTTGCTCAGGCCAGTCTGTGAACTGAAACTGCCTTACTGTCCGTGACTGTCCGTCCTAGAACGATATGCGGAGAGAGCGTTTACTCGAATGGACCGTCGAGCCAAGAGGAAACAGGACAATAAAGTACAAGTAACAAAGTCGAGGCAAACACTTCACAAACAGCCCGAGTCGGAGAGAGAACCGATATTGTGTTCGTCTGTTTACCCCCTCAGAACCCAATATCTCAATACGCCCCGGTAATGACACGCGCTTCGGTGTGCCGTTCCGTCGAACAAATGAGCCGTTAGTAAATCGGAGAGTGCAAAGAGCCACGCGGTTTCAGACAACAGACACGCGGGCGTTTGTTACTAAAGATATCTGTCATTTTCACCTGAATGTATTAATATATGAATGCTAAAGACGCCAAGTCCTTTGATGTGCCCACATTCGACGGAGGCTCTGGAAAATCCCTCTTTGAGAGTATGCATTACTTAGGTGATATTGCAGCCCCTTGATAAGGGGAAAGCAATCCCACTGAGGGCCCAGTGTATCCCCACGCTAAAAAGACGAAGCCGGCACCATTTATCGGCGTAAGCCTTTGATGGAATTAAAAACTCCCTAACGGCTCAGTGCTGACAGGCGTTCAGCATTTGTTTTTACGCCATTGACACATGTCATCGTTTCCCCCCCAAATATACTTGTGTATATATTTATTTAAAAAGCGATATAACGTCATTTTTTCACATGGGGCCCGGACATTGGCTTGAGGACTGAGGACGTTGGCTTGAGTGCAAGAGAAGAACCAGTTAGTAAGAGTCTGCCTACTGACACAGTCAGCACAAGCCTCGATTTGAACCGTTGAAAAACGAATGTGGATCGTCTGAAACAGTCGTTTAATGAAAAACGGCACGAGGTAGACAGATTCATCAATGTGATCAAACGTCTCGCTGTAAACAATGAAAAAATACACACGTGCGTCGACAAAAAACGACTGTGTCGAGGGCATGGATGTGAAATCCAGACTATAGATCAGAAAATAACAAAGGGACATATTATTGAAGCGTAATTACCCTGGCGTCAGTCACTTTAAACTCTCTCAGGATGTACTGGGGCATGTTGTACTCAGCCATTGGATCCACCACAAAGTACTGGTACCTGGCCGACCTCTCCGCCGGCCAATACTGGTGGCATTTCTCCTGCAGCCGGAAAAAAGACAACAAAACCACACATCTGTATGGATGCAAGTAGCGACATCATGCGCATGTGATCTTTAATGGCACGTTCGAGTAGGCACATCTTGACGGCGTCACACACCCTGCCCATTTCTCGGAGTTTGGTTAACATCACCACGATGGTGGAATTGTGCTCCCATAGCATTCGCCAGAAGTCCTCCGTGGTCTCGGCTAATGGCCCCTGGGTGGCGATGTATGCGTTCTGTTGCCTGAGGACATAAGAAAACATATTCAGTACGACCCAATCAAAAGTTAAAGTTTAGGTTTCAGTCGACTCTGGTGTCCCCCCCCCCCCACACACACACACCTGTATCCATCGATGAAACTGGCGTTGATGTAGTCAGAGCCTTCCACCCCACGGATGGGCTGGAGACACACCCGCGTGGACTCGTATGGCATTATGTTCACAAGGCGGTTCTTGAACTTGTTGCAGGGGAGATTGGCACTGATGAATCGCGACGTATGGGCTTTAGTGTTGGCCAATCGCTGGGGAGGAAGATAAGAAGCATGTGCTGTTAGGGGTCCGCGGTCGAACGCATCTCTCGCACTTCCTTTATTCCCAAGGGCCGGGCCCCGCGGATGACATAAAAACCGGGGGGGGTCGTCATGTCAGATAAAGACGTGTTTGCTATTTACAATCACACGCTAGCAAGGTTGATGAGCCCGAGTAGGATTACGTGCTCTCGGCTGCTGGAACATTCTAAACGGAAAGATAGTGAGGCTACATATTTAATTTTAACGATTAGTATGTAGAAAAGAACCGTGGCGGCTGTCATTCGCAGTCTGGGCCAAAAATAGCACAATGTGTTGAAACGAGAAAGAAAATGACTATGCGGCGGCCCTGCCCACTGTGGGCGCGGGTACGTTCTTCATTTGTTATGGGTCTTATCGTTCATCATTGGCCGGGAAAAGTAGGTCCGTGACAAGCAGAGCAAAGAGAGACCGAGAGCGAGGTACAGCACGTATAACACAGCGCTGACTGACGGACCATGACGGGCGGTTGGGTCGGTAGCCCAGTCATTTGTAATTGCAGCGTGTGTTTATTGAAACCCCCTCTGGCTACTGTCCTGGTCGTGAGGAGAGACCAGGGTTTGACCGTTTTGTTGTGAACTCTTCTCCGTAAACCCATATTGGTGAGGCACGAAAAAAAAGGGTTAAGAGAAAAACAAAGAGGGAAAATAACTAACTGGAGCAGAGCGAAATTACGGTTTGCTGTAAAACCGTCCGTGGGATCAGACGAAATTTGCCATAAAAATGGTGACGGACGATTAGAGCACTTTTCATTTGACTCTTTATGTAACCATGGCCCCTTTGGAACGATAAAGCGGAATCTGAGAGTTGGGAAATGATGCTGTTGGATTAGTATCCAACAGCAGTGCTGTCTGCGATCTTTTTTGGGTTGTCTGTTGGCATTGCGCCCGATCACCGGCCCACCTTGAACTCCAGCTCCATGCCCGTGACGTTGTCTCCGCCCTCGATGGCCGTCAGCTTCTGAATGTAGGCGTAGAGGTTCCGGGCGGGCACCTCGGTGATGCCGCACAGCACGGCCTCCTGGAGCGAGTCGTGGATGAACACGTACTGGTCCTCCGTCTGCACCATGTAGTTGCGCTGGGCGCGCATCAGGGTCACGTGGCCGTAGATGTCCGCCGTCTTCTCGTGCTTGATGCGCTCCAGCATTGCGTCGATCACGATGAAGCAGCCGGTGCGGCCCACCCCGGCGCTAAAGGCGAAACATAGGAGGCAGACGGGAATGTGACTCACCTCGCAGGACTCTCAAACTCTCAAACACAGAAGACTGCCACTTCAAGAAAACACAGAAAGGTTTACTTGCTTTTAGCTTGCCCTTAAACACATTCACAGTAGATGTTTTGACCTAAATGTTTAAGTGACTTTTCCAACTTGGTCAAAAGAAGTTTGACAGGCGAGTATTTAGTAACACAATATATTATTCCCGGTCTTTTGTAACACTTTTGTTTTGTAACTCGTTGTCTATACAACTTAACCTAAATCGCATGAGGCCTTGTTTCCTCTGTGTGCTGTTTAAACCTATTCGCCCTAGATATGAACCGCTACTCCGTTGGTGAAGAGTGAGTGACAGCTCCACGATGGGGGAAATGCCCTTCTCTCAATGGAAGCGAGACCTAAGATGTTCCCTGGGTACTCAGAGACCAGACTAGATTATAACCCCTGGCCATAATGGTTAACCCTTCTGTGACATTTCGGCTTCGAGCCTGATGAATGCTGAAGCGGCGTTGCTGCTGAGGAACTGGGAAGAGACTGGTTTTGGTGGCTGTGACTCACAGCTGGCACCCCAATCGACCGTGGTGCTCACCAACCCGATCTGAGCTAATCAATATTTAATTTCACATTTTAACTAGCCTCTACCGAAGCTGTCAAAAGCACAGTCACCCACACAAAATGCGGCATGTGAAATAAACGGCAAACCATAACCGTCTTGATAAATACATTTATAAATTAATGTCACACTTCGGAATGCATGAACGATATGGTACTAAAAACGCATCACCAAAATGTTATATTAAATGTATCTGTATTCTTTTTATTATGTCATTTTGAGAGACGGGTTGTGACTTTGAGAACTGGGAATATTTGTTGGAGAGTAGTGCTGCTTAGCGTTACTAGCTCAGCGCATTGTGCTAAAATCATGTAATGTTTTTAGAGTAGTACCTGAACAACAAACCTCCTTTTTAGACCCCACTGACACACACTTCACAAAAAGTGAAGGAAAAGAGAGTAAACATCTCATTAATGTTCACGTTGTACTTCACCTACTCATTTCAAATAGCACTTAACATGATCAGGACGGAATGTTAAAATGTACCCTTTCATTAACTATATTCGTTATTTTATATTTACCACAGGAAATTTTTTAACGCTGCAGTAGTAGTGAGACATCCCTGTCCTAACTTTTATTGAGATGTCATATTTTGACACTATTTATTAGACCTTTCCTGACAATGGCATAATGGAGGAGTGGGAAATCTCTCCACAGCCAAACATTGACAAGACAGTCCTTGGCTGGCTGCTATAAAGTAAATAGGTTAGTCAAGCCATTAAGTCGAAATGCCTACGAGGTGTGGGCCACGCTCCCCTGTCTCGCTTCCTCTGATGGAGCATTTGTTTTTCATTTATACTGAGGGGGAAATAAAGAGGGAAATAAAGAGAGGGAAATAAAGAGAGGGAAAAATAGAGGGAAATAAAGAGAGGGAAATAAAGAGAGGGAAAAGGAGGAAAGAGAGGGAAATAAAGAGAGGGAAATAAAGAGGGGGAAATAAAGAGAGGGAAATAAAGAGGGAAATAAAGAGAGGGAAATAAAGAGAAGGAAATAAAGAGAGGGAAATAAAGAGGGGGAAATAAAGAGGGGGAAATAAAGAGGGGGAAATAAAGAGGGGGAAATAAAGAGGGGAAAATAAAGAGAGGGAAATAAAGAGAGGGAAATAAAGAGGGGGAAATAAAGAGAGGGAAATAAAGAGAGGGAAATAAAGAGAGGGAAATAAAGAGAGGGAAATAAAGAGAAGGAAATAAAGAGAGGGAAATAAAGAGAGGAAAATAAAGAGAGGAAAATAAAGAGGGGGAAATAAAGAGGGAAATAGAGGGAAATAAAGAGAGGGAAAAAATAGAGGGAAATAAAGAGAGGGGGAAAAGAGATCAGGAAAGAGAGGGAAATAAAGAGAGGGAAATAAAGAGAGGGAAAAATAGAGGGAAAAATAGAGGGAAATAAAGAGAGGGAAATAAACCCGTTGGCGCTTTACAATCCGGTCTCAAACACAGGAGAGTGATGACCTATGAGAAGGCAAGTGACAGAGTGACAGCCACGTGCCAGAAAGATCAGGGGGTGGAGGGAAGAGAGAACGGGGAGGTTCGAGGTGACCTAGCCAATGAGCCAGTCTTTTCTGTTATCAAGAGTGAGATAGAGGAGGCAAGGGAGATTCTTTATGTTTGGCAGACGTGGGGGTCTGGCCAGCCCAGATTCAGATTGTTCTCCCGACCACCTCCACCCCAACAACCTGACACTGGTCGCTTCGACAAGCACAGGCGGCTGCTTTGGATGTCTGCAGGCATCAGCGTCAGGCTAAAGACTTTTCAATGTGTTTTTTTTTCGTCTGAGTTTGGGGAACGGGGGGATTGTACACTGTTAAATACAGCTGCAGCTGGACCTGGAGTAGATAAAGTCTGGACAACGGTAAAAGCAATTACACATTGGCATTGTTACAAAATCTATTTTGGACGGGCAACCTCTCGAGCTGCCTTCGGTTGTCTGCAAAAAAAAAAGCCCGGGCCAACCAAACCACGAACTTTAAATTCACCGCGAAGCGTTATTGTGTAGCGACGCTGTTATTTCCATGCTTACAATGTTTCCAAACGCCGTTATTCACACATTGGCTTTTTTGCTTATCTCCACATGATTGACTCCGTAGCAAAGCATTTGCCTTAAACACAATCATAGCAAAACAGGTGGGTCTGCACTTGAGGTGTTCAGAGAAGGAATAGAATACTCAATTTCACTGTGCGACGAGGCAGCGAGGCCATTAAAGACAGTCACACTTTTGATTTCCTTCAAGAAGAACAGGCTCCTTTGCTGCAGACAATTCCCCCCCCCAACGAGGCACTGCCCTGACGTTAAACCAGATTTAGGCACCTATTGTTCAAGTACACATACTAGACTGTGATACACATTAAAATACAGACTATGAATCAAACAACAACCTCTAAAGATTATTGTTGACATGCGAGGGAACTGTTTGCGTTCGGATTTTTAAGAGCTGTGAAATAACACAGAAAAGGACCCAGACGCAGTGTAAAAAATTAGATCATCCCGAATTAAACTTTGGCTCCTCATTTCACCCAGAATTAAACAGTGTCGGTTTTCGTGCGACAAATGACTCCTATGTCCCCCCCCCCTCTCTCTGAGCAACGGAAAAAGGCGCGGTAAGGGCCAGCGATCCCGGTGACATTCAATCGTGACTGATGTGAATTCCTTGCGGTTCGCCCATAACCGGGCCGAACAGCCCCTTGTTCACAAACCCATGGGGTCAACAAGAACAACACAGAACTGTTGCTACAGAGAACAAACCTTTTGTGCGACTCAGACGGGGCCAGCATGTGCTCCCCCTGCCAAAAAAAGATGACTTCACCTCATGAGGAGAGCGATGGTGAGTTTAGTCGTGTGAACACATGGTTGTACTTCTAGAAAATACCACTGCTGCTATGGAGAATCCTGGCAGACTAGGCCTGTGACATTTTGACCGTTTTACATGTGCAAAGCCTGTCTTAGACGGTTGGAAAACCATAAGCCACACCAACAAATACATGTTGATACAGTAAAATATATGATTGTGTAGAAGTTCATATTGCTGTTCTTAAAAAATTATTTGTCAACTAATTGCCCCGTATTGCTTTTATACTAGCAACCACCCAATCTCCAGAACTTTACCACCTGTTTGTAGTTAAAATACTATAAACAGACGGTAAGCTAGAACCGCTTGATGCTAGCATCACTTAATGCCACCCCTATTGTTACAGTGTGTAAACGAACACAGCACAAAGGTTTACACAAAATCAGACACTGCTTATATAGAATGAGGTAGTGAGTTGGCGTGGACATTTTTTCTCTCAGTACAGTACATACAATCTAGATGCGGGGAGTCATTCTTTGCCGCCGGTGGGCAGATGATGTTAACTCAAGCCCCCAACCCACTCTTGACTAGTCTGCAAATGATTATGTAAAATAAGGCACATTTCCTCTGTTGTCTACCATCTTTAACAGTCGGGAAAAGGCAACAGTGGTGGTTCTCAACTGGGCTAAAGGACCCCTGGGGCTAACTGGCCAATTCTGAGGGGGTAAAATACTGGTAAAATACACCTGAGGGGGGGGGTACTTGAGAAGACTCGTGAGTCTATAGGCTTACTGGTAAAATACACCTGAGGGGGGGTACTTGAGAAGACTCGTGAGTCTATAGGCTTACTGGTAAAATACACCTGAGGGGGTACTTGAGAAGACTCGTGAGTCCATACGCTTACTGGTAAAATACACCTGAGGGGGGGTACTTGAGAAGACTCGTGAGTCCATGCGCTTACTGATAAAATACACCTGAGGGGGTACTTGAGAAGACTCGTGAGTCCATACGCTTACTGATAAAATACACCTGAGGGGGGGTACTTGAGAAGACTCGTGAGTCCATACGCTTACTGGTAAAATACACCTGAGGGGGGGTACTTGAGAAGACTCGTGAGTCCATGCGCTTACTGATAAAATACACCTGAGGGGGGTACTTGAGAAGACTCGTGAGTCCATGCGCTTACTGATAAAATACACCTGAGGGGGTACTTGAGAAGACTCGTGAGTCCATACGCTTACTGATAAAATACACCTGAGGGGGTACTTGAGCTAATTCTAGTTGAAATTAGCGTAAACGTAAAAAGGTTGGCAACTGCTGACGGAAGGGTACAATATATTCAACATTGCATACCCAGAATACTAGATGTCCTAGAAAAGATGACTTACATCACTTGTTCGACGGTGACCATCATGTTGGTTAGCAGATCAGCAACGAATTTGGACCACAACAACTGTGTTTTCTTTAAATAACACTATACACGAAATGCAAATGATCTTTTCTATTTACACTATATAAGGCTCAACACATGCGTGTTGTGTGTTTGGCCTACTAACCTCAATGCCTATGTTGTTTACCTGGTGGCTAGCTAACAAGCCACTCCCAACTATACAAGCGCTGTTGCTGGTGACAGTTAAATGTGTTTGGCGCCAGTGAGAGGTTTTTGTAGATGCTTTAAAAACAACAATTATTTGAGGGGTTGTACAGCAGGACCAGACTTCACATGATATTAGTCCGAACGGGCTCATAGACTGTCCTGTAATAGCGCCTTTACACAAACCACGATCCAGTGTTGTCGAACATTAGCTTTTCTAAAGCTTTGTTGGAGGTTTGCGCATCAACCCTGAATAGATGTGATTTCGTATGACTACTGAAAGTTATTCCAATGACCCTCGGAGGCAAATGACCAACTGGCCGTGAAGGGAACTTAGTGCATAGAAATATCAATGGCCGTAAAGCACTGAAGGAAGTCCAAGAATAATAAATGAACCGAGGATAATCCAATTAAATTATTTAGTATATTTATCAGTCATTATCAGAATTATAATTGAACTCAAATCCCTAATGTTCTTAACTGAACGGGACTGAGAGAGTGAGGCTTCAATAATAGCTAGTCACTTTAAACGAACAAAAGACCCGAAACACTTTGTAACCAGACAGGCCGATTATAAAAATAGCCCACCGACCAATTACCCTCCTCTTATTGTCTACAACTGTCCCATTTAACAAGACATGTAATCAACATTAATGCTAACCTGGCTACCTAGCTATTGAGTATGTCATCAACAGTAATGTTAACCTGGCTACCTAGCTATTGAGTATGTCATCAACAGTAATGTTAACCTGGCTATCGCGCTATTGAGTATGTCATCAACATTAATGCTAACCTGGCTACCGCGCTATTGAGTATGTCATCAACAGTAATGCTAACCGGGCTACCTCGCTATTGAGTATGCCATCAACAGTAATGTTAACCGGGCTACCTCGCTATTGAGTATGCCATCAACAGTAATGTTAACCTGGCTACCTCGCTATTGAGTATGTCATCAACAGTAATGTTAACCTGGCTACCTCGCTATTGAGTATGTCATCAACAGTAATGTTAACCTGGCTACCGCGCTATTGAGTATGTCATCAACAGTAATGTTAACCTGGCTACCGCGCTATTGAGTATGTCATCAACAGTAATGTTAACCTGGCTACCGCGCTATTGAGTATGTCATCAACAGTAATGCTAACCGGGCTACCTCGCTATTGAGTATGCCATCAACAGTAATGTTAACCTGGCTACCTCGCTATTGAGTATGTCATCAACAGTAATGTTAACCTGGCTACCTCGCTATTGAGTATGTCATCAACAGTAATGTTAACCTGGCTACCGCGCTATTGAGTATGTCATCAACAGTAATGTTAACCTGGCTACCTCTATACGGCCAGAGACAGGAAGGCGTGAAATGTCTAGTAGACGGCCGGAATGACGTGACAGGAATGTCATATCTGCTCTACTGTCCAGTTCTTAATGTGCATTCTCCAACCCTGGGAAAATGCGGGTCTTTGTCTAGGCCTGACAACAAAGCAGTGAAATCAATAGCACTTTCAGACACGGCCCACTTTGGTACGACTGCGTGAAATTAATTCTGCTCCCTTGACTCAAGGCACCATTACTGATGAAATGATTGTGTGTGCGTGTGTGTGTGTGTCTGTGTGTGCGCGCGCACGTGTGTCAATGTGTATTTGTCAAGGAGAAAGTCACTGTTCAACTTCAGAAATTATCTTTCTTATGTAAGTTATCGCTGATGGGTTAACTCAAACTCTATACGACAGGGTCACAACCACAAGTATTCTGTTTATCTCTTTAGTCGGCCTGCTGCAAAAACAGCGAAAACTAATTCTGCAGCTAATGCACGCACAAAGGGCTGCTTTCCCGCTAACAATAGCCTAACAAGCTAATTTATCAAATGATTGAGGTACTGCAGAATTCAGTTAATTACACGGCACACACCCTCCACCGCCCTTCCAGCATCCTTTTGTTTGAAATGTTTTCGTCCACATGTCACAGTCGACGGTCTGGTAGAAGAGAGACGACTCCCGGTACTCGTCCAAAACGTGTTCATATCCGGCGCTTATGGACTGGAGCGGAGCCACAAGCTACAGGGAGCGGGTCGCCGTATTTCAAAAACCAGCCACCACTTCAGATCAGTGACGGTATACTTTGAGAGTGATGAGAGGAGAGATACTGGGGGGGGTTTGAGAGTTCTCTAGTAACTTTGAGCTGTTTTATGAGCAGAATTAGGACGAGAAAATGTTGCTGCTCTTTAAGCCGCGGTCTGACAAGGCCTGGCAGATTTGGGATTGTGCGAGACGCTTCCATACAGAACGCCGAGTGACATTAATTCCAACAGTCTGCTTGCTGTAAAACCCCAGATTGTTTCTATTCGTACTGATTCCACAGCTAGCGCTAATTAACTCAAGCATGTGGTCATTTGAGTTCGTTCATAATCCCCTCCTTTTTGAGTATCTTCTCAGTAAAAAGGTCATGTGCCCGTTGCTCCCTAATATCCGCATCTGCCTGTCGGTCTCTCACAGCACACACCCAAAACACACACTCACACACTTACACACTCTCACACTCACACACACACGCACACACACACACACACACTCACCCTCACCCTCACACTCACACATTACAGAGCCCCCCTCCCAACTCCCCAGTCTGTGCAGAGGCAGAATTTCAACTCTTTTTTTTCCTATAAGAGAGTTGGGTCCGTCTTGTCATTGAGAGTGTAAAGTAAGAGCCTTATTCACTCCAGTTTCTTATAACCCTGGGGATAAGCCGGACGTTTGTGGACCGCTGATGCCGGCATGTTTCTGAGTATGTGTGTGCGTGTGTGAGAGTGTGTGTGTGTGTGTTGGTGGGATGTTTATGTTTCAAAGGGCAGTGACATTGGTAATCCTTACTGCGTTAGTAGTAAATTCCTTCAGATTGAGAAAAGAAACATCCAATACAGCTTGTAGGATGACTCCGTATGACTCTTAGCCTGTAACTACCAGCTCAAGACATCTGGTCCATCTGTCCTACATCTTTGACACGTCAAGAAAGACTAACCTTTTCTGAGAAGAGAACTTCTAGTTCTTAGCACTAAAAGGTAGTCTTTTTGGTTCCCGGTGGCAGCAGTGGGTGGAGCGTGGACTGTTTAATATCAAGTGAGTTCTGACACGTTAGCCGGAACCAAAACGTATTAAAATGTGGAACTCTCTAGACCTCAATGTGTGACGAAGTAATGTGGAACTCTCTAGACCTCAATGTGTGTAATGAAGTAATGTGGAACTCTCTAGACCTCAATGTGTGTATCGAAGTAACGTGGAACTCTCTAGACCTCAATGTGCGTATCGAAGTAACGACCACTTCGGAGCTTGGCTTACCTGCAATGCACCACCATCGGCCCAGCATCCGGGGGGTTACAGGCTTTGACTCTTCTGAGGAAGGCCAGGAATGGAGTGGGGTGCTCGGGTACGCCGTGGTCTGGCCACGCCGTGAACTGGAACTGCCTCACTTCTCTCTTTTCACTGGAACCGTTCTGATAAACACAGTAGGTGGATGCATTAAAACGACACCGGTTCTCTCCGTTACCCCGACTGACACGGTGTGAAATACAGACTGAAACGGAGAACAAGACGTACTTTATAAAGTGCAAATGTCCTGACGCAGTACGTGGCCAGCTCCACCGTGTCCAACAATGTCACTTGGATCAAACCGTATGTCTCCGTACCTCTGGTGGGCCAGTACTGGTCACATTTCACCTGGGATAGAGGAAACAATGTCAGCGTAGAATAATGCTTGCGTCACAACTCTGTCTCCATTACGAAGCGCCATGCGCCTAATTCGATTGATGAAAAACCAATATCGGAAATATTTCTAATTAGCAATTATTACGTAGAGGTATTTTTCCTTGCTAGATACGGGCAGAACTCCTTCGTGTGCACATGTCCCCAATGACTGTTTTACAATAATGCTCTGATCCGATCCACCGTGAGCAAAATCATTTGAAATTTGGTTTTTTCCATCGTCTTTTCAAACAGAAACAAACACGCAAAAGGCATTTCCAGCGTCTTCCGCTCAAAGGGCCATGTCTTTTCTCTAACGCCGTTATCACAAAAAATCAGTGTGCCGCGAACAGTGTAGTGAGGTTGCCTCGCTTTTCCAACACAGCAGTGCTGGCTTCCTGTTCTGAAATCCGGCTACGGGATTCAACCGAAGCCCGAACAGAGATATTTATTAGCCTGACAAGCTCTATAATTACAATCTTAACCGCACGTTTCCAATCACATTACAGACACCGGTTTATTATGGTTATAGCGTTTTTGTTGCTCAGCGAACAGCCAATAAAACACCACTTCCATTATGGTGTTGTCGCTTTACTGCGTAAGGGAAGCACATTGCTGGGGGACCCTCATCGTATATACAGTCAATTATGTTTTGATGGAACTCAATTGAAAATAGATTCTTTGTGAGTCAGTGTCGACAGGAAAGCTGTCTCGAAATCACGTTTCACGTGGGAGAGACAAGTGCAATAATCCACACATTATTAGATGTTTAAAATGTAAATGTCCTGAACCTCCACGGCAGGAATGACTTTGGGATTAGAACCACAAAGTAAATATAGCCAACTGCATCTGCTCAGAGTCAATATCCTATCACACCCTGATAAAAACAGCTTGTCCGTCAAAATGTTGGCTTAAATGTAATATCTCACGAAGCTTCTAGACAGTGTGGCTGTCACGACTCGTCGGGTGTAGTGTGGATGAAGCCAGGTGCAGAGCCAATGTATCCGTTTGGGTCAGGTTTATTTAAAGACGCAAACTCAAAACAAACCGTAAACGGCGACAAAAACACGTACTGGTCGAATGAAAGGAAAATGCGCATATAGCGACTTAAAACAAGCACCTTCAAACAACAATTCTAACGTGTTACAAAAACACTCACCTCTACAAACAATGTGACATGTAACAATGCGAAGCAATGAGTGCACTGCTCGCGACCCTCTTATATCCCATTGATTAAAAGTGCAAACAGCCGTGAGACAAACGTAAACACGGAAGTGAAACAAGGAAGTGCATCACCGAAATGTAAGTGTAGCAACGCCACCACACCAATCGTGACAGTATCCCCCACTAAAAGGCTAGCTCCCCAGATAGCCGAACGGAAACACAAAACCAAAACAAGGGAGCAACAGGGAGAGAACCCGCAGTCAAACCAAAAGGGTCAGTCCAGGACCGCAGGTCCAGCCCTGAAAAGGCCTCGGTGGCTGAGAGGCCGCCATCTAGTGCGGCAGAGAGACCGCCATCTAGTGCGGCTGAGAGTCCGCCATCTTGTGCGGCTCAGAGTCCGCCGTCTTGTGCGGCCCAGAGTCCGCCGTCTTGTGCGGCTCAGAGTCCGCCGTCGTGTGCAGCTCAGAGTCCGCCGTCGTGGGCGACGTGGTGGCGGAGGCCATCGTGGGCGCCGTCGTGGCGGCGGCCATCGTGGGCGGTGTCGTGGCGGCGGCCATCGTGAGCGTAGTCGTGGCGGCGGCCATCGTGAGCGTAGTCGTGGCGGCGGCCATCGTGAGCGTAGTCGTGGCGGCGGCCATCGTGAGCGTAGTCGTGGCGGCGGCCATCGTGAGCGTAGTCGTGGCGGCGGCCATCGTGAGCGTAGTCGTGGCGGCGGCCATCGTGAGCGTAGTCGTGGCGGCGGCCATCGTGAGCGTAGTCGTGGCGGCGGCCATCGTGGCGTAGTCGTGGCGGCGGCCATCGTGAGCGTAGTCGTGGCGGCGGCCATCGGGAGCGTAGTCGTGGCGGCGGCCATCGTGAGCGTAGTCGTGGCGGCGGCCATCGTGAGCGTAGTCGTGGCGGCGGCCATCGTGAGCGTAGTCGTGGGCGCGGCCTTCGTGGTCGGCGATGCGGCAGCCGTTGTGGCGGCGATGCGGCAGCCGTTGTGGGCGGCGATGCGGCAGCCATTGTGGGCGGCGATGCGGCAGCCATTGTGGGCGGCGATGCGGCAGCCATTGTGGGCGGCGATGCGGCAGCCAGTGTGGGCGGCGATGCGGCAGCCATTGTGGGCGGCGATGCAACAGCCATCTTGAGCGCTGGCGGCACGGCGGGAGCCATCGTGGGACGCTGGCGTGACGGCGGCAGCCATCTTGGGCGCTGGCGGGACGACGGTAGCCATCTTGGACGCTGGCGTGACGGCGGGAGCCATCGTGGGCGCTGGCGTGACGGCAACAGCCATCTTGAGCGCCGGCGGGACGACGGCAGCCATCTTGAGCGCTGGCGTGGCGGCAACAGCCATCTTGAGCGCTGGCGGCACGGCGGGAGCCATCGTGGACGCTGGCGTGACGGCGGCAGCCATCTTGGGCGCTGGCGGGACGACGGTAGCCATCTTGGACGCTGGCGTGACGGCGGGAGCCATCGTGGGCGCTGG
This sequence comes from Dallia pectoralis, assembly GCA_029465975.1. Taxonomy (NCBI): domain Eukaryota; kingdom Metazoa; phylum Chordata; class Actinopteri; order Esociformes; family Umbridae; genus Dallia; species Dallia pectoralis. The sequence continues at coordinate 16,772,231 of CM055735.1, forward strand.
CGTGACGGCAACAGCCATCTTGAGCGCTGGCGTGCCGGCAACAGCCATCTTGAGCGCTGGCGGCATGGCGGGAGCCATCGTGGACGCTGCGCTGGCGTGACGGCGGCAGCCATCTTGGGCGCTGGCGGGACGACGGTAGCCATCTTGGACGCTGGCGTGACGGCGGGAGCCATCGTGGGCGCTGGCGTGACGGCAACAGCCATCTTGAGCGCCGGCGGGACGACGGCAGCCATCTTGAGCGCTGGCGTGCCGGCAACAGCCATCTTGAGCGCTGGCGGGACGGCGGGAGCCATCGTGGACGCTGGCGTGACGGCGGCAGCCATCTTGGGCGCTGGCGGGACGACGGTAGCCATCTTGGGCGCTGGCGGGACGGCGGGAGCCATCGTGGACGCTGGCGTGACGGCGGGAGCCATCGTGGGCGCTGGCGTGACGGCAACAGCCATCTTGAGCGCCGGCGGGACGACGGCAGCCATCTTGAGCGCTGGCGTGACGGCAGCAGCCATCTTGGGCGCTGGCGGGACGGCAACAGCCATCTTGAGCGCTGGCGGGACGACGGTAGCCATCTTGGGCGCTGGCGGGACGGCAGGAACCATCGTGAACGCTGGCGTGACGGCGACCATCTCAGGCGCAAGCGTGGTGGCGACCATCTCAGGCGCTGGCTCCTGTAAATCCAGCCATGTCCTCCACCACGTCCTAATAACAGCCGAGGGCTGATCATCCAACCCCTCCGGGGGTTTTTCTGTCCCTGACGTCGGTGGCCGAAAAGGGTCTTCCCACTGCGGGGTTTGTGGCTGTAGCTCCAGCCATGTCCTCCACCACGTCCTAATAACAGCTGAGGGCTGTTCATCCAACCCCTCCGGGGGTTTTTCTGTCCCTGTCGTCGGCGGCAGAAAAGGGTCTTCCCACGGCGGGGGTAGTGGCTGTAGCTCCAGGGGTTTCCCTCCCCCTGTCTGCAGCCCCGGAGCAGTGGGGGGCCGTTCCTGCAGCACCAGGACCGTGGGTGCTCTCTCCGCGGTCCTCCCGGAACACCTCCTTAGCTCCCCCCCAAAAACCTTCTTGGGACGCCTTCGGGGTGCCCTCTTGCCTTCCTCCGGGAGGGACCGCGGACCCGATGTAATCGGCCCTGATAGCTGCATCGGTGGCTCATACCCGAAGTAAGCACGGAGGCGCCTATACTCCTCTTCGGGCGTCTCCGGCTTACCCCAGTCCCACTGCTCCGTGGTGCGACGGTGAGCTTCATCCTTCGGGGCGCTATAGCTTGCCCCCCCGAGGAATCCACTCACCGTCTGCTGGCTCCGCTGGCTTCTTTGTGGGCTTCGCATTCTGTCACGACTCGTCGGGTGTAGTGTGGATGAAGCCAGGTGCAGAGCCAATGTATCCGTTTGGGTCAGGTTTATTTAAAGACGCAAACTCAAAACAAACCGTAAACGGCGACAAAACCACGTACTGGTCGAATGAAAGGAAAATGCGCATATAGCGACTTAAAACAAGCACCTTCAAACAACAATTCTAACGTGTTACAAAAACACTCACCTCTACAAACAATGTGACATGTAACAATGCGAAGCAATGAGTGCACTGCTCGCGACCCTCTTATATCCCATTGATTAAAAGTGCAAACAGCCGTGAGACAAACGTAAACACGGAAGTGAAACAAGGAAGTGCATCACCGAAATGTAAGTGTAGCAACGCCACCACACCAATCGTGACAGTGGCTTTCGCTCCCCTTTTCAGACCAAGTCGATATCTAACCTTGGGCTACAGACACAATATGAAGAAGGCTATGGTTGTTTCGTGACAACCATCCAAAAGATTACTACAAAAATGAGGGCATTAGATAACAACAGAATAAAGCATGTTGTCTTAACAATGTGTTTCGAAAATCTTTACAAGAGTTTACACAGCAACTTTTGTACGTAATTATTCAGTACTGACAACCAGACCCTGACAATAGTAAAAACATGCACTGGTCGACAGGCCGGGCGAGCAAAGAGAAAAAGCAATCCGTTCACAACATCAATTCAGACGGTTCTATCAGATAACACAGGGCCACGTAATGTACAATATATTGAATTGCTTTCCTCTTAAAGTTGTTTGTGATGAAGTGTAATTCAATCCAACAGGGGGATGGGGTGAAAATTACCTCCATGCAGTCGTTGTTTTGTGTTTTTAAACGTACATCAGATATCTTGCGGTGTGAAACAAAAATGTGTACAATCAACCATCTATTGTAAAGTTTCATGGAAGGGTTCTTTGGACCAGGTGATTAACGTTTCGAGCATTTATTAAAGTTTTAGATAAAAGACAATATTCTGCCGCAGCGCAGTTTTGTATCTCACATTGTTTTCACAACGGAGGAAGATTTGTAGATATCCATGTCGAACAACCATCCTCCATCTTAGAACAATAATATATACGTGGCACCCATTAAGACCCTGTGAAATGTTACACACAATATATTAGTGTCATTTTACTGCCTGTAGATCTCCCTCATGTGAAGGACAGTCAACAAATCTGGCTTTCGAAAGGTTAAAAAAGGTTTAAAAAAGCCAATATCTACTGAAGTAGCCAGCACGTATATTACCCGGCTACATTCGTCTCTTGGGTAACCCAAGAAACAGACAAACATCTGAATAGCAGTTAACTGATGTTGTGGGATAACTCCTTAAGCGTTTGTCCTACGCAACTTGCTGTTAAAACCTCAGATTCTATGTCCACATAGAAGTATCACTCTGGAAATGCTAGAGGTTTGGGACTATATTGAAACAAAAATCGAGAGTGATACCTAGATACCTATGAAACATGAATGTTCTTATTTATAAATCCCCAAAATGTTTTACATATTACGGTATTATGGAGCAGCCTATAAACAATGTAATGACACTAAGAATTGGCCATCAGGTACCGTTCTTAGATCACATGGTCTTATAAGAGGCCTTAAATGAAAGAAAAAGAAAATGTGATACAAATGTGAAAAGCATGTCAAACCCCCATTTCCTGCAATAACATGTCCGCCAATGTGAGAATTGCCAGAACGATCTGAGATAGGTGAACTGTGTTTGCTTAAGATGCAGTGGAATCACCCTGAAGCAGTCCAGGAGCCTGAGCTTGTGGCCATGCAACTAATCACGTTACCCATATAGAGGCAACAACACTAAAAAGGAACCAAAGGAATGTGAACGTTGTGGCAACGAGACAAGTAGGTGACGTCCATTGGCAGTAGAACGCAAGATGTCTTGCCTTGGAGAAGAAATATGAGGGCATCTGGAGGAACATGGCAAAGAACACAAAAGTGGGAACACAGAGTGAGAGGAGGGGCACAGGGACATTTAGGAAAATGTAGAGGGAGGTGTTCGTATCATATAAACTGACGCGTAGATCATTTAGAGGTCAGGGCAAATATGTTGCAGTTTCAATAAAGCTTGAGAGTGAACAACGGGGGACAAGACATATTGATCTGCATGTAGATCTCTTCAAGCATATCAGAAAAGTTGAATATTTCCATATGCTTGCGTTACAGACCATATACGCTGATATTAAATGTAGACCCTGCAGTACTGGAGAGCATCACATTCCAATATAGAGAATATACTGTACATAACAATAACAAATATGGCTACTAATAATACATATATACATATATCACTTGTGCAAAAGTACATGGCAGAATAACAGCATTTTTCCCCAGCATGGAATTTATTCAACTGGATCACTAGACGTAGATCTCGGCCCAGAGACACATTCTATCCACAACGTGAAAGTCAATGGGTCAATCGGTTCTGTGCTTACCCTGGATCTCTCCTCCAGCTTGGTCATCATGACAATGTTGGCACTCCGCTGTTCCCAAATCATCCTCCAGAAGTCACCGAACGTCTCTGGCAGCGCGCCCTGCGTGGCAATGTACGCATTCTGCTTCCTGTAGCCGTCAATGTAGTTGGAGTTGATGTAATCACTTCCGGGGATCCCTAGGGAAAACCCGGGAAAAGGGATTAGACTGGAAGGTGTGCTTGTGTGTGAGCATGTGGGTAGTGTGTGTGTGTTAAGAGGGATCAAACTACGACAGTGGCATTGGCTTCAAAGTCGGACACTAATGGCACACAATCCACAAGCAGCTATTGTGAAAAGCCAAGTCCAACTCGGCATGGGTTTCCCGGTCCAGACTCCTGCTGGTCCATCGAAATTCCTTGATGTTTTTTTTTTACAGGGAACAACACTTAACTGTGACAGGGTTCTTTCAAACTAGAAGGGCACCACCAAGTTAGTTTATTAACCTAGGAACAATCTAGACAGGAAGTCAGTCTATTGTGTGTTTTTCGTTCAGGATTTGCCATTGCGCGCATTCCGTGTCATCTAGACATAATAGCTGCGAACTAGTCCAATCGCCGTGTCAACCGTTATCACACATCAGGAACGTGACGATAATGATAGCATAAAGGGAATACCCGCTATCTACGGTGAGACGTCAAGACCGAGATCGAGTCCGGTTCTGAGAAATGCTTTTTTCCCGCACCCCTTTCCTAAAATCTCACCGAGAGGAAAAACCAACAAAGAAACCCGGCGAAACTGTTTCTCTTCCTCATCCTCCTTTCTCTCTCCGCCAGTTGCTAAATGAAAGCGCCGCGGTCTTTTCCGCGGAGAGAAGAAGCCGCCGCTGACAGCTAGTCAATGCTTCGGAACTGGCAGAAAGGGGTTCCCGGCGCACACATGGTCTACCAAGATAAGTCTCATCTGCATGCCGCAGCGAGCCACCCGCGCTCCGACACGCCCCTCCTCCACCCTCCCTTTTTCTCGCAGGTAACTTATTCGGTAAGAAAAGCGAGAGAGAAAAGAATATGTGAGCTCATTCAGAACCTGACATTTCTTACCCGCCTTTCTTCTCCCTTCCTCCCTTTTCCCCGCTAAACCCCCTCCCCCGTGCGAGTCGTTGCCGGGCTGTATATTTCCGTGATGGACAAGGGATAAAGACAATTAAGCCGACGGCTTTCGGAATGAAAGGGACGGCCGTGGAAGGAGACGCCGTTATGGTTTTAATGAAAACAAGAGCGTCCGTGCGCGTACTCGCCCGAACGGTTTCTCCGCAGACGGCCCGGGTGTCACTCAGGATTTGTCGTGAACGCAACCGTCTGGTTACAAGACGTTCATGAACGCCATCGTGAAAGGAACACAAAGTGGGTCTCTGAATGGTGCAGCGGAAGAGTCACCGCTGGCGGTTTAGTCGCGTCATTGCAATCGGGGTTCTAATCCTGGTTCACGGAGTACCGGGAGAACCCGGATGGGTGTCGGAATGTGATGCAAACTGCACCGTCAGCACCATAAAGAGATTGGTGGGATGGAGGTTGGCTGCATTGCTTTTTTTTCTACATGACTTTCAACTTTTTTGGTTTGGGCTGAAAATGCAGTCTCTGTGGGATATACGTTCTGGTTGTAAGAGCAATGTGATGAGTGGAAAGGCTTGGAAAGATGTGTATTGTGTGACACATCTCGTTCTTCTACTCTAATACCGCTGGTTAATACCACAATGACGCAAGACCAATATTGTAACACACCAAAATTGAAGATTCAAGAAAAATACATTCGGAAACAAATTACACAAAAAAGAACACACCAAAAACATGTCACTAGATGACACGTTGTTGGAAAAAATTATCAGGGAATCCCGTACAAAATTTGCAAAAATGACAAAAAAAATCCAGACTACGGAAACTTTTTGAAAAATTTTTTTTGGGAACATATCATAACTATCCAGCAAGGCATATTGTATAGAATTACATATTTTTATAATTTCTCTATGAAGTGTATGTGTTACTTATAATGTGTATGAACAGTCCCAAATGTTGGGATACCATCTGGTCCAGTGTAGCCTATAGCAATATGTGTTTTGTAAAAGTGTCAAAGTAATAGCCCTATTTAAAATAAATGTGCTGTATGTTTTATTGTGAATGTATGCAGCACATACTGACAGGCAACACAATTCAATGGTTACCACATCAGTGCTTTTGTTAAATTATTAATTTATTAAATGATGCACTACAAAAGACTGAAATAACGTGCAAGCAAATGGGAGATGGCTGATCTTGGTCCGTTTAAGAATTTGCCAGATGCTGCACTCTGTAGACAGGAGGGATGTTTTCTGTGGAGAGTACAGATTAGCTCATATGCACGTGTCGTCGTTCCCCCTAACCAGCCTTTTCAGGATAATATCTAAGACGGACTTCCACTGCTGTGGTGCTATGGAAGCTCTCAGCGGGGGCATTTAATGTCCTTATCATCACCGAGCCGATCGATGTCTTCTTTGAAAGTGATCAGCAGCGGAGCTTCGCTTTAATCGTCCACACGATGTCGCACAACACGACGAAGACGAGTTTGGTTTTAAGGAATACGATGATCCCGATCACAACGCTCTAAACTGTGTTCACGTAGGCCAATCCGGAGAAGGCAACTCTAAATGTAGCGGGGAGGTGTGGCCAATGGCCTGCAGACGGTTACAGTGTTGGTCGTGAGGAGGGAGTGGCTCAGTACGGATGACTTATTGTTTCCAACATTATTTATTTATCATCTATACAAACTAAATAACTATACATGTCTTGTCCAAATGGTCAAATCACTTTCACTTGTCAGACGAACAATAGATAAAGTTCCCTCCGTCGTGCATTTTTTTTTTTGCGATTTGTTGCAGTCTATGTTTGTATTTGTTTACTGCTTGTGTTGATTGTTGTGCTACTGGGCCAGAACTATTCCTTGTTTTTTGTCTTGGCAATAAAACTCTTTCTGATACTGATTTAAAAGACTAATACTAAAGAAAATACGATGAAGACCTGCTTAGCATCTGGTAAATTCTCTGGGACCAAATGGGAGAACAATACAAAAAGAAATTGCTTCAGCTGAAGTCCGACAAAAATGCACACCATTGCACCACCTCTGATGTCCTGCCCTGATTGGACCTCTAGGCCACAATAGAGATGCCTAGAGGCACCTCTGATGTCCTGCCCTGATTGGACACCTAAGCCACAATAGAGATGCCTAGAGGCCTTGTACAAGAGGGAGTGGCTTAAACTAGTAAACAATGCTAAGCCACAATTAAAGAAAAGACACATTGAAGTTATTATTGCTTTGTCCATATGTACTTTCATAAATGTTCCTCTATTTGTAGCAAAACCGTGTTATTTTTACTGTTCAGGGCACAACTACGCAAGCCAAATAAAACCATCTGCTTGCACTCAGTCTTAAGTTTATGACAGAGTTTTGTACATTTCCCACAGGAATCAAAGGGATGATTAGGACTGAACAGTAATTTATGGACATTTCAATATGCATTTAAAGTCAAGTACCAGCTCTGATGCTGAAAGCAAGTCATGTTCCTCAGAGGTGTGAGTATGTTTGATTAAATGTGTACGAGAGTTCTACATTCCATTTGTAAGCAGTGGTTTAGAATGTCTGACACAATTGTATGAGCTCCTTGATCTGGTATGGGAAACCTAATTGGGGTGGGTTGCGATTTCCTAATTTTAGCACCACTGACCTTTGGTGGGACATCTCAACTAAGTTAATAATAGTCCAGGGACAGCTTTGGAGTGACGTACAATGGAAAACGTACTATGCAGATGTTTACTTCATCTGATGAGAAATGTCAAAATGAAATCAGACACTGGAGTTGGGGTGGTCATGAAACGTGTGTTTGTCAGGAATCGTTATTGAGCTGTAAAAAATCGTGATCATTTAAAACAGCTAACCTTTTTTTACAAGGCACATTTTTCTGTGATAAATAAAAAAATCGAAATATTGGGCTTATTTTGATTATATAAAAACCTAAAAAGGTACGCATTGTCTTAATCTTGCATACCAGATATAGAATGAGGGAAAATGTTGTCATAACCAGTTGCAAATGAAGGCCTGCCGACCCAACCAATCAGAGGCACTGCCGACCCAACCAATCAGAGGCACTGCCGACCCAACCAATCAGAGGCACTGCCGACCCAACCAATCAGAGGCACTGCCGACCCAACCAATCAGAGGCACTGCCAACCCAACCAATCAGAGGCGCTGCCGACCCAACCAAAACAGAGGCACTACCGACCCAACCAATCAGAGGTGCTGCCGACCCAACCAGTCAGAGGCGCTGTTGACCCAACCAATCAGAGGCACTGCCGACCCAACCAATCAGAGGCGCTCCCGACCCAACCAATCAGAGGCACTGCCGACCCAACTAAAACAAAGGCACTGCCGACCCAACCAATCAGAAGCACTGCCAACCCAACCAAAACAGAGACACTGCCGACCGAACCAATTAGAGGCGCTGCCGACCCAACCAATCAGAGGCACTGCCGACCCAACTAAAACAAAGGCACTGCCGACCCAACCAATCAGAGGCACTGCCAACCCAACCAAAACAGAGACACTGCCGACCGAACCAATTAGAGGCGCTGCCGACCCAACCAATCAGAGGCACTGCCGACCCAACCAATCAGAGTCATGTTGATGACATCCTTTTTAGCACAATTGTTTGCCGACATACAAGGACAGAAGCTTCCAGTTCATTGTCCTCCAATTCCCCTCTACACGCTGAACGATAATAGACCAACCAAACAGCGGGGTACTAACAGTATCAGTGGAAACCCTCCCTCCAATCTCAACAGTCGGTCGTTCGCTTGGTGCGCTACTCACACAGACATGTCCCTCGCGCCAAAAGAACTCAATCAAAGTAAACAAAGACGTCCCGGTTGCCAAAGCCTTTGTTTTGAGCCCCGGGGGGGAGGGATGGAAGTCCCACACAAGCCTGGCAGAGCAGCAGCCTTCCCCGTCACAAAGCCTTCGGTGTGGGTGTACAGATGTGTGTTTATGCCCGGTTAATGGGGTCCATCAACACTCTCAGCTTCGTTGGCTTTCGGGGAGTGGGGTTGCAAAAAGACTCTGACTGTCTTTATCTGTTGTCTTTCCATTAGCACCCATTTACTGGCCCGGGAGAGCAGAAGTTTGATTGTGTTCTTTCATGTTTTTCTTTCTATGTGGGAAAATATATTCAATGGAAATGGTTAATTAGTGTGTGCTCGTCGTCTTGTGTGTGTTGCTCTAAATGAAATGTAAATGTCTTAAGATACCCAAAGACAGAAGTGGAGGGAAAGAACATGGATTCGCCGTTCTTAAAAACATGTACAGAAATAGAATTTAAACTTTTAATTCACCATCGAAACTGTTTATTTGATGTCATACATACCACAAAATATATTCATTATCCTGGACGATACGAAACTGTCCTACGGAAGTGTACTGTCACTCGACGGACAATTAAAGGTGCGGGGGGGGGGGGCTGCTTACCATCAATAGCCGTTAGCAGGACCCTGGAGTGGTCGTATGCTATAACGTTAGCATATCTGTTCTTTGGCTTGTTCACTTCCAGGTTGGAGTGTTCCCAAGTGAACTGCTGCCCGGGATCGATGGACTGTAAGCAAAGAGAGATTATAGTCATTACTTTCCTAAATCACGTAGCACAGAAGTATATTTTGCTCAATATCACCATTTAGTTCTCTCTGCCGGACGACTGCGATGGACTCGATATCAGCGTTTAGCTCACTCGTCCAGAAAACATTATAGATTCAAACTAGGATCAATAGTTCAGAGGATTATGGCGAGCAAAAAGTTATTTGCCCGCGCCGTACATTAGTTCCACTCGTTAGACACTTTTCAAAAGATACTAATTCATCCAAATAACAGTGGCTTCCTTGTCAGGATTTTATAGATATGGTATGACAGCGATTCATTATGTCGGTTGGTTAACCCGGCGCTAGTCAATATCGCTAATATCGCTGTATGTGTGTAATAATTTCTATCCCTTTATGCTTGTAGGTATTTTTAACTGTCTATAAATATACACTTGAATATGACAAATCTCAGCTTGACCACATACAACGTCCATGACAACCAATTTCCAATGCATTCAGTGTATTTTTTTTTATAACACAATGTCAAATTGTATTTCGCATAATCCTCTAGCTGACAAGCAGACACATTCAGATTGAAGAAAGAGGTAATAATAAAAGGATTGGCTATAATGCCATAAGCTGATCGTACACAAAGGCAATTTGTCTAATAAAAAAGTCGGACCAAAATGTGGGATCATTTAAATACAATTATCTTAACTAGGACAGTGAGATTGACACAGATAATATATTTGTTTCATTAATTAAACACTAATAAAAAATGTATGAAGTTCACCTGGAACACAGCAAATGTGTGAACTGTTCACATGATTCCAAACTCAACTAGCTACACTGAATGGAAATATTCAAACATCCTTGATGGCTTGCCGCTATTCAAGGTTAAATCCGCGGAACGTACTCCCCTTAGCGTCAGCCTCAAGGATGGTTGTGAGTGTCCCAAACAGCCCCCTATTCCTCATATAGTGAATCACTTTTGAGCTAAAGCCCTATATCCCCTGGTCCAGAATAGTACACCACATAAGGGAATAGGAAGCCAGTTTTGGACACACTCGGAACAAGTGAAGTGTCTGTCGAGGAATGCTTTTTAAGAGCAAATAGTTTGCATTTAAACATTGTAATGTTGGGAGTCTGAACCCTGGTTACATCAAAACAACAACAGTTAATCAGGACCAATGTGTGTCTGCTTGGCACACAGTTTTAAGGAAATCGATTTGGGTAAAGGCAATGTACAACCCATGGACCGGACGCTATCCTCTGTACGTCAAGCTGGTACAGATACTGGAGACTGCTTCAATTAACTAGACTGGCTCATTTAAGCATTTGAACCCTTCTGTTATTAGGGAACATTTTAACACATCAAGAGTTAAGTGGCGTGCCGCAGTGATTTATGACGTGGGTACGAAAACAGGTGGCACTAGAACACTTTCAAAAATATACGCATCTATTATAATTCTTTGATTTCAATATAACTTTCAAAAAACGCAGACTTCTAAAACATTTACCTGAAACTATAAATTTCCCTCCAAAACCGGTTCAACTCATTTGCTTTTGTGACAAAGTGTATTCCGACACTTTACTGTTGAAAATGGAATGTTGATATACATCTGCCTGCAAGCAAAGTCATTGGGTTGACAAATTTCAAATTACAGTTGGCAGAGAAGCGTACAATGGCTGAAAATTGGTCTCGTAAGCCGCAGAGGGAGCAGTGTCTTCATCTAATAAATATAGTGAGAAAAATACGGTGGAATGTGTTGACTTTCAAATAGGCTCTTTAGTCAAAGGACAATCTTTATCTCTCATGGCTGGTTTTATTGTTGTATACAATAGTCTACAACGATAACTTTCATATTGAAGACCGCAAATTTAGACATTCTACGTTAGGTTTCCATCATCAAGTCTTTTAATATTATGTATCAGAGAATAGACAGTACGAGGTTGATAACCAGAACAAAGAGCTTCTCCCTCTCGCTCGGCAAAATGAACGTTCCCTTCTAAAATGTGAAAGATGCTAACAACTGTGTAATTGGTATTTGTTCAAAGCAACCAAATTAATACTACTAGTAACCTCGTGAATCCAGTTGCAATTTAATATTATTTCTTTTTTTACATTTCGCCGAGGCTCTCTCTCGGCGTGACTTACAGCCCCCAGTATAATTAAGTCAACAGTGCATATACTTTTTAACTGGTCCGTTTGGGGATTTGAACCAGTACACTTACACTGTTTTAGACCAGTTGGGCATTTTCCAGCAGATCGACTATATTGTATATGAACAGTCTGTCGTCAAGATAATATTTGTTTTCCCCAGTCCAGATGTACATTCGACCATTCTTGGCCAATTGGGGTACAGTCTACAGCCCCCAGAAGATTAAGTACAACCCCCAGAATCCGCAAACGTACCCCATTTGTATATATTTGAAAGATGGAATAGATGGAAAATGTGCCCTCACCTCAAATAAATAGGCCACAATGTAATACCACTAGCGAGTCTCGACGGCTTTCCGATAAATGATCAGAATTTGATCGTGTCAGGTTAGTGTGTAGTTTCAGACAATGTGGAGGGTGGAGCTATTGTAAGACTTTGGAAACAGACAAATAACCTAGAATGTATTTCTCTATCCTTGCTAGGCAGTCAGGATGTAGGATGAACTCTCTCAGATTTCCCTGATGCACACAACAAAAATAAGACGCTAAACCCATTCCACACGGGCGCCGTTTATTATCGGCAGACTACACACCGTGGGACCAGAATGCAGTGCGAGTCAGCCGGGATAAACGTTCGCAGACGCTGCCACATTTAATGTGAACATTTTGAAACTGAAAATGAGAAATGCATTGTGCTCTGGACATTACTTTCTATTGCTTGTGAATATAGCCGCCTCTGAATTACTATTCAATGTACTTAAGCTGCAATAATGGTCGGAGAGGCTTGGCTGCAAGCCACAGGGTGACCTCATGGTTTTGGAGTGATTGTGGCACAGCCCGCAGATATATAGAGACAGGGAGAGAAAGACTTGGAGAGAGAGAGAGAGAGAGAGAGAAAGGGATGTGGTAAGAGAAAAGAGAGACTTAGATGGGGAAAGAGGTTGAAATAAGTTGACTGCAGTTCCATCACCATGCCCTGAAAAGGACCTCTGCACTGTAAGAGAATTCTGCAGCTTCCCTGACACTCAGACGTGCAGAAGTCCATCCATTTAGATTTACCCCGATTGTGTTTCACACACTGGATCCATCTAGCCGTCGCATGCAGCACCGGGGAAACTGGGAGATTTATTGGGCTTTAAATGTATTTAATTTCACATTTGTGGAGACTGACTGCCAGGAGTGATGAGAGCGAAGGGAAGTGGGAAAACCTGGCGACGGTAACTTTACTTTTTTCCCCTGCCACTCTCCAATCAATCAAACCCACTAGGTTTCATAGTCAGAAATAACATTATGTTTGTGTGAACGCGCCGAATCAAAGACAACCCTTGTGTGTGTCTCCCCCACCCCTCCATTCTCCTTCGTCGGTAGAAGATGAGAGACTTTGGCGAATCCTGGCCGACGAGTCCCCCCGCCTCGTCTGCGGGGCTAATGAGATTATGGCGCGTTGGCGAGATTGCTGACCTTTTACGAGCGGCGTCCATATTAAATGGCAAAATGATTGCCGTTCGGAGATACGCCGGCGCGCCGGAAAAAGGGGCTTTCAATCAAGGCCGCCGTGACTGGATAAATGTTTCATTTTCACTTGCGTCGGGCAGATCGCGAGGAGGATAGGGGGATTTGGGTTAGCCCGGTGAACAGGAAACCATCTAGGTTTATATTTTATTTTTCACGTATGCCAGCTGCCGTGTGAGGATAGGCTTCTCTGAACGGCAGAGCGGCAGGACTGTGACACTTTCGTAATGACCAGATTAAAGAGTTCCCCGGAAAATAACATTACATGGCGAAAGTTGAGGCTTAAATAAACTCTGACACAATGCCCATAGGGTGACATAAACAATTTAAGTGGGCACCCCAGAATGCCACCTATACGCAAGCCTAACTAACTAGCGCCTTAGATAGCATCTTTGTAAATGGCGTCCTAGGTAATTGGAAAAACATTAATCTCTCCTAGATAACAGCTCCAATCTGACCTAAATTATGCATGAAGACAGGAAATGAGTCTCGTCCTTACCTCGTATTCTTGGGAAAACTTCAGGTTGTCGTTGGCTTTTAATCGCTCAAGATGATCCGCCAGGTCGAGGACGGCGATTGGCGGGTGGCTGGCCATGCCTGTCAATCAAACGTATGAGCGGTCAGTCGCCAGAGGTCAGGGGTCGCTCACGCGGTTACGACCGGTGTGCCAGTAAAAAAGCAGCATGTGTGTAAACGCAGGGATGAAGAAGTGGATCGTCGTGAGGCCAGTTTTTCACTCAAAGCAGCGGCATGCTCACAGGAAGATATGGACACGGAAAGGAAGGACACGGAAAGGAAGCCAATGAGAAGCCATCGAGTACGCTTCACTTCTTGTAACACTTCCTACTGCGAGAGCAGAATGTTATTCGAGCCAGTGTGGACGGCGGAGGTTAGCACGGCAGACAGGAGACGCGCAAAAAACAAATGCGCAGCTGGAAACCAAATAACAAACAGGGCTAAGCCAAGCTGTCGTCTGCTTTGAGTGATGTCACTAGGGGTGTGTCATTTTGAAACTCCGCCTTCTGCGAATGGATAACGAAGGCAGCGAGCGGTGTGTCTTTTAGATGGCGGTCGGGATTCAAAACCCCTACACGGAAATTAAAAGGTGAGAACGACAGAGGGAGAGAGGGACAGAAAGAATGTGACGAATGCATAAACAAGACCAACTAACTTGACGAATGGAGATTACTGGGGTAACCACGGTCACCTGAGCCTGTGGAGGAAACGGCGGCATAAATAAAAAGTTGTAGACAATTATATAGCAATGTGATGATTCTTTCCGATCAGGCGTAGAAACGGTTGTGATAAGTGACTGACGGAGACTACAGCCATACATTGAATGATCTAAATGGCACGAAGATAAGTTGGTAGCACACAAAGCTAGAAGCTAGCTTACATGACACAGCATAAGTAGGGGGGAGGACATACAAAAACTCCACAAAACAGAGCAGCAAAGATCATTTCTAAGACATTGACGAAGTGAATCAAGCGAACACACAAACCCATCATGATGAGATCCATTCAGACCGTCAGATATAATACAATGACTGCAGGCGGGAAGATTCACCTCGCGTGAAACACTTTCTGTGTACTTTAGAACTGACATGGTTGAACGTAAGTAGAGTCAGATCTTCAGGCTAACATCGCATACTGCATATCTTGTTTGGAAAGTGAGGTTGGGCGAGGTTGCATTAAGTCCACTGTTCACTTATAAGTACCGACCAACATAAAGGAAACACTTGAGTGAACTTGGGAGACAAAGTACCCATCATGCTTAGGGTGAGGTATACAGCTTCTGGTATACAGATTGTTGCCCAATATGTTTGCTATCGTTCCTAGAAGAGATCTCCTTAACTTCAAGGCGATGGATGACTCACACTCGCCAAGAAGCTTCGGCGGCGCAAAACCATTCAACTTACCACTGATTCTGCAACGATACGGTTGTCTCAGTTACTAGATCCCAAACACAATTTTAACACTTCATAGTGTATCTGGAGTGGCACCCTGGACACACTCTCGACCCCACCACGATCAACGAAATACCAACGCGGGGACGACCTTTATCAAGGACGACCTCGCGTCCCATATGATCCGATTCCAGATGTGCGGGGAGTTTCGACCACCGCGAGCCGTTATCTTGCACCTGTATGTTAAGACTTAAAAACAGCTGGCGGAACGTTGTCACGGGACACCCCTCCCCGGAGGCCGCCGTTGCATAAGCGCTGTTTTTCCCACTCTCCCGTCTGTACAGGGAGATCGCTGGTCTTTTCATCTACATGATAACCCAAGTGGGCATTAGCTAATGGAAAACGCGGGGCCTCTTTTCTACCTCGGTATCAGTCTCTCTCTCTCACACGTTCTCTCTCTCTCCCTCACTCTGACAGCGTATTTCTATCGGCCCCGACCACTCAAAACCCATTTTTAGCCACTGGTTGACAATAGAACTGTCTTTTTCACCGCGCGGCACCGTGCACACATGGAGCCTCCTCAAGATGGAAATGTGCATTAAGGACCTGCAGCGTGAGAAGTGGGCGGACGAAGAGCGGGGGGGGGGGAGGCAGTCAGATGTAACACCTCTAGGAGTTGGAGAGGAGACCGTAAAACAGGGAGAGAAAAATGTTTGGACCTCTCCAGCAAGTCAAGAGCCACTTTTACGGGCTCTTTGGGAAATGACGAGGGCATTCGAGACTCATCAAGATGGCTGTAGAGGATTCCGGAATGGGGAAAGCGTGGTGTTGAGATCGTTCTAAACTCCCCTTCGCTAAGAGAACACTAAGTGGGGAAATAACACATCCCCCCCCCACCCCTGCCAGGTTTGAAATAACTGGTAATGGATGTAACTTTATTGAGTGTTTCATAAATATGCATGGACATAGACAAAAACAGTATCTAGGATAATATATTACCTAACAAGCTGACTTGAAAATTGAGTTTTTCTATGTTACAACATTATCGGCACCTGCCCTGTTGGTTTTGCACTCTTTGGGACAAGCAGACTTGACGGCGATCTCCTTCTACCCGGCGACAAAGTGGCCACGCCGAAAGGCAGCTGAGGACTGAGGAATGTACGCAGTTCAACGCGCCGTGACACGATTCAGAGAATGGGGGCGTTCGTGTTCACAGCGGTCTGCTCTTCGCCTACCGGATGTAATGCTATGCTTGTATGCAACCATAGCCTTTATCTGAGTACTGCCTGTCAATACCCAAATACACGTAGTCGCTTTGAGGAGACCAGCGTTAGATTTGGTAAAGGCTGCGCCAGAATCGGTGACCGGTGAAGGCATGACGCTAACTGTCGGGAACGCGCTAGCATCGTGGAACAGTCGCCTCACTTTGCTCTCTTTCTCCGTCAATCCCTGGGGAGGAGTTTGTCTGTTTTGACCCCGTGTGCTGTTCCTCCACCACCTGTCCCCCCTCATGTCCCCTCACATGTTGGAACATTGACCTCGCAGAATGTCACAGGAACTCTGCAAGAGGTGTTGGCGTAGCATTCTAAGGGGGGGGGGGTAGCGCGTGAGCCGGCTTGTTCCGGAGGAGCGCTCAACACCAATGACAAAACACCAAATTCCGAATTCGACCGACCCAATTCAGAACGATTCTGCCCATTCAACCGCTATGTTGGGTGAAGATAATTAAACTCGATCAGCTAATTAAACTACCCCATATCTGGTTTCAAAAAGCATTGTGTGAATAAGAAGCATTACGCTTCTTATGTGAAACATTTGTGTGCGTCAGTGACAGGTGAGACGTAGGAAGTGATGCGTGTTCGACGGAGCTCTCACCGGGCGTTTGGAAATTCATGC
The DNA here is from genome assembly GCA_029465975.1 of Dallia pectoralis. Classification (NCBI taxonomy): domain Eukaryota; kingdom Metazoa; phylum Chordata; class Actinopteri; order Esociformes; family Umbridae; genus Dallia; species Dallia pectoralis. The sequence continues at coordinate 16,789,123 of CM055735.1, forward strand.
GCCGTAGTTCGACAGGGTCGCTGGGGTGATGAGAAGGCATCTCTTTGCTGTTCGGCAGACTTCCTTTTCTAGCTTCGGACTCTGCCCTTTTCCTGTGGGGAAAATGTACAACATTCACACTGTTTCTTTAGCCATTTCTCCTTTTATGTGGAATACTTATTCTTATATTAAATGTACAATTTGTTGTGTGCTTACATTATATTCCAATACATCTTACTGGTAAAGTGCATACATACCATAAAATAGGTCCCTCTGTGTAATGTGTTATACAAAGCACAGTAGGTCTAGCCTTGTAATGTGTCGTTATTACGTTCTGTCACTTTTGGCTCGCGTGTTCACCGAGTCTTATCAAATGAACCCTTCTGGGGTATTGACACTAAAGCCACGGAGGTCATGAATACTGAAGACCTGAGGTCAACCTACACAACATTATGCACGCCAATAACACTGACCCAGCATCACAGGAGACACTACTGTGCCTTATCCAACTCATTTAGCAATGCACGTTTCTTAAAAAGATCTTTGACTCAGTATCTCCCCCTCCCCCACACACCCCTCCCCTACACACCCCGCCCCCACACACCCCGCCCCCACACACCCCGCCCCCACACACCCCGCCCCCTCCGCAAAGACTGAATAAGACAGCATTAGATCATTCAATCGACACGACTTGACTACATGTCTGACAATCACTCTACATACACTTCCCTCATGAAACAGTTTATCCCAATTGGACCAATGAACTGCAAGGGAATCAGCGACCTGTGACCTTTGCATTATGGGAAGCAATGAAGCGCGTGTGTAAACAGCCTTCAGGGTCGACGATGTAAAGGTGACGAGGAGCAACAACGGGTTGAACGGGTCACGTGAGGTCAGCCCTAACCCTCTGTAGCGGTCGCATGCCGTTGGGAACAAACAGACGGGAGTGTTAGGAATGACTCGTGCATCCAGACGACTTGTCAAATCCAGTGGGGAATCTGAGCAGGGAAGACCGTCAAGAAATGACAGCGTGGGAAAATGGGAACAGATACAGTATGTGTACGTGTACAGGAGTCTAGGTAGAGTGATACGTCTGCCTTAGAGGGAGGCTGTTACTCTGTAGCTAACTAGCTAGCAATGCACGGGTGAACGCTGTTAAAGCCTGGTTAACGCTGTTAAAGCCTGGTTAACGCTGTTAAAGCATGGTGAACGCTGTTAAAGCATGGTGAACGCTGTTAAAGCCTGGTGAACGCTGTTAAAGCCTGGTGAACGCTGTTAAAGCCTGGTTAACGATGTTAAAGCATGGTGAACGCTGTTAAAGCCTGGTTAACGATGTTAAAGCCTGGTTAACGCTGTTAAAGCCTGGTTAACGCTGTTAAAGCATGGTGAACGCTGTTAAAGCATGGTGAACGCTGTTAAAGCATGGTGAATGCTGTTAAAGCCTGGTTAACGCTGTTAAAGCATGGTGAACGCTGTTAAAGCCTGGTTAACGATGTTAAAGCCTGGTTAACGCTGTTAAAGCATGGTGAACGCTGTTAAAGCCTGGTGAATGCTGTTAAAGCCTGGTTAACGCTGTTAAAGCATGGTGAACGCTGTTAAAGCCTGGTGAACGCTGTTAAAGCCTGGTTAACGCTGTTAAAGCATGGTGAACGCTGTTAAAGCATGGTGAACGCTGTTAAAGCCTGGTGAACGCTGTTAAAGCCTGGTGAACGCTGTTAAAGCCTGGTTAACGATGTTAAAGCCTGGTTAACGCTGTTAAAGCATGGTGAACGCTGTTAAAGCCTGGTGAATGCTGTTAAAGCCTGGTTAACGCTGTTAAAGCATGGTGAACGCTGTTAAAGCCTGGTGAACGCTGTTAAAGCCTGGTTAACGCTGTTAAAGCATGGTGAACGCTGTTAAAGCCTGGTGAACGCTGTTAAAGCCTGGTGAACGCTGTTAAAGACTGGTTAACGCTGTTAAAGCATGGTGAACACCGTTCAAGCCTGGTTAACGCTGTTAAAGCATGGTAAACGCTGTTAAAGCCTGGTGAATGCTGTTAAAGCATGGTGAACACCGTTAAAGCATGGTAAACGCTGTTAAAGCATGGTAAACGCTGTTACAGTTTTTTTTATTCGCTTTGGTACTATTTTCACAAGTAAGGTGTACATTTTCAAAACTCTTAGTACAAAGATCCAAACTGATCACACTTGTAACGCAGCTAGTCATTCTTTCAAAACCTGATGTAACGCTTTCAGTCAGTTGCACATGCTTTCAGTCCTCATAATCATTGTTTCAAACACCAGATTATTGTAATATGTAATGGGAACATTTGGTTTAATCACCGAAACACAACAGTATGATCTTCTTTCCGTTTAGTAGTTTTAACAATCAGTTCATCCAACAGCAAACAATGCAAGATACATGTTTCAAATCAGCCTTAGAAGTGCTGAAATGAATATGCTACAGTACTATACTGTAAAAGACTGATTACACAGTTTCACATTAGGCAATACAATTACATTACTTACATTTACATAATCTATAATTTCCAAAATATCCATTCCATGTGTAATGAAGTGAACGGTAATCATTTGGGCAAACTTTTTTTTCCAGATATAATTGTAACATAGGTACAATTTCTATTATGTAACTAAATGAGAACAAAACATAACATTTAGTGCACACATTACATTACATTAATTTGGATCAAGCCTTTCTTGAGCATTTGGCCATAGATTCTCATCCACATCACAATGAATGTTATCATTGTTCAAGCACCTTGGAAAAAAACCTTTTGGCGTGACGAATCCATGCTTGACATTGGTCTACATTGATGTTATCACGTGCATCCTCCATGGCCTGAATAAGGGTGGCACGCTCAAGGGGTTGGAGATAGACCTTTCACCTCCATGATGAAAACAATTCCTCAATAGGGTTGAGGAAAGGAGAGTATGGAGGCAGGTAGAGGGTCATGAATCTAGGACGGGCCTGAAACCATGCTTGAACTACCTCTGCGTGGTGAAAGCTGACATTGTCCCACACAATGACATAGGTGACCCCTTCCCCTTGACAGGTCTGCTCAATGTCAATGAGAAACTCAATAAGATGTGCAGCGTTATAGGAGCCAAGTAATGGCCTACGTCCTACGACACCATCTTCAGAGATAGCTGCGCACATGGAGATGTTTCCTTCACGTTGTCCATGCACTTGGACAGTGGCCCAATGGCCACCTTTATGTTGGTGCCCATGCCCACCTCTTTGACCTCTCTGTTGGTGCCCATGCCCACCTCTCTGTTGGTGCCCATGCCCACCTCTTTGACCTCTCTGTTGGTGCCCATGCCCACCTCTTTGACCTCTCTGTTGGTGCCCATGCCCACCTCTATGTTGGTGCCCATGCCCACCTCTTTGACCTCTCTGTTGGTGCCCATGCCCACCTCTCTGTTGGTGTCCATGCCCACCTCTCTGTTGGTGCCCATGCCCACCTCTCTGTTGGTGTCCATGCCCACCTCTCTGTTGGTGCCCATGCCCACCTCTCTGTTGGTGCCCATGCCCACCTCTCTGTTGGTGCCCATGCCCACCTCTCTGTTGGTGCCCATGCCCACCTCTCTGTTGGTGCCCATGCCCACCTCTCTGTTGGTGCCCATGCCCACCTCTCTGTTGGTGCCCATGCCCACCTCTATGACCTCTCTGTTGGTGCCCATGCCCACCTCTCTGTTGGTGCCCATGCCCACCTCTCTGTTGGTGCCCATGCCCACCTCTCTGACAGATCCCTTGAGCTCTTCCTATTCCTTGCTGTCTATCCTGCTCCATGTTGAAAGAAATTGCCAGTGTTACCCCCCCCACTATTACAGTATATCTAATGACCTATTGTGGTTACCCCAATCTGCCAGTGTTACCCCCCACTATTACAGTATATCTAATGACCTATTGTGGTTACCCCAATCTGCCAGTGTTACCCCCCCCCCCCACTATTACAGTATATCTAATGACCTATTGTGGTTACCCCAATCTGCCAGTGTTACCCCCCACTATTACAGTATATCTAATGACCTATTGTGGTTACCCCAATCTGCCAGTGTTACCCCCCCCACTATTACAGTATATCTAATGACCTATTGTGGTTACCCCAATCTGCCACTGTTACCCCCCACTATTACAGTATATCTAATGACCTATTGTGGTTACCCCAATCTGAAATCAATTAGCAAAAATGAGTATTCATCATGTGTGGTTAATTTATATGTTCGTACAAAAACACATTTTATTTTTGTAGTTCTCAAAATCAATATACTGTTTATTGCTGAAATTAAAATATATAGGTTTACCAACGGTTCAGTGATTAACCATTAAGATCAGTTGGATTAAGTGTTGGTCAAATGTATTTACACAAATGAGATGAGAAGCTTATCAAAAGTACTGTGAGCATTGCATTGTGAAAGTCAATTTCTTCATATGAAGGGTATTTCTTTGATTTTGGCTGTCTGGGTGTAAAACTGCATGTGGCTCTATCCTAAGGCGTTGAATTTTGTGAATATCAAAATGAGTCAACTCTAATAACATGGCCTTGTCTCATAAAGCCACAGTACAATTAAACGGGAGACTAATGAGAGAAACCAAAAGCCCCACTTAAAACCTTGTAGACGGACTGTCCTGGCTGATCCCAAACATGATGTTAAATCAAATACAATCACTCTGCACTTGGGTGAGGATTAAATTAAGGTACAAGGTAGACAAGGCTGTAGAGAGATATAAATGGATCAGGGGACATTTTACACCAATTTGCACTCACCTATCGGGTTTGCTGCTCCATTCGTAAGCACAGAAAAGAAAGCATGACAGGACTTTAGTCGGCATGACAACATGACCCGTCGTTCTGCAGACCGGGAAGTCTCGACAGGAGACACACACACACACACACAGACACACACCCCGCGGCCAAAGTTGAAGTATGGCAATCGTACTTTACACCGACGTGCCGTTTTCCAAAATGACAAGCGGAGATAACGGCGAGCAGCGATGCCATTCGGATCTAAATGATGGTTGGCGCGCGGGATTAGTGCCGGTTCAATACTGACACCGCACTCAATTATGCCACCTCGAGTACGTGTTTCAAATACTATAATTTCCGCCCAGGTGCAATTCGGTCGTTTCTTTCGGCGATTGTTTGTCACGGATGTGTCCTTTCTTTGTATTCTTCCCTGAAGAATCCCGCAATGCAAAAACACATGATAATACAAATTATAGACTCGGATGGAGTTTTGAAGAAAACCTGTGAACACGCATTACGAATGACCTTTGCCCTCACCCGTCGTATCACTTTTTTAGGACAAAGACGAACAGAACTCAGACTTTCAGCTCGGATTGCTGCGGAAACGCTTAGGATCTATATTTAGGTGTGTAGTTGTACTTTCCTCTGTCGCCGATCTACACGGCTCGTATGCTATGCCGCGTTCCCGTCCGTTGCCTCTGCTGCCAGACACACAGGGACATGACTGCCGTGCATTGCTATTCACACGGCACTGATTCTGTCACGCAAAAAAGAGTGTATCTTGTCAAGTGAGTAACCTTCTGACCATGCACCGGAGAGGCCCAAACACGCCGATGACACCGACTTGGTAATTGACGTGTAATTCTGCCCGAGGCGCTAGTCGACATGAGAAATCGGATTTGACTTCATACTTGACGGTTTGGTCGACGCTCGTCTCGAGTGCCCCGGGAATAGCCCGGACAAACTCCCGGGAATGAGCAAACAGTCGCGTCCAACCGTTTAATATAAATAGACACACGGTTCAATTGAACCATGCGAATATCTGCATTCAGGAGTACTTCTTCTTTTGTGGTGTCAAGTGGAAAACATACAGTGCCGTGGAGAAGGTTCAGGTCGCAGCATAATAGTTGGGTTTGGGTCTGGCTAATGTTGTTTTAAACCATTTTGACATAGCCAATGATCCCACACACATACACAAGTCTAACTGCATGCGCTCGTTCTACTCTAGCGTTCTTCAATCATGAGTAGAATTCACGGTTTCATCAATGACTGCAGCTGACCCGGTCCTAGGGTAGCCAATTACCACCAAAATATCCTACTACCATTACCGTGCCTGGTGATAAAAGCTTCTTACTGTCAGATGTGGTGTTAGGCTTTTGCCTGATAGACAAGCGACGAGTTTGGTTGCAGCCATGGCAGCTTAAAAGTGGAACAAACACTTAAGAAAGAAACTAAGGGGAATTAAATGCTGCATAAATTGCTTTATATAATATAAACACATAAATATTACATGTATGATCTCCGTTCGCTAATGGCAGTGTAATAGCATTTTGCTATTTGACTGATTGACCATGGTAGACATCCTGTAATATAACTGGACATTGCTCATCTTTAGCACAACTGTATAAAGAGATATTGCTCTTTTGCACAATTTGATATATGAACCTGGACATTGCTCTTTTTTCTGTAATCTGCTCACACATCTAGACATTGGTCCTTTGCACTATTCAGATGCATATTACACATCCCATATTTACCCAGTACATTCACCAAATAGGCCGGGCCTCTTGACTGTTCGTGTTTTGTGTTCTGCTCCGTTTGCACTGTTTTGTGCACGCCTTAAAAGTGTTTTAACCCTGTGGTCAGAAAGAAAATCATTTTGTATGTAAAAAGACTTGCCAAATAAACCTGTTTCTGATGTTTTAGTTTTAAATATTATATGTTTTTATGTTAAGAATAAGCTCAAAAATAGAAGGAAGGGGTATCAAACCCATTGTTCTAGTGTTGTTCAGGGAGCCCAGATCAGTCTGTCCTGTCTCAGTCTCAGTTGCTAATGTTGCATTAGTTTACGTGACACCGACCACCTGCGTATATCGCATCAGAACTTACAGCAATGCAATACAATGATGTGGCCCAGAAGGTGATGTGCTCTAATAATCTTCAGCAGGTACAGCCAGACGAGGACTGGTCACCATGCGGGATATGGTCCCTCTCAAGGGTTCTTCCTAAGTTTCGTCCCTAATAGGGGTGTTTTTTCCTAACCACTCAGCACCAATTCTTGCTGTTGCTTGCTCTTCGGGTTTAGGCTGGTTATCCGTAAAATCACAGATGCTAACTAAAGTTGACGGAGCCAACTGACAATAAGCCCGTTCTCGCCTAAAGCGTTTTTGCGAAAACAACCGAGCAAACGGACTGTTACACTTCCCGGTGCCGTTTAATGCAAACGCCACAGAGGCTGTTTCATGTGACCCAAAGCGGCGTTCAATCAAGATGGCACATACAGAAGGGAGTATGGGAAGATAAATGTGTCCCGGTAAAGTAACAGGGCAACAGGGCTTTACCGAGCGGGCCTGGAGCTCGGCTTCTTAGTGCGTGTCGAGGCTGGTGTTGTGGGGACATGAGTCCTAGACGGGCCCTAGGGGCCTGTTCTGAAGTAGCGAGCGCGTACGCTGACATGCGGCAGATACCCCCGATCACTAGTCTCCCACGCTTGACTGATGACCGACGACGGCTTCTGCAAGTTCAGAAAAAACGGCCGCACCGATTGTCTGTGTTGTTTTGCGCGCGGAGTGTGCGTTTCACGGCGTTGGGGTGTCTGCGTGGTCCTTGTGCTTCAGCTGATGGTAACGGCTTTGATTCTCTGGCTTTTAATAGAATAGACCAATATTGTCAGTTGTACAACTGCAGGGTGCAGGGGGGCAGCCCTAATCAGTTACCTGACTTGACATTTTAGGGTTAACTGTCTTGCTCAAGGACAGAACGACGCGGTTTTCACCTTGGTGGTGGGGGGATTAGAACCAGGGATTAGAACCAGGGACCTTCCAGACCCAAGCCCTAGCCCCTAACCACTAGGCCACCTTGACGCCCTACTACTGTTCTGTATGTACGGTTTCTTCTCGGAAGGTATTCAGACCCCTTGGCCATCTTCCCGTTTTGTTGTGTTATGGACTGAATGTGTGATTGATCAAATCGAGTTTGACGACAAATCTCTTCATTTTGATGAAATGACTATAAATGAAACACTGCATGTATTCAAACAGTGTGTCAGGATTTGACTGCATCCAGTTTCCTCCGATGACCCCTGAAACGACTCAAAATTCTTTGGCACATTTAAGGAATTGAACATGATGAATATTGCAGAGGCATAAATTCTGGTCGAAAAATGCTGAAGCGTTGGAATATCCCAGGAGCACAGTGGGCTCCATTATGAAATTAAAGACTAGTCTAGAACCGCGAAGACTCTTTCCTAAAGCTGGCCATCTGGCTAAACCAAGTAATCGGACGTGCAGGGCCTTAGTCAGGGAGGTGATTAAGAAACCAATTGCCAATAGCATAGCTTAGCATAGTTCATCTGCAGAGATAGACGAACCTGCCAGAAGGACCACAATCCCTGCAGCGTTACATTATTCAGGCCTTTATGTTAAAGTGGCTAGACAAAAGCCAGTTCTGAGTAAAAGGCACATAACACGCCGTCTGATGGACTCCGGGGCAGGGTGGGAATTATGTAATTTTAGGGGCAAGGCCATTTGGCCTCCACCTTTTCTTTTTTTTTAGGGGCACCAAGGCCATATGACAGGGCACAAAGGCCATTGAGTACAATTCGATGGTTTTCCCATTCAGATTGATACCATAACATCCTAATTTGGAATAAGACATGAATTACTTTTTTAATAAAAAAAACATTTTTTAATGAGAGAGAGAGAGAAAGAGAGAGCGCCATTACATCCAGAAGGTATACACCAGAGCTGTGCTCGAGACCGAGACGAGACCCAAGGGGGCCGAGACCGAGACGAGACCAAGACCGAAGGGGGCCGAGACCGAGACGAGACCGAAGGGGGCCGAGACCGAGACGAGACCGAGACCGAAGGGGGCCGAGACCGAGACGAAACCGAGACCGAAGGGGGCCGAGACCGAGACCAGTCATATCAACACTAAATAATATGACATGTTTTTAGTCCAGTGACCAATGTAAAAAAACACTTGACCAACAGCATCAGATCATCTACTCTGTTGTCATCCTGAATGAAATGAATTACATTTTATTAAAAGAGTATGTAGGCCTATTTATTGTCTTATGTAACCATAAAATACGAAAATAAAACCATGAACCATGCACAGGCTATGATATTAAAATTTCTAAAAATCGAATAAATGAAAATGCATCAAACTGTATGTCCTATATTGATGTAGTAAATGCTAACACATTTTAGATCACAAGCGACTTGCAATCAAATGATTTGCGCATGATTGGCCGATAAACAAATCTATTTATAATTATTTATCCGTCCACAGTCCCACGCAGCTTCAGTTGTTTGTCTGCTTGAGCAGGACACGCAAACGAACCGGTTGCACTGCGCACATTGTTCATTAGTCTTGTTACGAGTGCACATGAGACAGCAGCAAACTAACCCGGTTGAACTGCGCACAGTGTTCATATAGATCAGACCAAAACTCGTCCAGTTGAATAAAGATCGGACCAAAACGGGTCCAGTTCCATGTAGATCGGACCATAACCGTTCCAGTTTTATGCTCTTTCTGCCGTATGCCCCCCGGACTTATGTATGTCCCAGGTCCTTCTGTGTGCATGAGTAATTTCATTTATCGCCCATTTGTAGTTAGCCTATTAATAATTATTGTTTATATTCGTTTAATTTCGATACAAAACAATATTTTGTTGAAGTCTCTTGTAGGCTATATGAATACACTGTGGTTCATTCGTTATTAATTATTAAGTGCAATAGGCGCATGACACATGAATGGGGCTGTATGTATTTGGCGGAATTCGTTCTGTTTATTTAGTGAAACATATTTCTTTATAAACGTACCTCTTTTTTGTAGTTCAACCAAGCCAATCAGACTATTGTCTATATGTGTTCTCGTAGTATTTGTCTGTGTATCGCCCATTCAACCATTGCCATATAGGCTCAGTGAAGTGTGATCGGTGTCTGGGTACCGGAATTAGGGTACCAACGCCCAGCGGCGTGAGATTTTGGCGACAGGAAGGCAGTTTAGGTATCAAAAAACATGTAAATAGTAGTTTTATATTTTGTACGGTTTGTGATTTTGCAATTCTGAAAACGGGACAAGGTGAAATGCACGTATTTAGGAAAAGTCATGGAAGGACGTCGCTGTAGCTTTTCAACATTATATATGTATTTTAATTACAAACCGCTGTGTGTTTTCGGACAAATTATTTGTTTGTGCTGAATGTAGACAAAACGAATATAATGGCAGATTGTGCAGACATGATCGAGCATATGTTTAAGATTGAAGTATACGTCATGTAGGCTATAATATCAATACGGCGTAGCAGGAAAAATACTAGCTAACGTATGGAAAAAATGGCAAATACCGGTAATACTAAGTGTTACGTTCAGTCAAATCCTGCCACATTAATCAGTTACGTATCATATCAAACCAACTTAGCTCGTTTGCTAATGCTTACCTGAGTGTCGTTCTGTTGGTGCTGACGTTACATACTTATTGCACTGCTGTTTTGATGCGTGAGATCGATGTGATTATGACACTGCACCTGCGCGAATCCACGAACTAATTCAGAGACTACTTTGGTGGCTCGCTGTAATTCAAAGCTATGCCGCACTGTGGCTTTACATGGAATTTGGACAGGGCCAGGGCACACAGGCCACTGTGGCCGTACGATTATTTTTTTTTCATGGGGCATGAAGGCCAAAGTGTTGGGCAACGGCGGCCATGGCCGCGTGGCCGCGGTATAATTCCCACCCTGCTCCGGGGTCGAATGAAAATGAAAATAAATATCACGCCCGAATGCCAAACACTACGGCTGCTAAAAACACCACCCAAATATGATCTCTAAGGAGAAGCATAGTGGTGGGGGAATCCTGGTACTGGAATGCTCCTCAGCTTAAAGACCTGGAAGACTGAGAGAAGAAGCGAAACACCGTGAGGTCCCTGAAGGGAACCTGCACGAGAGCACACGGGACATTGGCCTGAGGCCCGCAGTTCAACATTACTTCTCATCCGATCTGAAAGAGCTTATGAGGATCTTCAAGGAAAAACGGGAGGAACTGCCCAAATCCAGGTGTTTAAAGCTGGTCGGCGCAAACCCAAGAATACTTATCTCTGCGATTGTAGCCTGCCAAAGGCTATTTTGCACATTTATATGATATATTCAGTTTTTCTGATTTTGACAAATTGTCACCCATTTCTAAAACGGCTCCTAACTGTCATTATGGGGTATTTTGTTTAGATTGCCAATAACAGAGAACAGCGACCGAGGGAATTAGTCCGGAGGCACTGTGCCAGTGTGTGCGTCTCTATCCTTCTCCGTCCCTTACCTCTTGTACAGGAGGATGGCTATGACGATGCAGATGATGAAGACCACGGCGAGCACTGGGCCCACCACCCAGATGAGTCCCTCCTCCTCGTCGATCACCGGCTGGGGGTTGAGGTCAGCTGACACGACGGGGTCCGAGTAGGGGCTGGTGGCGTACATGGTCTGGGTAGGAGACGAAACGGGAGCTGGGGTTAGAGTCCACTCTGTTGTTCTGCTGAAGCTCTCAGGCTATACTCGTGCGTGTGAGGTGTCTGTGTGGCCGCTCAGATTTTACCCACAACATTTTAGCGGAAAAGTTGGCCGCCCCAGAGTAAGAGGCTGAAACGTGTCTGCAAGAAGACAGTAACCCAAAGTGCGCATCCGAATCCACAACAAATTGGTTCATCTTGCACAATAGACAACATTTCGGAACGGGCGATTAAGTGTTAGGACTTGAATCCAATTAATTCCAACGCAGCAATTTCCTCGCCTCCAATCACATCGAAACGAAGCGGTCCCCGGTTCAGACTAGTTTCCTTATCGTTCCCAACCATTAAATGATCTGTCAGTCTATACTGTGTGGCGGTACGGGAAAAAAAACCTATGTTCTCCATTGCTCGATCGACGCCAAATGGAAGCAATCGGATAATTAATAGCACACAATCCTTTTCTGAGGCTGAGGAAAGTATCGTAGTTCAATAGTTATAGTAACTTTTTCCCTTTAAAAGAAAACTGAAGATTGGATTAGTTTGACTTTTACGGCAAAAAGTAAAAATGGACAAACTCTAAGTGACAAGTGCTGGGCATTATCCCGTTTTAAGTTATTGGATCGATATAATGAATTTAGCTGTCGAAACGATTTGGGGGATGTGGTAATGTCTCTAATATCTCTAATTTGGCCTGATTGACTTTATTTAAGTCACTCGGAAGAACCAGATAAAGGCTGAGCCTCTAAGGCAAAGAAAAAGCCAATCAGCGCTCTGGTGGTCAAACTGCAGATTCGTCCTCCCATCGGTCTGGTGTTATCATTGTCCTAAACCTGCAGCCAGGAGTGCAGACGAACAGTGTTAAAACCTCCCAGCTCATCAAATCCACGATTCTGCTGCGTTTAGTGTCAGCTAATCAAGCCCCTTTCTCCCCTAATCCACACACTCTACTTCTCAGTCTCACACACACACACACACACACTTTCCCTAGCTGCAGTGGAGGAGATAAGGCCATCTGCACGTAGGTGCGCAATTAAAGAGAAGTCCTGTTATCAAGGTATTGGTGCGATTGGCAGGAGGCTCTGGGGGGTTTTTCTCTACAGTTGGGGGCTCTATCCTCACAGTTTGTTGCAGAGAGAAGGAATGGACTCCATATAAGGGAGGAGCGCCCCGTCAAAACGCACTGCATTTATTTAACATGTACCATACAACTGTAAGCAGAAATGGTGAAAGATCACCAGAGGGGCAACTTTGACACAACTGATGAGAGAGAGAGAGATGAGAAAGGAGAGAGAGATGAGAAAGGAGAGAGAGATGAGAAAGGAGAGAGAGATGAGAAAGGAGAGAGAGATGAGAAAGGAGAGAGAGATGAGAAAGGAGAGAGAGATGAGAAAGGAGAGAGAGATGAGAAAGGACAGAGAGATGAGAAAGGAGAGAGATGAGAAAGGAGAGAGAGCAGCAGAAAGAGAAAACAAATGAGAGCCTGCAAAAAATGCATTTACTCACATTTTCGGAGATCTCGAGGACGGCAAGCACGAAGAAAATGTACTCTTGGCCGTTTGCAAGCTGCTTGTTTTCAAAGTCGCCATACATCTTGGCGTCTCCCAGAGTGAACTCGGTGGGAAGGTTTTTGAAGTAGGCGGCGATGTAGGCTTTGGGCTCAGCCTGCCTTCGAAAGCGAAGGCCTCGGCTAGTTCGGTTAATCTCTTTTAGTAGCTGAAAATAAAGAAATGGGGGAAAAAGACAAAGACAGGTGACGAAAATGTAAAAAAATAGTTGTTCTTTGCAGTTCCTCCTCATGGACATAAACACAGTAACACAGTAAACTTCAAATATCCACCCCGCTGATTTAAACAGCCACCTTGCTAAGTTCAACTGACGAACGGAGGACAAAATATTACTTATTTTTATTTGAAAAAAGAGGCAACATTTGTCCGTACCAGCCGAATGAAATGTACGGTCTATGTACATGGATTTGGTTAGTATGTGTGTATTGTCTTCCTGGATGGCTGTGGGAAACTCACAACTAGACAAACAAAAAATGCATCTACAAAATCAAAGCGTTTTAAGAGAGAAGACAAACAACAACGAAGGAAACTCACAGCGTCACATGCACCTACTTCGTCTGCTCCGCCAAGGCACATTGGATTTTCTCTTTAGACCAATTGCGGCTTTTAACTTATAACAAAGTTTGTATTATGTTTAATTGCTGTGGTTTTTACATAGAGCGTTATAATTAGGAGAAAGCAGTAGGCACTCTTTGTAGGGTCCACATCAAACATAACCTTAAAAAAAAACGTCAACAGACAAGTACAGTGTGAGACAGACTTATATTAAAAATTACAATGCATAGTTCAGTGACTTCAAACAATCACGTTGATAATTGATCTACTCAAAGGATTTTTTCTCATGGGTCTTCCACTGACAAAAAAAGTGATATTGACAACATGAACATGACACCCACCAATGTGCAAGATGTTTACTTTGCCAACACATTCAGACTGTTTGGTCTGGTAACGAGAATACACGTACTACATCATCCAGACTAATCTTTTATTATAACCACACATATTTACACTGCAGGTACATATAACCTTGTTGTCCTGGTTACAAGTATCTGGTTTTCTAAGTCAGTTCTAGCAGTCCTCTGAACAAAGGTTTTACGTAAGCTACAAACTAAACATTTAAATATAAAATAATATCTTGGTTTTAAGGGTCATCTTTGATATTTCAATATTACTTACAATATTATGGTTTTAGTATTTCTTTGACATGCAAGGTCGTTCTCGTGAATTACAGACGGAAGTGACTTTATGTATAGATTTAGTCATACCCACTGTTTGAGACGATGCAAAAGTTTTTCTATAATTTTTTCCCCGTCGAACAACAACTCATGTAGCACTATTAAACTCGCATTAACATATTTGGATGAAGACTAGGTATTTACACACACACACACACACACACACACACACACACACGCAGACACCTAAAAATTCCTAAACGCATTTGCACCAGGCCAGCCCTATCCCCAACACATCTCAATTTGCATTCAACAGTGCAACCAAACATTAAACCCGTAATCAATACCAGGCAACCTGATTACATGTGGAAGCCGTTCACACTGTAACTATAAGAGCGCTAGTGTTTCCATGCAAACCAAGCCAAACTTTGCTCTTATGGTAAATGGTAATGGTCCTTCCTCCTTGCCATTAAGTGTTATCGCTACAGGATACATAATACGTTCAACAACTCTACGCAGTTCGAGGTAACCTCTTTGGTACATGTGGTTCCAGACTTTCCTAATGTGCAGGTACATTTAGCGTAGACAAGAGCTAGGCCAGCAAGCCGTGCAGAACTCCAACTCTGTGTCTCTCACAGGAGTATGTGCACGCCTGTCAAGTGTCTGCACTGGCTTTGGCTTCGGGGTCGTTGGCACTGTCCGATAATGCCTTCAATCATCTCCCCTGTCAACGCGGCTAAATCCAGGCGCCCTTGGGAAAAGTTGTGAAAAGGTGAGTCTGATATTGACAAACAAATAAATTCTGACGGGAGGGGGAGGACTTTTGGGTAATCGGTCAAAAGCTTGACACTTGGGCCTGTGGATACTGTCAAAGCCACGAGATGAGACTTAGCAAGAAACCAGTGGTTCTTATGAATTTATTATCTTATAATGTCTTTACTTTTCTATTTTCTTTATTAGAAAAAAATAATATGTACCACTACCTACTCACGTGAAAGAGCAATAAATGGAAAACATTTCATGGAAAACCCAATTATATTATAATTGAATAATATTTAAGAAAACAAATAAGCTAGTAGCTGTCTGTCAGAGGACAACTGAAACAAAAAAACATATAATCGTAATAATTGTATACTATATCCTTGTGTCTCGTCTCTACTTACATCGGTCTGGCCATGTCCTGGGTTTATCCGTTCATGGCCATAGTTTCACTAACCCACCGTCTCCTTCAAGAATTGTGCTGGTGTACTGTTGTGCCGGAAACTAGTGTCTAACCTCTCCCTGTGTTTGTGTCCACTTCTGTTAAGGGGGACCCGCGCCTGCTGGCCACGCTGTGGGACCAATCAGCTATGGACACAGATCAATCATACCCATCAACCCACCCGGTCGTCCTGGACTATTTCGATTTTTAAGATGCTCGCACATTGCCTGCTTGCACTGTATAATATTATCTGTCATAAACTCGCCCAGCACCGCCAGAGGAGGACTGGTGATCCCTCAGAGCCTGGTTCCTCTCTAGGTTTCTTCCTAAATCTGACCTTCAGGGAGTTTTTCCTAGCCGCCGTGTATCAACTTGTTCAACTTGTTTCTTTTTCAAATTGTTGATGTGTGCTCTGTCAGGTTCAGGCTGGGTGATTGTAAAAACACTTTGTGACAACTTTGTTGTAAAAAGGGCTGTATAAATAAATTTGATTGATTGAAATTTGATTGATATACAAATAGAAAGTCAAAGTCAGTCTCTTTGCCGACTTGAAAAAAAGACACTGGGTTTGCCTTTAGTGTTTTATCCATGAAATTAATAAATACATTTTTTTTTTATTGAACTGCAGTTTGATGAGATTTCAGCACAATTTGTTGTGCTATTGAGTAGTTAAACAATATTTCTAGCCGACTTATGCTTTATGGTTATCCAGTAGGCCTGTTGTCAGAAATATATTTTCGGGGCGATTATATTTTTTCCCTACAAAGATAAGGTGTACCTATACAAGTATTGTTCAAAACGTTAATGAAGATGGACTTTTTTTTACCGCAATTTCTCCTCGATATGTAGGTAAGTTAAACATCCGAAAGCAAATCAGAAAAGCGACAAACTGCGATTAATAAAATGTCATCCCTAACATCCGAAGAGTGTTAGTCCTGTTTAACATGCATTAGTACTAAAACAACAGAGAGAAGGTGTATAAGAGAGTAACACATCACATAAAGCGTGCGCACAGGCAAATCGTCGGCTTAATCACTCAGCGAGCTTCCTACCGTTGCGGCGGACCCGAGTGTTATGATGCACGGCGGCAGAAAGGCTTCGGTAATATCGAGACTGACTAAATATAAAAGTTGTCAAGTACTTATGTGCATAACCAATGTGCTGGCGTTACTTTGGATGAAAAGAGAGACGACGGGGGCCTGATGCGGCCCTTCAGGTAATTACCGTCGAGAGGAAGAGCGAGGCTGAGTTGCAGTGCTCTCCATGACTACTCAACGTTCAACCTCATTTCCATATGAATAATGCTCTCTGCATCAATTGCGCCCGAGTTTTCCCGTTCCGTCCTTTCCCGTCAGATAGTCTCGGGATGTTTCCGGTTAGAATCAGAATCAGGTTTATTCACCGCAGGTCTGTTGACGCACACAATATTTGCTGACCGCTAGCTGCAACGTTAGAACACACATAAGACGTGCACAAACAGTGCAAAAACACACAACGCGAAGCGCAAGTGACCCTGTCTATTTGGCGTATGCACTGGGTCTTATATAGAATGTGTCCGTTACCCGGATGGGAGGGGTCCGCCTCAATCTTTGCTGCCTACCTCAGAGACTTGGCATTGAACAGACCGTTGAGGGATGGCAGCTTACATCCAATGATGGGAGTGGAGAAGATAGGAGTGGCTGCAGATGGGAGTGGCTACAGATGGGAGTGGCTACAGATGGGAGTGGCTGCAGCATACCAGACGGTGATGGAGGAGGTCAAGATGGACTCAATGATGGGTGTGTTGGCATTAATCATCATGGACGTTGGCACTTGGTGGAGAGCTTATCCTGGAGGAGGGCTGGGATTATGGTGTTCTAAGTAGAGCTGAAGTCCACAGACAGGATTCTGGTGTAGGGTCTGGTTGGTTTTGGTATTACATTTAAGTGTGGTTTACTTGGGTGCATGTGAGCTAAATATGCACCAGTCTGGTACCTGCAGCACGACCATGTCACGACATCGTCAGACATTGCCAGCAATGTAATTTCGCAGGTCGTTAGATCGATGCCTGATTGTCCCAAGAAGAGTTCTGCAAGTGATTTTTGTCTAGTTTTCCCAGGGTGTCAGGACCTTGTAGGACTTACATTAACTAGTTCTTAGGAAGTGATGTGATGAACAAAGGGAACATTCTGGAGTTTCCTGAAGTGTTCCTTGGGCAACAATGGTTTATATGTCAGCACTATTTAATGAAATGTTCAGGACTTTCATCCAACTAACCTTTAACAATTTAGATTGTTGGGAGCTCCCCGAAACATTTCAAAATAGTCCCTAAAGTGGTCAAGATGACGTCAGGAAAAACAAATCTTAAACGCATCGTTCATGTGGGATTAAATAGCAGTGTTGAATATCTGTTTTCCAATAAAGGCATTGAAATGGGCTTGGCTTGGCAACAAGTGGTATTTGAAACCATCAGAATCAAGCTATGTACTGGAGAATAAAGCTTTACTGGAGCTGGAAGCGATATTCAATAAACCCCAGAACTATGTACTATTTGCTGGATACGTAATGTTGCAGCAGGTACTGATAATAGGGTAAGCGAAATTCCTATCAAATTCTAGTTGATAAAATTCTACACAGTTAACTTTTTTTTCAAGTGAGAATTACAAGCAGTGTCTTGTGTAAAGGTATGTGAAACATATTAATCAACAGTTATTGTAAGTTTGTTGATGGAAAGTGGGCAAAATACCATCCACTCGTTAAGACCCAATGATTTTTCTTATTTCCTGGTTGCTAAAATTCAACACAGCTAAAAGCATTTATGTTTAAGCGGAAGACAAGCTCAGTATAATGCTTGTCCCAATAAATATGCAGTTCTGTAACTTCTGCAAGGTGGCAATACAATATATGTTAACAAAGACATTTCAAAATAAGAGCTTAATTGAAATCCAATAATAACAGTAAACATGTTTATTAGAATTGTTTCCAAAGGCATAAAGAGATTATTTCAAATATGAAATAAAATGTTGCGCTTTTATATAGCGCTTTTATCCAAAGCGCTTTTCAGATCCTGCGTCACATTAACCCATTCATTCATACACTGACGACCACGTCTACCATGCAAGGCGACTGCAGGCTCGCCAGGAGCAGCTGGGGTTAGGTGTCTTGCTCATGGACACCTCGACAATTTCCCAGGAGGAACCGGGGATCGAACCACCAACCTTCCGATTGAGACAACCAACTCAACCCACTGAGCCACTGCCGCCCAATGAAAGAGTGTCAAAATGTGATGTGAGTAGAAAACCCTTATATGACACATGAAGATTCTCGAATAGATACTAGAAGGAGTTGCTAACATGACTGGGCACTGGTGTTTGAACAATGAAGGAAAGGAGTGTAGAGACCAGGAAGAAACGATGAGTAATTTAATTTGAATATTCCAAATATGGAAAAAAATACAAGGCGTACTGATTCAGAAAAAAAAAACAGGAATAGTATGTTCATTAATTAGGAGAGAAAACCTTTTCCAAACCTGATTTGGGATGAATTCCATTGTAATACCATTACTCGAGGTGTTTGAACAATGAAGACCAGTCATATCAACACTAAATAATAAATGTTTTTGGTCCAATGACCAATGTAAAAACACTTGACCAACAGCATCAGACTGTGTTGTCAGAATTAAATGAATTTTATTAAAAGAGTAACTATTTATTGTCTTATGTAAACATAAAATGAAAATAAAACCATGATTTTAAAATAATTTAAAATTTTAAAAATGAATAAATGAAAATCCATCAAAAATGTTGATGCTAACACATTTTAGATCACAAGCGACTTGCAAAAATGACATGATTGGCGATAAACAAATCTATTTATAATTATTTACGCAGCTTCAGTTGTTTGTCTGATTCAGACAAAAAAAAAACATTGGAATAGTATGTTCATTAGATCAGACCAAAACCCTTCCAGTTTAATAAAGATCGGACCAAAACCAGTTTTTTCCAAACCTGACGTCCTTTGGGATGAATTTTCGCCCATTTGTAGTTAGTAATACAAAACAATATTTTGTTGAAGTCTCTTGTTTTAATCTGTGGTTTTGTTATTAATTATTACTATGACACATGAATGGGGCATTTATTGGTCTGTTTATTTAGTGAAACATATTTCTTTATGATAGTTCAACCAAGCCAATCAGACTATTGTCTAACGTAGTATTTGTCTGTGTATCGCCCATTCAACCATTGCCTAGGCTCAGTGAAGTGTGATCGGTGTCTGGGTCAATCTCACGCCCAGCGACGTGGGATTTTGGCGACAGGAAGGCAGTTTAGGTATAAAAACATGTAAATAGTAGTTTTATATATTGTTCGGTTTGTGATTTTGCAATTCTGAAAACGGGACAAGGTAAAAACGTATTTAGGAAAAGTCATGGAAGGACGTCGGCTGTAGCTTTTCAACATTATGTATGTATTTTAATTACTAACCGCTGTGTGTTTTCGGACAAATTATTTATTTGTGCTCAATGTACTGAATATTTAATGGCAGAGCAGCACAACGCTGGGGGTGGGCTTTTCTTCAAAAGTAGATAGCCATTGGCGGGATAAGCCACATCAGAAAAAAACAGTCTGACTCCGAAATACAGCCAAGACATTACATGTCATACTTAAATATTTTTCTAGAAAAAAAAACAGCTGGTCTCGGCCGGAAGAAAAAAGAAGTAGTCCAAATGTAACCGAGACCGAGACGAGACCGAGACCTTAAAAAGTTTACCAACTTACAGCCTGATTACTATTACATTTATTGGTCTTTGATGTGATACTAACCTCTTCAAGGTTCATCTCATCCGGACTGTCCCATGGTTTAAGGAACTTTCCTGTTCGCTGTTTCTTTAAAGGCACAACCACTACGTAGTATCCCCTGAGAATTTGAGAAAAAGCAAAAAAATACTTCATATTTACCAACTTTTACCAAAAATGTTGTCAGTTGCCATTGCCAACTGAATTGACAATATATTTATGTGTGTCAAAGGTCATTGTTAGTTGTCTAAATATTACTTTAGAATGCAGAATTTTCATATGGAATGTCACATACAGAGCCTAGACAAAACAGAACCTGGGCTAAGCTTTGAGCTCCAGACACAACAATGTTTAGTCTCCATGGGGACGTTTGTATGTCACGAGCCTCTCACTAATCCTTTAGGTGTAACCGGGCTTGAGACGTTTGGGAGAACGGACAACGACTACACGTGATCGTACCCTCAGTGAGTTACACTAGCCGTTATCGCTTAATTGAGTCAGTCGGATTTCGTCCATGTTTGACTTTTCACTGAAGCATGATCAGAGTAGTCGGGCACAATGTCACACCTCGCTGAAGAACCGTAGGATAAATATCAGCTCTCCTTGAGAGACAGAAGAGAAGCTGGAATTAGAGGGATTTGCATCCCTTCACCCTGGCAGTGAGGGAATTAACGGCCTCTGCCAACGTTTTCTGGTGACTTCTGCTGGCAGGGCACGATGCTAGCTAGCTTTAGCCACAAAAGGCAGTGTGGTGGGTGATCGGGAAGCTAATTAGCTTAAGCCCTGGCGCATGGGGCCGGGACCAAGTGCGTTTAGCAAGATCAAAACCCGAGATGAGTTCAAAGTGCCAGTCTATACAATCGGATCTGCGTGTTGGCCCTTTGACAAACCAAGGATTAGTTAGCGAGGCTGTGAGAGACATTACAAGGCTTAATACTGGGAAGTGGGCTATAGTGGAGAATACACAGGGTTACCCTCTCTGTGTTAACAGAAAACGGGAGCAGACTGGATCAGCCTGTAGCATCTAGTTAATCTAGCTCGGTACTGCAGTGACACAAGCCTGTAATTAGCCAGTTGGCCGCAGTTTTAATCTTGCCACCCACCTGACTTTCTCGGAAGTCTGAACTGAGGGCAGCTCCACAGTGGCCATGCCGTCCAGGTTGGTCTTGCCGATCAGGTAAGGCTTGGTGCGCAGGATGTCCGGGGCGGTCATGGTGGAGACACGGTGCTGGAGACCGCCGGCACTGTTTCCCCGGTTGGTTAGCAGGAAGGAGTACTGCGTCTCAGGCTGCAGACCTGTGATCAGCTTCTGGGTGAGCTTGCCGTCCACCTCTACACTCTGGCCATTGTCATAGAGAATCTGGGTGTGTACGAAATATAAATTGTGTGTGTCAATGTGGTAAAAACTAAGGGCTTGTTTCAAGCAGATATCGTAAAAAAAAAAACAGATTCAGGCGTTACAAAAAAATTGTGAGATCGCTCTCACAACAACAAAAAACCTGCCCTGTTACTCAAAAGCCCAACTGGCCACCCAGTGCTTCATGTCTTTATATGTGACCCAGTCACACAGCAAGTCACAAACAGAAACATTCAGTAGGGATACTACAGAGAAGCGCGCATACACCCTTGGGTGATTACGTAGCGTTTTATCTCAACAGCATGCAGGCCAACCGCTCCTGGCTTATAGAAGTAGAGTAGAGATAGACTGCAGCACCATTGATCTTTGTAAAAGGTGTTGATGTGTTGTCAGTACCGGGAGTGTCTGTTAAGGCAGTTAACACACGGCTCAGACGCTCATCGATACCACACGAGACTAGCCATCTGAAGTCTCCTCACAGTCTCCAAGTCCAGAACGGTTGGAGGGGCTTTAATGTTGAACAAAAAATCATGCTACGTGGAACTTTGCCACCTCAGGTAGCTCAAACTAGAAATAAAACCAGATAAAAAAACAAATAATAGCACTGCACGTGCTGCGAGAAAAGCACAATGACTCTATTTAGTGTTATGCATTGTTTTCATTGGTCAGTTGTTTGTAAACCAAATAAAATAAATATAAGGAACACTGCGTATAATTCTGCCTCTAAACAAGCTGGTACAAGCAAGTACTAGCTAGTCCAGAGTGGTCCAGGTTTAGGTTGGGATAGGCTGTTTTCTTGAGAGACTAAAGCAGGTATCAGGAGTCGATGCAAACTAAAAAACACAACTGGCGAGAAAGTCTAAACATGTATTATGTTTACCATGAACTTAAATACATAGACACACACGTAAATATTGCTTTCATATGCGACTACATCTTTTGCTGAGAAAAAAACCCCCACTGTACTTTTCGCATTGCTTTTCGAAAACAGTCCATTAAAACAGAAATGATTGTTAAAAAGCCCTTACGGTAAAGGGCTGAGCTGGGTTGTAGCTGTCAGGGATCTCCCACGTGAGCAGCACGGACGTCTTCATGGCAGCCTTCACGTGAAAGTTTTTTGCAAACACTGCTAAAAGAAACGGGGGAGCAGGCGATTTAGACACGAAACAAACGCACGCCTCGCCAAAGGACTCCAGGACCACAAACTCTTACCTGAATACGTTCCCTTTCACGACCGTGGCAACCTTTGCCAGTCTGGTCTTAACCAGGCAACAATATTCCCGATGCTTACCTTTCTTACTGTTTATCTTACCTTTTTTATTTACAGCGCCTCCTCTAATCTGCAGGCTCACCTTTGGCTGACAACACGTGGAATACATGTATACTCCATCCATATCCTGACAACCTTTATTTCTTACCAGGTGACGGGACTACATGTGCATACATACAGCGTTAGCCAATCCTGATATCGGATCAACCTCGTTCTGTTTGTCACTAAGGCGCGACGAGGTGATTGCCGCCGGTGGTTGTGGGGTGAAGTCGGATTTGGGTGGGGGGGTGGTGGGTGGAATCGGGGGTGGGGTCCTACCTTGATCCACGGGCTGTGTCCTGAACTGAACACTGGGGCTATAGGGGCCTGGGCCCTTGCTGGTGAAGGCGCACAATTTGATATCGTAAGTGGTGTCCGACTTGAGGCCGTCGAGCGTTACGGCGGACTCCGGGGCGGTGATGAAGAGCTCCGAGGGACTCCGGGGGCTGTTGATGTCCTTATACTGCAGGGCGTACTTCACGATGGCGCCGTTGCGCTCCGCCAGCAACACAGGCCTCCAGCTCACCTGGATGGTGGTGGTGGTAGCGCCCTCCGCCGCAATATTTTGCGGGAACCCGCTGGGCACGTCTTCCGGGGTGCTGATCTCTTTGACCGTCTCCTCGCCGAAGCCCACCTTGTTGCGGGCGGACAGGCGGAAAGTGTACGACGCCCCCTTGTGGATTTCTTTGGTGGTGTAGTGGTTTTCCCTCTCTGGGAATTCGATGACGGTGAGGGGGTCGACGTCTTTGCGGCCGAAGCGGAGGCGGTATCCCTGAAGGAGGCCGTGGGTTAACGCCGGGGGGTGCCACTGCAGGAGGGCGGTGCCCATGTTGGTCGGGCTGACCATGAGTCGGGGTTTTTCAGGCACTGTAACAAGAGCAGCGACGAAATAAGACGTTTAACTCAAGTGCTATGCAAAGAACCCATTTAAATTGCCATGCCAACATCCAAACAAACGTCAATTGCCAAGATGATGGCAACCCACAACTTCTGGGTATCTGATTGTGAACTCTGTCTTTTCTGACTGTAACATCATTCAGAGTTGTCATGGCGTAGCCCGTTGTTGTTTTCACTTCAAGAGCAAAATGCTTTTCCACCAGAAAAGTAGTAGATACCCAACAACACCCTGTTTGCATAAATGCAAATGCTGTGTGCTTTGATGCCTCCCCCATATGGCAAACCTTTAAAAAGCTTCTACTAAGTAAAGGCTCACATTTTTTCCCTTTCCTCCCCTACAAACACAACCACACACACACACACACACACACACACACACAACCATACGAACACACACACACAACCATACGAACACACACACACAACCATACGAACACACACACACACAACCACACACAACCATACGAACACACACACACACACACACACACACAACCACACACACACACACACACACACTGTACGCCTGCAGGCAGGTGCTGCATGAAAACCTTTTTCAGACGGATTAGTTCGACAGCGCAATTATATGTCGCACATGCACACATGGTAAAGTATTTCTGAATGCCATTTGGATTGTGTCATGCGGCTCCCTCAAAAGAAACCGACGAGAACCGAACAGATCGTCCGCCCGCCTTTAATACCCAAGTCTATTTCTTCCCTGATTTCCCCACCTCATTTTCCATTAGTTCCTTAACCCCTGTGAGCATTCCAATGTCAGAGCGGTGGGTGAGCGGAATTACAATTGTTGTCATAATTGGGCTGGCAATTAGCCGTATTCACACTTTAATAGCCGCGGGGGGAAAGGTTTGCGTGGCTTTTTTCCCCCCGTGTTTTCTTTCGCGCAGCTTCCTTTCGCAGGGTGCAATTTCAGAGCCCTCTACGGCACAAATGCATTTCTGGATGATCACAGGGTACATTAGCAGAGGGGCAGGGGGAGATTTGTCAGCGGTGACAGCTCCTTTACCTGCGCCAGTGGTGGTGATCAGCTTCGGTTTGCTGCGGGCTCCGTCCCCCTTGGTTGTGTAGGCCGCCACAGCAACAGAGTACGTGGTCTCGGCCTGCAGCTCCGTAATGACCATTTCCTGTGGAATAACGTGCATTATTATTCTCCCCCTCCCACTCGAGCGAGGAAATGTGCCGCAATTAGGGCAGGGGGGCGGGAGGGATAATGGCAGCGGGGTTTAACTTAGGGTCATTCATCACTCAGAAGACTGAAAGAACGTGTCAGGTTTTTTTAGCATGCATTTATGTTCTGATTCGGCGATTCCGATGACATTATCTCACAGACGTGAACGCACTAATTAGTAATTGACTAGCAATAAAAACACAGATGGTACAAATCTAACCTGCTAAACATAGCGTTTATGAATAACTACTTACAGCTTCGCAGTATACAGTTTTTTTAAAGTAATTTAACATTTGGATCGATCCACTTGAGCAACCGGACCTTTTGGAGTACCAAGCCACGCACTCCTGATGCGTGTTGGGTTCACCCTAACGTCTAACTTGTTTGTAGATGCAAAGTAGATGTGGGTAAATAACTAGTTAATGGGGAATACTGTCAACATTTCTAAAAAACGTAATCTAAATCCGAATTCCGACCCTAGCCTTAATGATTTTCCCTCCTAACCGTACCCCCGTCGCCCAATCATAACCAGTGGGACCGATTCCACAGCTAAAGTCATGTTGTTCACTTATCCAATAACAGAGTGCATTGTTAACCTAGTAAAACTCATCTAGCCCTACCCTTAACCCTAAGGGCTACACTTAACTCTAATTGTAACCCTTTCCATGACCCTACAAATGTAACCTTAATGTACTGGAGTAAACATAACTGTATGGATTAGCAACATCTGTCCTCACTACCTACAGACTACGCTGAAACATTTACAAACTTTCTCTAGTACCAACTTAACTAAAAGCTTACTAAACATTCCCTCACTACAAGAGTTAGTGTGACTTAAAAATGGGCTTGTCTCAACTACCCACCTTAAAACGATAAAACTAAGTTGATCTGTGTAAAAGTGTATGTTTTATGACCGAAAAGTCAAAGCAGAACGTAACCCTATCTTTAACCCAAACCCTTATTGTTAGCCTGGCCATAACTGTGAACTATCTTTGAAGTAAACCATCAGCAGTTGGTTGTCAGTTGGACCATGCAATGGTTCTCTAAATCTGCCAGTCTATTCGATTAGTCTAAATGGAAGGAAAAACAACTAGGTGACATTCGGTTCAATACAGTAAAAACCCAAGTGAGTATCGCGAACAGACAGTCTGGAGGAGATACAGTGCACGCAGGAGACCAAGGAGGAAGGAGATGTTTGATCTACTCACATGATCAGTTGAATCGTCATTTTCCCACTGATTAAGATTTTAGGAGAACATGAAGAGAAAACAAAACAATGGCTAAGTACAGAAACAATGGTGACTAACCAGACATCTGAAAATAGAGTAGTTCAGTATGTGCGTCGGGAAAGACATACAACGGAATAAGCAATTTGCCCCCGAAGAGTATTAATTCACTGACCACATTGTTGAATATCCATTTCATTGCATTACGGAAAAATTATTCCTCATTCCATCAAAATATATTAGGAAGAAAATATCAAATACCGCATAGGCGTATTTCTAGACATGCTGACTATACACATTAGCTACGACATACGTCTGTAACAAAGTGTACACGGCTCCCGTTTCATATATATTTTCCCCCGCTGGAAGGTACTTTCCTTGCTTTGCTGTTCTTATCTTCGCTAATATTGAAAGAGGAGGTTTAGGATGCTCACCTGCGCATCGTCAATTAAGGTGTCCTTGATGACAGCCTGTCCCATGGGTTCCCCATTTACCATCCTGACATAATGTACCTGGTACCCACGAATCTGCCCGTGCTGCTTGGTGGGCATTGGAGAGCGCCAGATGACTTTCATTGACGTCGAGTTGACGGTCTCCACCTCAACTTTACGAGGTGGGCCACTGGGAACTGGAGGAACACCGTGGGATAAAAAGAAACAACGTCAAAATGACAGACGACCCCCCTCTCCCAGGTTCATTTGTGGCCGACTCCGAAGGGCAAAATGCTGGGGTGGGAAAAAAATTCCACAAAAGCGGAGCGCACTGCAACAAGCACTGTATGACATCACTATTTCAACAATGGCAAGGGAAAAGGAAAAACAAGCCCAAAAACAGGTCTGACAACTGACCTAATCTGAAAACATTAAAAAATGGTTGAGTTGTGGATTAAAAACATAAAAATGTATTTGTTGTTAAAATAGAAAAGAGAAGCCAAAGGGGGTGCTTCAAAAGCTTGAAGCACCCTGCATCGTTTTGGCTATGAAGTGTGAAGAAAAAATGAAATAAAAAAAATGAAAAATGTTGTCATTTTTGGCCATTTAAAAAGACAAAAAATCTTCCACGCTGTACCCGTTCCACTGTCAAGAACTTGGCATTCAGTCAAGTAAAAAAAAAAAAGTAAAAATTGTAACGTCTTTGACAGTTTGGGACTGGAAGTGGAAGGCCTGAAGTGCTTCAATGGAGGACATTATTCCATACCATACACTGAATCTGAGTAGGAGAAGATAAACTGTAAAACAACAAAACGCTATTTGAACTTTGAACTACAAAAAGTTTGTTGTAGTCTGTGTAAAAAAGTGGCACATAATTCATCCAAGTTAGTAAAAGTAGGCATAATTTGACAGGTAGAAGAGCTGCTTTTAGAAGCGGAATAAAGCAGAAGGGGAGCTACGGTTGGTCAGAGGGTTTGTAGCTGATGTTAGACTGTGTCAGAAAGGGGGTTGCGTGTTAAAATGGCTGGATTTTAGACCGGAGAGGTGCGGTTTCTGAAAACTAAACATACCGTCCTCCTCGGTGCGAATCAGTTGAGGCAAGCTTTCAGGTCCTTCGCCCACATCCGTGTGAGCGGTCACTGTCACACGGTAGTCAGTCCATTTTTCCAAATGTTCCAAGAGGTACTTGTAGGATTCAGGAGGGATTTCGGATATTTGTCGCGTGGCGGTGTCCTCCCCGTCAGTGGCAGCGTATCGGACGGCGTACTTTGTTATGATCCCGTTCTGTAACTCCACGGGGGGAGGCCTCCAACTTACCAGGATTTGGGTGGAGCTGGGGCTAGAGCACTTTACATCTTCAGGCGGAGCCGAAGGCTCTGATTGGGGGAATGAGGGGATCGGAGGAGCAGGATTTTGTTTGATTGGAGCCGCCGATTGAGTTTGGGACAGGGTTCGTTCGGCATGTTTCGAGGAGGGGTTTCATAGGAAGGTTGACGTTTGTTTTGGGTCGGGATAATGGTGGTGGAAACGAACAAACAATAAAGACAAAAAAGGCAAAATGAATATGACACAAAATGAGGACGTAACAACAGAGGCAAGTAAATGGAATCCAAAGTCAACAGTAATTCAGAAATACGAATGAGAGGTATAGACAAAACACAGGTTTTCTAAAAAAGGCCAACTCAATAAACGATGTCACAAACGAACACACATTGAGAATGTAATGGATGAATGGGGTTGTCGTGAGATACTTCAACAAGAGGACATCTTCACAATATTCAGACTAACCTACCTTTGTAAACAAAACCAAACAATGTAATCTTCTGTGGAAATAATCACTCTAGGAATTTTTAAAAGGCCGCAGTTCATAAAATATATAAAGTAAAGTGAACGGTTAATTGTTACTTGATCACATGAAATCCGTAATAAAATTGACCTAATATCATAAATCCGGCAAGCAGTTACCACGAATCCAAAACATAAAGGTTGATGGTTCAACTCTGGTAAAAGGTAAAAATTGGTCACCAACCTTTCCGAAGACTGTTGGTTTGTGGTAAAAGCCTGACTGAACAATAAAACAACTTCCCAGGGAGATATGACTGACATCTTAAAGTCTGAACACACTGACATGCAGACATCCGTCGTAACATCCTGGGTGGATCCCATCGAGTTTGGACTTAGAACTTAATACCTACCTGTTCTCGGTATTTCCTAACACAGAACTCTGGTTTATTTTTGGTTTATTTAAACTCGAAACAGCTTTGTAGTGTACAATTTTCCGAATAGTCAACACACTACTGCCTGTATGTAGCTTTATATTTGATGCCGGGGCATTCTTTTTATTACCGTTAATATTTCAATAAACCTGAGGTCTGATTGTGTGTTGGAGACGTACATCTCTGTGTTCACTGATAACATTTTAGAGCTTTCTATGGGATTCGTTCAATTTGATGTATTTATTGTTTTTCGAGGAATCACCAATTATGCCCGCCGAGAAAAAGGGAAACCCCTTTGACCTCTGGATAAAATGTGCAGAATTGTATTTCCATAGAAAGCTCAGTCTTAATATGCCCATAACCCGGACGCGGCTGACACCCGAGTCAAGAGACAAGGCCCACTGAAAGAAAAATAACGTGCCCTCCTGCTAATAAAAAAAAACGGCAAAGAGTCAGATAAAAAGGAATAGGAATTCAAATGAATAATTCAAAGGTCTATTATTGGCCTCAGCTGTGATGTTCCGCACATCAAAGGTGCTGGAGAGGACTAGCTTCTGTATACACCGTGACCCTTGTGTGTTGACTTCAGATGAGAGCCCTGGTGAACACTGTCCATGCAGTCATTTCAAAGTGAATAAATACATGGACAGGTGGAATTCCAAACACCCCCGTTCGGTTTCCGAAGCTGCGGAACCGCTCGGTTTTCAAAGTTTGTCGGCTCTTCTCAATGACGCCGAATGTAAAGTCACTTTCGATGACCGTTATTTCTCATGACGCCATCGGTAATTGTTTGGAAGTAGTGGATCCAATTAGAACTTGACAATAGGCAGATGTGTTTGAAAATGGAAGAACTTTGTTTTTCTTTCATCTCCAAGGATTTCCCACCAACGGTGGTTAACTACATGACCATAGCTTAGATATGGAAGAAGACCTACGTGTTTGCGGGGTTTCGGCTGAAATCTCGTTGGTGTAGGCCCCGATGCCGTGCTTACTGCGTGCAGCTAGCTGGAACGTATAGGTAGTGAAAGGTTTCAGGTCCTTCAGCAGGTACGTGGTGGTAGGCTCGAAGCTGATTCGTTTCTGTTGAGAAAGGCGTATGCCGTCAGTCAAGGAAATCAACAAGCAGTTTACAACCGGTTGTAAGACACCGTAACAAGTCGCGTTGTTGACATGTGGAACCGTTTACCTCCTCTTTGTCATCTCCCTTCTTGTACAAAAGTTCATATCCCATTATTTGGTTATCTTGTCCGGTCTGTGCAGGTGCTAGCCACGATAGAAGTATGCTCGTTTCCGATTTGGCTTCCCCTTTGAAGTCAGTCGGTTGAGAGGGGACTGGGAAAGCAATACAAACACACATTGAATACTGACAAAAATACAAATACTGACAAAAATACAAATACTGACAAAAATACAAATACTGACAAAAATACAAATACTGACAAAAATACAAATACTGACAAAAATACAAATACTGACAAAAATACAAATACTGACAAAAATTACTAACTTGTTGTTGTGCTCACTCTATCTTGGCTGCATATATTACTAGAGTTTTACTACAACTTATTGCTACATTACTAGTATTCTCTGAAATGACTTGTCATTATAGTACGTGTTACTTGTACCTTATTACGAGTACATTATTAGTACCTTCCTACTTTACCTGCATTTACTATGTAACTGATTTTACCTGTTATCGCTACAATAACAAATCAGGATGTGTGTGCCCTGGATGTTATTTCAGACGCAATTGCATCATAATGAATTGGAATATATTATAAGAAAAAAGTCAGTGACTTCATAGAGTTTCATTAATGATGATTCCAGTCATTTAGAATACCAAATGGAAACGGAACGGCCGGGCACTCAAAGATAATTCCAGTGTAAACAGCGATGGTCAAAAAACCTAGGGACGTATCTGACTAATAGGAAAAAATGAGTCAAGTGCTTACCTATAAAAGACACCTGGCTGTCAAATTAGCCTGTCGATATTCCCTTCGACGGAGTGTTAAACGATCGGTTTGTTTACTCACAACTCAAACATGTCAGCGCCTTAGGTTCTACAATGACCTAAAGGCTAACTAACATCATGGTTAATTAAATGACTTTGGGTTACAACCACCCCCCCACACACACACACAACTTCTCACCTCCTGTTTTCGCGATGATCTGGAGATCGGCAGAAAGAGGACCATCCCCCACGGACGTGTAGGCCAGGACCTTAATGTAATACGTCTTGTTCGGGATGAGTCCCTGGATGGTGAGGAAGTTGGAACCGCGTACGATTTGCTTTTCCCAGTTGTTGACGTGCTGGGTCGAGTCCATGTTGTAGTACACGCGGTAGCCCATTATCTGCCCGTTGGCTTCCTCCGGTTCGTCCCAGTGGATGATGGCGGTCGTGGCGCTGAGCATGCGACCCCTGACCTGCCTGGGTGCCGTGCTGGGCGCCTGCTCGGCCGTCTTGGCCTCAATGCCCTCGCTGGGCGGGCCGCGGCCGATGTTGTTCACCGCCACCACCCGGAACTCGTAGTCTGAGTAGGGGCTGAGTCCGCCCACGCTGTAGCGCGTCGTGGCCACGCCGTCGATCTCCTTGTACGTGTCCTCGGAGAACTTGGACTTGTGCTGGATGATGTAATAGGAGACCGGCTCCGGGTTGCCCGAGTCCCACGTCAGCGTAATGCTGGTGGCCGTGCGCTCCGTCACCACGGGAACGCCGGGAGGTTTGGGCAAGGCTGAAATAACAAACACACACGGTCAGTGACAGTATGCAAATAAAGGTTGTGTGATACGTGTGTTTGGTCTAGAGACGCACGCTTCATTCTTACTGGTGAGAAATCCGAGGAAAAATATATAAACCTCACATGAAACGCATACCAACTGATGACAGACACCACCTTGGAACATTTTCTTTCACTTCGTGAGGCACTGCGGAATATTGTCATGCTTTGACTGGCTGTGTAACGTAAACGAAATTAACAGCATTCTTTCAGTAGACGTTCATTTCTTCTCAGATGCCGTTTTCCATATATAGTCGGTTCTATGTATTCTGTGTTCCTCCTTTTATTGATATGCCTTATCATTTTCTTATAACCGTATTTCGACAATCGTAAAAACAGATATTTTCAGTGCGGTTTCACTGTGCGTCTCTTAAATTATTTAGTGGGCTAATTTATTGCTTTAATACTCTCAACACTGACATGACCCCGGAGACAGGAGACCGACAGATTTTCTTTGTATGCCATCTCAAGTGTACAGATAGGGGAAGTTGCTGGCAGCCTTGGGTTATATTGCGACTAATATCTCTCTTACGTCCGGGAGAAACCAGGCTGTGTGTGTACTTGTGCTTTTGTGTGTGTTGGTATATGTGTAGAACATAAAGACAACAGTCTGGATACTGTCCATGCTATAGAGTGGAGGACATACGATAACACTCAGATAAGTATCTGGGCCCGCTGAAGAGACAAAAACAACACCGGCCTTGTTGCACGTACGCACACGCAAACATGTGCCACGAAGTGGGATAGAGCTCTACAGTGTAATGTCCCTGGTCAAGAGGTAAGGTAAGCCATTTAGTGATTCTTAACCTTTTCACGCGTATGTTACAAATACACCTCCCAGGCCCCTCAGCGTGAATTATTTTGTACGTGATTTCAGAATTCACGCCGAGTTCCATAATGTGTCTATGACGCAACAAGAGGGACCAGCTGCTCCATTAGCTGCAGTTTACCAGAGTTACGCTGCTTGCTTTTTTTTATTTATTTAGACCAAGTATCTTAAAATTACATTTATATATGACTACTAAGAACAACATAGGTGAAGCAGTATTAAAAGACAACCTGAATAATATCTTCTAGAGACTTCTAGGGGTTTACGTCTTAGCATCTACTTTGGCTAGACACTACTAGTCAGTGTGTAGCAGTCAATGCATTAACTCCGAATCATTGAGGTAAATAAGTTATAATCACTGTTTGAGCTAATGGCAGCTAAATAAGTTGGTCTGGCCAGTCATTGTTGCGTCACGTTTTTTTGGACTTTCAAACGAAACGTTCCAATCACCCGGGTGTGATTGTACGTATCAGGGACCACTCAAGCCAGATCACATCGGTTTGTTGTTAATCAGGCGATTGAGTCACAGATGCTGGCGAGGACATAGGACATCACGCAGTAGCATTCCTTACCTTTCACAGTTATCTGTGCAACGGCCTCGATGACCCCCAGGGTGGACAAGGCGACGCAGGTGTAGTTGTTGGACTGGCGGACGTCGGTGAGCTCCAAGACGTTTCGCCCGATTGGCATGTCGTCCTCGGGCGTCAGGTCTTCGGCGCCCAGCATCCATTTGACGTAGGGCATCGGCGAGCCCACGGCGACGCAGGTGATGTTGACACTGCCGCCCGGCATGATCTCGTTGTCCGTCGGCGGGATGGAGAACCGCGGGGGCACTCGGCGAACTGCAACAGACAGAGCGAAGTGGTAAGAACTCGTACAAAACGCACAAGGTTCCCCATAGACATTAAGAGAAAAAATAAACACTCGTACGTTATTTAATCTTGACAACAAATATATTTGCTTTTATGTATAATTGCAACTTCCCTCGAAACGTGGGTTTCAAATCTTATGCAATTGCGATGGAGGGTTCAAAACCGAACGGAAAATGTTTTTCCCACGCAATTCAGTCCAGGCTTCGCAGGGCTCAATGACGGAACTAGACCAGAAATCGCACAATGTCATGCACAAACAATACCATTGATACAAATAGAGAACAGTGCAGGGGAACTGGAGGGTCGACAGCATGCCAGAGTAAAGTGTGCAAAAGGAACAACTTTAATGGCGCGCTCTTCCAGTTGATGTGAAGTCAATGTGCCGCGTCACATTGTCACATCACACATCACATTGACGCCCTGTGGTTAGAGGCACATTCAGCTACGCTACACAAGAGCACGGTACAACTTCGACGATCAGATCGAAGAAGTGGACACAAAATCATCATATTTGAAGAGAAAATAATATTTATACGTGAGGAGAAAAGTCGACATTTGTGACCAATCGAAGAAACAAATTGATTGAAATCAAGTGGACGCGAATCATAAATGAATATTGACCATCTTTAATGCCCGGGTCGCAGACTGTCCTGGGCCTTGGGTTCTGTCATGCACGCGAGCATATAGTCAGTTCGAAAAGACCACTATGTTTGGCAATCGGAAAGAGAGAGGAGGACTGAAAATAACTAAATAAACAGTGACGGATATACACAAGCATAAAGGTGGTGTTTGGGGGAGTTCGGTTTGGGTTTAAGGGTAGGCGGGCAGCCTAAGGTTACATGAAATTTACACGACTGGCTATTATTACACCGGAGTTGCCGGGGCAGGACAAATGCACATCACCACTAGACAGATTAGAAAGAGCATTCCAGTAGGACGGGACAGGGACGGGGAGAAGCTAGGCAGGCAAGTTCACATAAATCACAACATCTTCTGAAGTTTGACTTAGGGAGTTGACCACAGAAACACACCAAAGGGTTAGTGGATATAAGGAAAGGGCTGGGGGCAGGCGTGGAAGAATACGAAGACAAATTGGGTTCGGATTGTTCGAATTTCACGGGAGGAATGACATTAAAGGAATGACGTCAGTGTTACTGCTTATAGCACTCCGTGTAAATATAGGCCCCAACGAACCGCTCGCTTTGGATTCTCCGAGGCGTAACGGTGGGAATATTTGGGGAATGTCATTTGCAGCTCTGATGCGCCTAGGAAAAAATAACCGCACAAATGCTTTGGCGGCGAACCTCTAATCCTAATGCAAAGTGGAACACTCCCACCGTCCCAATTACTTTTAATTCAAATTACACAACCTCGTCTCTCCAGGACGGGAGATGAACAAAGATGAGCCTTGACTAATGTAATGGCAAGAACCATTTGGGCTTTCCCACGGATTGTGCTGTTATACATTATCATGATGTTAAACGTGGCATTGTTCACTAATAGCGTTGTTTGCGAACGCCACAAGCCCGCATCACATCTCACACTGCATATTCTGCTTAGCAAGATGTGCGGCACCAAAGAGAAGGAGTCTAGAAAAACGCCTTGCATTATTTAACACAAATTTTCATTCGCTTCATATTTCATTAATATCCAAACGAATCCCACTCCCCAAAGACATAATGTTATCGTGCTCATTTTAATGTCATTACATTTGTCAAGCCTTGAGGCTAATGCTTCCGAGTACGTAATTCGTTCACGAACGCTTCTTCTGAAAATATCCTGCACAGGTCGTATATAAGCCTACGAGGCTAACGGCTAAGTGCTAGACTTCACTACTGAATATGACTTAACGGTGTTAGCTTAAAGCTTCCATTTTATTGTAAAACCATGCATCTGAGTTTATGACTTTCTGCCTTAACTGCTCAACTGGTAGTTCATGTGTATGTGCCTGTGTAGCCTTTAGAGCGTGGCAGTGCCGCACTCCAGGAGCCGGTACTGATAGAGGACGCCCTTTCTGATTTGTCGTTGCGGCTCATGTGGGCACTGTGCTGCTTCATTTCAGCCGACCTGCCATTGTCACAGCCTTGGCCTGTTTAGCCAAGCAGGAACACTGACAAGCTAAGGACACAGAGGGAAGGGGCCGGGCGGGGGCGGGGCTTCGAGCACAGGGGAGGAGGATCGCTAGCTTGAGCGTAAACAGGTCACCATGCAAATACTGGACAATGCAAATACCATCTCCCTCCCTCTGACTCCTCCCACCCCCCATTCAAAGACGCTAGTCCCTCCCATGACATGCACCACTTTTTGTACAGTCAAGCATCGTAGCCAAGACCAAAGGCATTCTTCACGGGGGGGAAATAACGAACTGAGCAGCTGAGCAGAAACAATAACAGTAATAACACAAGGCCATCAGCAATATAAATGATAATGAACCCGAGAAGAGAACAACATGACAGAGAGGAATAGCGCCCAAGTGCAGCTACATTCATTTCACTTGTACTCGTTCAAATCGCGCGTGTTCGTCGACGGTTTCAACAAATGAGTTTCTCTAGTTTCACAGTTTTGTGAGGCGGGATAAAAGTAAAAGCACACCAACCTTCTCGTAGCTCTGAGGGATGTAGGGGGTTTGATGCAGAACACAATGAAACGGGGGGAAAGGAGAAGAAAACAAGGGAACACAGAGAGAGTAAAAAGGCCATGTTCAAGGCGTTCAGACTGCTATTTGAAAAAAGAAAACGCCATGGATCCCCTTGTCACGTGGGACAGGGAGTTGGCCGCGTCGGCGCGAACACTCCGGTTGTGAGGCACACGTCTGAAACACTTTCATGTCATAATTTTGCTATGTTTAGCATATCATTCAATCCTGTCCCAGTCATGTGGTTTGGCTTACATCGAGTGCTAAAGGATTAACATATCTGTGCTATATGTAGGCTGGGTTTTATGTCAAATTGTTCTGTATGTTGAAAATGTGAGAAATGCAAAGATAATAATAACTTGACTTCTCGAAATAGATTGCCGTGCAATTTGCTTATTACAGACCTTCAGGTTGTTATAATCGTATATTAATCAATTCAAAATTTGTATGATAATATGAGTATTATCATTTACTGAATTCATAATATATATATATGATATGTAATGACACTGCAAACCACAATACTCAGACAGAATTATAGATTGTTTTAGAAGTAAAAGGCTACAGTCACTCGCAATAAACTTCTAATTAAATAAAAATACAAAGAATAAAATACCCATTGGTTTTTAACAACTCGTCTACAGTGTATGCAAAGGTTGAAATGTACATGGCATTCAATACCTTCAATACTTTCAGTTTATATGTAAGAACATTTCCAAAAAGGACACAGACTGTGCTTAAACATTGTGACTTTCACATCGAAAGTGACAAGCAGATCCTCAAAATAGCTCATAGTTGCAACAAAGATGTATGATAGCTGAAGGTGTCATAAAAGTAATAATACACATTAAAATTACTTTAAAATAAATCATGAAGTATAAGAAAATATGCAAATAAATGTATGTACTGGACAGCACAGACACGATTTAATCTCAGACATTTCAAAAACGCATTGACCAAGGAGAAAAGAGATAACGGTGTCCTTCCAATGTGGCTCAAAAGAAGAAGAGAAACAGAAAGATCAGAGATGATCGGTTATTAGGAACACAGGACATTGGTGCACGGGTAATCCACGTGTCTACCCCAAGGTACATTCAGGAGTAAAGTAAATTAGTAGGCAAACACAAAGCAGTCATTCTGGTAGAGTTAGACTCGGGAAAGAGAACAGAAAGACACAATATGCATACACGCAGGTTAAAATTTGTGCAGGTAGGTCAGAAAGAGAACAAAAAAGTTCCATACTTACATAAACAATTGGACATGGACATTTAGACGGGACCAGTAACCCCCAATACCACTTTTAATTGATTATTGCTGTATCCTATTTTAAACCAGGTCGTTCAAACCTTGAATGCTGATTGGCTAAAACCCGTTTTATATGTAAGCAATAAGGCATTGGGGTGTGTGCTGTACGGCCAATATTCTAGGGTTGAGAGATGTTCTAGCATTGAGGAGTCATACAGCACACAGCACCAA
This sequence comes from Dallia pectoralis, assembly GCA_029465975.1. NCBI lineage: Eukaryota > Metazoa > Chordata > Actinopteri > Esociformes > Umbridae > Dallia > Dallia pectoralis. The sequence continues at coordinate 16,826,496 of CM055735.1, forward strand.
GATGCCTTAGGAACTAGCCGTGATGTCATACCCATGGTATACACGTTCAGTTTCCACAGCTATCGGTCAATCTGGGTTAAAACCTACGCGGTATATAAGAATCAACATGAAATCCTCATGAAAACAATTTGTTTTACTTTTAAAATTGTTTTGGTTTATATTGAAAACAAGTTATTTTTGCTATAAAACCATTAAACTACAGTGAACAACTGCTGTTAAGCACTGAGTCATGGCATACTGACCACACACCCTAACAATAATCCTAATGTTATTATTTATTTCTCATTAAGATTCGGATAGGCTTCTTCCCGGAGCAAAATACCCATGGCGTTTGATTGTCGCTTTCCTACCTCTGACATACAAGTTGGCGGGGGCGGAGTATCTGGTTCCATCGTTGTTGGTGGCGACACACTCGTATTTCCCCTGGTCCGACTCTTCACTCTGCTCAATCTGGAGGGCTCCTGCATGGAAATAGAAGGCATAGGTGCCGGACGCCATTGGTTAAGTGTTTGCTTCTTTCCAATTCGAGACATCAAAGCACGTCCTTGCTGTTAGACTGCGCAGAGTGGGGGCCACCATGTCACAGGGGGGCCCCGCGCTTCTAGACTTTAGGCTTTGTTTGTCGGGATGAGGTGCCGAGTAAAATTTGTCACTAGATTTTCGGTGTGGAATCTTTGCACGCGGATAGTTTCCTATTAACCATCGCAACCGTATTAGTGAAATATTTCGTTAGGGGAACTGACTAATGTTGACACTAACATTCCAACTCAGCCTGGTGTATTTGATATTCTAATGTTCACAATTAATTTGTGTTACTGTAATAATAATGGATAGTTGCAGTCAGATAGCTATCATGCCAGGCCTATATAGAATCAGGCATGTAGACAACTTAGTGGGGAAAAGACATTCAGCAACCGTGGAAAAACATGATATTTCAATTCCATTTAACATTTACCTTTTTTTGACATTGGGGTATAAAACATACCTATAAACATGTTGCAGGTTCTGAAAAAGGCACTAACTTTAGAGGCCCGTGTAAAATATGTAATAGGACAGGTCGACTTTGAGGGATAGGGGCAAGCCCTGCAATGTACAACATGTCACTCGACTGTCAATATGGGAATGGGTGAAACTGCTTCAAGGAAGCATGGATCAAACAAAAGAGGTTTACAGTATACAAAAGCAGCATAACAAGGGAAGACAATTAAAAAAATAAATTTGGGTATGAATTTTTGCATATTTCATCACAGATCCAATGTCAATCCAATGGTTTAGGAATTACGGTATTAATCTATTCAAAGTCGTTTGGAAAAATGCAGCATTTACAAAAAAAACTGGAAAAAATTCTGCTGTGATATGTGAAAAAATTGTCATCATAATATTGTATTACCAATATACTGTCACAAAATGTTTGACATGCAGATCTTTTCCGAAGAGCAAGAAATGTATGTCGGCACAACTTACAACCTTTTGACAACCCTTAGCTGAAAAATAAAATGCAATTGTATTAGAAGACAAAATTCAAAATGGTGGCCTTTGGCCGACAAGCAGGCAACCAACCACTGACTGCGTTAGCTTCTGAAAGCTACAAAAGACACACCCATAAAAATCCACCAATGGGATCCGCAGTGTGGTGTCGTCATGACCAAGGGAAAAATGTCTTATGCATCAATCACTTCAACTCCCAAACGTCAAAAATGGACCCGCCAGGTCCTCGCCACACTCAACTGTTTGCCTTCCCCCAAACCCTGAAGAATAAAAAAAATGTCAAAAAGTAAAATAGCCTTCAAACCCAAGAAAAGTAAGAAAAATAGGTGAAAGAGAAAAAAGCACCCGGAGAAACTTTATCAAAAAAGTAGTTGTTTGGGCTTTTTTTTACAGAAGGTACAGGAGAGGAAAGCAAATAGAAGAAATAAAAAATAGGCTACAAAGATAGAAATAAGTCTTTGGGAGAAAAAAGCAGAGTAAAGGCAATGTTGTCTTCAGCATGCCTGCGTGATTCCACGGCATCTGTGCATAATTTTAGTGCTGGTCAAGAGCAGCTAAGGGGGAAAAATGTTTGGTTGTTTTAGTCGGACAAAAAGAGGGACACATGAGTCGCTATGGCCAAAAAGAAAAGGAAAAAAATGAACGAAAAATTTGAGGTCGAAAAAAAAGTTGTCATTGGATATGCTTCTTTGAGCTGGAGCAAGCATATCACAACTGAGTTTTTTTTAAAGGCTCTTCAAATTAAAATTCAAAGGAGGAAATAAAACAAATACAAAAAATGGAGATCGGATGGAATAAACTGAAAAGGACAAAGAAGAAGGAAGGTTGTTAATGGGAGGGAAATGGGATTCAGGAAACAGGACAGAAATGGAGGCGGACGGTCGGATGGATGGGACGACAGCAAGAATGAATTTGTTTGGTTCATTCTGTGAACGTCAGTTCAGCAATCTTACCTCTTATTGGTGTACCACCTGGGTGGATAATATGAATGCAAATAAGATTAGAAAGAAGAAGCATTAGTACGAGTAGATTGAGTCTGGGGGCTTTGGAAGAAGAATCAAATTAGACTTAACAGAGTACGTAAATAAAGAGTACAGGAGAGAGAAAGGAGAAAGAAATATAGAGAAAGATAGATAGAACTCTGTACTCTATTAGCAAAAAAGACAGGATTCATCATAGGAAGGTATCGAAAGGTCAGAGAACTTTGTGCAGTGGTGTGCCACAGGGGAGCAGCCATTTTGGAAGAAAAAGTGGCATGGCTTCTGAAGACCATCTACTGAGAGGAAAGGCTTAGAGGAGTTTGGATATGACAGGTGAGAGACTCGTTTAAGAGACCTGGAACCCTGAACTTTGACCTAGTATTCACCAAACATCTGCTCAGAGGAACATAATTCTGGTAGGCTACACAGCGAGTGAGTAGTTACGTAAGTGGGTGAGTGACTGAGTGAGTAAGTGAACACCAAACAGTGTAGATAGATAGCTAGGTTCTATCACTAAGGTTGGGGGTATGATTCTGGCCTAAAGCTGGGTGAAATGTGTGTTCTGGAAAAGGTATCCGTGTGTCTTATGGGAAAACGTTGTGTGTGGATGGGAAATGTGCGTGTGTGTGTGCCATTATAGTTATCTTAGTGTCTACACTAACTGTTAGTAAAATGCATGCCATGCATTTTATTAATAGTTATAACATGAAGAAAGAAATTAGTGGGGAGTGAAGTGTGCTTCAGAACTAAGCACTTACCAAAGGATTCTGTAGATTTAAATACGGAGAGAAGAAAGACAGCATAAACATATTATTATATTCTTTAGTTTTAGTTACATTAGATTGTTTCTTGTCAGAGTAAAAGCTTTATCAACTCTACGTCACAGCAGTTTCAAAGTCGCACATTAAAGAAAGAGGGGTTAATTTAGACAGATTCTGTTGACAACAAGGCAAACCAGAGGGTTAACAAGACGACGTAACAAAGGACATCTGTGAAATCTGCAAAGACAGGTGGTCAAACATCGAAGACTAATTCCACCACAAGTAGTGTTCAATCACAAACAGCTTGCAATTAGCGAATATTGCTAGCTTAGCTACAAGTTAATTAAGGCTAGGCATATCTAAGTGGTTTCTGAATATCTATGGCTATTTCATTATGAAAAGGAAACTTAGCGGGGATTTGGTTGAGGAAGCATTGGGAATATGCCACAGGCACAGAGAAGGGAAAGCTGGAGTCTATATGGAAAAACGGAGAGTAGACCGAGGGAATCAAATAAGGGATTGGGAAAGCTAGATGCATGTCTTACACATTACTGTGGCTTCTTAAGGCCGGAAAACAAGGCCTGAAGGATAAAAGCTGCCTTTATCATAGTTGGCTAGGATTTTTAATTTCTGTTTTAGTAAAACCGAATTTTCTCAAGCAAAGAATCAAGAAAACATACAAAGAATTTGAAAGGAAATGGCATTATGGATGCGTTTTTAATTGTGTTCCAACAGTTCTCGTTTCTTTCTTAGTCTTTTTTGTATTTGTTTGTTGTTTAAATCCAAGCTCTGCATCTTGAATATTTGTTAGTTTAGGTCAAACGAGATAAAATACCCAAAGGAATCCAAAAGAAGAGAACAGGTTCGGCAAACATCGGAACGGATGCAGTCGAAGGTTTAAAACCCAACCGATAGGAAAGAAACCCATTGGAAGAACTGTCACAGCAGTGAGCAATGAGGAATTTAGATTGAAGCGGCAGCAATCACACACACATAGACAAAAGACAGAGCCGTGACAAAAACAAAGACAAGGACGGGAGGACCGGACGACATACACCAGGATACACAAACAGAGTAGAGCAGGAGGAAGAAGAAGAAGAAACAGTGCCATTACCTACAAAAACAAAAACGACGGAGAAGAGGAAGAGAGCGAGAGAACAGAAACGAAAGGGATTTGGGCTAGGAATATAAGAGCACTCCCGGGTTAAGTTCCGGCGAGGGCAGTGACACCGTACCTGATCGGAGCTGTTTGATGCGTCCATTGTTGTTGGTGGTGTTGACAGGCAGGAAGTCTTTGAACCAGGAGATGTCTGGGTCTGGGTTGCCGCTGGCAGCGCAAAGCATAGTGGCCGTGCGTGTCCGCTCAACCACTTTCAACTGGGGGCCCATATCAATGGTAGGAAAACCAGAGGGAAGTTGGTCCTCTGTGAAAAAGCAAAAGAAAACCACAGCTCTGAGTCTGTAGAGTACAGGTGTGAGGAGAAGAGAAAGACAGAGGAAGACAGAAAACAATCATAACCACTAGGTGAGAGAGTCATTTAAAGATGTGTGTGTGCGTGTTTAATTGATCATTTAGAGTATTCGATGAAGCTAAAACAGCCCCTTTTTGACTTAATTACTTAATTGACTTAAACTGAAAATAAACTCATGTGAACATCAGATTAACATTCCACAAGGCTCTGTATTTTTGGTTGTCGTTCGGTATAATTGTTTTTGACAGTTGACCCTTGACCTTTAGGCGTGTTTTGAGCAGCAGTACAGTATCTTTGCATATCTCTATTGAATGGTGTGACAGGACAGTGCGCATGTGTCTAGGCTACGCGGCATTCCTGTCTTCACCACAAACTGCTCCTGCCAGAAGAGGATGCAGACACCTTGCCGCTCTCTGAGATGTGACAACTTCCTTTGGTATATCATGACGTTTCACCAATCAGCTTCCAAGAAATAAACTACTACTGTGTAATAAAGCAGGCATTGACGGGTGTGGGTTATGGCCAATATACAATGACTTAGGGTTGTTCTTAGGCCAAAACGCCAACATGGACTGCTATAACTTTTTACTTTTCTTATTGCGTTGGTGAATAGTTTATAGGAGCAATGTGTCATGCTTAATAACAGCTCTTAGCCTGGCACATTGGCCATATACAACACCTTGTTGGGCCTCATCGCTATTAGCAAATCAGCAAGGATCATAATATCCATTATAAACTAGTTAGATAAGGTCCTGCATGTTGATTGGCCGAAAAGCCTGCCCAATATTGGGCATCAAAAAATCATGTGACAGATGCAGGATATCACTGAAGAAGTTGCTACCAATCGCAACCCACTCAAAATGGTTATACCATGATTCAACTACAAACCAATACTGCTGGGATGGCATCAACAAAACAGTGCGGTAGGTAAACCAATGAGGCTAAAGAACATTTATAGATCATTTATAGGTAAACTTGTGGAGCGGTTTGGAGTGTTCGTGTTTAGAAGAAATTCCAATCCAGCTATCAACTTTGGAATATTATAAGACACTTTGTTACATTTTTTTAAGCAGTACCTCGTGAGTTGAGCATCTTCACTTTCCTTCTCATCTCTTTCTGAAATCCATTGGATAAGAACGCGAAAAGTACCTACACTTCGAATGTTCCCCTCCAACGGGTTTTCAGAAGGAGGCGAGGTGAACAAGAAAGCCAGAAGCAAGCATTTGAGGAAAGGCCGTTGTCCTTTAAAGAACGTAGCCGTGATTTACGGGTTGGTGCTATTGAAAGTTAGCTGCTTGTTTCATCATCCTCCGTAAAAGAGACTCAGTCTTAATACAACCTTCAATACAATGCACCTCATTAGGCGATAGACACACCAGCGTTACGCACTGCTAATTTTAGCTCCGTTGCGGGATATTGAGCTAGCTACCTGTCGGGGCGACACTACGGGCTATGTGCACTCTATTAACATCTTGAGTTACAATCGATCAAGCCGTAAACAAATAAAAGAGCAAAAGATAATAAGGGATTTAGTGAGGTAGAAAGAGAAAGAGAGAGATTTGTAGAAAGAGCCCTGGAGTGCGCCGGAATAAATCGTCTTCACTTTTTATCAAGTAAAGAGTCTTTGAGCAATTATACACAAACAATTTGCTAAAGATGCTATCTTATTGTACGGAACGGCATGACCTTGTCAATGTTGAATACACATGCAAGCCTGTCAAATAACACTGATTATCCAAGTCTAAAATCTGTCCAATTAAATGATTAGGAGGGTTTTTGTACTAAACCAGGTAGTCAAATGAATAGCTTTTGGTCATTGAAAATAATTATTAGGGAGCATATTTGCATTGTCAAATAAAGAAAAGTGTTATTTGACGAGCCTGACAAACTTTTATCTTGCAACAATGAAATACTTCTAAACAATTTCGATGTCTCCCTCCTCTCATGACAATTAGGAATGCAGGCTAGGAAAAAGCCTTAACCTTATGTGTGCAAATGAACACATCAAACACAACATTAAATATACTGGCTACAGCCCCTGCCCAGACTGCATGAAATAAAAGGGAGATTGAAATGAAAAGAAAAGGAAAGGCAAAAAAAGATAAGGACTGTATTTCTCCTTCATAAAACGCACCTCTGTGTTAAAGTACCATTAAAGACATGGCCTAACGGAGGAGAAAGAGCCTGCGAAGGTGGACGTTAGGAAAGGGAGGAAGAGGAATTAATTGTGCGAGGTAGCTCCCTAGCCCATTACAGCCCGTTCCAAGGTCGAACAGAAACCCTGTCGATTCCCGAAGCTAGTCTAAAGCTACCTGCTCAAACACAACAGCCAGAAGCATCCCTCAGAGCGTGAACGCATGTCGAATATCATAATGCAATGTGACAATCCGTGCAGCCTAAAAATCAATGTCGGAGAAAAGCACAATCTACCGGTGGGGGCGGGCGGGGGTGGGGTGAAAAAGGTGCTCAGGAGATCATAATTAAGTCGTCCTCCGAGCAAATCAAAATTGCTCTCATGCGGGGAGAGGCAATACACTTTTCATTCGCTCCATAGACTAATCTAGTTGAAAAAAAATGACGCAGGACACCGCTTATTTGTTCAATATCTCTACTGTATGGTCTGAATTCGGCTGCAAACTCAACGTAATTACTGCTTGGCTTGTGTTTGAGAGATTATAAGCTGTTTTGTTTATGTTTTTTTCATCTAAGGACACGGTAACGTCACAATGTTTGCAGCAGATACATTTTTTTCCCTAAATGCTATGATGATTTTAAATGCAGCAGAAATATATGAGACAAGGGAACAAGAGTCCCACCATCGGCTTGGTCAATATTTTTATATTTACTCGACACTAATTGGTGAAGGACACATTGCTTAATAATGCGGAAATTTTTGCTGAAAATATAATTGCTGTTATCATTACACGTTGTTGTTTACATTCAGGGTTGACATTTTTTTCATAATCCATTTTTATAAAACACAAATAAATTGTAAATTTCTACCATATTATACTCGACAATCCAAATGTATACAACACTTAAGAACCACAGACCAAATGCAACTTTGATTCAATCTTTTTTAAACCATTGTTGCCTCTGACAAAATAGTATTGGTATCCTTTTCAATGTATGATTACACTGAATATTGTATATACATGCAATGTATTTAATACTTTTGCTAATTAGCTGTTATTTTTCGCGAATGTTATTGATTGGAGTGAGTGCTCAATTAACTGCTCATTAAACCTTAATGAAGGGTTGAGGTCACAACATGATAGAAGGCATTGTCTTTTCTCAAATCCCAAAGTCTCAGCCCCAAACCGGTCATGTGTTAAGACGTCAAATGTAATTGGTGGTTTAACATGAGTAGCCTGATAAAGAGTAACTGGCATATTAGCACAATCATTGTCTTCATCACATTCTCAATAAGTTAAAGCTAGACTTTACAAAAGTACATTGATGTTGAAAGGTAATCCACGTAGTGGGTCAAATTAGGCAAGAACATAGAACCCTTAAGGTATACCGTCCCATTGCTTTTGTTCCTGTGGCTATCATAGGACAAATCAATGCGGAGTACATGGAGAAATCATTTACGCTATTGTTTATTAACTAACCTGGGCCTACCTGGTTAAAAAAAGGTTAAGTAAAAAATAAATATTAGAAAAAAAGTCACGCTCATCTCAAAATCATTTTGCCAGAAGCAATGTAGAGAGTGTAGCTAACGTCATCTAGCCAACTAATTGACTAGCCTTGCAAGCCTTCTGTGCTATTGTATGAGTGTGGCCTGGTGCCAAGTAAACACTCAACCTTGGTACGAAAATAATGTTACTGACCATGCCTATTATGCTAATGAGTTCATTTAGTTTTGAGAAATATGCAGTCAGCAAAATCAGGGCCTATGACCTCATTCATTCAGACATAATATTAGCTGTGAGTTGGCTCAACGAGTACTTGAGCAACTAAAACCATTCGGGTAAGCAGTCCCAACATATATTTTGGGTCAATTGCGTGTGCCATTTAACGAGATATTGCCAATAAGATTTACATTACATGACAGACACTTGCATGTGGTTTCAGTAAAGAAACACTGTACTGGGCAACATAGCTCAGAATCTGTTTGACGTGACAATAATGACATACAGTGTTTATAACGTAACCTTCGACTGCAAGAAAACAATACAAACTCAATACAAAGAACTAACATGCATGTTACTGCATTGTTAATGGATTTCAATGCAATGATTGGAAATGTGTGTACATTGATTTTTTATTACCTTTCGTTTAAAAAAGTTAATATTTGTTCCTTATTTCGTCCAACATTTGTGTAAAAAGTATATATTCTATTCCACCTAAAACAATAAATAAATATATATGTCTTGTCGCTGGAGGGGCCAGACACATTCCTGCACAACATGATTTACAGTACAATTATCCAGTTCTGCTTTTCCCAAGACGTCAAGTCATATCATCAGCTGAGATATGTATACGTATACCCATTGGCAGTCAAAAATACAAAAACAATACCCTGTTTCCTTTCCCAGAGTCTCTTTTCACCTACCTTTGTCACTCCCAGTGCATTTGTTTACCTCGGGGAATGACAGAAAATTGTGCCAATAAATAAAAAAGGGAAATGTCCTCCACTTCTGGAGTGATTTACAACTTAAATATGCCAGAGCTGCTGCATTTTTTCCTTGAGAAAGCTGAGAGAGCCAAATAAAAAACAAGTAATTGCTAGTTAATTTGTGCGGAAGACATGTTTGTTGTACGCTTTAAAAAAAACTGTAGAGTTATTGACTAAGCACTATAAAGGATGAATGAATTAATCAAACTGGGGCAAGGCGTCTAGCAATCTGAGCATGTGCTAAGTTCGCAGTTCCTATAATAGGCAGAGCTTGGGTTCTCGACTTGCGGTTGCATAAATTATAAACCTGGCCTAATTAATTACTGGTCAGGGAACTCCTGGCGGTCTCCTGTGATAGAATCGCACCATAGATGTTTGTGTGAGGCAGCCAGGGGTTCGGGACCCAGCATGCGTGACATCACAATTCTCTGTGGATTGAAGTAAATGGTGAAATGCTGCATGAAGAGACTCCTGTGCAATTTTCACCTCCATGTAAGAAAAACTGAAAAGCTCAAGGACAGTTTAAGACGAGGACAGTGTCCTGACTTTGCTCAAGAACGTACAGTATTCCACAATGGATCTACACATTAATGAATGAGGCGGACAGGAGAAACGGTGAAGTCACCTTCTGAAGAACTGCTGATCGCTAGTACTTTATATAAAAGGAAATCCGAATGACAATTTGCACACATTACCCCGTCGAGCTATCGAGCGCAATATGAACGTGGTGCCAAATACGAGAGGGTCAAGGGAAAAAAATAAGTTGTCTTAAATAATACGGCAGTAAGCATATTTCCGCTTAAAACACGAGGTCATCGGACATAAGCTCATGCTATTAGCAAATCATGTTTATCGATAACTCTCATGGGTACGTACCGTCTCAGTAACAACTCGCTTCGGCCACCGTGACACGGGGACCAACAAATGTATATCACTGATTAGGCGAGGCTTTCATTTCCTATCCAGCCGTCTAATTTGTCTCGACTGCCACCACCAAACCCCTCTCCTCTAAACCCAAAGAATGCACTTAACACGCCCTGGTGCGACAGCGCCGGTTGTGTAATTACAACTGACAAATATAAGTAATATTCTCCTTGGGAGGACGCTAATTAAATCTGGCTAATTAAGTCTCGGCAGACCGGGCTAACATTTGGGATGTGATTAGTTGCTGTTAACCCCGACCAACTTAGCCCGTTTTGCGTAATGGCGGACAGAGTGCGACGACGGAAAAGTGAAGGAGGGGGAATTCTGTTTACAGAACGTTGATGGCCTAATGCGGTTATCCCAATGGGGAACGTGTCATGAGCACAGCAAGATTCAGCACGGATGATCCATGAAGTCTGCTTATGCCATTTGATATTTGCTCATGTTGACAGCACAGTCAATCCCGGCAATTAGAAACCAGTTATTTGAAGTCCAGCTTCCTGTAACTATCCAAACAATTGACCTGGGGAGAGGAAGAAGAAAATTTACACTTCCTGTAGAGAATGAATTGTTGGTTAATCACGTTCAGATGATCCTGACAAGAATATTGTGTTGTAAAGTGAATCTTTTGATGATCTTGAGTTCAAGAGTTCTTATACAGCAAGGTCAGAGTAGTGGTTAATATAATTCACACTACATTCAATTCCAAAATTGCATAGTAAGTAGGTTTCTAATTACGTATTGGTCCCTTCATGGACTTTCGCAATAGTGACCTACGAATGCAGGCATGTGCAGTGCACACGCAACAGAGAGAGGGAAGGAGAACGAACGAGAGAATGAAAGACAGAGTGCAGTGACCTCGGGAGAGGATTAAATGGAAATGGTGTCGCTGTATGAAAGATGGCGCCGGAGCCCGATATAAATCATTGAACAAATCATCTCTCAGGATATAGGTGAGGGAGGGAAATCTCCGGGCCAAACCCGCTGGAAAATGGCGCTTCTAGGGATGACTAGGGCCGTGACACGCTATGGGCACTGGTGAGGGTCCAACCGCGAGGAATGTGTAGGCAAATGGCATTTGGCCAAAGGAGCATGGTCCGCGGAAAACCTAATGTTATAGAGTTGATCCGCCTCTCCGATTCAAAACCTTCTGCTAGCGCCGGCGGTGGTATTGTGACGAGGCTTCGATTTAGTGACATTTTGGAACGCGTTTAATTCGGCCGGGAACTTGATACTTAAATCGAGGCCCACACTTTTGAAGCAAATAGGCTAAGCTGTATGGAATCCGAGTAGGACATGTTTGACTTAAAAACTGTTTCCGTTTTCCTCAAACCTCTTCTCGACTCAGCTAAAGGGCGAACCTGAATCCTTCCCAAACATGATGTTCCTCTCCAGGCATCAGTTCAAATGATGTATTCAATTATGCTGTCTTTGGCAGTCGTGAGGGAAATGTTAATTACGCTTTTGTTTTCTCTCAACCAAAATTTCACAACCAAATGTAAGAGCTCTTGATTAACAAAGGCAGCCGGTAATTTCTATTTGTGCCAATTCTGTGACGCCGTTCGCTATCTGTCATCCTCTGTTTTCCCCCTACCTCTAAACATTTTGAATATTTTATTGTCCGACAGGCCCCTGATTCGCAAATTATTTACGTTATCAACCATGACCAGCCGGGTTGAAATATCCACAAATCTGACAGTTCCACCTTTAAGAGCATTGTTATGGAGAAAATAGAGCTGTAAATGTCCACATGTCAATCCATCATTTCATTAAGTAACCCCCTGCAGAGGTGAAACTAATCCGTACGTGCACTTTTTGACCCTGGCAAGGAAATTGCACTGCAATATTGTTCTCTTGCAGATACTACTGATTTATCTTGTGCCACTGTAAGTAGATGTTTCACTGTGATTTAATCGGCAACTGTCATTTGAAGTGGAGTTTTCACTTTAACGTACCTTTCCTAGGTCACTTTGTCCGAAGAAAATATACACAAGTTATGAAGTAAGTATTTGTTAAAGCCCAATGCAACAAGCTATTGTCATTTTTTTTCAAAGCGTCTAATAAATCTTTTTATATCTTGCTATATTTCGTCGACTGACTAAAATCATCCTCAATAGCAGATGAGTGGTTATAGGTCTGTGATAATCAGATCACGTAAGTGTTAAGTTTTGGCCCACCCAAACAGGCAAAAAGTCTGGGTATTTCCTTTTAAGACAGCTCTTTCACAAATGCAACAAATGTATATGCTGAATATGAAAATGCAAAAAACAACAGCACTGTTTTCTTGTAGGCTACATTGTTGTCAACAAATGTGTTTACAATGTCATTGTATTTGTCACATCATTAATAACATGTATTGACTAACAGGGTAATGCTCACTTACAAGCCATTTTCTAGAAGTGTAAACATAAAGATGACTGTTACCCCCTTTACTGTCACAAAATGCTATCTTTTGACAGAATGCACTAAATTAGATTTATATTTAAACCACACTTTATTCTGTCTCTTTCTCAACTATAATCCCGAAAGATTAGCATATGGCATATGCAAAGTAAAACACACATCAAAACACACATCAAACACACTCAAATACATTTTGGTCACAAAAAATAACAAGTGACGTGGCATATTGGTTGTGTTTCCGAATAAACAGTGCATGGGTGTTTTGCAGCATCGTATAAATCTTCAAAAGACGTCATGATGGGACTACAAGTAGTATTCGATAACTATTCCGCATCCAATTATCGGTAGATCTGGACTCTAACATAATTGCTTAGTTCTGCTTCTGACTTGCTCCAACTCCCAATAAGCTTCCTTGCATCATAAGGTATTAGATTTACTGTCATGGCACAAACACAGTCACGGCAGACGAAATCCACATAACCGCAGCTTCATAAACAAGGCACAGTGTGCATGGAGGAATTTCCCAAATGTGTCATTCAGGCTTGTACTTGACAACCGCTGAAGGGACTGCATTAAAATACAGCAGGGATTTGGGGGATTTTAAAACTAAGATCAAACACAGCGCCATTCAATTTTTTTTGTTAAAAGTTCTGTAAGGATCGGCATTGTAGGAACAACCACGTCTTAAATAATATATATATACACGTTTCATCTACTACGCCATTTAGTGGCATTAAAGGAAGAAAAAGGATGGCAATAGTATATGGACACCTTGAACTCTTGTGGACACCTTGAACTCTTGTGGACACCTCAAACTCTTGTGGACACCTCAAACTTTTGTGGACACCTCAAACTCTTGTTGACAACTCAAACTCTTGCGGACATCTCGAACTCTTGTGGACACCTCGAACTCTTGTGGACCCCTCAAACTCTTGTGGACACCTCAAACTTTTGTGGACACCTCAAACTCTTGTTGACACCTCAAACTCTTGCGGACATCTCGAACTCTTGTGGACACCTCGAACTCTTGTGGACACCTCAAACTCTTGTGGACAACTCAAACTCTTGTTGACACCTCAAACTCTTGCGGACATCTCGAACTCTTGTGGACACCTCGAACTCTTGTGGACACCTCAAACTCTTGTGGACACCTCAAACTCTTGTGGACACCTCAAACTCTTGTTGACACCTCAAACTCTTGTGGACACCTCGAACTCTTGTGGACACCTCGAACTCTGAACATCTACTTCCAAAGCCATTGGCGTAGATACGATGGTTGCTATAACAACCTCCAATCTTCTGAGGAATTTTCACTAGACTTTCCCAAACATTTCTGTAGGGAGTTGCTTCAAACCAGCCACAAGATCATTATTGAAGCGAGGCACAGATACTGTGCAATTTGCCTTAGGTCCGTGTCTACGTTTCAGTTCATCCAAAAGGTGTTTGATGAGGTTGAGGCCAGAACTATTTTCAAGTTCTTCCACATCACTCTTGACAAACTATTTCTGCATGGATGACGCTGTTTGCATGGAAGCATTTTAAGCCGGAACAGGTAAGGGCATTATCCAACTTGTGTTAACATTTTCCAGCAACGGGACCAAAACTAGAAAAAACTTCCCTGGACAGATTGTTTCCGATCCACCAAATTATGCAGTTTGCATTATGCCTTTGAACAGTAAACTAGCTTGCGTCCAAACCCATACTTTTCTTTCAGATTTCTAGATGGTAAATCACGATATATCACTTCAAAGAACGCGGTTACACTGCTCGAGACTCCAATGGCGCTAAACTTTACAACACTCAAACCTACGTTTGCTAAAGTGCATAGTGACTTTAAACTTGCGTGTTGCCATGAAAACCCATTTCATGAAGCTCCCAAGAAAACATTTTTGACCAGAGAAAGTATATGAGATCAACTTGACAAAGGAAATTAACCCAGAAAATCAGCCAGCATATACACCACACATATTGCAGTCTTTTTAATTATATGCTAATTTAATTTCCCATAAAGACAGAGAACACTTATTTCTCTCAGCATCGGCAAATTCGGCACACAGTAATGCTTGGAGTTCAACCTCACGTTTCCGCACGATGCATGAGCCCTTTGCCCGATAATGATGGTCAATTAGGAATAATGTTGAGACAGGATTTCCGAAAGTAATTAATGGGACTTGGACTGAGTTTGCATATTTTTGGTAACTAATTCAATCTGTTGTCATGGAGATTTCTACGCAGTTAAATTCATAGTAATTTTGTTACCCAGTTTTTTCGCCAATGCGTGTTAGTCTCGACAGCCTGCCATTATACTTGGGGATTTAGAAAGCAAATATAGGCTTCAAGTTCACATTACAAAAACTCTTGACCTATTAACTTCCGCTGTGTAAACACACTGTGTAAACTGTAGCTATGTTTTTCATGTAATTTGCTGCAACTTGCCAGCAGCATAAAACATATATAATCCATTGAGTGCGTTCAAACATGCTCTTATTCTAGTTCGAACTTTGTTCAGCTAATGTACACATCAACGATTCAGAGTGTAAGTATCTCTATCAGTTCCTAAAGTAACCATTTACTCTATCCTAGTACCCCAGTCTCATCACAAACTTTATCAATCTTCCTTTTGGCTGGCCAAACTATATTTCTTATCAAATCGTTTTTAATCAGAGACTGACGGCAATGTCCTTGGTCAAACTTCTGTCTGTCTCCAGAATGGTATCCATCCATGTTGCTGTCTAGACTGTCTGGGATCCTGGTGAATGTAAGTGTCCATGTCTCCTACAGTATATGTGAGTGCCGACAGGCCGACACGTTCTGCCTAAAATCTGTTTCAACTTCAGCACAGTCCAGAGGCAACACTTGAATTTAAAGTTATCATGTAATCGACGCCCTGATCTCCTGTCATTTTACTAAGACCAAGTGCCGGTACCCAAACGAGCGATTCGAATGTCTTGTAAATGTATTTCTGAAATTTCACAGGTAACGAGTGTTAACAAGACACTCTGTAACGGTTACAACGCGTTTCTCACCTCAATCATCAAAGAAGTCAAATAGGATTTGAGTTATGAAATTGTGTCCGGTCGGGTTGATTAACGATTTTAATGCGCCGGCCTTGTCAAGAAGGTAGCAATTATATTACAATGATGCATGGGAATTTCTGTTGCAGTAATGGGAAGAACACGGTGTAAATTGGGAATGGACTGATAGAGAGAGAAATAGCAACGGACAGAGAGAGAGTGAGAAAAGAGAATGGAGACGATACGGCAGTTTCACCATGAGCTGTGACAGTGAGACCAACTCCGTATTAAAAACGTATAAATAACACAATATAAATAATTTATTTTTTACATTCACAATAGCTAATTGGCTGATCCCTCCTCGTGCGCTGGTTGGAATTGTCATCACACGTCAAAACAGGCTTTTATGAACGACCGACGGGTGAGAACCAAAACCACCCTGACACTTTTTTTTAACCCCATCCGAGAGGCAGAATTTGGGTACATGACTTATGGTAAACGGGCCTCAAGGTCTAAGCCGTTCTGTCTCAAGCGAAATACAGCATCCGGCAAGCTCTCTCTAATGACTGTTTCCTATAGAAATCCCCTTTAAAGTTATATAATTAACTGACTGTTTCTTATTTGCTATTAAACCACCCTTGACTAATGCGTACAATTTCGGGGACACCACCGCTGAGTCAATCAATTAATCACTGTCTGCTTTATTTTTTATTTCACGAAACCTCCGACCAAGATGACAACTCAGACAAATTCTTCCGTCGACGATGATACAGGTACTGCAGCATTTAAAAGTCCACGTAGTAAGCACATGTTTAAACACTGATTAGAACTGTAAAATGTAGATCATTTAATCCCCACCCCGCATCAGTGTACATAGATAACCAACGTTTTGCAAACACGATGATAAACGACTCCGGTTTTTAGATGACGGGTTCATTACGAGGACAAATGGTCTCTCGCGAAAATCGCACACTACAGAACGGAACGGCGCTCTTGCCAACCCCCGGAAAAAAAGACTTTCCATTGGTGCCTGTCAGATAAGGGAAGGGTTGTGCCCGCCCCCTTTATACTCCGCCCACATACTCCGTCTCCAATATGTCACAGCCAACGGCGTCTATCAGATCGCGTCGGCCGACCCGAGTGCAACAGAGATGTATGATGCCGGCGCACAGCTAGCACAGGGGCCAGTGTGTATTCCCAGTGTGTATTCCCAGTGTGTATTCCCAGTGTGTATTCCCAGTGTGTATTCCCAGTGTGTATTCCCAGTGTGTATCCCCAGTGTGTATCCCCAGTGTGTATTCCCAGTGTGTATTCCCAGTGTGTATTCCCAGTGTGTATTCCCAGTGTGTATTCCCAGTGTGTATTCCCAGTGTGTATTCACAGTGTGTATTCCCCGAGCTGTGACATTCATAAACGTGACACATTAGCCATGATATCCCTCCATTTGCAGATAAGAGAGGAGGAGGACGCAGGGGTGCGGGGGGAGGACTGCGCTAGGTAGCAATGCCGGGAGTCGGGAGTGTGTCAGGTGCCTCGGGGGTTGTGCCAAAATGGAGGGATAACGAGAAAGATAAAAAGGACAGACGAAGCGGGGTGGGCCCTGGGGCCTTTTCTGCCTCGGCCTGGTCAGGCAGGCAGGCAGGCCGGCAGGCACAGAGCTACCCAGAGGATGCCTGAAGCCAGGGAGGTAAAACTCAAAAAAAGAGGTGCTTCGAGAAGACGTAGTTGCCTTATTTCAGCCATTCTTCTTTGTGTTGTCTTTCCTGTGACTGCTTCAGTCTTCACAGAAGTGTATTTTTATCCCTTTTGAGCCACTACTTTCTTTTGATCAAGACTACGGACGGTCTGTCGGCCTGTTTTTCTCAGTCTGTCTATTTATCTCTGTCTTTCTCCTTCTGTTTTTCTAACTCTGATACCGTGTCTCTTTGTCTCTCTCGCTCTCTCTTTTGCTCTGTCACCGTCTCTGTCTTCAGCATCTGTCCCAGTCTCTCTGTTTAGGGTACTTAGCATATTCCATTTGCCGTCTGTTACCCTGAGCGATGACTCTGTGTACCTTAGAATACCGAGGTTTATTTGTTCAGAGCAGAAAACAAACTTTTTTTGGTCATCTTATATGCCATCAGCACTTTTTTCCTGTTATGATCAGTAATAATACGAAAAGCTACTTCATAAATGCTTCAAGCCATTCGGCAATACACAAAGCTGAAGATGCGATGGCATAAATGTTTTTCTTCATCTTCCCGGAGGCGTAAACTCCAGAACTCGGGTTTTAACAGTCCATCAACCTGCATTCCTCCTTCAAGTACATTACACATTCATAAAAAAAGGAGAAGAAGCCGTGACTAGGAATATATAAACAGCAGAGCATTGAAGTGTCTTTCATCATGATACTTTCCGGATGTTCATGGTTTTGTTTCAGGCTTTCATTAACTTCAATCGCTGTATGTTTTAATAAGCTTATTATTGGGCATCTAACCTGTCGGAATTAACTTAGGACTTAGCACTATTAACTGTTAACTTAGGGCATGCATTATTTATTAACTGTTAACTTAGAGCATGCACTATTAACTGTTAACAGAGCACGCACTATTAACTGTTAACTTAGAGCACGCACTATTAACTGTTAACAGAGCACGCACTATTAACTGTTAACAGAGCACGCACTATTAACTGTTAACTTAGAGCACGCACTATTAACTGTTAACTTAGAGCACGCACTATTAACTGTTAACTTAGAGAATGGACTATTAACTGTTAACTTAGAGCACGCACTATTAACTGTTAACTTAGAGAATGGACTATTAACTGTTAACTTAGAGCACGCACTATTAACTGTTAACAGAGCACATACTATTAACTGTTAACAGAGCACGCACTATTAACTGTTAACTTAGTGCACGCACTATTAACTGTTAACTTAGAGCAGGCACTATTAACTGTTAACTTAGAGCAGGCACTATTAACTGTTAACTTAGAGCACGCACTATTAACTGTTAACTTAGAGCATGCACTATTAACTGTCAGTTTGCTTTAAAAACCGGGTGGTTTAAATCCTGAATGCCGGTTGACTGATTGCAGTTGTACATAAGATCTTATACCATAAGTTTGACATTAGAGTCAATTGTAGAGCTCTAATTGAGTTAGAAACGGGTTTAAAGAAACATTAAGGGATCTTAGTGGTTTGTGATATATGGCCATTATACCACAGCTAAGCTCTGGTTCTAGACACTCCGCAATGTGTTTTGCCGGGAAAGCAAAACCTCTGGTATGTTGACAACATTGGATTTATGAGAAACTATTTTGTCATAATTAAAGGGTAATTTTGAAGACCAAGGAAGCATCCCAAACAGGCAGGATAACAGAACAGAAGAGGGCCTGCAAAATTGTACTGGTTCATTAAACTTCATGTACGTTGAATTCAAAAACCACCAGATCAGTTTGGTCAAACAGGAATTCCCTAATGGCCTAACGTTCATAACTTCTTGTGGAGAGAGACATTTAAAAATGTCATATAATTTTTTGTCACTGTAATAGAGAACATTGACATTTTTGTCACCAATACAGTCAGGTATTATAGTGAGTTTACTGTTTAAATATTGACATGCACTGCTTATTATAGAAAACTCAACATAAACGTATAAACATAGCTACACGGATATTTTAATTCAACCTTCAACCATTTTAGCACAACTGCATTGTGACGTTTAGCAGGCCACGGCGTGTGTATTGGGAAACCGAGTCATGTCGATGCAGACTCCAGAGGACATACACAGTTAAGGTCTGAGACAAAAGACCTTATACAATTTCACGTCCACCTGAGAATGGCCGGGATCCACAAATGGCACGAGAGGGGGAAAAAAACAGTGATGAATTATTAAAACGACTGGGCCTAAAAGCAACAGAAAGGGGGTATTATTCATACTTCACAAAACAAGGCAGAATAGACATATTGGGTCCCAACAGGCCTTAATGGAACCGGGTAACATCATGCGTTTCAATTAAACAGACAGAAATTCTCCCGAAGGTAGCCAGAGTTGGGGTCTTTCCATGAGACGTGGATGGATATCCGGGCATGCGTTATACAAATGTATATTTCCAGGCTCAAATTTACATTTAGACAAAAACAGAATACATATAAAATACACACACTAGAGCTGACCCGCTCATGCAAAGCAACAGGTTATTGATTGCGTACGTTCAGAACCTTCAAGAAGTTATTCTGCATGAATTATTTTTTTGTTACAGCGGCGAGGAGAGAGGTTGAATGAACTAATTATAAAACGAGGTGACGATTAGGTGACCGTGATAGGGGCCAGATTGGAAATTCAGTCAGAACACCGCCCAGAGACCTCATGTGACCACAGAGAGTCGGGGCGCCCGTTCAACATCCCTTAGAGAGAGGCTACACGCTACGCCACCTAGCTTGTTTCACCACCTGTCTTAAGTTTTCTTGAGTTGTCTCTTTAATTAGCAACACCCTTGCTGGGGGTGACAATAAGAGGTTCCTCGGGAGCATCGTTAGACGCTTTAGGAGTGACCCCGAAGTGGCCGATTAATCCACTATAAACAGGCGCGAGTAAGGCTCAGATCAGCTAAGTGCCAGCGTTAGAAACCCCTGACACGAGTTAATACACTCCCCCCTTTACGACCTTTAACCTTTAAGTCCCGACATAACGCAAATTGTTCCCGGGCGACCATGACGGCAACGCATTTCTCCAAAGGGCTTCTTGTCAATCGCGATGACGGTGACCGGTGTGTGTGCCGCTGGCTACTATTGCGCGAACACAACGCGAAGCCTCTCCAGGTTTATCACACCGTTGCGAGCTACGAAAATAATGACGGATATTTCAATTACGGAGCTATTATATACTGACACACGTGGACTTAGAAGTGTCATTAGTCAAATGCCCGGCTGTTGAATGATAACGGATCATTATGTCTCACTGGTGAAAATACATTTGCTTGCGGTGCATGTGTTTTTAATTTTAATCATCTCCAAACCATTTAGAGACATCGAAAAATATTACCGTGATTCTCAGAAGACATTCATTAAGCCAGTGAATTCTAAATCAGCGGTCATTACATAGATTGCGGATATATGTATGAGAAGAAAGCAGCCACTGCAAGTCCAACCTCTCCGAATTCTAATGATTCATTGATGAAGGGCCGTGGTTTGCTTTTATGTGGAAAATGCTCCACCATCCTGACCACGGTGTTATCTATCCATTTCACACAGTGCAATTCCTGTGCCATTGCGGCTCCGCCAGATGTTTTCTCAGTCGCTATTGGACCGTAAGGCATCGCATTCATCTTGTTAGCAGCCAGCCGTGGGTACAATTTAGCCGAAACGCCACAGCGGCACTCTGTTTTTGTCTTAAATCACGCTTTGTACTGTACAAATACGGGTTTACCCCCACAATTAATTAACCAGAGACATTTAGGAGGGAATTATCTTCCGGCGAGAGATCCATTTCTTTGAGGACAGTCGACTCAATCTTTTTAATTACGGTCATAAATAATTTGTCATTATCGGTGCCATATTTGGTGATAAACGAGATCGGGGGCGATTTAGAAGAGGGAAGAGCCAACACAACAGTGTTTTGGTCTGCGGAATTATTTAATTATGTGCAGCTTCGCCTCCGTTTCTCGACCATTCTGAGGCCTGTGTTTGATTGAAAAACCTGTATACTACACAAACCATACTTTGTCAACAGACTTATGTGGAAGACAAATTGAACAATGCCCTAAACAATATTGATAACATCAGTGCCGACCCTGACCAATATGGTGCCCTAAGATTTTAGCTGGTGCCCCCCTTGCAACACAGCCGTTTGGCCCCCCCTAAGCTTTTGCCTACACCGCCGATGCGGTGGGCCGGCCCTGGACAAAATGCATCAGTGCGCTGATAATGGAAGTTATACACAGAAAAGGAACGACAAAGACATTCAAAATGTTTCTGCCTTCAAAACATACCACTCCGCTGAATATTTTTAAAAGCGCGCGTCGACTGGTGAATTCTTTTCTTCAAATCCTGCTTTGAGAAACTAGACTGGAGAGTGCGCCAGGCACAAACATGGTCGCAGAACTTCTGCAACACTTAAAACGCTGTCTCAGGCTTTTTACAATTCTTCCGTGCCCCCCTCCCACCCTCCCCGACAAAGAGAGTTCAGCTACAGCAGATTGAAGTCAGCAGGATTTTTTGAAAGCCGTTATTTACTGAAAAAAGTCTTTTCGCAGCACAACGACTTTTCAGAGTCGTCTGTATTGGGTCCTGGGCGTCTGCACTCGTCCCGGTGAACCGAAGAGAATTGTTTGCTAGACCCCGGTTTCCTATGCTGCCTTGTTCACCTCACGGATGCCTTTTTTTTGCAACCGTAACCGTGTCACGAACAGCAATTTTACAACTGCCACCTGCTTCGCTGACTTTCCTCCGGCCGCCCAAGATAGCCGAGGCAGCGGGTTTGCCTCTCACGAGCAATACAAGCGTTTAGTCAATGTGTTGTTTTTTTGTCGGGCTGTGTTTGTAGGCATCAGTGTAGAGCAGGCTGGGAGGCCATGGTTGCACCTGGAAAGTCAGGTGTGTTGAATTTAGGCAATCGCTGAACTGGCCAAATACCTCAACTGGTTAGGTCAGCCAGTGGTAATAGAAGCCTTGCAGTCCCAGTGACACTATAAAGACAGGGATGCCAAACTCTGGAGCAGAGAATACAGGAGTACACAATAACAGCCATAAAGTGTGTTATAAAACCCAAACTTACATGTATGTCTATTGTGACTGAGGGAAAATATTAATCTTCTCTCAAACATGTGACCGATTTCATATAGCAAAAGCACAATGCACAACTGCTTACAAATACTCAGTAGTTACACATGTCGCTATGAATTGTGAAACATACAATGTTGGAAAATGTAAATTGCTAAAAGTTCTTTTATATTTTCTGGGACTCACTCAAAACATATCCTCTACCATGCCGTTTTATTGCCTCTTACATTTTTAAACATTATCTTATCTATGCAGAAATAAAAAGAAAATTATTTAATATTTTAACAGTTTTACTACAATTATTTTCATAAGATTTAAATCAAAATGTTCATATGTTCTGAGCATGTAAACTAAAAAATCATTAATTTAAATTACACTCAGGGGCCAGCATTTTAAACACAACTTCACTCTGTTTAAAAAGCAGAACAAATACCATTAATAAATTCAGCTACAGTTCAATCAAAGTAAAAATGTTACCCGAGATTACCTGCAAAAAACTTTTGGTGACAGTGGCTCATTAAACCGAGAGAGTGTAGTGGAATGGCAAAGATTGTCCAAGACAACAGGTGGACCACAAACAGGCAAATTAAATAAAGTCCAAAAAGACAACTCGTCGACGATGTGTTATTGCAGCGGACCACCAATGGTGGAGTGGAACAACACTGTCTGGTCGGTACAAGTATATGGCAAATTACTTCAGCTGAAATGTAGGGACTGTAGATTGAGATGGATAGATATATGGATATATACATTAGATGGACTGGAATGTGGCTGGATCATTCAACTGTGCTGTGCTGCAAGTCCTGGACGAATTCAATAAATGCCCCAATTGTACCACAATATTTCAAAAAGTTCTGAAGAAAACAAACATCCCAACCTTTACGAAGAAAACCACGAGATAGAAACTACGACTCCTGCTCAAATGCTGTGCTACTCTTACGCTATTATCTTCTCCGACCGCTTTCCAATTTCAACCGCCAATCAGAGAACCTTAATTCAAACACCCATATCACATATGACTTAAATAATCTTGCGGTTAATCAAAAAGGCGGGAGAAGATACAGAAGGGGGAAAAGGTACAATATGTAAATTAGGCAGCTCATTCATTGGACAAGTACATTCCGGGTGTGAACATTATTATCCTGGCGCTTCGCCTTTCATGCAAATTACTTTTTCTTTCTGGTCCCGGGAAGTTCATTACTAATGGCATTTCCCATCAAGTCCGCAGCCCATCCAAATGCTAATATCTCTTCCACCGGATTCTTCACCTCAAAACCCCGACTCTTCATCGCTGCAGCAATTACAACATTTACTTTTCCTCCGTCATGGAATTGGACATTATCTTCCCCTGGAGCTGGCTACGAGGAACAGATGCTTAACTAAATGAACAGTCACTTTATATGTATCACTGGATTAGCAATGTCTTCATCTCGCGATTTGTTTATGTGCCTATTTATCTGTTACGGCGGAGCAAGAGGCTGTGGTGACTTGGCAAGACGGATCCAATGTTCGAGGGGAAATCTCAACAGCTTTTATCTGCACTGACAGGTGGTCAGATTTGACTTTTTGGCTAGCGTCAAGTCGCAAATTAACAGAATTGCACACATAATTATAAACAAATTGGACCCAAAGACAGTCATATTTTTTTTTAACGAGATTCTGACAAAATAATAACACATTGTAACTTAATGACATTGTATGTTCTTGTGCATATTTTCCTGACCTCGTCAAAAGGCACAGCCCTTATATTACCGTCAGACTGTAGCCACCCCACTATCTAAAATAAAACTACGCCCTTGACTTTGGCTGGAGGTAATGCTCAGAAACACAACCGAGAAAAGCAGGTGGAAGGCTGGAAGTGATTTCTTTGCATTCAGGTTTATTGCTCATATGTGAGGTTTTAACAGGTCGACGTGAAAGTAGCTAGTGTGTTTAGAAATGAGTGATGTTCTCTCATATGGCGTGAACAAAAAGCATCTCTTCATTGAAACACAGAAGGGCTTTCTATTTTTTCTTTTTGCCGCAGCAGATGCTGCTTCGACAGCCTTGAAACCAGCGATGGGATACACGAAGAGACAGGTAGTTAAGAACAAGGAGAAATGTTCTGGTAATAGGCTAGCGCCTTGGTTGTCGAACTGAGGCACACGTTCTGTGAAGACAGACACGTTGGCACTCATTTTCCTAGCTTGTCGCTCTTTAAGCGTGTACGCACGTGTGTGTGTGTGTGTGTGTGTAAACAAGGATAGAGGCTGAATGACAATCTGCCACCTCTCACATTCAATTGGCCCCTAGGGGTCTGCGCAAGAGGCCTTTTGTTGGCTTTGGCGACTGAGATGAGGAGAACATGTGGCTTCAGAGAGTCGCAGAGCCGGGTCTTTTCTTTAGCGCGGGAGCTCCGCGCTCGATAGGAACCCGTTCGCCACGTTGTGTAATGGAAACACTGTATGTTGGAAACACTGTATGTTGGAGGACAGGGCCAGTTAGCATTAGCGTATCAGTTCAGATGTTGTGTGTGATCAAGCACTTGCTCATACATATCTGTATGTGGCCGCGGCTCTGATCGCGAAATTTCGGATCCACATGCTTTTCATGTAAGCGGTGTACTGTGAATGTTGGTTCCGTGGTGTATGTGTGAATGGAGATTTTTAAAACCCCACGTGGGCTGGGAATCCTGGAGATTAACGAAATCAAATTAGTTTCGTACGAGTGCATTTGTCTATAGTAACTGCGATAATTACAGGTTTCCAACAAGTGACAATAATCGGTTTAATTTTAGGGCCATAGCAAATCATCAGAAACACTTGCGTACATAGCGGCTCTAAATGCTTTTCACTCTGGATTTTTGTATATTGGAAAACCATGTGATATTACAGGCAACAAGTGACAATAATCGGCATTTTAATTTTAGGATAAATATTAAAGCGGCTAAACAAATATTAAACATGTGTATTTGACTTTAAATAAATATTAAACTTGAAATTTTCTATCACAGATTGATTGTGTTTTCTAGCATTTCAAAGGTGTTCATTACACAGTGGACTTCCGGCAGAGCAGAACCATAGCTTCCGCAGGAAAAAAAAAAAAATCCTGACGATAACTTTTGTGAAGAAACACGATACGCATTTTCTTCACATGTGCGACATCAGTTGAGTTACAACACCGTTCATAAGGTAAACAGCTCCTGGCGCTGTTGAACTTCGAATACACACGAGTACAGTGTCCTCGTAGTCGTAGTCAAAATGGTGGTGGTTTTGATTTTTAGAGTTTAAACGGGAACTGCTGTTAACGATGTCAAACTTATACAGGAAGGATTGTCAGCTAACATACGACGGCACACAGACGGACCCAGGTTTAACCTCCCTATCCATAGACCAAGACTGGCATTTGTTAAAGCAGTTATATGAGTATTCAAGCCGTACACACCCACGCGAGCACTTTGTTCTGCCACCTCAGGCCTCTTGGTAGTGCCATCCCTACGGGAGGGCAACTCTCGATCTGCTCAGTCTAAATTGTTCTCCGTGCTTGCCCCGCAATGGTGGAACAACTCCACTCTGGAGATCAGATCATCGGACTCTCTACCAATCTTCAAAAAACGTCTAAAAACATTCCTCTTCAAACTGTACCTCCAGTAGCTCCATGAATGGAGCTCCACAACTCTCGACTGTTTGAAACTTCACTACCGAATCATTCTTCTATCTCTAGCACTTCCCCCTGCACCCACCCAGGAACAATGTACTTACTGCCTTTTTGATGTGTGTTTTAGCTATATGTGAAATGCCTGCACTTATTGTAAGTCGCTCTGGATAAGAGCGTCGGCTAAATGCGCAAAATGTAAAATGTAAATGTATTTAATACCTTCCCTACCTTGTTTACTACAATTATATCCAGTCATTGTATACGGTTCAAACACAGAACATATTCCCCTGAGTAATCATTGTGGAATTTTACATTTTTCATTCATTATCTTATTTTATTATTATTATTTAAATATGTAGAAAGATATCTTTTTACGATCCAATTTACATTTGCGATAGTGATCATCAGAAGCAACATTTAGTATTTCATTTATGCCAGGGTGCCGAGATATAATTTTCTTATCAGTGCAGGCATAACGATCCATGAGTGTCACCATTAGTGGAATCACATACGGCGGTAAAAGCCTTTATACTTAATGGAATCCGTGCAATAAAAAGACAGGACGTACACTAAACATATTTGGCGTTCAAAAAACACCTCAAACATAGATCACCCGTACAAAAGTCTGCTTACCTGATGAGTACGAAGAAACTGTGAGTTGAACTGTGCGTTAAAGGAACAAGAGTTAGCATTTCAGTTGCGCAGAAAGCGGGACCTACCACGTAAAACGGTGAGCCTTGTGGTGGCACTTTGCTCTCCAACAGTGTTGGAGGCGACGCACTCGTAAATGGCTTCGTCGCGCGGCGTGCGCAACGGCTGAATTCTCAACACGGAGCCAGAGCCGTCGTCGAACTCAATCACCTGCAGGTGCGAGAAAACAAGATATGTTAAAGGAGTTTTTTTGTTCGCAGTCGTCCGTGGGCGCTACAGCGTGTAGCAATTACGACTACTCCTGCGGCGAAGAATTAGCACAGTAGGTTTACAAGCGACGCCGGCGCCGAACACGCCACCTTCTGTCAGGAAAATTGAATTGGCTAGTACATCCTGATATCAGGATACCAGGATCTGGCTGATTACGTGTCTCCTTTCCTAACTGCCCCGAAATCCGTCAACTTCTCACCCATCCGCTTTTACGTCTATCCGAAATAATTAGCCAAAATGAAAACTAGCCTGAAATAAGACTCCGTAATTGTTTCCCCTGTCATGTTATTCCGCTAAGTGCTGGTGAAAGGTAGGCGATGAGGAGGGAAAGGATTTTTAAGTCATTGAAAAAGAACCCCGGTGTTTATTCTGCAGCACTGTCATGGCTTTTAGAAATAAATGCCAAGTCGGTTGAATGTGACATCCTCGGGATAATAATGTGATCATTATGACTATTGATCAATGTTTTGTCTTGTCCATTATGCCCTTGGGGAGCTTGTGATTGGTTAACCACTAGTGTAATTATTACCGGAGAAGTTGATTGGTTAACCACTAGTGTAATTATTACCGGAGAAGTTGTGTTTAGACAGATATTATATTCATCTTACTATTCATTATATTAGTGGTAGTTCCCACATTTGTTATAGTAGTAGTAGAAGTAGTGTAGTGGTAGTAGTAGTAGTAGTAGTAGTAGTAGCAGCAGTAGTAGTAGTAGTAGTAGTAGTAGTAGCAGCAGCAGTAGTAGTAGTAGTAGTAGTAGTAGCAGTAGTAGCAGCAGCAGTAGTAGTAGTAGTAGTAGTAGTAGTAGTAGTAGTAGCAGTAGCAGTAGCAGCAGTAGCAGTAGTAGCAGTAGTAGTAGTGGTAGTAGTAGAAATAACAGTAATAGTAGTAGTAGTAGAAGTAGTGTAGTGGTAGTAGTAGTAGCAGTAGTAGTAGCAGTAGTGGTAGTAGTAGTAGTAGTAGTAGTAGTAGTAGCAGTAGTAGTAGCAGTAGTAGTAGTAGTGGTAGTAGTAATAGAAGTAGTAGTAGAAGTAGCAGTAATAGTAGTAGTAGTAGTAGAAGTAGTGTAGTGGTAGTAGTAGTAGCAGTAGTAGTAGCAGTAGTGGTAGTAGTAGTAGTAGTAGCAGTAGCAGTAGTAGTAGCAGTAGTAATATAAGTAGTAGTAGAAATAGCAGTAATAGTAGTAGTAGTAGTAATAGCAGTAATAGTAGTAGTAGCAGTAATAGAAGTAGTAGTAACAGCAGCAGCAGCAGCAGCAGCAGCAGCAGCAGCAGCAGCAGCAGCAGCAGCAGCAGCAGCAGCAGCAGCAGCAGCAGCAGCAAGGCAGCAGCAGCAGCAGCAGCAGTGGCAGCAGTAACAGAAGCAGCAGCAGAAGCAGCAGCAATAGCAGCAGCAGCAGCAGAAGCAGTGCAGCGGCAGCAGCAGCAGCAGCAGCAGCAGCAGAGCAGCAGCAGCAGCAGCAGCAGTAACATAAGCAGTAGCAGAAACAGCAGCAATAGCAGCAGCAGCAGTAACAGCAGCAATAGCAGTAGCAGTAGTAGTAGTAGTAATAGCAGTAATAGTAGTAGTAGTAGTAACAGCAGTAATAGTAGTAGTAGTAGTAATAGCAGTAATAGTAGTAGTAGTAGTAACAGCAGTAATAGTAGTAGTAGTAGTAATAGCAGTAATAGTAGTAGTAGTAGTAATAGCAGTAATAGTAGTAGTAATAGTGGTAGCAGTAGTAGTAGTAGTAATAGCAGTAATAGTAGTAGTAGTAGTGGTAGCAGTAGTAGTAGCAGTAGTAGCAATAGCAGTAATAGTAGTAGTAGTAGTAATAGTAGTAGTTGTGGTAGTAGTAGTAGCAGTAGTAGTAATAGCAGTAATAGTAGTAGTAGTAGTAGTAATAGCAGTAATAGTAGTAGTTGTGGTAGTAGTAGTAGCAGTAGTAGTAATAGCAGTAATAGTGGTAGCAGTAATAGTAGTAGTAATAGTGGTAGCAGTAGTAGTAGTAGTAGTAATATTATACAGTGATGCACTAAAAGATGAAACACATTGCACATTTCATAGATGTCTCACAGCTCTCACATCACCTAATCACCTTAGATATGAAACATTCATTTTATTTGTATGTTTGTTACTACAAAGATAATCATGATAGCCAACTAACTTTAAGAATGGGAACAGATTTCTTATCGCCAGCCAGATAAAACCTTTTGGACATTATACCTATGTTTAACGTTATATGTAATGTTTCATTTGGTATGCCCCACTCTTAAAGTTAACACCCTGTAATGGGTCACATTGAAATCTGAGAATGGGACGGAACAATAACAAACAGGGCGATACACTAAACAGTAACGTACGACATTTGTTGTCACCATGACGAGATAGTGGCACAGAGAGACAGGACCAGTTGCTTTGGACGGACGACACGTTCACAAACAGTGTTTGTAGCTTATACAGCAGTCGTTGCATGCTATATACTCACATTTCTTTTGAAATCCCTGTATCGTAACTCAACTTAAGCATTTTAGGTACAAAGAAAGCGACCTCTTCTTCACGCACTCCAGTCGAAGGACAAAACAAGCACACACAGACATGCCGACACGCACGCGGAGAATTCATAGTTCGCGGCATGTGGTTTCACGTGCTAGTGGAACAAAGCACCTTCAGTGGCTCAAGCGACACCGGCACGAGGGAACATTTTGGCAATCGTTAAAACTGAGAGTGACGGAGGTAGGTGGAGGTTCTCCGTTCTCCGCATCATAAGCGGCGAGAACGAAAACGGGATGGGAAAACGTGCAGGGTTTCTGTAAATGCAAATGGGCTTTGTTAGGGATGAAGAGGCAGGGGCGAAAGTCGTGCGGGAATGATGAGGAAGCGAGAGCCTCGTTTCGGTGATGGGGGAGTCGCCAATGACCATAGCATTCCGCTTGTGAAGAGGCGCAAATGCCATGAACTCTGATAAGATCTGATTTCTGACCAGCGCTTTAGACGCCGAAAGAAACGACAAGGGTCACCGAGTCCAAATGAGTCATTACCGCTGAGCGTTTATGGGCGGGGAAATGGGTTCGTCGCAGTGGTAGGTGAAAACATGACACACTCCAAATGGGTACGACAGAAATTAATAGAACTCTTATCAGTGTTCGGAGGATGATGTGTTATTTGTCACGGTGGCGCTGCCAGGGCTTGTGATTTAAGAGACGGGACAAATCAAAGCTTGGGGCCAAAGAAGCGGGGAGGGAGACATGCACGTTGAGAAGGATGCCACGAAGCAAAAGAGCTTCGAACCACGTAGGTATTTCCTCTGGTTTTTGCACAACGCAGCCAAATGCTGATAATGTAAGTATATGGGTCTCGCTACCGGACCCTAGTTTTTCTCTTTGTATTTTTGTTTAAAAAATGTCATCAGTTTGCCGTGTTCTGGCTCATTAAAAACCATGCATGATGAACATATCGGCCAGGGGAATTGTCTGAGCCAAATATTGCGTGGTGGCAAAGACTTTGGGTGGGTGAGCGAGAGGATGGATTATGTGTCGGTTGGGATCGGAAGCATTCCAGTTTTTTGTCGAGCATTTTACATCAGAACAATAGACCTAATACCTCAAATCTCTGGTTGCTGACTTTCTTCCCCTTCTTGTTCCAAACGATCTTGGGGCGCGGGTCTCCCGTGGCCTGGCAGATGAAGGACGCCACTCCTCCCTGCACGCCCGTTTGGTCATTGGGGGTTCTTAGAAACTTTGGTGGTGCTGGAGAGAGTGAGAAATATGATCGAAAGAGATGGTCAGGGTACAAACCAATGCAGGGAGCAAGCAATGTCATCAACACAACCGCACCAGAGGAAGTCACACAACTGCAACTGATTTGGTATCGCTAGGAGGCCTGTGTTTGAACCCATTAGGAGACAGTACAGCGTTGCTAATGTAAACGGAAACGAGAGTTTAGATGTTGTACGATAGTACGGATACAATCAGCAAACTGAGGAACACGTATGAAGTGAATAAACAGCGGAGTTGTAAGTCAAGTCATCATTTTAAAATGTTACAGCTTAGGAGCACAATGTGTTGTGGAACGTAGCCATCTAAGCCATTTAGCGTGCGTGCGCCAACGGGCGAGAAAACCACAGATGTCAACGTATTTAGTGAAGACATAAGCCAACTTCAAAGGGAAATCTGATAGTTAATACCAACGAAAGACGGTTGAGTTCAGAAAGCCCAGCGTGAGTGTGCAAGTGCAACTGCAGCGGTTTATCACACGATGTCAAGGTAGACTATGCTAATCACGTTAGCGGTTGACACACTTTAGATGTGAAAGTTTACATTGAGGAAACCGGAGGCTGCGTTTGCCATCATGGCATGCCAGGCCATCGGGTTAAAGTTGACTGTCCTTTATGCAAATGTTTACACTGACGGGCGCAACAATTTGGGAACACTGTCACCAGAGTTTATTTACCAGTCAACATCCAGAATGTCTAGCAGGTAGAAAGTAAACCCAATGTGAGGATACGGTTCCAGCTGTTCTCACAACAAGTAAATACTGCTTGATTAATTCTGAGGTGAGTAATTCAATCTTCCAGCCAGACTGAGTCAAAACTCACCGCAATAAGAAACTCCATCAAGCATGGATTAACCATGAGATTTTTTTTCTTCCTTAGAGCTCATCAGAAATCAAACATAAAATATATTTATTTGGTATTGTACTTTAAAACTAGGCTTTCACGTGCAGCAAGCGCACAGTTTTACCAGCAATCACATTTGCATGAAAATCAGCCGCAAGACAAAAACTAGGTTAAGCTCCTGGCCTGGAGAATTTAAGGTTAGTCCACTTAACACAATGACACAGTTACCTCATTTGGAGCAAGTAGAAGAGCATACATTGTAGATGTAGACATGATTTTGCCAAAACCTACAGTGAGGCGATCATATTATTCGTCCGTGACTCCTACCCACATCCAGACAGTCATGCAGATTCATATCACAGCATATATTCTTTATAACACATAATACCTCATGGCCCCTCAGACCCCATTTTGTCCCTAACGAACGGGACCACCATTTCCCGAACAGTCACGAAGAAACAGAAGGCAGGAGATGATTGATGGCCGACATGTGTTTCTTGCAGCTGGCATGCTTACGCTGATATTGGACTGAGCGCCTCGTTAAATAGGATGAGGCAACTGGGGGACGGATATTTCAAAAATGCAAGGGGGGAGAGAGTGGGAACCGATGTAAGGAAAAAGGGTTTTCTTCACGCATTCCTCAGCCGACAACCAACGACTGGGTATCCAAGCGTCTGAACCCTCGCGAGGATTTGTGATGATGTAAAGCGTTCCCGTCTGTACAACGACGCGCTTCGGCGCTGTAACTTAGAACGCTTTGCCAACGCTGTCGCGACCATTACATATGGCAGGTTTTTCCGCTCTCCTCTTTGTCAACGTCAGTGTTTTATTGACTCAGGTTGGTCGGTCAGCTCTCCGGATAGGCGGGAAGACTTCCCAGCTCAGCCTGTGAGGTCAGACTGCGGTGTGAATTGTAAAACCCCGTCTGTCCCGGTGCCAAACAACTGTTGCTTTTTATCAATCACTTTAGCGAGCCATTAGGGACCACGCAGCTGCAATAACATCAAGTTGAAACACCTCATCCATTTGTGTGTGTGTGTGTGTGTGGTTTGTCACCGTCAGCAGTACGAACACAGGACACATTAACCTGAAGAGTTTACGGGGAACTGACATAAATCCCTGGGTAGGTCACATCAACAGGCAATCTATCTTGAGTATTTCTCCCATGCATTTGAGGAAATATATTGCGGTATTAAAACCCTCTCGGGGACTTGGCTCAAAGTAACCCAGCCTGACAAGTGGCTAGCTCGTAAGCTGGGAAAGTGTAGACGGAGTGTACCACACTGGTTTACGC
This sequence comes from Dallia pectoralis, assembly GCA_029465975.1. Classification (NCBI taxonomy): domain Eukaryota; kingdom Metazoa; phylum Chordata; class Actinopteri; order Esociformes; family Umbridae; genus Dallia; species Dallia pectoralis. The sequence goes on from CM055735.1 coordinate 16,859,370, forward strand.
ACACACACGCACGCACAGACCTCAACAGGTGTGCTGCTGGGTCAACACACAACTAACACACAATGCGTTAGCGGATTATATAATCTACCCCTCAGTCTGGGTAGGGTGTACACAGTGGCGTTTGGCTGCACAGGTCTACATGGGGTGACTGATATGCTGTTGAGCTGTTTGTGTGTCGTGTGTGTGTGTGTGTGTGGGGGGGACCTCTCCACGTGGGGACTGCAATGACACATGCAGGGATTTGGGACTTGGGATTGAATGTAAGAGGAAGGAGGGAAGCAATCTTACAATGGGGAATGATTGAGGCGTGACAGAGAGAAAATTGTGTTTTCCCAGACAAGGGTGAAAGATACCCTAATCAAAGGCCCATTTATGTCTGGCGACGACGCGCGGCAGCTTTTTGTGGGGATTTGTTCAGGCATGGATCGGGGTAGATGTTGTTCGCGATTGGGCGAACTCAAAAGACAAAGTCTTCGAACCACTCCCGTCCTTCTGAAACACAAGAACGATCGGTCGTTAGGCTCGGCAAATGAAGAGCGAGCGCTCGGGAGTGAGGCTAACAATGAGGCGTGGGCCGACCAATGGGCTTTCGGCCCAAAATTTAGACACAAATGCAATCCAACTGCATCTCTACAGTCCGGTCCTCGGTTTCAGGACTGCGGTTCGCTCGCCTGGACAGATATCCATACACAGTTTTCCTCTGAGGTGTCCATCACACTCTAGCAGAGCACACAAGAGAGGCCGTCGCCCTGTCTCGTCACAGGGACACGTTTTCAATGGACACACTGTGTACTGTCACCATTTACGGTGGAATTGCTGTTTAGCAAATACCAGAAGCCAAGAAAAAGGCGCGACACGAAGTGTTGTGCTACCCAACGTCTCTTTCTTATGTCATTTTGGTGTGGGTGAAAATCCCATCTGAACAGAAGTAAAGCCGAATGGTTGAACAAATGAGAACGAGTTGCTTTCGTGCAATCGCTGTTCCACTCTCAGGTCTTTGCACTACATAAACTCGACTAGCCTCAAGTAGACGCTGCATTGACAGTTCGGTGAATGAAAAGGCTGTGATGTTCTTAAAAAAAAAAGCTGAGTTCAGAGATGCGGGGCGAATCTTCATAACGGCCGGTCGGTTTTTAATGCTGGAACCTAAAAGATGGGGTCGAATGCAGATTAAGAGAAGAACTCGAACATCAAAGGATTTGTTCGGATCTAAACAGGTTTGCAACGTATGCGCTCACACACGCAAAGTAAAAGTTGAATCTTCTAATTAGGTAACGGTGACATCAGAATTTTCCAGAGTGGCCTTGGACATTTCCGGTGACAGAATAAGACCAATATTGTTTTGGCAAAACAACAATAATGACTCAGAGTTATGATGATTCAGAGGTTTCAAAGGAAGGAATTCTTACAGTTTATCAATCCCAAAAGATCGTTAGCATTGCTTCTATTTAAGTCTTTATAAATTGTTCTAATAGTATTACCTGAGAGTGTAATGTTGACTTTCTTCGTAACGTCAAAAACACGGCAAGCCGTTACGTCTCTGCCGCAGATAGCATTCCAACTGCCCGACAATATGAGTAGGAATCAGGAAGTTCCAGATGCTGCATAATTAGACCCACCTTTCTTCTCTGACGTCTGCCGAGCTCTTTCCGCGGTAGACATCCAGTGTAAGACGGCTCGGTTTCGACAATTATAATGAGTGACATATTCAATTTAATTTGCATGAAAGGGTCCATTTCCAAGTCTGAATCTTTCACTCGGCGGGTGTGAAGGTTTGAGTGGTGGGGGTGAGAAAAGGGAAGGGCTATAATTAATCCTAGCACTTTGGGTGGCAGTCTGACAAATACTCGCTCCGTTTGGACTGAAGGCGAAAGAATGGGAGCGTTTAAAGATGCCATTAACCTCGCTTGACGTATTTAAGCCTCGCCATATTAGCTTGGAAATACTGATGAATGATCGCACCCCTCGCCCCGGTCAAAACAAAATGGAATCGGCCGCCATCCCAGATTGGCCTGGGAGAAACCGGAGGGAAAGTGGAATGGCGGCAAGAGGTGAATGTGTCTGATCGTGGCAGTGTTTCATTGTGACAGGAAGCTGCTTGATTGTGATAGGAAGCTGCTTGATTGTGATAGGAAGGTGTTTCATTGTGATAGGAAGCTGCTTGATTGTGACAGGGTGGTGTTTGATTGTGGCAGGAATGTGTTCGATTGTGGCAGGAATGTGTTCGATTGTGGCAGGAATGTGTTCGATTGTGGCAGGAATGTGTTCGATTGTGGCAGGAAGGTGTTTGATTGTAGCAGAAATGTGTTTGATTGTGGCAGGAAGGTGTTGGATTGTAGCAGAAAGGTGTTTGATTGTGGCAGGAATGTGTTTCATTGTGACAGGGTGGTGTTTGATTGTGGCAGAAAGGAGTTCAATTGTGGCAGAAAGGTGTTCGATTGTGGCAGAAAGCTGTTCGAGTGTGGCAGAAAGCTGTTCGATTGTGGCAGGAATATGTTCTTCCCTTCTCTTACTGCTACTTGGTTTACATGTCTGCAGATAAAGCACCTTAAATGTCAGGTCAACCAGGTGGTTAGGAACAAGCACTGTTCTCCACATCCAGAACAAACTGTGTTTAACTCTTTACAAGGTAGTCAGGAGTAAGGCTGCCTCATATAATATTGTACTCAAAACACGAATGACAGAGAAAAATGTCTTTTGAAAATATGCAAGTAAGAGAAAAACCTCATTAGTTGTTTATTTGTAAGTCACAAACAGAATAAAACAGATGTTCCTTGCTGTTTGAGAAACGACATTGTGAGTAGTCAGAGAGGAACCAGAGAGGAAGGCAAGCCATCCGACAAGAACTGTTCAGCCATTTTCATCACACACTCATTTTCATCTGGCCTTAAATTAAACTGAAATTCTTATTGCAGTGAGTGATTACTCCAAAAGGGATATGCCCCCAAATAATTGTCAATTAGCGGATCTGTAATAGTGCATTAATTCACTGTGGATGTTTATTCCGGTGCTGCTTGGGGAGTGCACAGCTCCTCCGTCAAGATCTCGTGTGGTTGTCAGACGTAATGAAGTTCATAATTCAAGACGTGCCACCGCCGAATGTGCCGCCTGAGCCTCGACCGAACAAAAAAACGTGTGAAATTAATTAACCAGGAGTCAACTTACTTACATCATTACGAACACAATAGCGATATGACGTTTTCAGGAGTTGATAAGGGAAGAGACTAAAACTTATAGTACAACCCACACATCCCAGCCCTCCGGCACTTATCCCAGCCCTACGGCACTTATCCCAGCCCTACGGCACTTATCCCAGCCCTCCGGCACTTATCCCAGCCCTCCGGCACTTATCCCAGCCCTTCAGGACTTATCCCAGCCCTCCGGCACTTATCCCAGCCCTCCGGCACTTATCCCAGCCCTCCGGCACTTATCCCAGCCCTCCGTCACTTATCCCAGCCCTCCGGCACTTATCCCAGCCCTCCGGCACTTATCCCAGCCCTACGGCACTTATCCCAGCCCTTCAGGACTTATCCCAGCCCTCCGGCACTTATCCCAGCCCTCCGGCACTTATCCCAGCCCTCCAGCACTTATCCCAGCCCTCCGGCACTTATCCCAGCCCTCCAGCACTTATCCCAGCCCTCCGGCACTTATCCCAGCCCTTCAGGACTTATCCCAGCCCTCCGGCACTTATCCCAGCCCTCCAGCACTTATCTTAGCCCTCCGGCACTTATCCCAGCCCTCCGGCACTTATCCCAGCCCTCCGGCACTTATCCCAGCCCTTCAGGACTTATCCCAGCCCTCCGGCACTTATCCCAGCCCTCCAGCACTTATCTTAGCCCTCCGGCACTTATCCCAGCCCTCCGGCACTTATCCCAGCCCTCCGGCACTTATCCCAGCCCTCCGGCACTTATCCCAGCCCTACGGCACTTATCCCAGCCCTCCAGCACTTATCCCAGCCCTACGGCACTTATCCCAGCCCTCCGGCACTTATCCCAGCCCTTCAGCACTTATCCCAGCCCTTCAGCACTTATCCCAGCCCTCCGGCACTTATCCCAGCCCTACGGCACTTATCCCAGCCCTCCAGCACTTATCCCAGCCCTCCGGCACTTATCCCAGCCCTTCAGCACTTATCCCAGCCCTCCAGCCCACTTTCCCAGCACCAGTCAGGCTACATTACTCTTGTTCTCCGTTGACTCTGCTATGTATGGTCTGGGTTCTGGGCCTACAGTTGTCAGGGGCACTCCGCACAAGACGAGAGAGTGAACCGCTTTAGTAAGAATAGATAATGTTCCCCTTGTCTTCCGCCTGGCAGTAGCCTAGACTACAGCACTGTTTTCTACGCGCCCGTACCATGGAAGCATCCATTAACTAAACACGAGGGGGAAAAATACTGTCCATGGAAGCATCCATTAACTAAACGCGATGGGGAAAAATACTGTCCATGGAAGCATCAATTAAGCTAATGTGACCATCTATTCAATAGTACTGTGCTTCTCGGTAATCTTCATGGACACAGCATTGTGTCTCGAGGCAACAATCGTCATCTAAGAACAACTAGCCCAAATTCACATCAGTAAATCCATAACATAACTCTCCCTACGTCGAGAGTGTCTTACGGTGTCTTACGGTGTCTTGCGAAACCGCAGCACAAAGAGGCCCTCCGACAGATGTCCTCACCCCGATGAGTGACAAGCGAAAATACGCACGTGCGCCCGGTCGTGCGCACGCACTCATACGCGCACGCACGCACATACAGCGACCGCTGCCTTCTGTTCTCCTGCCGTCTTCCAGCGAACACGTGAGAGAGGTAGCGGGATCTAGCTTGTCACTAGATAACTCCAACAGATGGCTCAGCCCAAATGGTCACTGATGCTCAAAGACTAAATGAATCGTTGCATCCCGTTGCACTAGAAAAAAAGGCTCTAGATAAAACACATAATTGGCAGCACAACATAAAATGGTAAGGGGCATCCATGTATTTATACAAAACTTAAGTTCGGTTGCATCACAAACAAGGGGTTGTCAAGAAGTTGTACAGGAAGTATGCAATGTGGCTTTGTTAGTTTGTGTCTCTCCTCTGGTTGGTGAAAAACTGGAGTGAGGATGGATAAGCCATTGTATTTGTGCACCGGGCTTACTGTCCTTGTGAGTCTGCACAGTGTATTGGTTCAAATTAACTATCACCCATAGTGTTTGTCCTGTAGCCCATACATGCATTTGGGCATTTACTGTATTCGTTATGCGATGGAAAACATGCCAATAAATGGTGGCATAACCATACCGCTGGACAGGGCCGTGAAGACTGGGAAGTGGCTGAATTATAACAAAAAACTTGCCAATTCAATGGCAAAGCAAGCAATGAAACGTACAGGTAAAACTACAGTATTATCCTAGCCAATCGAATGAACGCATGCGTCATTCTGACCCCAGGGGTATCTTACAATATCAGATATAATTTTCCCAGCATGACACAGGATCGTATAGCCCAAAGCCCATTCATTTATCAATTTATTTTACACTGAAATAAATCAAACGGCAAAACGGGGGTTTGAAACTAAAAACTCCAGGAAATCTGGTTAGACTATGCTTATAATGGCTGGAATAGAACGCACTTTCACATAATAGTCCTTATAGCCCCGACAGCGGCGGAGAGGAAATGACCGTCTCATATCTGCTTCCATAAGAGCACAAATGAATTATGTGGGGAATCATTCCAGGGGATTCGACAGTGTGTATATAAACAGACTCTAATTTTATAGCCGCCAACTGGTGCCATGCCATTTCCGATTGGTTGCCAGCAGTCAAGCTGTGACAAATTACACATTCCACATGCACTGTTTCCCCGGGCTACAGAACGTACTGTACCAAAGCCGCTCATAAACCGTCTATGACCACATCTCTAGTAATGGGACCGGGACGACGTTTTCGTCGGCATTACTTTGGTTATAGGTAATTGAAAAAACTAAATGATAGTGGACTCTGCCTCAGCGATGAGGTCACCGTGGAGACAAGTGATCGTATCCCCCGGCTAACTGGAACGCTACTCCAAAAACCTATGCCCTAACCTTGACCCAAACGCATGGCCACTAATCAGTGAATAGACTGGAATAATTCAAATGCTTTCTACTTTTTTTGTCAACATTGGGAATCGAAGAAATGCTTAGCTATTTACAGCTGACACACTTAAACTAGTGACTTGACCCAAGGAAGTCCTACCTAAGGCACTCAATGTACACACTATGCCTGTGATGGTGTGGGGCAGTCAAATAAACCCCCTGTTCAAACGGCCGTTAAGAGACAAAAGTGACCTTTTACAGACCATTAATTTAAAGGTGGGGATTAAGAGAGAAATCTATTAAGTATACAGTACAACACTGTATTATCGCCAGGATAATGGTACACTAGGGGGGAGTGGTTTATGAATTGAGTTGCATAGATGTGGGAGGGGCCTCAATGTCATGAAAACATGATGTACTAATTTACGTATGTAGTCGGAACTCAGCCATTCCAGCCGATAGTGAAGCTAACTTACGAATTCTTAGTAAGTTTGATAGATATTCAAGTTGTACTTTTTAGGTGACAAGACCAGAAGGGTGAAAATCAATTGGTTTTATTTTGATGGGTGAGAAAAAAACCTGAGTGGAAAATTGTCTACCATCTGGTGTCATGGTGACATGCCAATTACCCACTAACGTTAATGCCCCTGGGATGCCCGAAAAACAGACCCGCACGAAGGGCCAGAGAAACTCTTGTTTCATCGAGACTGTTGCCGACAGTGAGTTGCTACATACTGGGACGCCATATTGTCTGTGGTGCGTGCTGTAACGCCATGCGGCCTATAGCTAACCACGATAGGAGAGTGGTCTACATGGGATATGACTTATTAGTGTTGGTAATTTGGATGTTACTACGGTACAGGCTACTCAACGGTGAAATGGGAACGCTGTAAGCGCTTCTCCCCTGCCTGCTAATCACTTCTGACTGTGAGGGAAGCAGCTAACATTAGCGAGTGTGGCTAATATCGGGCTAACATCAGCATGACAGCTAAAGCACTCGCGTGTCTCTGCCATGCCATGATTCATTTTGTGTGAAAAAATATAGATGAATTCCGATCAAAACAAATTGATTCTGAAAATGTATTTTGCAGTCATACTTGGTATACAGTGTGATATACCATAGCTTTTTGCCATTTACAAACAAAGACAAGTCACACCAGGAAAAAAGAAACCTAAATAGTGACAGTGATTAACGGGAAACAGGGAATGGCAATAATCAGGTGTCTGTGATCGAAATGAGAGTGTGTTGGATCTCCTGCAATGCCAAGACCGGACCCCACAGAAATGGTACGAAAATGTATCTATTACAATTATAATGTATTATCTGCACAGTGCATCATAACTTGTGTCAAACCTATGTAATTAACGCTAATGACAGTCTAATGAAAGCCCTAACAAGAAAACAGATACATCTCAGACAATAGGATCTTTATTCTTAATCAGAATGGACAGTGACCTTTGATGACCGCATAATAAAATGGAGGGAAATAAATACAGAAATGTAACTGCTTGTATTGATTGACGACAGGACACGTCAGCGTTTTCATAATGATGCTAATTAGGTGCGGGGAATTGGCAAGCTCCTTAACTTCCTTTGATTTCATCAAAGCACTGGGCCCCGAATGAGGAGGTCAATGTGCTTTTGAGATGAGCATTGATTGCATTGGAGTTAGCATCAGATTAACATAATTTTAACAGTGAACATGTAGTCTCTCACATGCCAATTATGAAGGACCCTTACAGAGGATACCAAGGCTTTCACGTTCCAAATTCACGGGGAAGAAACTGAATCGGGGAAAGCACATTAGCGGCACGGCTGACGTTAAAGGACTTTAGAAAGCAAGTTTATCGATTGATAGTGTGCGATAGATTGTTTGCTTTGATTTTATATAAGGACTTGCGTAGTAAAAATTCAAACAGGCACTCACAATAATCAAACATTTTACTGGTGCATGGTCTGTTATAGCAATGACAACCTGGAGACACGAGCACACTGTTCTTGCTTGTGGTTATTTATTAAAGTTTAGGCTTCGGCCCCAGAGCCTTTGACAGAGCATTTGTCAAAGTTTTATAAGTTCTACACTTATGTGGAGATAGCTCTACCCACGTAATTCAATTGACGTTTCCCTCCTTAACAAGTTATATATAAATAAATATTTTGCAAGCAAATATCAGTATATATATATATCTCTGTATATACTTTGTTTGTTTCTGACTATACTTTCATATTTATAATAAAATATATTTACTAGTACTGGGTAAAACTATTTAATTGTTTTTACTACTGTCCTATCAGATATATTCTATGCACGTGGATAGTGTTATGGCTTACATACAAGGCTGCAATTAAAAAAAAAGTTCAAGAAAGCTCTGATGGAGGTCATGGGGCTGAAACGTAAATAACCATAAGTGATAGAAGCAAGAACAGGGTGCTGCGTTTTCTCAGATTTACTTACATGCTTAGACATATCGGATAGAAACAAGGTCATAATGATGACTATGTTAATTGCATGAGCAGAACTAGAGCTGTTTCCAGACAAATAACGTTAAAAGCACAGGCATTGTACAGCCTAAGATTGTGGACATATGCTTTTAATGGGTAACTGTTTCTTAAAAAAAGAACAGCGTTTGTGTTTCTGTCTCCATGAAAAGACACAGACGCAATGGAATCAGTTAAACTGAACCGGGACTGGAATCCAAACAAAAGCCAGTTGGTGCTGACGCTGAAGTTGAAATCAGCGAATCAACACACATTATGCGATTGTTTCAAGTGAACCGTAACAGTAAGAACCGACAATACGACAGGCCAAGTAAACTGCAGACAATTCAACGTTGTTTCATGTTACTGTATGAACTTCGGAATTCATTTTTATATTATCTTGGGGCGAATGATTGCGGACCCTGAGCTGAAAGGTTTGCCCTCCCCTGGTTTAAAGTATGTTGAGTAAGAGTTTCTCGGAAAGGTAGGACACAGGTGTAGAGTTGGCGAGAACATAAGATGGTTGTAATGAAAATAAATGTTCAAAACACAACAAACCGGCATGGTAGCAATCCGTAAAATACACTCCAACAATCTCTTGAAAAAACACACACATCAATAACTTATTTCCCTGACTTCCCTAACGGTATGCAAACATTTACAATTTAAGCTTGAACTAATTTTCTTAAACGTTTTGGCATTCTGGTCCACTGATTCAGACACAAGCCTGGTTTTCAAAATATGGCTGGTATCAGAGTTTTAACTAAATCATGGACTAACATGTGTTAGTGATTTCCTCCTGTTTTAATAACAGTTAAATTTTTCCCGTGGGTCACCTTCAAAGCCGTGCATATACTGGATCTTTGGACTGCCGGAGTGTGTCAAGTCTCTTTAGACCTTGCCATGTCTCACCAGACCATAGCGGAACAGAACAGAAGAGCAAACAAAGGCAGTGACTCCGGGTAAAAACATTTGCACATGTCGGTCTCAGGAACAATGTGAGAAAAAGAGCTACTCTGTGTGTGTGTGTGACTGGGAAACAGTGCACTGTTTGAAATGCACAACTTTTTACTATCTTGGGGATTTCATTGGGCGTGCGAAGAAAACCTAAACATAGCGCATTTTTCCATTATCCCGTAATTATTTCAACCGATTCAAAACAAGAGAGCTTTCAAGACGAGCTCTTAGTAAATTCTCCAGCTATTGTCTTTATTCTAGAGAGAGAGCGAGTTGGAAAATACAAAGCAGAGAGAGAGAGAGAGAGAGAGAGACAGAGAGACGCAATAAAAAGCCCAATGCGTTTGAACAAAATGCCACAGTATCTGATGCTCGCTAAAGCTTGGGCGGCCCAGGCTCTATTCTACACTAACAGGTAGAAAGGTTCAATAATTGGCAGTCACGTTGATTTAGCATTACTGTTCGTTAGCTTTGTGAATATTCGAAGAAAACCCAGTTTGCTTTAGCGTGTCAGGTGAGTAGTAAAGCGGGCACAATTTCTCTCGCATGAAGCGGTTGGGAAAACTAATTGAGCACAAACAACTCAGCCTGTAAGGTCAATCGTCGTACTCTTAAAACAGGCCGACAGAACCGAGGTAGTGGTTTTAGATAACACAAGAGGGGGGTGGTTATTGCATGCAGATGACCTTTCTGTTGCTAATGCTTTTACTTTGACCGTCATCTTATAACTTAACTGTGAATTTATTTAAACACCCTCTATCTTCCGTCAACGCCTGGAGACTAACCTGTTCAGAATGGCCTTCCCCTAGCCATGCCCAGATCACATTTAGGCTATTTTCCCTCTGTTTTCTTTATTTTGGTTGTTTGTGTTTCATGTTAATTTTCATTGCGAAGCGACTTTGGGTCCTAGAAAAGTGCCATATAAATATAATATATAATTATTATTCGCTCTCGAACGTCAATTAACTCGACCACTGCAAATTGAATTGTGTCCGACGGTGATTCTCACTACTTAGTTTCAAAGAAACCTTTAATAACACCTTTCCGAGCAGAAAGAAAAGTGGCGCCTCGCAGCGCGGTGGCAGAGGTCAGCGGAGATGGCGCCCTGGCACGAGCTGCCACCTGCCGGGAAGCGGGCACGGTGGCATCTCGTTAAGTCCCACTTGGCCACGGCGTGGCACCGTTGACACAGTGTGACACCTGTCACGGTTTGTTCGGATTGCTTCAGCCACGTCCAATTACCGGCGTTCTAATTGGGTTAGTATTTCGGGCACATTCAAATGATTTGTGTGGGGAGGTCGCAGTGTGAGATTACAGAATGGCCCCTTTAATGCCGGGTAAACTGGTGTTTTGTCATAAAAGCTAATAATTTCGGCAATTCGTCATGTCAACCTTTCCCCGCTACGTTGCAACTTTATCTCGACAATACAACTAGGCATGGTTTTTGGGAAGCTGTTTCTTTGATTCGTGTGGAGTTTCTCAAAACAACCACTGGTGCCAGAAGAGATCCTTTAGATCCTTTTTTTCAGATGAGGGGAGGTCTCAACGCTAAAAGACTAACCTGTAAATACTGAATACTTCTACCGAGTTTTGAATGAAGCTAGCTCAGGTAGCTTCATTGATTATTAAAGCAATTAACAATTTTACTTGGAGTTCTTCGTTCTTCGGATCAAGGATTTTCTTTTGTTTTATTATTATCTGAAGCCTGGCTACTTGCAAAGTTTTTGGGACGTACCTCACTGAATGAGGTATGCAACCTGCTGTTGGTTCCATTTTATACTTGTGTTATACAAATGATTAAGAGGGACGGCCGGGGGCATTCGTATTGTGCCGCTAAAATAAACACAGAATCGAAAGCGATCAGCAGTAAAAAGAAGAGCGGTAACATTTACAAATGACATCCGCGTTCCTTCTAGTTTTTTCATTTTTTGTGGTACGATCAAAAATATATGAAATAAATCGAATATTAATCATTTGTAACTGGCATCATATTATGTTAGTTTTTTTTGCAGTTATATTTAAACAAGCTGTGTATTGTGTTGTTTACTAACTAAAAATGTTTCGCCAAATGTTGTTTGGATTCTAGTTTCAGTTGAACACGTCCTTAAAACACTATACACCACCTTGCACTTTTCGAACTGGCTTTCTCAAAGACAAGGCTGAGTTCACAAAGAATTGGAGTCCATTTTGTGCCCTTGTTTTTTGGCTGCCTTTAATTTTTGTCTTGTCCAGAGTCCTCACAACCTCGCCAGCTTCATTTATCATGTTGCCATGTCAACAGCGCCTGCCTAGTTTGTTCGTTGTTGCTGGAGGCCATTAGACCATCTCTGCGCCCTGGTGGCGGGATTGCATTCTGGCAACGCTCCAGCATTTATCATCTTTTGTCACAGACTTTTTTATCTCCACCTGGCCTGTATTGAAACGGTCCCGATCGGCTGCGAGCCGACATACTGTAACGCTGGGCGGTAACGCTGAGATAAATAACCTAATTAGATGCGCAACAAACGGGGACATGCGAGGACGAACAAACACAAACGAGTAGAGATGGGTCCTCGGTCACCAGGTTACGGACACAACCACAGATGGGTCGCGGGGGTGTGGCCCTATGCCCGACCAGTCTCCGACCGAACCCTTTGTTTCTCGCGAACCATTATGTAGGCTCTTAAAAATTACTATCTGTCGTTATTGACGTAACAGCGGCGGCACAAGTTCCCATTTGTCATCGTTGGATAAAGCAACAAGGACCAGGGATCCTGGTCCCTGCGTCGTGGGTTTTTTCGAGGTACGAAGCAGCCGCTAAGATAAGAGTCGCGTGGTCAATCCATGACTAATGAGTCGGCGTTCCAAATCTATCCTTCCTCATCTTTACTCTCCTGTGTCGCTCTCAGCCTCTCTCTCTCTCTCACTTCTTTGCTCTCATTTCTTTTCTTTTTTATCTCCGCCTCTCTCTTCAGAGCCTACTTTAAAGATTCTCGTTAGGGCCGAAAACGAGGAACACACAGGGCCATAATTATCAGCCTTGCGGAGCCCATTGAGTCAACGTGGGGAGAGAAATAACATGTCTGAAAGGGGAACCGGCAATTATTAATCCATATCAAGCTGAGGAAAGACAATTTAATTAACGACGAATCAATATTCCCCTGATCGGGTACAGCTGTACTGCACTGAGCGTAGGATGGATTGGCTTGGCCAAGAGTAGCATGTCGAAAAGGTCAGACAATGTAAACCAGGTGCCGCGGACTGGCGCAGGTGTCTTTGACCTACCGTGACTCAAAATAATTAGGGGCACTAGTGTTGTCTGGTACAGGCCAATGTAAAACAAACAGGTTCTGGTCCACGTGGCTCGGTTCTACGCGTCTCAGTTCCACGCAGCTCGGTTCCACACAGCTCGTTTCCACGCCGCCCTGTTCCACACGGCCCTGGTCTACAAGGCGCTCAAAAAGGCAATCTTTTGTCGTACAGTTATGCAGCAGTTTCGGGTAAATAGCTTTGCATTGCACGAAGAATCATTGTGACAGACGTAAACATAAAATGCCATCTTCCGGTTTAGGATTTTCTCTTCATATAATCTTGCCTTTTAAGCGTTCAATTTTACTTTACACTACCGCCTCTACCCATTTCAACAGTGTACATTCGTCAACACACACACACACACAAAAAAACATTACGGATTTGAAAGGCCGAACTCAATAAGCCCAGACAAAACAAAGTGCTTTGTGTACAAGGCCGCCGACTCCCCCCCAAAATCCTTCACCTCTTCAAAGTAGCTTTTTATTTTCAGATAATAAATATATGAGTAATTTGGTAACTATGATGAGGGTCTTTCTGACCTTCGCGAGGAAGAGCACTGGAGGAAGGTGCGGTGGATTTGACCAGTGACTTTTTTCCACTTTTCCAACGGAGTTTCAGAGTATCATTCTTAATCCGGGGTTCAGCGTCACATGCCTGTTCTTCCGCAAACCCGCTAGATGAATGTGCAACAGCGAAATCACAACTCACACTAGGATATCAACGAAGCTTTTCCAGAAACATATTTATTTATATCCCTGTGGGGTCCTTTTGATCGAACCCTAACCCCAAATCTATGTTTACTATCCCATAACCTTAAACCTAACCCTAATAACCTGTCACGAACCGTAGGGTGTAGTGCAGGGAGCCAGGTGCAGAGCCAGGTAATCCGTTTTAGTCAGGTTTATTAAAGGACAAACTCAAACAAACCGAGTACGGCGAACAGACACAAAACTGTTAACTAGAAATAATATTGCGCATACACAGCGACTTACGAAACATTCAAATAACAGCACGTCTTCTAATACATATAACACTCACCTCTACAAACAATGTGACATGTAACAATGAAGCGCAACGAGTGACATCTAGCAATCCCCTTTATAGCCCAGTGATTGCAAATCCCCAACAGCTGTAACCAACACAAACCAGGAAAGGGTGCACCCGAAACCAGACAGTGCAGTACACTTACTCACCACTCGTGACAGTACCCCCCACTTAAGGCTAGCTCCCAGATAGCCAACAACAACCAACATCAACAACACACAAAAAAAAAACAAGGGAGCAACAGGCAAGGACCCACTGTCACACCCAAAGGGTTAGTCCAAGACAGCAGGTCCAGCCCTTAAAGGGCCTTGGTGGCCCGATCGCCATCTTGTGCGGCAAGGCTTCCGCCATCTTGGTGGACGTGGCGGCGGCCATCGTGGTGGGCGTGGCGGCGGCCATCGACGGGGGCGTGGCGGCGGCCATCGACGTGGGCGTGGTGGCGGCCATCGACGTGGGCGTGGCGGCGGCCATCGCCGTGGGCGTGGCGGCGGCCATCGACGTGGGCGTGGCGGCGGCCATTTTAGGCGGTGACGCTCTGGGAGCTCTGGCAGGCGGTGACGCTCTGGGAGCTCTGGCAGGCGGTGACGCTCTGGGAGCTCTGGCAGGCAAGGACGCTCTGGGAGCTCTGGCAGGCAAGGACGCTCTGGGAGCTCTGGCAGGCAAGGACGCTCTGGGAGCTCTGGCAAGCAAGGACGCTCTGGGAGCTCTGGCAGGCAAGGACGCTCTGGGAGCCTGGCAGGCAAGGACGCTCTGGGAGCTCTGGCAGGCAAGGACGCTCTGGGAGCTCTGGCAGGCGGTGACGCTCTGGGAGCTCTGGCAGGCGGTGACGCTCTGGGAGCTCTGGCAGGCGGTGACGCTCTGGGAGCTCTGGCAGGCAAGGACGCTCTGGGAGCTCTGGCAGGCAAGGACGCTCTGGGAGCTCTGGCAGGCAAGGACGCTCTGGGAGCTCTGGCGGAGGAAGGAGATGACACTCCGGGAGCTCTGGCAGGCAGGGACGCTCTGGGAGCTCTGGCGGAGGAAGGAGATGACACTCCGGGAGCTCTGGCAGGCAGGGACGCTCTGGGAGCTCTGGCGGAGGAAGGAGATGACATTCCGGGAGCTCTGGCAGGCAGGGACGCTCTGGGAGCTCTGGCGGAGGAAGGAGGAGCCCCCCAGGGCACTCACCCTGGAGTGGGAGAAGCTGGTCCGGGCACTCACGTAGAGGGGGGAGGAGCCGCTCAGGACACTCATGCTTAAGTGGGAGGGGCTGGTCCGGGCACTCACGTAGAGGGGGGAGGAGCCGCTCTGGACACTCACGCTTAAGTGGGAGGGGCTGGTCCGGGCACTCACGCAGAGGAGGGAGGAGCCGCTCAGGGCACTTAAGCAAAGGTGGGAGGGGCTGGTCCGGGCACTCACACAGAGGAGGGAGGAGCCGCTCAGGGCACTTAAGCAAAGGTGGGAGGGGCTCATCTAGGCACTCACCATGGATTGGGAGAGGCTGGTCCTGCAGGGTGAACCACACCCCCCACCATCTCCTTATCACTCCGGGCGGCTGGCACTCCAGGCCCTTAGGTGGTCTCTGGGCCCTGGAGGTTGGTGGCCGGAAAGGGTCATAGCCCTGTTGGAGCTGGGGTTTTTGCTGCAGCTCCATGGCTTTTGCTGGGCCTGGCTGCAGCACCGGAGCAGTGGGGGGCTGCTGTTGCAGCACCAGGGTCGTGGGTGTTCTCTCCGCGGACCTCCGTGAACACCCCGTTAGCTCCCCCCCAAAAATTACTTTGGGGCGCCTCCGGGATGTCCTCTTGCCTTCATAGAAGGCCCGCGGACCCATTGTCACTGACCCTAAATGCTGCAAAGATGGTTCATAGACAGCATACGGCCGGAGACGTAGCCACCGCTCCTGTGGTGTCTCCGGCCGATTCCACTCCCACCGCTCCGTGGGGTGACGGTGAGCTTCATCCGACGGGGCGTTATAGCTTGCCCCCCCGCAGAATCCACTCACCGTCCGACTCTGCTGGCTTCGGTGGCGCTTCATTCTGTCACGAATTGTAGGGTGTAGTGCAGGGAGCCAGGTGCAGAGCCAGGTAATCCGTTTTAGTCAGGTTTATTAAAGGACAAACTCAAACAAACCGAGTACGGCGAACAGACACAAAACTGTTAACTAGAAATAATATTGCGCATACACAGCGACTTACGAAACATTCAAATAACAGCACGTCTTCTAATACATATAACACTCACCTCTACAAACAATGTGACATGTAACAATGAAGCGCAACGAGTGACATCTAGCAATCCCCTTTATAGCCCAGTGATTGCAAATCCCCAACAGCTGTAACCAACACAAACCAGGAAAGGGTGCACCCGAAACCAGACAGTGCAGTACACTTACTCACCACTCGTGACATAACCAAACTAAAATGAGCTATGATGCCAAACCCAAATCTAACTGCTAACGCCAAAACTCTTATTTTTCCAAGTAAAGATCTAACCCGAATCATTGCAGGGACCAATTATTTAAGTTTTACCATACTTGTGGAGAGTTAGAACGCTCACGAAAACACATAGACCTGGAGCACACACACGCACAAATTGACAACCCCTAATTGTTCATATTGCTTTTACATTAATGAACAGATATTTCAAACAAGACAGAACCATCATTTAGAACCTGTACGATTAGGTTTGCAATGCTATTGTCAGCAATTCAAAATAAAGTGGAGAATCTCTCAAGACCACATTGAGTCCTAGTTGGTCGACGCATCAAAACCAATCACATCTTATTATTACTTCCCGTACAAATTAAATATGTCCTCAGCAAACATCGCTTGACAGTACCTGTCTCAATCACACGACCGTGTTTACGCAAAACAACCGCTCTCCCAAACAAACCCACAAGGAATTACTAGCTCTTTCTTCTCTAAGACGGACATTTTAAAAGCAATTATGTCCGATGGGTTTGTGTCTGTCGCCGTCCTTCGTGCCACTGAGTTAACGCATAACCGTCTCCTGCCTCTTTCTGATACTCTCTCTCATCCCCACGGCAGGTACCCCCGGTTCTCCCAGTACTCCCAGTTCTCCCTCCACCCACACCCCCCCGCCCTGGCTGATGTACGGAGAGAGGGAGGGCGCCTTCCTCCACTCCAGGCAGCTCGGGGCACGCCGGCTGATGGGCGGGTAATCTGACTCATTCAGCATCCTTCTCCCCAGGGGCTTACATAGGGGCTGCCTGGCTTTGCCTGCCTGGCTCCGACTGCCTGGCTCTGACTGCCAGCCAGCCAGCCAGCCAGCCACTGCTGCTCTGCTGCTGCTCCAGGGGTTTTCTCCAACCCATTAGCATACATTACACAGACTCCTGGATCACCCGGGGTTCGTGTGTCTGTCGTCCCTCCATCGGCTGAGGGGGGCCACTGGACAAATGGGTTGTGTGATCTCACTCTGGCCTCTGGATCATCGCACAGTAGTAGAATGCTGTGGAGATGTTTAATGCGCGTAGCTCACCGTATATTTCATGGGAATTGATGTGCACTCCTGTGTGTGTTTGTCCTACCACATGTGTGTGCGTGTGTGTGTATGTGTACAGTATCTCTACGGAAATGTTTGTGCATAATTTCTGGTTGATTACTTATGGACGAGTGGGCGTGAGCACCGCCGAATACGCGTTATCCCAACCTCGCATGTATGCGTGTGGACCCAGCGGACTGTTCTGGAACAGGCTCTCCTATTACCATGCGTCTCCAGGCTGCGGTGGAGGTGCTCTACGCACGTTACGGTCTCCCATGCCTGCATTCAAAAACCCCCGGTTCAGCCGGCGGCTACTCCACCACAGCCCATCAATCAAAGGCCCAGGTTATCTCTCGTTCACTCGTTCCCTGTTTCGCTGTTCCGCTCGCTCACTCCGGCTATTTATTAGAGCCAAACCGCAGCTCTCTCTCTCTGGGTAGATGGTGTAGGATTCCACTAACAGTGTGGCCCTGTTTAACAGGAGTCTCTGGCGGTTCCTCGTTCTTTCTCTGAAGTCGGCCAGCTCGGTCCGGCTGAGGTGTGTTTCTTTGAAACAACACTGAGCCATGACAGAGGTTTCGTCGGTGTTTCAGACACTCACAGAACATCTCATAATGATATATCAATTTTGAAACAACTGATTGGATGTCAGAGAAGCTCTCAACATGAGCAATTAGCACAGGAAAAATATCTCCTGGCAGAGAAATATGAATAGAATTCTAAACTGTACAAAAAAGCAATGCCAAGACTTTATTCCCCGAAACGCTCAAGTGTTTGGACTGATTTAACACCCGCAAACAAACCGAAGAACACAAGCTGCCTGTCTTAGTGGGTGACAGCTGGGCAAACGGCAGTAATTCCCCAGCGTCAACGTCCGCGCAGCATCTCTGTGTGGATCTAATAGCAAAACGGCTGCCTTTCCTTCTTCCGGACCTCCCTGAATAATTTGAGGAATATAAGGGCAGACGCGCCAATTACAGAGATCCGTCATAATGAGGCGACTGATCATCGTGCGGACGATGAACGCAGAGAGAGGGAGCGGGCGAATTGAAGAGAGCAGAAAGCAGCACAGAGGGCTCTGTCTATGGACCCCCAGCACCTCCCTCCACCTCTCTCCTTTCCTGCACAAGACTTGAGACATCATCACTGATGGCCTCCCATTTATATGGAGGTATCTAAACACAGCAGAGGGAGAGAGACAGAGAGAGAGACACAGATATAGAGGAGATCATGTCTCGTCCAATAGAGAGTGCAGATTAACTCCACCGCCGTGTCATCACCCAAACCCTTTTCCCGCACTAATTACCTACACTTAATATTACATTTTCCTGGTAGGCATGAGCGATGGTGAGGAGTGGACAATTAATTAGCCGGCTAAGGATGATGAATAAAACAGATGTCATCCTCGAAGGAAGGCCCTGGAACATTTCAGAGACTGGGGTGCTCTTAGTTAGGCTTTGATCGATGCCGAATAAACGTCTCATCAGCGAGGCGAATTAAACCGCGTTGTGCGGGTGTGTTCGCCCCGCGCTGGAATACGTCCCCCTTATTGGCTGTTGCACGCAGTAGACAACGTGGAAGAGTCGAAAGTCCCCAAACAGCAACGTAACCCTCGGTTGCGCCAGCTCGGACCAAACGCCTCGAGCAATGCTCAAACTGCGTAGAGATTGAGTGAGCCTGTGAGTTTGTGCGTTATTGGGAGAGGGCGAAAATAAAAGAAAGAAAGACGGGAAGCAAAGAGAGAAAATAATTTGAGTAAAAGGTGGAATATGAGGCAACGTGGATAGATAAGGCTGTGGCAGAGAGAACACACACGAAAACACACTAACACCAGGAGGCCGGGTTGGGGCGGTCGGAGGGTTTGCGGGATATTAGCGCTACAGATTTCGAGGCCGGATAAAAATAAGTCAAACGGCATAGATGTGGCCTTATGGCCTGGGAACACAGAGAGGCTGAGAGCACTTCACTGGGAAGCCTCTATACCATTAACCTCCCTTTGGCCTGTACATAAAGCTGAGATGCACATTCGCTGGGTTGGGAGTGCTGGAGTGCGCCTCCCCGTGCTTTAAGGACCCCTGACTTAGAGCAGAAAACAGGCACCAGACCAAGATTGAACACAGTCGCAGAAATGACAATGGTTATGGTGCCATCGATCAAGTAAGACACACAAACACCAAAGACGTACACACCGAAGCATTCGAACGGCAATGACGTAATGTTTGTAGAAGCCTACCCCTTCACCAAAACCCCTGTGACTGGCGTAATGTTGAGTTAACTAGAAACACTAGTAACACAACAGAAACATTCCCAATTATAAGACATACCCCGACCAACCTTATATTGTATGTTCACACAGACAAGAGTAGGCACGGATATTAGTTAATACCTAGTGAGGTTTAAAAAATACAATTGACCAAAATAAATAAATAATAGAGAAATATAGGAAGAAAGGAGAGATACATATTGCATACGAACTATGGCGATGTCAACTTGCTACCGTAATTAGAAAGGTGCCCTGTTCTCACACAGTTCTGTCGGCCACAGAGAAAATGTCAGTTCGGGACAAAGTGTATCGCGGGTGCAGCTCATTTTCCACAAAGACGCTTGGGGGATTCTGAAATGCACTCCCGGCTCATAGACTTGGCTGTGTCTCGTTAAGTGATCACCCATCCTGAGCTACTATGTATTTTTCATGTCAAGCTAAAGCTCTTCTGCCCGGTTGTCGGGAACCCAGGCCTTGGGCTATTTGGACGGCTTCTAGCAATGTAATTGCTTACTCATACGCGCGGGCTTGAAGAATGGAAGGTATTTCGGGACTTTTAGACACAGCCGGGGACTTTCTCAAACACGGCCATACATCGTGCCAGAGGCAGAAGAGACTGATCCAATCTGGTGTGTCCTTGTCCTCCCAACTCTCTCTCTGATGGCTCTGTGTATTGACCATCTACACCATTTATTTCTCACCGTGTGCAGGTTGGACAAAACCTTTAATAGGCCGAAGTATCGCAGCAGCTGACTTTCGACCGAGAACAAGAGACAATCATTGACATATGTCAAATAAAGCATACATTATTCTCAACAACAATACAAATATGAGAAAACTGGCTATTTTTTTAATTAGAATCACATGTTGATTGTTTTATTGCCCAACTTATTGTTACAATCAAGGCCAGGTTGCTTTTAATGATGTTACTTTATTATAGTCAGAGCAGCCACACATTTTGGTAATTTGTGCAGTCACGCAAACTATAAATATTAAAGAAATATATAGAATAGATTAAATATTGTTTGAATGTCGTGTCATGGACATTAATTTCAATTGCATGAAATGAACTAATAAATGGCTCGTTCCTTTCTTGAGCCTGCACTAAAAATGCTTGACTGTAAGCTGTGACACTATGCAGAAGTTATTAAGTGTTTACAATAGCTGGGAATTCTCGGCGTAATTTAGGCAGTATAATATATTTCTGCTTGTATTATATAGTTGACACTTCTTGCTCAAAGGAACATGGATATTAAAACAATGAAGTTTTTTTTAAATAATGTCTATGTTGTGAAAACCTGACTGTATCTATAAAACCTGGTGACGTTGATCTTAGGACATGACTGAACAATTCCATAATGCCTGCATTTCCTTGAAACGCTCCCAACATAGCTCCAAATGGGAGTAGTTGCTAGCTCAGTTGGTAGTTAGTAGCTCAGTAGTAGTGTGCATGCATGGTGTTCATGATGTCCTGGGTTCAATTCCCAGCTCGCAGTTGCAAATGAGAATTTGTTCTCAGTCGGTCTAACTGGTTAAATAAAGCTTAAATAAAAAATCATGTTCCCGCCTTTCTATTTGGAACGACGATGAGCCATGGTAACCCAAGGTTTGACAACTCCGGAGGAAATCTAGACCTGTTCCCGATGAAAAGACAATGTGTAATTTAGAAGACGCCAAAATACTAAATGTGATTGCATATAATAGAATAAAAAAGACTAAAACCGGTCATTGACCATCGACGTACCCCGCCCTCAAATCCCACCGATCTAAGAAACATATTGAATCCAATAATCCCAAACGACCTGAACTGCGCTGCCATGGTCCCATTGTTGGGTTGGACATGCGACAGCCCATTGTTACAGGGTATTGGCATAAGAAGGACTCATTTGCTTCATCTGTGGGCATGCTGAACGCTGTGCCAACCCTAAACCCGGCAGACTCAAAACAACTGCCGTTGTGTTTGGCACACCAGTCGATCTTGGCATCGAAAGACACGCTAGAGGGTTGTGCGCGGAAACCTGGGCGTTCGTGTTCGTGTGGAACATCCAGATAAAAAAAGGGTTATACATTTTTGGTAGAGATATGTCAAACCTGAGGTAAAATCCTCTAAACTTAAAATGCCATTTAGTGTTAATGATAAAACATAAGGATAGTTTTATTTTGTTTCGTGGCAAATTTGCCAAACACGAGGTAAAAACCTGTCCGAAGTAATATCCGTTTAGACAATCAATCTGATTGTATTTGAAAAAGTTAATCTTGTGTACTGTCTAGGTATTGTTTTTTTAATTTTGTCAACACCTTTTATCTTGTATTTAAATGTCTCAGAGAGGCTAAATTGTATCTCCATTATGCAATCGATGTGTCTTGGAGACATAAGTGCACTTAATTACAGTATGTGGATATGACAAGACATCTGTATCGTAAGTAAAACTTCACTTTCTTGCCGTTGAATGTGTGTGGGAGGGTCAGAGAGCACGGTGGCCTATACTGACGCACAAATTACAACAATTTGTAGCTAGTCAAATATTGTGAAATGGCAGACTGGGAGGGCCTTTCAATTTGACAAAGCCCATGATAACATTTTAGAATTGGATTGTTATGTTTGGTTAAAGTCAGTAACAATACCTCCTGTCAAATGTTGCTCTTCAGTGAGCATAGGTGATCGTGACATTTCCTTTGAACTTAGATGTGGGTATGTAGACATGTGTATGTAGACGTGCGTATGTAGACGTGCATATGTAGACGTGCGTATGTAGACGTGCGTATGTAGACGTGCGTATGTAGATGCGCGTATGTAGATGTCTGTATGTAGACGTGCGTATGTAGACGTCTGTATGTAGACGTGCGTATGTAGACGGGCGCATGTAGACTCGCGTATGTAGATGTCTGTATGTAGATGTGCGTATGTAGACGTCTGTATGTAGACGTGCGTATGTAGACGCGCGTATGTAGACGCGCGTATGTAGACGCGCGTATGTAGACGCGCGTATGTAGACGTCTGTATGTAGACGTGCGTATGTAGACGCGCGTATGTAGACGTGTGTATGTAGACGTGTGTATGTAGACGTGCGCAAGTAGACGTGCGCATGTAGACGTGCGCATGTAGATGTGTCCATGTAGACGTGTGTACATAGATGTGCATATATAGATGTGTAATGCGGAAGTGTAATGGCCCTGTGAAGGTATGAATATCGGTACAGTGGGTAGTAGATTGGACTCAATTTAAATTAAATTACCATGCAGGCAAATTAAGGAGTGGGATTTAATTTGAACTGTTGTAAAAATGCTAATTTCCCAACAGCCCGTAAGCCTATATGCAAATATAATACTATTTTACAATAATTCACATTAGTGTAGGCATGCATAAAACACACAATTTACAACTCCCCGGCACCTGGGGAATACAGAATCATTAGGCCTTAGTGTGAACGAATGTGCCCCTTTTTACTGGTAGGCCGATGATCATGTGGCTTTGTGGATGGATAAGTACAGCATTACAGAGTGCCTGAAGTTAATGACCTGACATACGGCATGCGATTCATTAAAGTCGAACACGTATTAGAAACAAAACAGTGTCAAGGCTCAGATAAAAGCCCCGAGTCACGCTTGGAGAACGTGGCCACTGCCCCCTGCAGGTGATTTGAGGAAGCGAGTAGAGGTTTTTGATAGCGCTGCCGTTTGTTAGCAGCAAGGGCACACAGCTGTATCCTTCTCCACAAAGAAGAATCCTTACCCAGCAGGATTTTCAGATGTCGGAATAATTCCCTGTGCAAGAGAGCTCTCAGCACATGCCTCCATTGCTTTGGTCTTCCTTCCAGATGAAGTAGAATCACCCTGTGGGGTGAGGTTTCAGGGAGGAGGTCGATAGCATAGTCGTAAGGACATGGCGGAGGGAAGTGGCCCGGGACTTGCCGAAAACCTCTCAAAGATCCAGATATTCAGCCGGGACAAAGGACGCCATGGGAGCAAAGAGAAATTGGGAATCCCCAGCTGCTGGTCATGGGAGGAGTATATAAAGAAACCAGGGGGTCTTGCCAAACCAGCATAGGGTCCTATGCAGCCACTCTGTAGGGTTCTATCACAACCTACCAATTGGTTCTGGTTTGGTTCTGGTAGTGATGGCTTAACAGTTCTTGGCCATTCACGGAGGGGCTCAGTGATTTCGGTGAATTTCGAAGCTTGAAGCAGGGGATTCTGGGACGTCATGCAGATACCGCAGGGAAAGCATAATGTCAACGGTTTAGGAGATGTCATGCTGTTATGACGTAGGCAACCTTCAAATCCAGACAGTTAAGGCAACGAGAGATTTGAGGTTGGGGAAAGATATTGGACTGCAAGCTTGTTCATGAAGATGTCTGTTAGCCTGTGTTTTTTAAGCTTTCCATGGCTGGGGTGTGAAACTCAAACGCTTAGGCTGCCACACAACTATAGTCCTGGCAAAGTTGGAGAAGGTTCCTGGTCGTCTGCTGGACACTGAGGAATCGAACACCTGAGGCAGATATGGGATTGTCGCTTCCATTGTGGTCCGGCCCGGGGCCCTTCCAGACATCAGCATGATGAGATACACTATCCTGAAGCGATCTCTGGGAAACCAGGATGGCTGCAGCTTGAAGATGAGGGAGCAATGTGATAGGACAGAACGGCAGGTTCCTGGGTCTCCAGGGTAGCACAATGGAGAAGATAGACCTCCGACTCTGACGTAGTCTGCCGCTTGCAGATAGCTCCTGAAACTGGGCCAGCAGAGCACTGAAAAAAACGTCTTGAGGATCGGCCATGGATTGAAGTTCTTCCCTCATACATCTTGCTATTGCGGCTTGAAGGAAAGACACAGCATTTTGGAGCTGGATGACCTCTTTTATGGACAGTTCTTTCAGTAAAGGCTCAGGGAAGAAACCCAAAAGCAGACTTACGAGGCAGGAGTGAAGCACAGGTAACGTATATTCCAACAAACAGAAGACATAGTACATTCGGGCAGCAGGCGGGACCCGGTTGTGGTAGGCAGAGGTTCTGTACACTGGAAGTCTAAGATACATAAACTAAGAACAGGAAAACAAGAAACATGTGTACCGCTTGGGGAAAAAACGACTATTTGATAAAAAAATGCCTTTATTGGTCCTTTTTTAAACAACACCGTGTACTTCCTTGCAACAAATGTACTATGCAAGTCAACAAATGTACTATGTCCTAATTCCACAAACAATGGATTGTTGGGAGAAAGCGATATAGCGGGAGAAAAAAGAGAGTATAGAAAAATGAAGAAGGGAAAAAAAAAATCGAAATGAGCTTTTCCACTTCCCAGTGGAATGGATAATGGAGGAAAGGGAGACTGTTTATGAATCCCAAACGACACCTCATTCCTTTGATAGTCTACTTGGAGATTTGGTGGGATTTGGGACGCACATTTGTGTGCTGGACTGTGAATGTGTGTTTGTGTGTGAAGAATGGCTAGAGATAAAGACCTTTCGGGACCGGGACTGAGTGCTTAGGGAGATCCAAGGGAGCTCGTCGATAGCTATTTGACTCGTTAAAAGAGAAGCGCTTACTCCACTGGGATAACACGTGCCGTCCACCATCAGTAGAAAGAATCAATTAAATCAGCACCAGGCCCCAGGGAGACTTACGTTGCTTCCCAGCGACCACTCTATTGGTCCGATACAGGGTAGCCTCAACCAGGCATAGAGGGACATCTATAAAGCAAAAGTATCAGTAGATCAATACTGGTTGATAGAAAATTAATAGGTTTCGCCGTCGATATGTTCTCTGGCTAGTTTGGTCCGCAGGTTGTTCTGTCTGCCTGTTGGATCTCATCAAACCCTTTTTGGGGGAGGTTCCCTTCTTCACAGTTCATCCAATCAGTGTGGAGAAGTGAAACGCATTCCGACACATCGTTTTCTTCTGAAGCCTCTTATTCATTTGTAGGCGTCTAATCCGGTAGAACCACGTTCATACCTCAGTTAGCCACATTATAAGTGTTAAACCAAGAGGTTTTACACAGATGTATTTGCAACTACACTGTATGACCAATGGTATGTGGGCACACCAACTAATTAGTTGTTCAGGGGGTTTTAGCCACGCCCATTGCTCACAGGTGAATAATAACTAGCAAACAGCCATGCAATCTACATAGACATGACATTGCCTGCACACTGAATCGTAGGATGCCACCTTTGCCACAAATCGGTGTGCGAAATTCCTGCCCTACTTGACCGGCCCCGATTAACTGTAAGTGCCATATGTGCAGCAATAGCCCTGAGTCTGGAGATTCACTAAATGTGCTCCCATGGTCAGACATGACTATGGCCCTTTCCTGTTTCCTGCCGCGAACGGGGAATAAACTCCACATCAATGCCTGTGGTTTTGGAATGGGATGTCCAAAAATCTGATATGGGTGTGATGGTCAAGTGTCCCGCAAACATTCGGTTCACATAGTGTCCACGACATAGCAGACTATTATTTTTGTTTTGGCTCAACACCACAACGCATGCATCAAGTGGTAAATAAAATATCACGGAAAAATAAGTTGTTACGACTTGTTAATGGGCCTATAGTGAGTCCTGTCATAGTATTGTGCCTCCACTTCCTGATGTGCAGCCCTAAATGAACCCACACTACACTGGTTACACCGCTGCATTCTCTGTCCCTATCTGTTTCTTGTTTAGCTCACACACACGCACTTACTCTCTCGACCACGCTCTCGTTCTCACGTGTTCACTGCTTTGGATTCGCTCTCGCTCACTCTCTCGCTCTGCTTCGTCTCTCTAGTTTTCCCTCTGCACGCTCTTCCTGTCCTAAGCTCACCGGGATAAGAATGCCTTCTTTCAGCGGTCCCAGGCCTAATTTACTGCGCAAATTAAACAAGCGAGGTTTGAACAAAAACCGAGGGAGGTAGAGTGAGAGGGACGAAGTGAATGACATAGGCAAATCCTTACAGTAACAAAGGGCCCTTTCTACCCACGCCCGTACGCACATTAACCGGACAATGCCGTGACAGCATTCGCCTGTGTTAGCAACATTAGCACCAAAACACAAATCTCTGGCTCTCACGTGTGCGCGTGTCCTCCCCCGGGGACATTTGCTCCTTTTCTTCGACCGCCCTCGCAGGAGAGGTTAGACCAGCCGGCCGGACACGGGCACACAGGACTGGGCTCCGAGGACGCTGCCATCTGTTGAGCGAGCCGAGTCAGCCATTCTCTGGCCTCTCACGTGTCCCATATCCTTGGTCGTATCCCACCGCCCGTGAGACCGACACAACCCAGTTTGGGCAGATGCACAGCACCAACCGGCGCGGAGACTGGTCCTCTCCCTTTTTCCTCTTCAAGTGTGACGGTGAGAATGCAGGCGGTCTGTATTTTCTCTCTTGACAAGCGTAGCATCGGGGCGATCCCTAGAGCTGAGCTTAGCAGCTGAGGCGCGTATGCAGATGCCGAGACACACCTGGCGTAAAACAGAGGGACGCGCGGCCGCTGGAACGTGACTAACGCGCGGGCCGTCAAAAATTAGGGGGGACATGAGAGAAAGGGGGACATGGAAAGTGATTAAAAAAAAACAAAAAGGGAAGAAAAAAGAGAGTGCAGGGAGAAAGACGATCAGTGAGTCCGACCCAACAGCAAGTAAAGGTGAGAAGAAAAACGAGAAGAGAACCCACAGTGTGATGACACCCTATCATGGTTCTCAAACTTTTCAGACGAAAAGCTCCGCTGTAGACGCCTTCTTGTCACCCAAACCCTTATCCCTAGCCACTCCCCCCCCCTTTTCCTAACCTCACTCTGTCACTGCTGGACAGGCGTCACCTTCCGTCACGGTCAGTTTGTTTTGGCTTGGAAATGATAAACCAGCACAGCTGTACGAGGGACCATCGGAGGCAGCTGTTAGTTAGCGGACAGCGACATGAAGAGAGGGGAAGGTTTAGGTGGTGAGGATGACCAAGTGCCGTTCTCTAATCGGTTACATGTGTTATCAGATTTCCCCGGTGGAATGTCGACAGGACTTCCACTGGCGACATGAGTGCTACATGTCTGGTAATTGGCTTTACTTTGTAATTCTTGTGAGGTCTGATGGATTGTAGCACCTCAACTAACCACGCTAGATGACGTCCACCTTTTTGACATCACGAGACAAGGTTGCGATGTAGACGATCAGATGTTTGGCAGATTTCAATTTGCATTAATGACGTGTAGACAACGAAGTGTACGGCCAACCTTGTATAGCGCTACGATGTGGCTTTCCCAGATTTCCATATTGAGTGTCATGTTTTTAATTAGCTTTGGCAAAGCTATTTGAGAGAAATACATGTATCACAAGAGTTTGCACCATTTTACTGAACCACTGTGACACCGAACTACCAAAGGCCTACAAGTTGTCAGCATCCGTTAGCGGCAGTTCAATGTGAAGGTGCTCTTGTGACCAAAGGCACTTTGATTGGCTGCTGCCTTACGGACAAGAGACGCAGCAAAATCCGATCATTTATTTGCACTCTGAAGGTTCGAAGGAATGCAGTGACAACGTTAGTACGGAAATCAGGGACATGTATTCAACTGCCAAGATACGAAGAACGCAATCACGTTGACCCAGCCTCCGTCGCAGCCACTATCTACTTTATTAATCTCTCCACCACTGTATAACCTACACAGTGGAAATGGAAATGGTGTCGGATTCAGGCTGGTGATTGTAAAAGCACTTTGTGACAACTTTTGTTGTAAAAAGGGCTTTATAAATAAATTTGATTGATTGATTGATTGTCAAGAAAGAAGCAAACAAGTTTCAGGAAACATATTCAACCGCAACTTATTTTTTTGGTTATCAATTACACGTTCCCTGCTCCCCGTTTATAACCTTGGGTGAACACGCTGCTGTTCTGAGACGTTCAAGCGTAAATGTGATTCCCACGGTGTGAAGTTTGCGGTGAAACCTTTACTCTCCTGTGATTTTCTGGGACCAAGTTATCGGAAGGAAGCAGTGTCATACAATGGGATCGGAGATGGAGAAACCCGATGGAGTCCGAAACCCGCAGTGGCACCTCAATGCTACAGATTCACACTCCCAGAAATCGTGTCATTCAATTTTGTGTTTTTGCGTTCCCATGACGGATGGTTACCTGAATATTGTATGACTACGACTGGCCATGAACGTGTGGACATGTTTGAGTGTTCGGCTGGTGTCGCGGGTAAACAGGACAAAGCGGCCTGCGTTCCTCGCGGGTTCCTCGTAAAAACCAGCCACGGCGTGCTTAACAGAACAGACGTGACAAAAGTGAAGGGGAAAACGACGACACACTTACTTTCAGCGTCGGCTTGGAGCAGGAGCAGACCCAGGACAAGCAGCGCGGGTCGGCCTACGTGCATCATGGGACAGCTTGGCACCAGCATGCTTTGGCAGCCTCAGTGGTGCTGGCTCACAGAGATCTGTGAGTCAGTCTGGTCTGATTTCTCAGATGCAGGATATTCACAGCCTGTAGGGATGAGAGGAACGGGGGTGGGGGGAGATTGAGAGGGCATGAATGAAACAAAGCGCTTTGGCTTCTTGTTCTTTATCTATCTAGCACACATTTCTGACATACCCACACATGGACTCTGTAGGTTCTGACAGCCGAAGATGAGACAGGGCGATGCGCTCGAGGCGATGTTCTGGCACTTTTGAACACATATTAGGGTGCACGTGTACACACACACACACACACACACACACCCTCACAGAAGGGCTCACTAAAGTGATTTCAACAGGGATTAACAGACAGGCTCTAATAAAATACAGCGTGACGGGTAACAATTAACCTGCTTTCGATCATCGACGTTAGATAACAGAATTTATTGGACGTCATCTGTACAACCATGAACCGATACCATGTAATATTTAGATTGAAAAGGCATATGTTCTTAGATCCATGTGCACCAACACGGACATCCTAAACATGCTAGCAGCAGAATTGAAACCGATTCATCCAACAGTATAAACCTTTAACAGGGTGACAAACTCACACAGGTGACTAACTCGAAGTGTCCTACGATAACTGTACAGTCAGCCATTTAACTCGCAGCACCTAATTTGTAGTCGTCGTGTTCTTTCCCACGGTGAGACAGTTAAGTGAGGCCAGTAATAGATAGCTGGGGAATGGTATCCATGGGTTATGTAGTGATAAAATGGCACCACTGCTCTTAATACCGTTAGAACTTGTTGAGCTCATGCTCATATTTATGCCCCGTCTTAAACCACTTTCCATCAGTGGCCAAAGCTTTAAAAGCTTTAAGTGACTCCAAATGGATTAGGACAGAAAAAAAGAGGGCAACAAATCAATGTAGTTTGATGGAGTAAGCTAGCATTAGCCAACATAAAGGCTAGCAACACCTCCTTTATCATGCGCTACTTAAAGTACAATCTATTGGACGGAGTCGGCTAGTCTTGGTTCTTGTTCGTGCTCGCGTTTGCCACCCTGCCCTTTACGTAAACCACTATGTGGATTGAGGAATTGATGTGAAAGAGAATTAAAGCGTTAGCAAGTAGCCTACTCAATTCCGTGTCATCCATTTGCTAAAGCCAGGTCTTGATCCCTGGTGATTGACATGCTGTGGTAGGGATAAACTTCTGGACCTTGGGATTGTAGCCAATAGATTCGTACCACATTAGCATGATAGCCTGCTTGCCTAACATGAGGAGGCATTTTTCTTCATTGATCAATTTCATATTACACATTTTCCATACAATTTAATCTCGATAATGTGAATTTGGTTCCTGATTTGTCCGTTAGATGGACTCACCTGACCTCTGACCTTTTTTTCCAATTTGACATTCATCAGGGCAGTATGAAGGGCTACCAAAAAGATAGCATCAACCATTAGCATATTAGCCACTCCGCATTTTAGATACAACACTGTTCACACAAACAAACGCATTACAGGAATCACATAATCCCTTTACGCACGGTGCTCGCTCGCCCGGGTATTTATCTGATGATTTATAAACAAATAAACCCAAAGCGCAATCAGTGGCGTAGACAATGACAAAGTACCTAATTTCCCTGCTTCATGTCCCCCCATCTCTCTCTCTCCTCCTCGCCCACCTTCCATTTTCAATCCCCCTTTATTCCTTCAGCTGTTAATGGCAGAAAAGACAGGGAGATGGCACACCTGTCACACAGGATTTGTGTCGCCGTGAGATCGACACGACTACCCGTCTCGACTAGGCCGATGGCGAGCCCAAGCACGGGGACACGTGGCGAACAAATTCAATTTCTGGCAATCTCCACCTAAGCAACCGCACGACGCAAACACACGTGAGTATTCGAAGTGCTTTCCGTTCACTCATATTACGTTGGGAATCGGGATATCGCCGGGCCTGACTCAAGGTCACTGGCGTCTTCTCTGACATTCGCTTGGTATGCGTGTGTCATATTCATCCTTCCGCAGTCAGGGTTGATAGCCTTTGACTTAATTAATGTAGTGTGAATTTCCATAATGACAAGACATTAGGAGTCCTCACTTTACGCCACGCTCCCTCCAGTCGCGCTCTCCCTCCACGCCCGTCCCCTGCACACGCCGACGGAGATAAACAAAGCGGTCGGCGTGTTTCGTGTGCACCGACCAAGAGGCAGGCCGTGCAAATCTCCCACCCGCGTTCAATGTCTTCTCCGGCGCGTTTATTTCCGGCGTAAAGACTTTGTCCCCGAGCCGCACTAAGGCGAAATGGCGCCTACGAGTAGATATGGTGTGGGCGGCGTGCGATCGTACCAAAAACTATCATCCGCTTGGATGATTTGAATTCGCTATCTGGTGCTCATAGGTGAATATGCTGACGACCGGTCGTACGGAAAACAACCGCAGCCTAGACGACAACCGTCTCGACCGCTCTGGCGTCACCCGACGCTCGCCGCTGCCTCAGATGTGACTTCCGACCGTCGTCGCAATAGCTTTTGTTCCCCGATGAATGGTTGCTATGTTTTATATGTCAGTTCAATTTCACGGGCACGGCGACGCCGATGCTTCCATTGAACATGCGTTGCCTAAAAAAGAGAAAAGAAACAAGAACAAATCTTGTCCTTTCTTCACTAGGGCCTGTGGCGATATTATTGTGTTCCCATTCAGCGGTTTTCCATACAAAGAGCAGGGTTGTGATAGCATCGTGCATTATTAAACAAAAGGCGGACAACATGCGCAATGTTAATTAGAAAAGGAGGAAGATATTGCCAGGCAGTGGCAGAGAGCAATAAAGAGAGGGAGAAAGACAGGGAGAGAGAGAGAGAGAGGGTTGTGGAATTGTCGTTCTCTCTCCCAAGATTCTTATCACTCAGTGAGGAGGAAGAGAGAAACAAAGCAGTGAGGATTTTTCTGTAGAAAAGGCCGCGCACGTTTTCTGCTTTCTTGTGGGGGCTCTGTGATACACGCAGTGACTTCGTGGATACGGGCGGCTGTTGCCGCTGTTGTGTGAACTACTAAACAATGATCGACGCCACTTTCGCTCACGTCGAGATAACCTTTTGTGCCCTTTGTCCCGTTTGAATCTCGAGTGACCGAAGCCCTCCGAAGCCCTCCGTAGTAGCCATTTTCATCGACTGCGTTCCGTGTCAATATAACGTGCAAGTGTTCCCACACAATCTAATGGAAACCAAATGCTAACAAAGGTTTTCCATCGATGCCGCTGCTTCGAACAAATTTTCTCTGGGATGAACAACAGACAAAAGCAACACCCCACAACCGACATTGACTCATCACTGGTGTGCCCTGGCTCAGTTTTGCCAAAGCAAAACGATTCTTTATGTACGTGCATAGCATGCGATGCTCTGTCCACCTCTGAACAAAACGGAGGTCATGGAAACAGTTGTCCCCCCCCGAAAGAAAACAACTACTAAGTGTCCACAGACGACTAAGCCACCCCAGTACTTAATTGCGTGTACACACGAAAGGCAGAACTCACACAATGCCACAGTGGATCGGGTTTAAAACGAAACCCTCGCCCGGGAACATTCCTCAGATATTACGGTATGCTTCACAAAGCAAAGCAAGTAAGATGTTTGCCCTTTATCAACCGTTCTCCTTTATTGTACGGTTGAAAACGGAGACGAGACCACGCCAGGTTTCTTAACTTAAGCTAGATTGAGCTGTTAGCCGTTTCGTATGGCATCTTGTTTACCTTTTCCGATGCCACGCAAGACGCAAGCATAATTTTGGCAGAGCCAATGTGTTCGGGCTTGCCGGCGAATTTCATCAGCAAGGTCAAATGGCGTCTCCCCAGAAGTCCCAGGGCTTGTACCAAACTAGGCCCTCCCTGTCCACCACATATATCTACAGCGGACCAATATGACATAAGCATTGATGAGGAAAACTCGTGAGGAAAAGAGATTCAGCCACGTTTAAGGTGCCGTTATGTGAACACCGTTATGATTTACATGATTTAATGGCACCCCTTTTCCCTTCTTCCACTCATTACTTATTTTCTCGTATTCTACCCAGTGATTCAAAAAGCAGTCTCTTTCCTTCCATTTTCTGTCAGTCACTTCATTGTCTCATTCACTCTTTACTTACGCCTCATTTCTCTGCTCCTTTCAGAGTACTCCTTTTCTCTCTCTCTCCCTCTCTCATCTCTCTCCCTCTCTCTCCCCCTCTCTCTCTCATCCCTCTCTCTCTCTCTCATCCCTCTCCCTCTCTCTCTCTCTCTCCCTCTCTCTCTCTCTCATCCCTCTCTCTCATCCCTCTCTCTCTCTCTCCCCCTCTCTCTCTCATCCCTCTCTCTCCCCCTCTCTCTCTCACCCTCTCTCTCTCTCCCCCTCTCTCTCTCATCCCTCTCCCTCTCTCTCCCTCTCTCTCCCCCTCTCTCTCTCATCCCTCTCTCTCCCCCTCCCTCTCTCACCCTCTCTCTCTCTCCTCTCTCCACTATCTCTCTCTTTCACTCGTCTAAGGGGCGGTTTCCTTTAAGAGTGGCGTTGGTGCCATCTCTCATGCCACACCCCGGATCAGCGGGCATGTGTAATAACACATCCCTCAAGCTAAGCTAAGCTATGCCCTCAAGGGCGCCCTCCTTATGAAAGCTTCTGACAACCCCCAGCTTAGAAGGTTTTATCCGCAAAACATTCCTACTTTCTCCCCCTCACGATCTCAGGAAAAAACGACACTCCCACGGTCATGAGAAAAGTCAGTTATGCATGTCCAGATCAATGTGTTCTGGTGTCTTATGGTTTATTAGAATGTTGTCACTGTTTACGTCGTGCGGCTGGTGGCTAAGCACTTAACTCACAACCTAGCATCGTCTGTGCAGTCCGACTGCTTGTTGCTATGAGTGGCCGTGATCCACTTCCATCATGAAACAGTCAGAGAAAAGCTAAGTGTGTTCCGGTGACATTTCTTTCCGGTAATTGAGTCTAAAAGCACCTGCTGTGGCTGGAACAAGGAAACGCCAGTGATCATTTCTCTGATTCATGTCCCAAGGTGCAGGTAGAGGAAATGCCAAAGCCATTTCACCTTTGCCGTCTTGTTTTGGTTCGGGCGTTTGAACCTCAAGGAGCCTCTTAAACATTTCTCAAGTGAGTCTGTTTGTTTACCTGATCACCGAAAGGTAAATGACAATTATACGCAATTTCACACAGCTACACTAGTGCCGAGGGGCAATCTGCGACTATAGCCGAGCAGGAAGCGGTTGGCCTGAATTTCCGTTTGCTCATTCGCGCAAGAGGACGACCAACGGAACAATGTAATGCACAACGACGGACAATGACACGCCTCCTTTCAGTTTACTATAGACATCCTTGTGAATGTCAGCCCGCCCACGGTGTCCATGTGCAAACTGTCGTCGTATCCAAACGAGCCAGGTTTCTGTCAATCTCATCCACCCTATAAACGTAACCTGCACATTTGCCTCTCTCCACTCCTGGATATCTCTCACGTCTTAAATCTCCCATACCCCCCCGCTCTCTTCCTGTCCCTCTCCCCCGCACCACCCCTGTTCTGCTCCCCACCTCAGACCAGCTGTTAGGTTCAGATGGATGGTCTCCCAGAACATGACCCTGACCGCCAGACTGGTGAGTGATTATCTCAGTGCCCTGTCGGGGTGCTTGCATACCAGCATAGAGAGTCGAACACACACACAGCCACGAACACAGCGAAGCACACAGAGGCGTGGATCAAACACACTTACACACAGGAACATGTGAAAAAGAAGACATCGCTCATATACACACACACAGACAGTAGCAAGGTTACCCAGAACTGGGCTCAGTTTAGGGGACAAGGGAATGCCAATAACAACACAGTGTACTTTTAGTGACCTTGATGACTTTGGCCAACACACAGTTAAGTCATCCAGTTGAAAACACCAAAGATTTCTCAACGCGACACCGCTAAAGGACTGTTATGAATCCGGGCTTGTGAGCTGATTGTCAAGAGCTTGAGACTTCCCGTTTTGCAACTAATTCAAATATTTCTTGTCCCAATCTTCGGGCTCCCCCCGAGCACCTGAGGGGGCACACGTTTTTTTCACTGCCACGCTGCAGCGATTTGAAAGAGTGTGCCGTGTTTTGTGGTGGCGTAGTCGCCGTTGACTGAAGGACACTTCAGCATGAGCGCTGTGTTTCCCAGAGAAAGCAACTCATTACCGTGAAATGTGCTGCACTTCAACGGTCCATAGTGTGTGCGTGTGTGTGTGTGTGTGTGTGTGTGTGCGTGCCGGCATGTGTGTTTCGCCAGTGAGTGAGTGAGTGAGGGGGAGAGCAATAGAGAGAGGGAGAGAGAAAAAGATAGAGAGACTCTGCCAACCTGGAATTGTCGGGATTACATTTACGCCGCATGAATAGAGGAGGGCCAAATCATGTTAAATATTATGAAGCAGAAAACAGTGGAGAGGGAGGGCGAGAGGGAGGAGATGGAGGGAGAGAGAGATAATTATAAAGGAGAGGATGGAGCAGGCAGAGCGTGAGGTGGAAAGAGAGACGGACGGGGAGAGGCTCCGTCTGTGCTTCTGCTGAAGCGAGAGAGGGAGGAACAGAGAGTGTTGGAATGAGGGATGATCGACCAGGGCACATAATAGCCTCCTGGAGGTCGGGATGAGGGGACAGACTACTGTGCCATGGTCAGAGTTGGAGTATGTGATACTATGTTGTTTTGCTACGATATGCATCTACACACACACACACACACGTACACAGTTTACCTGTTTCTCACACACACAGACACTCACTTACTCACACATGGTCTCCCTCACACATGTGTACTTCTAACACATACACACACCAACACAAACACACACACATACATTCATACATACATAGCCTTAGCACCATACGCTTCTGGCAATCACCCCCCCCACACACACTCAGCCACGTCTGTGGGAGAACAAATAATATCACTTCACAGACAAAAAACTGAGGGGAGAAAGAAGAGAGAGAATGGGGGAGAGAGACAACAATAGGTGCAGGCTGGAGGGAGGAAACAAAGGCATATCTAGGGAGGTGTTCTCCGCACTTTAAGGGAGCTCACAGAAGCCATGAGAGTGGGAGTGCTCCTCTGAATAGACAAAACGGCATTCCTCTGTGACTAGCATGACACACTGGCCAAAACAAACAGAGCTAGCCTGTACAATACAACCCCTGCGAGTGTTCATACTTCAGACATCCAATACTATCGCATCAGATAACAACCGCTAATCATAGCCGCTAATCACAGCCGATACACAGATATACTCAGTGACATTTTTCCCCGGCTTTCTTTCGATAATCAAAAGCACAGAGGTCTTACGGAGGACCCTTAGATATTAGAAAAAGAGGGCCATTCTGTATAGTAAAATGACAAGTGTCTTCCGTTGTGTACATGCTAAATGCAATGAGCTAATGCTAAATTTAATGAACTAATGCTAAATGTAATGAGCTAATGCTAAATGTAATGAGCTAATGCTAAATGTAATGAGCTAATGCTAAATGTAATTAGATAATGCTAAATGAAATGAGCTAATGCTAAATGTAATGAGCTAATGCTAAATGTAATGAGATAATGCTAAATGTAATGAACTAATGCTAAATGTAATGAGCTAATGCTAAATGTAAGGAGATAATGCAAAATTTAATGAGATAATGCTAAAAGAAATGAGCTAATGCTAAATGTAATGAGATAATGCAAAATTTAATGAGATAATGCTAAATGAAATGAGCTAATGCTAAATG
Organism: Dallia pectoralis; assembly: GCA_029465975.1. NCBI lineage: Eukaryota > Metazoa > Chordata > Actinopteri > Esociformes > Umbridae > Dallia > Dallia pectoralis. The sequence goes on from CM055735.1 coordinate 16,896,074, forward strand.
TTATGAGCTAATGCTAAATCTTACGAGCTAAATGTGTCAGTACTGTATGCATGCATGAGCTATTGCACTATTGTCACGGAGAGCCTATCCATCCATCCATATCTCTTCATTTAGCTAAGCCCAGATGTGTCCTGACTTACAGCTGTAGCACTATGGTCAAGGTTGTTAGGTCCCGTAGTGTCACACAGTTGGGTAAACCCACCGGCAGCTCTTAAATTGATTATACGCTCTGTGTGTTTTCCATGTTTTCACAAATAATTTGGTTTGGTTAGTTCGGTGCAAGACTAAACTCACATGGTTGTTTGTCAATTCAATCGACCAAAGGTACTATGGCTTTTACATGAAGAGAATTATGATGACTAACTTCTAATCAATGGTCATAGTCAATACAAAAAAAAAAAAAACGTAATCTAACACAAAATCGAAGTCCCGGGACACATCAGCAAGACACACACTTATCAGAGCCTGTTGTGTAGTGCGGACAAGATGGCTGCTGACTGGACATATTAGGTGACTTTGTTGAAGAAGCAACAGAGCAAGTTCAAATGTATATTTTCAGAAAAAAAATTGATACTTTCAGGGGAAATCATACACATCGATAGAAAAAAATTATTTGGGTTAATATGGCAGAATTAGTTGTACAATATTCTCCAAGAATAACCAGTTCCGATGCTAAGCCTTTTTAACGGCTAGCCTATTGTGGTACTTGAACAGGACAATTTATTACACCTGAAGTCCATTTCTTTTTCTCACGGTTTTGAAAAAAAAATGTTACCGGAGCTCGGCTCCGGGAGCCAAATAACTGTCGGCGTGGAAGCGATTGGACGTCCTACCTGAATGTGTTCCCACTGACATTAACACGCCCACGTCAAAGCAAATTCCTGTCTCCATTACATTAAATCATTCTAGATGGAAGCTGTGGTTGTAACCGCGCCAACTCACACACATGTGCTTACTCACTTTCACTGTCTTTAATGTATGGGCCAATCACAGGGGACTTCCTAAGGACACCATGACAACCTGCGGAGTTCTGGGGGATGTCCTAGCGACTCGCATTAGTTGGAAGGACACAACGCGTTTGATACGTGGTACTCAAAGTTTATCCTGCGGTTCGCATTAGAACCACGAAGCACGTTGAAGAAGAACATTCAATGAGTGGCTTTTCCTACTCCATTTACCAACGAAATGCCGGCTGTTGTTTTCCTCACACTAGAACATACCGTAGAGCGTGCCAATATAAACATTTGATTAGCTCCTATAACATATCTACAAACATGAGCGCACACTTTAGCGGAGTTCTCCATACCGTTCCTACAATCGTATTGCGAAAAGACACCGACACACACACACAAACAAAGTCATGTGCCACTCAAACTGCGACACGTCACACACATGTGACAACGAGAACGGCTAAACAGGACCTCGTAGCTCCAGATAAGGCACAGCAGAATTCCCAAATCCTAATTGAGAAATTTCAAGTCAAAGCCAGTGAGATTCTACCATTGACATACAGCAGGGAAAAAAGGTCTGTGTTGATGGTGGCGTGTGTTTCTTAAGGATCTGCGGCAAACAGTATACGTTAAGCGTTGGTTGACCGCACATTGACCGTACATTGACTGTCCACTGACCGTACACTGACCGCACGCAGCGTCGTCCAATCCCCTAAAGTTGGACAGCACAGATACTGACAGAACCGACTGTGGTACACACACACACAGTAGCTACTCTGTATTAACTCCACATATGACATTAATGCAATAATTCTATTGTATTACCAGAGATGACGCTATTTACATTCATGCTCACCTGGCTGCATTGTTTTCTACCTGCTATAATCAACTGTGGTTCAATCTGGTTAAATGTAAATAATGCACCCGTTGTCCGACGCCAACCATTCCGAAAGGGTGCCCGAGAACTAAAACCCTTTCTCTCGCGAACACTTGTTTTAGTTGGCGGAACTCGGTTGGTTTCTGGTCAGACTGTAAGCAAGTGCAGGAATTAATGAGCTTAACATTCTCTTTCAGAACAACGCAGCCCGGCAACGTGACACAATTCCTTTCAACTTCTCCCTTTGTCTTATGTGAGGGAAGTCATTGTTGAGTGTGCTGCACCTTAATGTGCTAAACCCCTGCTGTTAAGACGCCTCGAAATTAGCCAAAGGGAAGCTTCGCTTGTGCTAATGTCATGGAAAATGTGCTCCACTTCTGACTAAAACGCTGCGACATCTTCCTGCTCCGTGTTCGTTTTGACTATTGTCTTCATGCCGGACTGTGATGCAATCGGACCTCGGCAGCACAGAGAACATCTGTTGCTGGGTTGAGGGTCAGCCCCGCTGTGCGGTGGTAACGAGGCACAGGCGTTTTCCCTGCGCTATTGAAATGAAGCGATTCCAGTAGGGAAAACCGTGTACGCGGCACCATTTTACAGCGTCCCTGACAATTCTGTCAGCCCTAGACAAAAGATAGCGAGCTTGCTAATGACGCTAACATTGTCAGCCATCAAAGTTATCCTTTCATCGCTCACTCAGAGTGTCAGACACGGCCATTTCCAGCGCGGCAACCAAAACAGATTTGTCAGACAACAGAGGGAGACACTAGAGGAAATGGATCCTTTTTTTGTCATCGGCCTAACACGTGCAAAGACAACACAATTATTGGATGTGATGGTTCTCCACTATAGCTGGGATGTCTGATCGGAGTCTGGCGGCCGAGTTGCGATTGTGAAACTTTCTACCTGCGCATCAAACTGCAGTCTACCGGCACATCTAAAGCAGCATTTATCCACGGTCTCTGAGATCTGACATCATCGCGACAGCATGCAAAACGTTGTGGACGGAGACGGTTGAGAATGCTGTGGTTGTTTTTTCTGAATGCATACATCAGGACCTTCACCCACGACACACCGGTATTGTCAAACAGTAAAAAAAACACCTCTCCCTTCTCAAACTCTTTCTCCAAAACTCTTCTCCAAACTAGTTTGGATACCCCCTGGGCTTTGACCTTGTTGACACAGTTGACTTTAAAACTGGAATATATACAGAGTCCCTTGATTGAAGGGGCATTGGACATGGGCATCGGACATGGGCATCACACAGGGGCATCGGACAGGGGGATTGGACCTGGGCATTGTAGAGGGGCATCACACAGGGGCATCGGACAGGGGGATTGGACCTGGGCATTGTAGAGGGGCATCACACAGGGGCATCGGACAGGGGGATTGGACCTGGGCATTGTAGAGGGGCATCACACAGGGGCATCGGACAGGGGGATTGGACCTGGGCATTGTAGAGGGGCATCACACAGGGGCATCGGACAGGGGGATTGGACCTGGGCATTGTAGAGGGGCATCACACAGGGGCATTGGACAGGGGGATTGGACCTGGGCATTGTAGAGGGGCATCACACAGGGGCATCGGACAGGGGGATTGGACCTGGGCCTTGTAGAGGGGCATCACACAGGGGCATCATACAGGGGCATCGGACAGGGGGATTGGACCTGGGCATTGTAGAGGGGCATCACACAGGGGCATCACACAGGGGCATTGGCAGAATGATAAGGAGGGCACCTGGTCTTGTACCAGTGTGAGAAAATACAGAGTCTGCAGTTTGCTGATGAACGATCTGACCTGATTTCAGGCCTGGCTACGCGCGAGTCCCTCCACTAAAGGCCCTCTGTCCTTTCTCTCGGCACTCTCACGCATGTAGTTTCTCACACTCTCTGTCCCTCTCGCACTCTCTGTTGGAGTAATAGATAATAGATATCTCAGGGGGACAGCGGGGGCACTAGCCAGTCACCGGCAGTTAGCCTGTGTGTGATTGAGGTGCAACAAAATGGCTTGCAGCAGCATTGGGAAAACTGGAGGATAGTGAAATGGCCTTGGGCAGCTAGCAGCTGCTAACTGTTCGTGACGGCTAACTGTGAAAGGAGGGAGATTTGAGGGCTCAGGGGTGTGGTGAAACTTTAACGAGACTTGGATGATACACCATAAGGATAAGGAGGCAGAGAAAGGATCCAACATGATACAGCGTGGTCCTTGTTTACAGTGTCATTAGGCGACGGGAGTAGGATGCTAGCAAGTGGAAGATGGATGCTAACCTAGCGAGTGGGAGGTGGATGCTAACCTAGCGAGTGGGAGGTGGATGCTAATCTAGCGAGTGGGAGGTGGATGCTAATCTAGCGAGTGGGAGGTGGATGCTAATCTAGCGAGTGGGAGGTGGATGCTAACCTAGCGAGTGGGAGGTGGATGCTAATCTAGCGAGTGGGAGGTGGATGCTAACCTAGCGAGTGGGAGGTGGATGCTATTCTAGCGAGTGGGAGGTGGATGCTAATCTAGCGAGTGGGAGGTGGATGCTAACCTAGCGAGTGGGAGGTGGATGCTAATCTAGCGAGTGGGAGGTGGATGCTAATCTAGCGAGTGGGAGGTGGATGCTAATCTAGCGAGTGGGAGGTGGATGCTAACCTAGCGAGTGGGAGGTGGATGCTAATCTAGCGAGTGGGAGGTGGATGCTAATCTAGTAATTGGGATGTGGATGCTAATCTAGCGAGTGGGAGGTGGATGCTAATCTAGTAATTGGGATGTGGATGCTAATCTAGCAAGTGGGAGGTGGATGCTAATCTAGTGATTGGGATGTGGATGCTAATCTAGCAAGTGGGAGGTGGATGCTAATCTAGTGATTGGGAGGTGGATGCTAATCTAGCAAGTGGGAGGTGGATGCTAATCTAGTGATTGGGAGGTGGATGCTAATCGAGCGAGTGGGAGGTGGATGCTAATCTAGCGAGTGGGAGGTGGATGCTAATCTAGTGATTGGGAGGTGGATGCTAACCTAGCGAGTGGGAGGTGGATGCTAATCTAGCGAGTGGGAGGTGGATGCTAATCTAGCGAGTGGGAACTGGATGCTAATCTAGTGATTGGGAGGTGGATGCTAATCGAGCGAGTGGGAGGTGGATGCTAATCTAGCGAGTGGGAACTGGATGCTAATCTAGCGAGTGGGAGGTGGATGCTAATCTAGCGAGTGGGAACTGGATGCTAATCTAGCGAGTGGGAACTGGATGCTAATCGAGCGAGTGGGAACTGGATGCTAATCTAGCGAAGGGGCACAAACAAAGGGTCTTTGTCATTTTAGGTTCTAAACTATGTTTAAATATTTTCTCACCTACTTATTCAAAATGGAAAGAAAAAAACATGCCAGTGTCAAACATCCAAGTCCATCCTAGATCCAACCGGAAGGCAACATGATTTGTCTACAAGAAGCCTCGGTTCTCTTTCTCTCTTTTTTATCAGAGACAAATAACAGCTGAGCTGAAAACAATGTGTTTGAAGTCTGAATATTCATCGTAACGTTTTCTTTTCCTGACCAGACGGCGATGCCCGACAGGTTTGTCTCTTTGTTCCGGGGAGAGCGGGTCTTGTCTCAATCTCTAGATTGAAACGTTGCTGACTTACTCGTTTCGCCTTTGTTGTTCTTACAATTAGCTTGGGAAAGGGACACTACGCTTCAAAGGTCTGAAACGCAGTCATGCTCATAAATGGCAGATTGACAAGAAGTGCGCAAGAAAGCGGAATGCATTAATCCATGAGCAAAGGAAGGCAGTACCTCTTTGTGCGACGCTGTGCGCGTGTGGGTCTTGTATTGCGTCTGTCTCTGTGTGTGTATGTGTGTGTGTATTTGCATACTCCTCTCCTGCATGGAATCTCAAGCACTTGCTACCGATGTGATTGCTGATTACAACCTAAGGCCCTCCAACCCGGTTACTTTGAATGCTTGACTAGGACCAAGATTGTTCTGTAACGGCCGTGACATAAGACCCTAGGCCATACATAATAATATGTCTACCCAGAGATTGGCAGAGTATTAAACTGACTGCCCGTCTGCCCTGCACTGATAGGCACCTTAGAGCCCTTCTGAACACACACACACACACATACACACACACACACACACACAGGCTCATTTTGATCACTCACCATGCACACACACACAATATCTCACCTTCCAAGGAAACACACACACACACACATTCTTTTCAGGGACCCACACAACTCAACCATATCTTCCAGAAACACATACACACACACAACTATACATTGTCGACACACACAAACACAATCAACCATACCTTCCAGGGATACACACACACACACACACTAATTTCCTACCACATTCTATGTGTTTGTTTCCTATAGACATTGTGAACACAACATACTGCGTTGCTTGGGGACTGATACAAGCGTATGTGGTTGCACGGCAACAACATCTGCTGTAATGTCTATGGCACTTATACAACTTTCCAACTTCGGCACACTGGTGTGTAACGGGCAGTTAGCAGAAGAGGGGTTGTTACTGGTCCGCTTTCCCCTGTATCAGCACTGCACAAACCCTTTAGCCGTGACCGTTCCCTCCATTTATTTAGCACACATGCACGAATGTGCCTAAACAGAGGAGCACAGGCACAGACACACACACACACACTAACATAATACAAAAGATATTTCCTAACAAGAAAAAGAGCCAGTCAACAAGCCAGGAGACGTGCACTTTCAACCGTACTCCAAGTGCGACATTAACGGATAACTCGTCAGGTCAGTCAGTCATTCATTCATTCAGACGGTCAGTCAGTCATTCAGAGGGTCAGTCAGTCATTCAGACGGTCAGTCAATCATTCAGAGAGTCAGGTCATTCAGTCATTCAGACGGTCAGTCAGTCATTCAGAGGGTCAGTCAGTCATTCAGACGGTCAGTCAGTCATTCAGACGGTCAGTCAGTCATTCAGAGGGTCAGTCAGTCATTCAGACGGTCAGTCAGTCATTCAGACGGTCAGTCAGTCATTCAGAGAGTCAGGTCAGTCAGTCATTCAGACGGTCAGTCAGTCATTCAGAGGGTCAGTCAGTCATTCAGAGGGTCAGTCAGTCATTCAGACGGTCAGTCATTCAGAGAGTCAGGTCAGTCAGTCATTCAGACGGTCAGTCAGTCATTCAGACGGTCAGTCAATCATTCAGAGGGTCAGTCAGTCATTCAGACGGTAAGTCAGTCATTCAGACGGTCAGTCAGTCATTCAGACGACGGTCTTGGGCGGCAAACCAGAGCCGTACAAAGTTAGAAAACGAGAAAGCGAAGAGACAAAACAGGTGAGAGGGATAGAGAACGAACTAGAGATAGAACAAAGAGAGAGAGAATGAGATAAATACCAGGTAGAATGAGAGAAATACCAGGTAGAATGAGAGAAATACCAGGTAGAATGAGAGAAATACCAGGTAGAATGAGAGAAGGTGAGCGAGCATCAGCATTAGGGTTAGACCAGACGGCCAAAGAAACATGTCAATATGTCCACAATATCATATGCAGTATTTGAATTGGTGCCCGAGCTATATGTGTGTGTGTGTGTGTGTGCGTGTGTGTGTGTGTGTGTGTGCGTCTGTGTGTGTTTTAACGCTGACAACGCAACGCAACGTTCCGCTGATGTCATTTCCAGGTGACCTTGCAATCGATTTTTTCCCCGCACTCTTTAAATGGCATCGCAGACAAATGCGTCGTAGTCTCTTTTGGCGCAGTACGACTTTCCATGGGACTCAAACCGGTGAGCTCTTTTTGGGCAGAAATTGCAAATGCACAAATCCTCTCTAAACAAGCTAGTACCCGGGGGCAGTATTTTTGACATGCCCACACCATCACAAATCCAAAACAATCCATACCGTTATAATGTGGACAGACGTGGGTCCATAATGACATTCCCTCATTTATCCTGAGATGTGCTATGGGGAACAACTCCCGAACAATGTGCATGGATTGGTTTTGTGAAGCAACGGGGCTCAGTATGGCTGAAGGCGAACGTGCGCCCGATGTGAAATGCAGGTAAAGATATGAGGTGACGTTATTGGTCCACAGCCCAGATGTAACGGTTAGCCACGCCCTCGGCCATTCCGGAGGACAGTTTCCGAGCCAAGTTCAACTATCGAGTCTCCGCGTGCCAAAGCCTATTCGACCGGGGCCAGACGCATCATCTGTCCCAATATCTAATCCCACTCCCCCATCTACAGTCGGGGCATCAATCTTGATTTCGGCTGAGTGCCGGGAAGAGAGTAGGGTGGGGGGTGAAGGCGGAGGGGGTTCAGGTACTCCGATAAGAACAATGAGAGGATCAGAGGAGATGATCTTGGGAGCTTGGCCCCCGGAGTGAGAGGGAGAGTAACTTCATCTGTATGTAATTACGGGGCTAGTTTCAACACGGGGACATGGCGTGAGCTGGGGCTATTAGGGTTGTTGTGGGCTAGTTTCAACACGGGGGGTGGCGTGAGCTGGGGCTATTAGGGTTATTGTGGGCTAGTTTCAACACGGGGGGGTGGCGTGAGCTGGGGCTATTAGGGTTATTGTGGGCTAGTTTCAACACGGGGGGGGGCGGGAGCTGGGGCTATTAGGGTTATTGTGGGCTAGTTTCAACACGGGGGGTGGCGTGAGCTGGGGCTATTAGGGTTATTGTGGGCTAGTTTCAACACGGGGGGTGGCGTGAGCTGGGGCTATTAGGGTTATTGTGGGCTAGTTTCAACACGGGGGGATGGCGTGAGCTGGGGCTATTAGGGTTAGTGTGGGCTGAAAGCAGGAGTGCACAGCAAGACCACACGTAGATTCCGCCTTTTAACCCACACCCACACACACACACACACACACACACCCACACACACACACACACACACACACACACACACACACACACACACACCCACACACACACACACACACACACACACACACACACACACACACCCACACACACACACACACACACACACACACACACACACACAAGCACACAAGCACAGTGACTTATATCCTCTCTCACACACACATACACACACACACACACCGACACACACTCAGCCAAGTGCCATAACAGCCCAATGAAATATATTCAGATTAGAAAGGTGTCGCATTACTCCCTGGCACAGATGATGAATACACGGTTAGCATCGCCATTAATCTTCCAGCCTTCCGCCCGTGGATGCGGAGGAGAGAAGGAGGGAGACCCGACGGAGCGTCTCGGAGAGGGGGCGTCCCTGCAAAACAACCCGGCCCTAGCTGTAATATACTGCACGGACCTCAAATCCCAGAGCGGGTCAATCCGTGGTCTAAATGGGTTCAAAGGGGCTTTACGGGGGTGACCGCTACAGAGACATGGCTAACGTGTTGTTAAATAAAATGATACGGCTGATTACAGCGCTTTGGACAGGATGTGACTAACGAGTAATTGCAAACGTGACAAAGTCTGCGATAGATATTCAACTGTTCCGTACTTTATCAAGACGTTTGTTGTTTTTTGGACGTTTTAAACAAGTCAAGGAAGGCAGAATACGTTCAGATTGGATTAATGCGCGATGCAGGTTAAATTTCCAGGCACCCCATCGAAACATCTTTTGCTTTTAACTTCCCCTTTCTTTCTAAATAGAACGCATGATTTAATATGATTAACAATTGATTCAGTAAAACGTCAAAGAACTTGCCCTATAACAAGCACCCAGAATGTAGTTAATACCCAAGCTTTAGAGACGTTCGCTTGTGCAACGTTCACTTTGTCAACATTTGTTCACTTGCTTTGGCCGTAAAATATAAGTGTTTCCCGTGCCAATAAAAATCATGGAATTGATTTAAAGTGACAAGTCCTCCCATTACCCTTTTCTCCCTCTTTCTATCCAGCTCAATCCAACATTTCCCATTCTGCGTTCGCTCTAAAGATGTCTGTTTCTACTCATGTCTCTCCACCCATTCTCTCTCTCTCTCCGTCTCTTCTCTCTCTTCTTCCGCCATAGGGGGTTTAACCACATTAGCCTGTGAACGGAAGCCCCTGAGTGGCTATTGTCTGGTTAATGAGGAACCTCCCATAAAAAACGTGGGCCCGTAGCGCCACACTCCTCCGAACACGGACACAGGCAGCCCCCAGAGGGGGGTTGGCCTGTGTGTCTTAACAAGCGTCTATGGGGTAAACACCGCAGAATCCCCGGGGTGAACGCGGACATACAAATCGACCGGCGGCAACATCTCCCCGCAATGCAAACACAGGCAGAGCAGAAGGTCGAAGGTCAAGAGCAAAAGAAAAGATATCTGGTGAATTGGTGGCGGCGCCCGGAGGATAAATATTAGACGGAGTGTGACTTTGACAGCGTGTCCACCATGTCCCAAATAAACCCAGACAGCTCGCTGGAGAACATCGCTCGCACTCCAGTGGGCACTTACGAGGAAGATATTTTTATTCGAACGGTTACGAATCTGAAAGCAAACATGGATTTTTACCCAAATGCCTGTCTCTTTTCCTGTCTTTCCTTGAATTCCGAAAAGACTAATAAACACTTAGTCACAGACAAGAGGTTTGGTATCGCAACACATCGGTCGTTGTGGAGATTCGGACCATAATAACAATTTCACAAAAAAGTTATCTCAGACGTAGCCAAATGGTTATTGCTAATGTGCACTGTATCGGAGTGTATTCTATAAAAATGAAGAGCTACTGTGATTCCAGGATACTATAAGGGGGATTATGCCTTAAATCCTAACCGCTGTACGTTTGCTACAGGCGTAATCTACTTCAACTTATCATATTATCAGCAAAATACAACAACAGTGACTTTTTGACGACTTTGTGGAGAATTGAATTCTGTGGAGAATACGTTTATCCAATTAATTAGTGCTATGTGTTGCTATACTTTTCTTTCAAGTGTTTTGGGTAATTTTGAACCAAGACAAAAGCACTGAGTACTGTCCTATAGTAGTTTGACTGTTAAGTTCATAACAACAAATGTACAACAAGATAACGAAAAATCACCACAAGGATAAAAAGTCTCAATGATTTAAAACAGATTGAAAGAGCATCTGTGAAGATAGGGCTTCCGATGTAATCGTCGAAGGTTTTGCTTTTCCTAAAAATATATTCTATCCTCATCCACGTAAAGAATAACAGATGTTCTTGGGGTTCATACATCGAACTTTACTGTACGTAGGTATTCACCGAAAATAACTTTAAATCACACAATATAAAGTAAGACATATCCTCAGATGGTGGGCGGTCTATGTTCCCAATAAAAGTGAAAATTAATGAAATCATTGTTCTCAAGAGCGACGTGACATGTGCTTTTAAAAAAGCTGCACAATCAACTGCCCTACCAAGCAAAACGCCAACAAAATTGCCTTTTTAAACATACATTTATTCCAGGCATTTTTATTTAATGTCACAGGCACATCTTTTCATTTTTCCGCTGAAAGACTAGTGGGCCAGTTTAGAAGCCATGCTGAAGCAGTACATTGTTTACTGCATATCGTACCTCATACAGTTCTTGCAAACATGACCGTGAATTTCACCATCGCAAAAGACAGTGGACCGGATACAACCATGAACCGTGTCTGAATCATGACCTTTTAACCGAGCATCTATAAACCTTACTTACGTTTACCGGAGATTTTGCTGACACATAAATGTCTCAACAAATGACTGAAAAGGTGAACAGAAATCGCAAGGTCAATACAGGAGTTTTCTCCATGCACCTTGTGTGCTAGTGTAACGTTTTCTAATGAACATAATTCAGTGTGCCGAATGACATGTGATACATGCCAGTGTACACACATCTATTCTATTTTGAAGTTGGCTGGTTAGCTCCATATTATAAACGATGTACAGTATTCATCTGGACCCAAGAAAACTCCTTCACAATAACAATGCCACACACTCACACACACACACACACACACACACAACCACCATTTATCGAATACCTCAGCCCCATAAAACCCAGACTAGTGGATTCGGGCCACTTTACCGGCAGCTTGACGCCGAAATAAACTTGTTTTACTGCGGCAAACAAAGTGATGTGACCTGGAAAGGTTGTATTTTCCACTGGATAATGACATTCATCGGCCTAGTCTAATTACTTGTCTGGAGCTGAGTGCTCAGTTTCCCAGCCACGTTCTAATGAAGCCCAGAATGAAGCCCAGAATAAAGCCCAGACCGGACCAGTGTGGTTCTCAGTGGGGGGGGTGGCTTTATGTCAACTGGGAACTAACCTGGTTACCTAGTGAGCTAGTGACCTAGAGCACTCTGCATGTTTAACGGGTCCGTCTTGTCTGGAAGTATTTTTCCACTTTCTGGTCCACATAAAGCCATATGCTAGCCAAGTATTAATAGTGTAACGATCGATCGAATGCCTTCATTTCCAGCTAGCTAGTTGTGAACTACTAACCAGATGCTGCTTTCTGTTGGACGTGATTCTCCATCTTTTCCCGGATTAAACACGACCGCCAGACAACGTTGGTTAAGCGCCGGACTCAAATGGTGGACCTGAACGAGCAATCGCTTTTGGTTCTCTCCCAGGGTAACAACGGGAAGCTTGACATACTTTCTATGGATGGATTCTCTCTCTTTGGTTAATTCTATTGTGATTTCGTTGTAAAGGTTGATTGAATCCTGTTTTTCCGAACAACGACGTCCTCTTAATATGCGTGCGTACGTAAACACGGTGTTGCAATAATCGTAGAGTGATCTATAAAATACCTACAGGTCAATACACAGTAGAAGGTAGAGAACGCATCGATCAAGATATTCAGCATTAGTTTTGATTGACATATCTCCAATGATCCAAGAAAATATCAAGCTCTACATTTGAAACATTTCACTCCCCAAGTACTTTGGGGATAAGGATAAGTTTTCAGAAACGTCCTTTGACTGATGTTTCATAGGCTTTCGTGAATATGAGTACGCAAAACTGTCTCTCGGTTAACTTAACAACTGTGCCGGCCATTCTTCGGAGAATGAAATAAAAGTGCAGAGATTGGCAACGGCCAGGTTTTTTGTTCCCGTACAGTGCGGTTTCGGTTAACGACACATTTTAGGGCAGAAAAAACAGAAATTCAGCTGAAAGACATTAACAAGTTTGAATAGCCACATCAACTCTGCTCCATTGAAACACCACGCTCGCCTGTCACTGCGAACGAAATCCTCTAAAACAGGAGAGCTTGATCTGTGCTTGACCTCGTCAATGGCACTTCTCGGAGTGGTTCTATTTCGCCCGCGGTAAACGTTTCGGGGTTACGGGGATCTATCTATGCGTCCCGGTCTTTTCGCTCAGGAAAAGAAATACATTGCAAATGGCAAAACAACTATAACGTAGAGGTTATATTGTCTGAGAGTTACACCTCCTCCCATCAGCAGAGACCACTGGCTCACTGGCCCCTCTAGTAAACCGGGGCCCCCACAGACTGTGAGGCGACATGGGTTTGCGAGTCGGCCGGGAAAATTAGAGGGCCGGGAGCCGACGTAGTGGGACTGGTGGGCGTATTAAAGCAATACACACTGATGACAAACGCCTTATCCCACCACACATTCCAGTGGTGCACCATGGGAAACTTTACGGCACTGCCGGGGTGTGGGGGGGGGGTGTTCGGGGTGCTGTCTGAGAACGGCGTGGTGGTGGAAAATGTCTCTGGCTAGAGTCGGAACGTAAAAGAAGATGGGCAGTGTGTGTGCACGTTTTCACGCGCTCCGGTGTTTGTGCCGGTGAGGGACCAACCTAAAAGAGGTCTCATTAATCCAAGACAGAGAAACCGAGACGACGTCTGCGGGTCGACAGCTGGGAAATCTATGGCCCCACCCCACCGCGTCGTACGTGTCCCCCGTTCAAACACTCCCAAACCCCCTTGTCCCACCCTGCCGGGTCGACTTGCTGATCGCTAATAAAAGAAGAGGCCCTTGACTTGGAACAGCTGGGCTCTAGCGATGTGCTCCGCGAACGGCTGTTGGGCTCTCTGGCTCTGAGTGGAATAGTAAAAACATTTAAGAATAGCACCGGGGGGAGGGAGAGAACGATGGGAGGGCGGGAGGAGAGTGGAACAGAGAGGGGGAGAGATAAAAAGTAAGAAATAACATCAGTGGGACACAGGGGATTGGGGGAGAGAAGAGAGAGAATGGAAGGGAGAAAAGAGGGATAAAGAGAGACGAACACACTGAACTAAGAGAGAGAGAGAGGTACAGAGCGAGAGAGAGGGAGAGAGGTACAGAGTGAGAGAGAGGTACAGAGCGAGAGAGAGAGAGAGGGAGAGGGAGAGAGGTACAGAGAGAGAGAGAGAGAGAGGGAGCATTTAGAGAGACTAACACACACAACTAAGCCAGAGAGGGAGACGATAAAGATAGAGAAACACACACACACACACACACACAGACAACTAAGCCAGAAGAACAGACCTCAGTGGCCGCTCTGGCACAGGCATTGCGAGGGCTAATCAAGTGCACTGAGAAGAGGTCTTTCTGCAGGATCACTGACCTCTCTTTACAGGGAGTAGTGGTGCAGGGGGAACCAACACTCACACTGGTGACACGCGGGTCTGAACCAGGCCTTGGCAGTTGGGACAGACGTGGTGGTCAGGCAGTGTGAAGCCCCGACACAGGAGCCATGACTGTGAAACGTGAAGGCGCCGGGGGAGATTTCACATGGATTTACAGGTAACAGGCCGGGGGAGTCTTCATCAATCCCGAACTTTAGGCCACGACAACAAAAAGTCGCAAATTCGTTTTCCACGCCCGCGTGCATCTCCGCTGTTCCGTCTTAAACGACTGCTTGGAAAAAAACGAGGCGAAGAGACAGATGGATCGCGCTCCCACGAATCCTGGCCTGAATTCCAGCCCTCAGGACTGTGACATGAGGTCAACGGGGACCGGGCGCTGGTGCGTCACTGGGACCCACCGACACGCACTGGATGGTTCCCTGGAAGCGTCTGAAGTCCAGCACCAAGCCGGGCTCAACTGTCCCGGGGGACGTGAGAGCGGGTCCATTCCCCTCCCCGTCTGAAATCCGGAATCCCCGACAGGGGCGGAAAGGCCATGTGAAGCTGAGGACTTACATCGGACACAAATAGCTGAGCACGTGACCCGCCGGGACCGACCTGGGTCCCCGGATCGTGCTGATGTTCCGTAAAAGATCTGTCCATAGGGAGAGGGGGGAGCGTGCACGCGTGTGTGCATGTGTGTGCGTGTGTGCATGTGTGTTGTGATGGCATCATTGGCTACTCAGGATGACTCCATAATAACCCCCCCCCACACACACACACACACACACACACACAAACACACACACACACACACACAGTCCGACACGTCCAATCCAATGTACCCCTGATCCACTCAGTATCCGGTTGTTTCCATGCTGGGCAGAACACACATGCCACTAGGCGTTATGAAGGACAGGCAATCAGACAGCTACACAAACGTGCCGAGTTGTTACCGGGGGGAGGACGGGGACGCGGGGTCACGAGGTCCCGACGAACTGTAAATGTGTGTGTGTGTGTGTGTGTCCGCTGGGGAAATGGATCAGTCAAGGTTTTCGTTCAGTAACGACGATGTTGTGATTGATTGTCGAATGTGCGATTTTCAGTTTTGTCTGTGTTCTCTCCCTCTCTCTCTCCTCTCTCTCTGTCTCTCCCTCTCTCTTAATCTCTCTCCCTCTCTCTCCCTCTCTCTCTCTCTATCCCTCTCTCTTACTCTCTCTCTCTCTCTCTCTCTCTCTCTCTCTCTCTCTCTCTCTATGTCTCTCTTTCTGTCTCTCTCTCTCTCACTCTCTCTCTCCCTCTCTCTGTCTCTCTCTCTCCCTCTCTCTCCCTCTCTCTCCCTCTCTCTCTCTCTCTATCCCTCTCTCTTAATCTCTCTTACTCTCTCTCTCTCTCTCTCCCTCTCTCTCTCTCTCTCTATGTCTCTCTCTCTGTCTCTCTCTCTCTGTCTCTCTCTCCCTCTCTCTGTCTCTCTCTCTCCCTCTCTCTCTCTCTCTCTCTCTCTCTCTCTCTCTCTCTCTCTCTCTCTCTCTCTCTCTGTCTCTCTCTCTCTCTCTCTCTCTCTCTCTGTCTCTCTCTCTTTCTCTCTCTCTCTCTCTCTCTCTCTCTCTGTCTCTCTTTGTCTCTCCCTCTCCCTCTCTCTCTCTGTCTCTCCCTCTCTCTTACTCTCTCGCTCGCTTGGCTTCTCTTGCTCCTACTAGCATAACAAGCTCTTAATATTTCAGCTGTTCCATCGCTACCTCTTTTCCCAAGCTCCCCTTCCCTCCCTCCCTCCCTCCCTCCCCCCTTCCATCCATTCCTCCCTCCCTGAACTCAGACCACAGGAGCAGGGACAGACTGACAGAATAACAGTGTAAAGTCAATAACCTTTAAACTCGAGGAGGCTGGCTGAATGAAATCTACTTGAGGGAGCGTTTCAATGCAACCAGAACAGCACATCTAAGAATCCACTGGAATGTATATCAAACAGTCAGGGAACGCCCCCTCTGTGGAGGAATCCACTAGAATGTTAATTACATGAATCAGAGAACTGTGGAGGGATCCACTGTTTAGAGACTATGAGCATTTTTACACTGCATTAGTGATATTTAAAATTACAAGCCTTGTTGGCAGACATGCAATATAGCAATAAAAACTCTCGCTGTACCATAAGGGCCAACACATGCTCGTCAATTACCTGACCTCTGACTTGAAAGTCACTGACAATGAGTTTAAGCTGACATGGCAACTCTACATCAAACCGGTGTTGTTGCCTGTGACGCTGGTGGAGATGTTTCTAGAAGCATCCCGCTGCATTTTCCAACATCACCGCGTGTACCACTCCACTACACGTTTAGCGAGACATCGTCTACAGACCTCAATAATCGCAGGAAGTGTCTGCCTGAAAGCGTCTCCGGTTACCTCGGAAGTTGACGTGCGACAATTGCTCAATGATCACCCATTTACACTAGCTATAACGCAAATCTGGCATCAAATCTGGTTTATTTAAATCAAACTATCACATCGTGAAGATGAAGTGGGCCAGGGACTCTTGTCCCTAGATCCTGTAGTAAATTGTATAAAAATGTTATGTAAATGCTATTTCACACTCGCGGCGAGTGTTCTAGCAACAAGAACCGCGGGTTCTAAATAGGCTACAAGTACCCTCGGAAAGACCTGGACAATATCACTGTTCAAAACACCGGCACAAGAGGAATGCTTATCAGTCGGTCTGACCACAGAGCAAGGTCTAACAGGGACACCGATACGCTAACAAGAAATGTGGCAACACACAGGCACAGCCGGAGAACGACGAGACGAGATAGTGATGACAGAATGGAGAGGTAGGGTAAAGAAAGAGAGAGAGAGAGACAGGGTAGAAGAGGAAGGACACGCGACAAGAACAGAGAGCGTGAGAGCGGCCCAAGGTCACTTCTCCTGGACCGGTGTCGCAGTGGGGGGCGCGAGGCGGTGTGGGGAGATGTCACAAACGATAAGAGGCCACACAGACCCAGGCTTGGCTATCAGTTACTGCTAGGATCGGCGGGTCAGGCCCGTGCCAAGACAATGCCAATATGTCAACGTGGTGATCCACAGGGACCCGGGAATGGGCTGCAAAATGACTGCTGACGCCATGTCACAAGTTATCTTCAATCACTTGTTTCCGCGGAAGGAAGTGTCATATTTAACTAGAAACAGGCTGAGAACACTCTGAGAACCTGGAATCAATTTGCTCTTTCTGACAGAAACAGGCGCTTTCTTTTTGTTACATAACTACAGCGAGCCTCATTTACAGTTCGGCGGGTGCCAGGCCCTGTGTTTTGTCAAAGTCACACTTCGGCCGCTTAGGCCTTTCTTGTGCCTATGGTGAAATCTGGCATTGTGGGAACTATCCTTGTTTTCTATGACGTTAATCCTAATTCAGTCCTCGTCCAGTATCACTTCAGCGGCAGGCCAACATAACATGTCATTTTCCCATCTGAAAGAAGACAGGCACCCGATCCACAAAAGAATAATAGTTCACTAAGAAACACTGCCAAATAAAATCGGAGACATGTATTTGACAATCATATTCTGTAATCATCGACAATCTGTCAAGCCATTTATTTTTGTGCCCGAAAATAGAGAGATGCCATTTCTAACTACGCAATACATCTGCAGCTCAAACCATCTCTGGCTTCCTATCTATCACAGTTGATGTAACAACAAGGAATTTGGTGGAATCACTCCAGAGCCCGTCAGACCAAGTCGACCTCGATCAAATGGGAATGTGTTCCCCAATCGACCCTGGGGTTATAACCTGCTGTTCTAGCGAGAAGACCTAGATCAAATTGGGCCTGGCAGTTTGGAAGCTCCGCCAGCAGACCGAGTCGACAACACTGGCCTCCGGCGGGGAGCAGATAGGGGCTATCTTCCCAAAAAACTGCACAAAGCACCCAAGTCGGCGGAGTGTCTTGAGTAAAAAAAGCTTCCACAGAAAAAGACCCCCTGCTGACTGGCTGACAGGTAAACCAGCTTTCATGTGTTATTTGACAGGGACCCCAACATAAGCTTCGGAGAATATGACTGCTTCCCAAGTGTTGAAGAATGCCAAGCAATGAGATGTGAGTGAGCGCTTAACTTGAGAAGTGAAAAGTGTACCGTTTATTGCACTGACAACCATTAGCTCAGCACAAAAATGCTGTCAAGAGAAACCTCCCTTCACAAACCCCCTGGTGAAGGTACCCGTCTGACTCTGTGAAGTTCTTGTACCTCCAACAGCATCCACTCAGCTCCTCCTACTAGCATAGCAGATAGCTGCTATCTCTTATGCTAGCTGGCTCAGAACCCGAACAACTATCCACTATTACAAATCCGAACTGCATGAACACGTCCCCTCGTGCCGATCTCAATTGAAGCCCGGGGAACAAACACACCCGTTGGAGAGTCCGTAAATGTTTGCTCTGTTGTTGTTTTTCTCTCGTTGTCTCATGTTCAGGCTATTCCCAAGCGCTCCCTAGCCTCACTGAAACTGCGGTGAACTTGGACAGAAGTAGTTTACACAGCAGAACAAACACAAGTCACACACTTTGTGTCATGTGCTGCCGGTCCCCAATTATGTTTCTGTCAATTTCAAACGCTGCGAGGCCTTTCTGGAATACCGGGAATGAAACTTGACCGCAGAAATCCGGCGATAAAGTGCCTCGCCGCATACTTCTGCACGAGCCGCGAGGCACGCCGCCGGCTCCCAATGCCCCGGAAAATGATGTGGCTGTAGATTGAGATACGGGCGAGGAGAAGGACGTGGACTCCGTTATCGCGGCCGCGCCATTAACGAGATGGCCGGTGGCTCGCATCCCTGGGCTTGCAGGCGTTTCGTTATCGCGCCCCGGGACAATCTGAAAATGAAAAGGGGACGGGAAATATTGCCTGCATGCGACAGGGGGAAAACGGAAAGGGACGTACAGTAGGCGGTGTCACCGTGGTTAATCGAAAATAATGGCCAGCAATTCACGGTGTCCTGACCGGCGCTGGATGTACTGATGGAGGAGATCCCATTTAATGGTTACATTCCATCACCGCATGGAGTCTACTGATGTTTGGGAAGGGAAGCCAGGGCATAGGAAGATATGGAACTAACAGACCAGTGAAATAGTAGACAGAATTACAGGTTACATGAGATAAGTTTGTGTGTGACTATAAATATATATATATATATATATTTGTGCATGTGTGTGTGTGTATGTGTGTGTGTGTGTGTGCGTGTTGGTGTGTGTGCGCGCGCGTGTGTGCATGTGTGTGTGTGTGTGTGTGCGTGTTTGTGCATGTGTGCGTGTGTGTGTGTGTGCATGTGTGTGTCTGTGCTATGGATTGTTCCATCTCCGTTCAGCAATAGTGTGCATTCACTTGCATGCCACGTTGGCCTTCAGCAATGAGCAAACCAGCAGATAGAAAACGAGCTCATGGGTATTGCTTTCATTCAGAGCACCATGCAAATCAAGGCCACCAGTGGCGACTATTGAGACAGTGGGGAGCCATGGCTGAAAGAAGTCAATATTCTCCGCAAGCAGACACTAGACTCACCCCCCCACACCGATGCTAAAGACTTAAAACGGAAGCGGAGAGAACCGAAAAAGATAAAACAAAACAATCAATGGCAGCGTCTAGAATAGCCGACCCGTCGGGCTGGCCGCCGCCCAGCGTCCCCGGGTTAACGGCACATAATAAGCCCTTTTCAGCTGTCTAACTGTTAGGGCTCTGACAGACAGCCATTTATTACACACAGTGTGAACTCAGGAGGTGAGTTTCGTGCCAAAACCATAGATGTCCAAGGCCATTTTCATAATGGTCCCACTGTTTGTGATACTGTGTTTGGGACACATTCTGAACTGCGTCGGATAAATGTCAACGTTCAACCGCTACTTGGCTTGTGGTGTCGGTGTCCGAGACATCCACTGGATACAATTGGGGGAACGCTACACTGTGTATCGAGGCCGTAGCACAATGACATTCCTATGTCCCAGACAACCCTAATTAACAATGTGTGGCTCATAAAGGTAGCAGGCTAATGTTTCAAATTCAGCTCTGAACACAGCCATTTAGACACATCCATGTGCCAACAAGAAATGCTATTTATGGGACGCGCTCTTCATAAAACGCCGTAAAGACAAAAAAATTAAAATAAACACATTTTCAGAGTCACAACGGGACAAGTTCTCCACAAACACGATCCTCTTAAAGAATCGATTCCTAAATGACACGCTCCCTTTGTGAGAGCGCACTGATATGCATTGAGCCATGGTCAAAAGTGCATGGCCATTCGATTTGAGGACTTTCACGGCTTCACTGATTTCCATAATGTCTCACGAGTGTCAATGAATATGACGGGCCCGTATTGAATAGGAGGGGCCGGCCTCCGGATCCAAACGAGCCAAAACGAGCAGACCAATTCAAACAGATAATCAATGCGGTTATGATTTCACGTCGGGCCGCTGAAGACTCACACCCGCGCAGCTAATTAAGTAAAACGCTCACTCGAGAGCGTAGGATAGATTTGGGTTCACGGTAGTTTGCAGCGAAACAGTTGGACCGAACAAGAGTGTTAACGTTTTTACTATAAAGGGCAATAACAGTGACACTAAACCTGTCGTTTCCAGATCACAGTCCTCTGAGACGTTTCTCTCTTCCCCTATCTGGCTGGCAAACTAGCACCCTTACTGATTGAGCTTAACGTAGACGCCGAACTCAGCAGAGTGCTATGGCCTCTGTCTAGCGTAAACATCTAGGCCTTTTTTCTTCCGTCGACCTCCAAAAAACGACAGGACAGAAAATGTCGAAACGCCTCCGATGTACTCAAATGCCAAACGAGTGTGAGAATCCTGCAGATGCTCAGGTAATGAAGTCAGCGGGGACGGACAGTGAGGCAAGCGTCAATTAGACGAACCGGCCAACGAGCTGCTCCGTCTCAGAAGGGAAAGTGGGCACGTCTGTCACTGACGATATAGCGGAGCCGTACGACCGACCAGAGGGATTGAGAAGAGAGGAGAGAGAGAGGGGGGAAAGGACGGGGAGAAAATGGAGGAGAGAGAGGAGAGGACGGAGGAGAAAAGTAGATGAGAGAGAGAGGAAAGGACGGAAGAGAAAAGTAGAGAGAGAGAGAGAGAGAGGAAAGGACGGAGGAGAAAAGTAGAGAGAGAGAGAGGAAAGGACGGAGGAGAAAAGTAGAGAGAGAGAGAGGAAAGGACGGAGGAGTAAAGGAGAGGAAAGAGAGAGGAAAGGACGGAGGAGAAAAGTAGAGAGAGAGGACAGGACAGTAGAAAAAAGTAGAGGAGAGATAGAGGAAAGGACGGAAGAGAAAAGTAGAGAGAGAAAAGGACGGAGGAGTAAAGGAGAGGAAAGAGAGCAGAGACGGGGAGAGGGGTCTATTGAGCGGGATTTGGGGGGAGAGAAAGAGATATATAGGTGGTCCGGGAGAGGCGGAATGAGAAGGAGTGAACGAGGCGAGGGAGTGAGTGGTGAAAGCATGTGATGACAGAACCCCGAGCCCATTGAGAGGAACGGGGAAAGGTCACGGTTCCCAACAGCTCTGTAATGTTCCATTCAACAAACTCGCACATTTCTGTCCACCGACTTGACGCTGAAAGAACACCATGGCATTTCGTCAGCCAAAAGGTTGCCCGAGCGCCAAGGGGATTCGCAGGACACAAAGAGAAGAAATCAATGCCGTGTCGGTGAGATTTATATTTAGGTATAGTCGGCCGTCATACGGGAAGGCCGGAGTGGGGGAAAAAACGGTTCTCTGCACGCGTTCGGTCGGGCCGTCTGGTCCTCCTGGTCCTCCTGTGTCTTCTGTATGACACAATAGCCGAAACGGAACAATCAGGAACGAGTCCCGTGCGTAACGTCACACAAAACCACAGACTGGCAGGCAACACCACGGCAGTAGCTTGCGCAGGACGTCCTCCTCCGTCGCTCTCAGCGCGGATCTCCTCGCGACGAACGGTTGGGAACGCTTCAGAGAAAACAGCAGAGGGGTTCAGAGGGACCCCGACTGGAAGGAGAAATTGGATTGTTGTCATTTTTTGACGACTACCAAAATGAACCTCTCGAAAGCTTTGACATAATTGTTACTAATGCGGACTCTTGATTTGCTCTCGGCATTCCCGCTCGCCTCCTTGGGTTATCTCCTGCACAGAACCGACTGCAGGGAAGGAGAAAATCTATTCGGAATATTGAAGAAAAAAAGGCTATTTTCCTGCGAGGAAAGAAACAGCCAGCCACAATAAATCAGAACTGCCAACCATTTACCACTTGTGTTGGCTTACCTGGGAAACAGATCAAACATTTTCTTTTTTTTCTCTTCAGCTGGCCTTTTTTCTCTGCCAAACCCGAGGCGAGTAATCTAACTTGACACCAACACTGGTCAACCCTTGAGGGTGAAAAATGAGATCTAAAGTTAGTCAGCCATTTCACAAGTTGAGAGTCTCTGGTCGTCGCTGAGCGAGGGACTTCATTCGTAGTTTTAAAGAAGTAGTCTTTTTTTCCACGAAGACTTTAACTGTCTTTTGACTGATTTGTTTGTAGATCTGTGAGTTAATAGTTTCTCCTTCTTGCTACCTGGCTCTTTTCTGTCGTGCTTGCCTTTCTCCACATGATTGATAACGCCCCCGTTCTTCTAATTCCTCGATCTCACTTCCTCTTCCCGTCTTTCTTTCCCGTCTATTTATTTCTGCCGTTCCTTCCCATTGCTGTCGCATTCTCTCTCGGGTGTCTACCTGTCCGTCTCCATTTTGACTGCAGCATCTCGATGGCCTCACATCGATTTCTTTACTAACTCTTTCCCGCTGAAATGTCTAACCCCCGTGTCATGAGTGTGTGGAGGTCCGTTTGGTCCCGTCTTTCAACTCGCTCTATCCCCCCCATTTCTCCGTGCGGACTGGACTGACAAGTGCTCTTCATAATGTCTGACTGAGACCGACAAACCCGGACACAAACACACACGGACACACACAAACACACACGGACACAGACACGCTCTCCTTTGGGTCTCTAGGCGCGTTAAATTCCCATTTTGATCACCGGAGGGCCTGTAAGATCTTTGTTTGATTGCTGTATTCATCCTTGCAGCATTAATCCTGCACACACACACACACATAAGCATGCGCACACACACACACACACATATCTGGGTCATCTCCGTGAACACCCAACATAGCTGATGCGGGGGTACACGGGGGACTGCATGTGCAGGCGACCGCCCACACACAGACAGGTGAGAAACAGGGACTTTAGAAGTGTCTCAGAACCGCCGTGGCCGTCTGGGCAGCAGAACCACTGGATGTGGATCAGTTTCCTGTCACCTGCGATGTGATGACAAATAAAACCTAAATCATGAACTCTTGCTACCTAAATGAACATCATCTAGTGAACAAACTCTGAGCCAGACGGACATTCCATCAATTCCAACGACCACTGGTTAGCTGGCTGTTTCGCTACCTCCCTCCAAAACAAATGAAATGTCCAGACCAAGACAGCAATGGGATTTGACAGACCAGCATTCCAGCAATATGTCACCTTGAACCATATAACCTTGTTTTACAAAGCTAGTCATTACAAATATGCAGTTAATGTAAAAACGTTGGGACTAGATCACAGCCGTGCTTGTTCAGTGACGTTGGGACTAGATCACATCCGTGCATGCTCTGTGAAGTTGGGACTAGATCACAGCTGTGCATGCTCAGTGACGTTGGGACTAGATCACAGCCGTGCATGCTCGTTGGGACTAGATCACAGCCGTGCATGCTCAGTGAAGTTGGGACTAGATCACAGCCGTGCATGCTCAGTGACGTTGGGACTAGATCACAAACGTGCGTGCTCAGTGACGCACAACAATATGTTGTGTTTCCGGTGGAAAACTGCTGATTCATTGCCTTCATTACATTATTTCCATCAGGGGACAAAGATCTACAGCTACCGAGCTACCAGAGCATCTGGTCGTTGCCGACATGAAACGTTCACATCATTTGCCCGGATTATCATCCTGTGACCTCACGGAACAGGCGTGTATAAACAAAATTCTGTCCCCGAGCTATTTATGACAGCTTAATTTCTTCCAGCCTAGACTTCTTTTCACAGTAACCTGACCTTAAGCGCCATGTGTTGTTTCTCAAATAATCCATCTAAACTAGCGTCTCCTAGTCCTTCCTGTGATTTAACTAGATTGACAGGAAGCAGCCTCGTTTGCGGTTCGTCATACACAGTTCTACCAACGCGTCTAGTTGTCTTCTCAAATTCACACAAGGTATCCGTGAACTAATATACGGGAAGAGTCAAAAAAGGCCACGGCGAGACCTCAATGTCTAGCACATTTTTTTGACTGCTACACTATAAATATGCTGGCGGGTCATACGAGTCGTGTTTTATTTTAGAGCAGACTAAATATAAACAAGGCCTTGTCTACAGTATATTATCATTTCACCGTGTGTGATGCAACGAGCCAAACCACTATGAAATACTTCTTTAAATATACATGAAAAGATTACGTATGTAGTGTCTGCTAGCAGCCCCGGTTCACTTTGAAGATAAATACGTAGCCTTCATCTGTCACCCTGAATCTGACGCAAAAGAAATGCCGCGCTGAAGAAAACAAAAAACTGAAAGAAAAAGTGTGAGAGAAACTCACGCGTCGTCCGAAGACATCGACATAACCGAACGAAGGGGTCTGTTAGTATAAAAAGTACGAAATATATGCTAAGAACTAACATGTTTGCCCAATATGAACGCCAGCCACAAAAGAAAGTGAAGCCAGTATTTCCTTCATTACCGCGTCCTTCGACACAAAATCCAGTGTCACTCATTTCCCAAAGGACAAATTCCTTCGGCGTATTCCTGGAGATACATTTCTCTCTAACAACACCAATCTACAGAAATAATAGATTAATAATGACACTGCAAAAAATGCCATTACTTTAGTCCCAGAACTGTCAAGGCTTGTTAGGGTTCAACTGTAGAGGAGAGTCAGCTGCCTTCCCAGGTGATCATGACACGCACACACTCACACACACACACACACACACACATGAAAACATTCACACACAGGTGATGCCACTCTACCCTGGCCTCTGGCAGCCCCCCCCCAATCCAAAGAGAATATACAGCGTCTCTCTCTGCACAATTCATCTTGTAATCCGCCTTAAAGCTGCTAAGCTTCCTTTGGTCTAAATGAATGGAGAACTACAGAGAGGAGAGGAGCCCTGTTGCCCTGGTCTGTATCAGTGCCTGCCACACAGGCAGACAGAGAGAGAGAGAATGAGTGAGAGAGGGAGGGAGGGAGGGAGGGAGAGATGGAAGAAAGGGAGAGACAGGGTGATGTAAAAAGAAAGAAGGATGAAGGACAATGCAAGACAAATTGACGCAAAAAAAAACGTAAAGGGTGTTCTAGAATGAACGTAGCCACCTCTCTCTCTCTCATCTCTGCCCCTGTCTCTCCGTCTATTGCTCTCCACCTCCCTCTCCAACGCACTCTCTCCCTCTCCAACGCACTCTCTCCCTCTCCAACGCACTCTCTCCCTCTCCAACGCACTCTCTCCCTCTCCAACGCACTCTCACCCTCTCCAACGCACTCTCTCCCTCTCCAACGCACTCTCTCCCCCTCCAACGCACCCCCCCCCCAACGCACTCTGTCCCTCTCCAACGCCCTCCCTCCCCTTCCTCCCACCTTTCTCCATTACCATTCCAAATGGCGGTCATTACAGCAGATATAAAGTCATTTTAGTTCCGCCTGGCTTCTCCAAAGCGACTCAGCTATAACTGTGCCAGGAACAGAGTGATATAAGGGAGGGGGTGCAGATTCCTGACGCCCCACCAAGCTATGTATCAGGGGACTCATGACGACTAGCGTTTGGCCATGGCGAAGGGCCCCGACGAGTCATGTCTGTTGCTAAGCCATTTGAGTCCTTTACTGCTGTTCCAATAGATTTCTACACGCCTGTCTTTTCTGCATTCCATGTAGGACGCCATCCGGGGTAGAACACAGTGAGTCTGAGGGTGTGTGTGTGTGTGCATGTGTGTACATTGTGTGTAAGTTTATTTGCTTACCACGTGTCAGACAACAGAGTCCCTAAGTATTTTCACAATACAAGACTTTTCTTCAACTGTATGATACAAGGAAATGGTTATTGGTCAGAACATAGAAATGTACACCTAAACACTGTTTTAATGACTGTCTGAAATAAAGCACATGTGTAATCTGCCTTATGTGTCTCTCTCGGATAGTCTAAACAATAGTCCAATATAATACCACGCCATCATCTCCGACAGCAGGTAGTGTAACAGTTCTCGGTAAAAGCCTGCCAAAGCTCCATTTACCATAACACTATGTCGAATTCGCTCTGGGCTAAAACCACAGCAGAGTGGCTTAAAACCCAAGTGTTTCGGCCTAGGTCACTCCCGTCTGGGAGATGAGGAGATGAGGAGGAAGAGCGGAGGAGAGCGACCAAGTGAAAACGAGTGAAAAATGGACAGAAAGAGAAAGAAACCGACGGAGGAGATCGACTGGAGTCCACTGTGTGCCGAACGCCTCCTTTTACCCACTCACACGGCAGAAACACATTTTAAAACTGTCACACTTTAATTGAAATTCCATCCCTTCTGCGGCTGCTATTGTGAAAATAATTTGATAAAACGCTGTGACATGAATGCACGGAGCGGGATGGCGTGACTTCCATTTCATCTCTGCCTTCCAATTCCCTTGTTCGGTCCGTTATTTAAATCACCCCGTTTGTGCATTGTGTCCCGGCTCAAAATCCGAGACACGGAAAAGGGACGCCACTGGATTCCGCAAGGACGTCGTCATTTCGGATCAGAACAGCAATTTTTTCCCCATAAAGCCTGGGTCTAAAGGCGGAGTCTCCCCATCTGCTAATAAACTGGCTGGAGGCGTTAGTGATACACGTTGAAACCCGACCCGATGCTGAATAACAGCTGCATGGGGAGGCAGTTGTGCGACCCCCCCCACACGGACGACCGGTTGATCGGACATATCGTTTTAAGTCGGTCCTCTCCACCAATCGACGGAAGTGACAGTAGAGATGAGAGGGCAACGCTGATTTGCAATTTAAAACGACTCGAAGGTGTCGACGAGCCCCTGGTGCATGTGTGTGCATGTGTCTGTGTGTGTGTGTGTGTGTGTGTGTGTGTGTGTGTGTGTGTGTGTGTGTGTGTGTGTGTGTGTGTGTGTGTGTGTGTGTGTGTGTGTCTGCGTGTGTGTACTAAGCAAACACTCCTAGACAATATTTATGGATCGTTCTCAGTCTTGACAGAGTGATGGACAGTAGAGGTGATTTCGCCTGGCCGTGAAAATAGGCTTGTTATTCTGGCGACCCCGACGGTACCCACTGAATATCAATACGACAACCACTGTTTCCAGCGCTACCAATGAAACCCGTGCCCCGTGGCAGACTTCCCTTCAACGTGTCCCCAACGGCGCCGTACCAGCTTCATAGTGCACTGCCTCGCAACCGATCACTAGCGCGTTCCCAATCGGCCCGGGGCAAAAGTAGCGCCCTACACAGGGTAGGGCGTCGTTGGGGACACGCGTGCACGCGGCTTTACAGAAGCTAACCACCCTTGAACAATAGTGTGGCGCGAGAGAGCGCGGTGAGGGAATGCGAGGGGGCTGGATGAAGAACATGGCGGACTGCGGTCAAGTGATGCACGAGGGGTTCGGACGCGATCGATTCGTTATGCAGAGGGGACTCTGCTCGGTGTTGTGCGAAATCAAACTGGTTTCTCGTTTGTCACATTCCATCAGGTTCTCTCGTCGGTCAAACGGGTTCATGGAATGGGCATGCGGGAATGCATTCACACACAGTATTACACGCACACGCGCACACACGCACGCGCGCACACTACTAGACGCACACATTGTCACAGAGCGGCATGTTTTTCCCAATGACCTCTGCAGTCAAAGCTACCACAGCAGCCCGAGGAGGGGATAGGGCGAGGTTTGGGCCCGCTCTGGGCCCGCTGGGGCATGAATAAGGTAGATTACACTGGTAGATTACAGGGCAACACAGGCAGTCTCTAAGCAGACTGATTGGCTGATTGGAGGGTGACTATAAGCAGACTGATTGGCTGTCCCTGGCACTCCCTTTGTTACGAGGTGGCGCCTGATAATTGCACGCCTGTGTTCACCAATCTGTTTTTATAAGTGTCGAATTCCCGTTCCCCGGGTCGTAAAGAAAGGCCTTGGCTGTGGCGATCCACAAGCGGAGTTTGCACGCACACCACAAACGCAGGCACACACACACACACGAAGCCACGCTCTGGGAACATACTTTTTTATCTTCGTTCCCGGACTCTGAAATAGGGCGGTGAGTCTCAGGCATTTGGATTTGGTGGGAAAAACATGATCGTACAATGAGCGGCCGCTACTTCGAGAGGGTGCTTGGGTTTGCCTCGCTGACCGGGTGCCACGTCAACCATCTCGACAAGATGTTGTCTTAGCTCAGCTCGCCTTCCGAGGAATCAATTTGCCTTTTGACGGCGCGGTTTCGAATCATGTGGAGTTTTTGTCCAGGCATGACACATCTTGAAGGAACCCTGGCACATCTGCGAAAAACGATATGCCCGTTCCAGGTGGAACTCGATCGCGACCAAAACCGAGTCCAATTCCTTCCGAAGATTTCCCTGTTACATGCAGGCGAGTGGAAATATGCTCATCCAGCATCGCTTTTTGAACAAAGGTAGAACTGATCTCTCGTCTTTTTGGGTTGAACCACTTTAAACCGACTAGGCTATTCCGTGCATGTACAATTCGTCTCCTCTTTTGAGGGCAGCTGTCGCAGCGGCGAAATTGGAAATCGAACGAGGGGCGACGGGCGTTAATTGCGGCGTGTCAAAAATGCCCGAGTGCTAATTGTCGGAGCTGGAAAGTGTCAAACACAGAAGACATTGGTGCGGGGGAATAGCTGAGCATTTTAGAAGTGCTTACTGTCTGCAAACCGGACTGCTCCACCAAACACTCGCAAAGACCATCACTTACGCTGACAAATACAAGGCGAACGTGTGCACACGCACACACAATTACAAAGCACTTACGAGCCATTTTCCACCCTTCACTAGCCTACTCCAATGTCTCTTATTGGCTTTTCATTTCGCCCAGAGCCACAAAAGAAATGCAACCTAACACAGAGATACTGTAAAATACAGCTGTGGGAAAACCTAACACAGAACAATTGACATTCTGCAAACTGTGTTTCATGCATGCAAGACGTGCTAGAATATTTTCCAACCCAGAACAGAGAATGGAGAATGCATAAAAAACAAGCCGTTTACACAAAACAATATGTGGATACATTGGGGCAATGCATTTAGTTAAGATAACGCCAGGAGAGCTTTAAAGGAGGCATCTCGAGGGCACTGGTGGTACGACAAGTGGGATAAAGAATAGCCTGTGTTCCTGTGGCATCACTAGAACCTCACTCGCTGATCTGCATTGCTGTCTCACAGCCTAGTAGTAGAACAGACCATGAAGGCCCCTAGTGGCTCAACAAGCACAGGTGTTTTGTCTGCAATTCTATTGGGAAATCAGGGACAGAGAGAAGGTTAACTTCCACCCGATTTACTCCAACGTTTCTTTTCCCTGGGAACGACCGTGAAGAACGGTTCGTTTGCCCTGCCGAGGCGTTCGTTAAGCACCGCCGGGAACCCAAAACTGTATTAAAAAATAGGCACCAGCATGGAGACATGCCGTGCCTATGTCGCGCCTATGCCGTGCCTATGTCGTGCCTATGTCGCGCCTATGTCGCTATAGCGGGAGCAATAAGGGTTCAAATCACGACAGGCGACTCGACTCTTCACACAACTTCGAAACCGTTGTTTTTCTAATAATGCATGGACATTAATTGATATGAACGTTAATTAAAGAGCACCACCGTTATAAGCGGTCGTCACATCACATTCGGGGTTTATGAGAGGCAAATATAATGACCATGAATATTTCATGACTGCAATGTTCAAACGAAAACGCATTTCATTGCAGGCGACAATAAGCTATGATTATTATTCTGTTTCAGCTGTACATTTGACAGCAGAAGTTTTTACCGCTCCTATGTGTCATGTACATCACCTTATTAATTAATAGTCATAACGGAAACATTTTAACATGACTATTTTTATCCTGTTTTAAATGTGCACGCATGCTGGAAAATGTGACATGTTTAGGAGTCAATTTAATTTAACATCATACATTAGGAGTCAATTTAATAATATCATAAAACATTGGCTCACATTTTCTTTTCATTCGTTATTTTCTAATAAAAAGCAGCAACTAAATAGGCACAGTCATAGTTAGGCGTGCCATTATATTCCCCGATAAACAAAGACAATTGAAAAGCATCACATAAATGTACATAAAAGTATTTTTGTACATGACAGACGACTTCACCAGCGTTCACACACACACGCCAATTTGCATGTGCATTTCCATAGGCTCCTACCTTAACATCATATTTGCATTCAGTCGTTAAACTCAATCTGGTCCGGCTGTATGAGTGGTTACATCCAGAACGACAGCAGTTGCCTATCTGCGAGTAATAATCCGTCTACATGCGTCTGCTTCTGCTTGAGTTTCTCTTCTCTCTCGATGCTCGACTGACTCAAGCCGGGGGTGAAATCTCCGCAGCGACCGGAGGGACCCGAATGTCCTGCCCGACGAAATGAAAACATGCGCGGTGTGCGGTGCGCGGTTACGGTGCGGCAGGGACGCGTTCTCTCTTGCCCGCACTCATTCACAGACTGCCGGACTCCGCACCGGAGGAGTGCAGAGGGGATGGAAGGGTGACGTCACCAGAATCAAACTAACTCACACACACACAGATCAACTTTCTACCCTTCCAGTCCAGCACAGGAATGTTGGGGTTTGTGGACCGACTCGCCATGGGGGAAAAGTGTATGTGTAGTGAAATAGTCAGGGAACCGTTGTTTACGGATGGTGAACGAAGAAATGTGTGCATTTGATGCAATATGCAGTGAGAGACTGTAAGAGCTTTATAACAAGCACATTTGTCCATTCAGACTTAATTCATGGCCTCAGATCTGTTTGTACAACTTACATTGCCATTGTTTCATGCACTTTTTATAAGCAACATTATGGAATGCAGAACATTAACCGTATCATGTCTTTATTTGTGCCGTGCAGCAGTACACCAAGCTATAACCAAGTCAAGTGTAAATGCAGAGACCCAATTTAGAGGCAGGAAAAACAATATCCTGGAGAGACAGATGAGTGTGAACGAGACTGTTTGGAGAAAACTTGGTTTTGTGGCAGAGACCCAAAGCTTCTGATGAATGATGGATAACTTACCCTGAAGGCACAAACATCTTGCACCTAAACCATGGTAACAGTGAAGTGAGACATCTCAGTCAGGATATCAGTTTCCCAGCCCAGAGAGTCTCTCTCTCTCTCTCTCTCTCTCTCTCTCTCTCTCACACACACACACTACCCCCATGCTAAGTAACTGAAAAAGTAAGGTTAACTAATCATCACAGAGAATACTGAGTTAACTGTCAAACTAGAAAAATACAATTTAATCTATTAGTCTTCTACTGAACATCTATTAAGTTGTGGGAATAAAAGTGCAGGGTTTTTTAACAATTCAAAGGGAGCGCTTTATTTGTTGTTAAGCATTTCAGCAATTAATCATTTTGATTTATCAATCGGCATGTCCTGCTGACGAGACAATTACATGTTTGGTTGGACATTGAAGTTCAGCTGTGTCTCCAAAAGCAATGTTTTGGAATTTGTAAAAATTCCCCAAAAATATAGAAATGTTTTGACCTTGACAAGTTTTACTAGTTTTGACCTAAAGACAAGAGACACTGAGCATTCCCTGACATCCTCGAAACACTCACCTGAGAAAGTGTTTACCCTCTTTGGAACTAGTTGGCATGTTTTGGAATGTGCACACGACATGCTATATTTATAGGCATACCATAATATCTAATAAAGTTAGAGGAGGCCTAGAGCACACCTCAAATACAACCATACACGCAAGTTATACCAGCCGGTGGTAGAATTTGAGTTAAATGCTAGGAAACCTATTTCAACCACCTTTCTGCTATGAATTACAGCTCATCTGGTTTTCGTAGAATCAAACATTTCAATTAAAGCTAGCTTCAAATGTTCTCAAGCGATTAGAGTTTGCCACCTTTATTTTAACAAATGAACACCAATACAAGAGATGGCCAATATAGAGCAGCAGTGTCTGTTTTCAAGCCCCCTTGTTGCTTAATCTAATCCAATAAGACTGGTTATTAGATTTATTAGCAATTCTGTTCTGTATCCATGTTTTTTCACGTTGTGGGCACGGTGTACAGTACTGCCGCAAGCTGTTGTTGATAAATGGTCGTAAAGATGTGGTGTTTTAGGAGCACTCAGTACCTAATACGGGTGAACTTTCTGATTTGAGACCACACATCGTCCGAAATGCTGTCGTCGTGTCCCTGAATAAAACGGGTCAAAGCAAAGTTAATTCAGAGGTTCTTCCGTGATTCACTCTATTCAAATGAGAGACGTCCCGTGCGTTCCCTTATCCTCTTTAGATCTGGTGCACTCCTGAGCGCCTAGGGTGAGGACCACATCTGAAACAGATGGGAAATCTCCCAAGTCGGACTCGCTCGTGTGCCTGAAGCCATATTCTGCCACTATTTAAACAGCCTGTGTACCTGTGCGTATCGAATAACACCGCGATGTATGTAAAGTGGGACGAGGCCACGCCAAAAGTGGGGTCATCACATCCAATATGGAAACCGCGGCATTACCAATGCTAATGACATGTAAATGTTGCTAATTATGTCAAGAGTCACAACGTGGGTAGGAGAAAAGCATACCAGCCCGGGGTTTGCATATTTTATGGCCGGTGTGCAGTTGTCTCACACAACACACAAACAACTGCAACAACAAATGGGATAGCACGGACCTTTTCACCCCGTCCCCCCACTCCCCCCAACCCCCCCGTCACAACAGATCTCCGGAGACCTTGGCTAATCCCAAAAACAATGACGAATATCAGTAATTATCGGAAGGTGAGGAACCGGTCAGGTGTCATCGGATGCATTATCCCGTCCGACAGCGGCGCAAATTGAAGTCGTCGATTACCCGCCACGGCGCCTTACGTAACGCTGGTAGCCGTCGTCCGTTTGTTTGACGAAGTTTAGAAAAATAGCTGGCGCGCTAGCTACACTTTAAAGCTAATTAGCCGCAATTCATCACGACAATCTTTTCTCTTGCCAACGTCGTGCGATCCAAATGAACGCATCCATGTCGACAACACATTTGAATATGGCATCATTTCATTCGGTGGAAACAGATAATATGTAATTTATAAAAAGCTCATTATCTTTAACAAAACAGCTATAAAAAGCGAGAGAACTCTTTTGGCTGAACGACTCGTCTCGTCTGGATTTTGGGTGTCTGCTTCGCAGTGTATAATGTTCTAAATGTCAACCACTTCATCAGCGGATACGATTGATTCAGAGGCCGCAGAAGTCTTTCTCTGAGCAATAAACCAGACTATGTGATAGCTGTTGGTGCAAATCAATGTATAGATTTGAACTAGACTTCTTCTTTAGTGGTGTACTGTTTATCTCAGCAAGGATAAGCTACCTCTTAAAGCTCCCCGTTTGTAGATGCATGTCAGTTGAGATTGTCCGGTGCAAAGAAAAAGAAGAAATTCAGATACCAAATGGATCTTTTTGGTACGGTAGCTCGATGAAGAAGGTAATGGATAAAGTCATGGATTACCCACAAAGGCGAAACAGCAAATAATGTTTTTATTGGCATTAATGTTGTACGTCGAAATTGACGGCTCACTTCTTTAAATTAGCTTTTTCTTTTTCGAATTCATATTCAGAAATTCCAATTCATTACAAAATCGATCAAGTTAAAACGGATCTAAATGAATACCCATACAGGCAGTTTTAACAGATTATTTTATAAAGTACTTTTATTTAATCCTGTGTAACAGGTGGGAACCACAGGGTAATAGGTTAGAACCACAGAGTAATAGGTTAGAACCACAGCGATAATATGCCAGCACCACAGGGTAATAGGTTAGAACCCCAGAGTAATAGGTTAGAACCACAGCGGTAATATGCCAGAACCACAGGGTAATAGGTTAGAACCCCAGGGTAACAGGTTATAACCACATGGGTAATAGGTTAGAACCCCATGGTAACAGGTTAGAACCACAGCGGTAATATGCCAGAACCACAGGGTAATAGGTTAGAACCCCAGGGTAACAGGTTATAACCACATGGGTAATAGGTTAGAACCCCAGGGTAACAGGTTAGAACCCCAGGGTAATAGGTTAGAACCCCAGGGTAATAGGACCCCTCTCCATTAGAACCCCTCTCCAATGTGTCTCGCCCTTGTAATGGAACCAGCGCTCGACTTGTGTATCCCAGGACAACAAAGGTCTTTTCCCAGGGGTGGAGCCAGAGGAGCTTTAGCAACGCCCACCCCCTCTAAAAAACAACTTATCCAATTCCTTAGAGACAATCTTCCTTCAATGAAACCAATCTACTTTTCTATCGAGTGTATTAGTCATTACACAAATAACAGGTTAGAACCCCAGGGTAATAGGTTAGAACCCCAGGGTAATAGGACCCCTCTCCATTAGAACCCCTCTCCAATGTGTCTCGCCCTTGTAATGGAACCAGCGCTCGACTTGTGTATCCCAGGACAACAAAGGTCTTTTCCCAGGGGTGGAGCCAGAGGAGCTTTAGCAACGCCCACCCCCTCTAAAAAACAACTTATCCAATTCCTTAGAGACAATCTTCCTTCAATGAAACCAATCTACTTTTCTATCGAGTGTATTAGTCATTACACAAATGCCCCCCCATTGCCCCGCATGTCTTCTACTCTTCGGATAACAATCTCTTAAGCGGTTGATTCTAATCCGGCGTGTCAGGACGACAGCCAGCGGCCAGGCACGTTGATTGCTGAAGGCAACGAACCCGAGCGCCATGGTGATACTACAGACATCGCCCCCGAGGTATCCCGGCCCGAGGTTTCTCACTGCGAAGGTGGCAAAGGTGAGACACCCGATATCACTTCCTTCTCAGGATGTCTCAGAATGTGTCAGCCATGATGGATGCTGATGGTTATACTGTTACCTTCACCGGCAACCAAAAGTTTGCGGTGATCGGAGCCCCGAGTTGTTGCAGAGTTCACCAGACACAGAACACAACAGAGCTTTGTTCGGAGCCCTTTTTAAGTCTCCCCTGCGGCTTTGAGAAATATGCTTTATGTGATTAGCTGTTATTAAAATTGAGCTCTAAAGTCGATGTACTGACTTGAAGCCAATTAGCGGTGTAGTTCAATCCTGAACAATAGGTAATATTGTTCTAAAAACGACCATTCATAGCCACGACCCGAATTCATCGGAAACCACGATAGAACTGAACATGTGAAATTGATTCCGAAATAGACGAAAACGCAATTTTTCATCAAATCTTCCGCATGACATTGGTGGCGTTCAGCTCCGCAAACCC